>CM066035.1:600300940-600900940 GCA_033557465.1 Ichthyophis bannanicus | reverse complement strand
CACAACCCACTGCAGGTATACATAGCCATGATGAGAAACTTGGCTTTGTACAAACAGCATGGACAGCCAGCAGCCTGACCAGTGACTGGAATGCCATAAACAAAAACAGCACCATTGTCACTACAGTTTACAACACTATATAGATACAAAGCTGTGACATTCTCACAGCTTAGTCACGATGGTCTCTCAGCATGAACAGCTGTGTGAAGTCAAGCCATACTCATGCCGGACCCATGTTTGATGGCTCAGCCATTACCTAACTTCTGATTCATGTACATCCACTGCAAACTGCTCTTTTGTAGACAATACCCAGAATCCTCTGCTCTTCACATGTGTACCCATTTTATTTGAAGTTAGGGACAGCCAATACAATGCCAAGAACACTGGAAACTGGCCCAGAGACAGGCTGCAAGTGCATGTTGGCCTACTGTGGTCTACATAAGCCTGTCACATACCAGAAGACTGTGTCCCCCTACACAGCTTTTGGCTGTGAGCAATGAACATAGTGGCATGCTTGTACTCCCATATCTTGTCATGTCCCTGGCAATGGAAACTGCAAAAATATCCAGTGTGGTACATGTGCTCTCCCACGCTTTGTACACAGATCTAAGAGCACGTGGAAGCATGGCAGGTTGGACATGGGGTTAAAAGTTGGTACAGTTGTTGGCTACATATACGCTGCCATCCATAGCCTCTTGTATCCTAACAACATCCTTGTAGCTTTCCTACTCGGCACCTGTGGAGAGTGTGTGAGGCTGTCACACAGGGCCTCTGATGTGAAATATGCAGAGACTGAGTAGGCCCTCAGAGCTTCTATGCCTCTGAACAGAACCTCTGCCTGGCAATGCCACCTACCAGGGGTACATTCAAAGCAAGTATAGGACTGTTCCCCTCCACCTCCACCCCAATATTCACCTGCCTTCCCATATGATGCCAGGTGATGCAGAGACCAACATTGCATCCCGTGGCACATTCCTCTTGCTGGAATTGTGCAAGCACCATTCAGAGGTCAGTGTCACACTGTCACAATCAGGCAAGCCAATGCATGTCATTTCTATAAACATAAGGCTGGGACAGAATGACCCCCATACTATCCCAAGTGATAATGTAGTGCACAATGTCATGCTGACTGCTGTGATCAAGGACTAATAAACAGTGTTGAGATAGTGTACATTTTATGCAGACGTGCCTAACATAGACATGACTACATATACATATATACTGTGCATAGAGCTAAGAGACCCCCAGATTGCACTCTGTGACTGCAGTTTAGGACAAGAGCAAGGTGCATGCAGCTACATGGCAGAATCTTTCCTGTCTAATCAACTCAGTGACTCCACTAGACATTTACAGAGGCCAACTCTATACATGAGCCTAGCTCCCAATAGGCTGCAGCTACCCCAAGCAGAGTAACAGTGTTGCTGCAGATACAGCTATTATGACATTTACCTATAATCAGACATTTCAGTTGTGCAGCCAGGTGTGTCCTGGGACCTGGAGGATCAATCAGAGGTAAGGTTTGCTGCACACACACACATGTGATGGAGCTCTCCCTGGTAAGACCATGCCCCCCTCCCCCAGTTCACTCCAGTGAAACCACAGGTGATATGGGAGCTGTACAGCAGTGTCATGTTGGAAGGTAAGTGTAAGGGCATGCTATGGGGATGAACCTTGATGATGATTTAACTGGGAGTGCCTTTGAATGTCACAGCTTTGCAGACAAGTTGTATACAGGCACAGCTAGTCAGCCAGTGACTCCTGCAAGTTGCAACTACTTACTGAAAACTACCCTTCTTTGTCTCACACAGTTTGTGGAGTTGCAGAATAACTGACCATGCAGCATGTTGTATGCACAGCCATAAAGCCTGGGCATCACACGCATGCACACGGCATTGCTAAAGCTCACAGTCCTCTGGACACACACATACCCACAAACATATGATCCCACTGTCCAAAAGAGGTGTAAGTTGTCCCTTAGGACTCCTTAAATGCCTGGACTTTGCTAATACCCACTCTGAGTGTGCACACATACACGTACATCATTAATAAGGCCCGCTCAATGTGTGGGCACTATTAGAGTGTTCTGCCATCCAGCAGGTTTTGATGCAGCTTCTCAATGTGGCTGATGACTGTCAGAACTCATACTAAACAAGATAGGGAGGGTTGCACTTGCAGATACAAATATGGAAGAAGAAATTAGACCTTACCTGCTAATTGTCTTTCCTTTTGTTCTCTCCGGGCCAGTCCAGGAACCTTAGGGTAGTCAACCTCCTCCAGCAGCTGAGGACTGTAAACTGAAAGTTTTGCTGACAGGCTATCATGCTCCCCCTGGTGTTAGCAACTTAGTCTTTCAGTCCTCAGCAGCTGAACAGGACGGTTGGCTGGCAGGCTCCCTGGTGAGAAGAAGACGAATAGTGCAGATAAATCCGATTTAGTGACAAGAGACACTGTTTGCTGGGCTGCCTTAGCAGGGCTGTAACACTAGGACAGTTTGGTTTACGAAAAAAAAAAAAAAGGTGTGTGAAGAGACGGCCCTCATCTGACTGAAATCTATACAGTCAGGGGTTAGAGCAGAACCTGCTCGAGGTACGGAGGAGCCGTCTCAGGATCAGATGAGGGAGAAACTGGGGGCCCCAGAATCCACCCCTCTGCCTCCACTGATTATTTTCTGTATCCCGCTAGCAGCGGGTGTAGGGAGAACAGCTGTGCCAGTGATTCTGTTGCAGGTAGGAGCTTTTTAAGCAGACACGGAGTGCTAGCGGGCTTTGTGCCTCTAAAGTGTTTGTGATCATGGGGCTTCGTCAGGCAGTTTAATCGCATGTTTCCGGTGCCAATGGCTTGTGTGCAGTGTGGGGACCACCGCTCATGTATACGGGGCAGCGGCTGTTTAGAATGACTGTTTGAGAGCATGGAGCCAAATGTGACGTCGGGGGAGCTGGCAGACAGGCCGCACAGCATGGAGCTGAAGGCGGGAACAGCAGCCATTTTGTCGGGAGCTGCCGTTTCGCCCGCTCCTTAAGGCAAGGCAAGTAAGAAAAAGATCAAGACTAAAAAGCCTTCCCCCGCTGATCTTCAAGTGCAAGGACAGCTGGCTGGGGGGTTCTGAAGGTATAGGGTCTGTGTTTTCGGCAGACTTTATCCTTGCCTTGCATAAGGCTTATTGTTTAAGAGTTGAACAGTCTGGTACCAGTACTGCTTCTCCCAGTCTGTTAGGATCACAGCTGGGGGAGGTTAAGGTTTTAGATCCAGAGGAAGGAACCTCTCAGAGAGTAAGGGGTTCTGAGGCAGCTCCCAACAGCTTAAGGCCGCTCCTTGCAACTCCTCAGATAGGTGAGGAGGGGGAAATCCTCTCGGAGGCAGGTTTGGACTCATGGGCAGGGGATCTCAAGGAAGGTGAGATTGCTCTAGGCGAGGACCCAAATTTTTTCGGGTTTTTCGCAAGGAAGAGCTAGGGGCTCTTATTGCGCAGTCTCTGGCGGCTCTTAATATTGTTCTCCTGACAGTTCTGCAGGAGCCACTAAAGGATCCTCTCTTACAGGGGTTTAAGGCAGAGCAGCTCTGTTTCCCTGTCCACAGAGTGATTAAGCAGATGATTGAGTCAGAGTGGGAGTGTCCAGAGGCTTCCCTGAGGGGTGGCTGGGCTATTGGGCATCTTTACCCGGTTCCACAAGAGGAGAAGGAATTGCTGAAGATGCCTAAAGTGGATGCATTAGTCTTGGTGGTCACGAAGAAGACTACCATCCCGGTGGAAGGTAGTGCAGACCTCAAAGACATTCAGGATCGCAAGTTAGACACGCTTCTCAAGCAGGCGTTTGATTTCAGCGCCCTTTCATTGCAGGTTTCCATATGCAGAGCGTATGTGTCCAGAGCTTCTATTCACTGGCACCAGGGAGAGTCGGGCCAGGTCAAAGAGGAGGGGCCGGTGGCTGAGGCAGCAAAGCTGGAATCAGCAGCGGCTTATATGGCGGATGCCTTCTATGACTTGATCAGGATTTCAGCGAAGTCCATGGCGTCAGTGATTGCTGCTAGGAGGTTTCTTTGGCTAAGGAATTGGGCGGCAGATACCTCTTCAAAGACTCGGCTCAGTAAGCTTCCCTACAAAGGCAAGCTGCTTTTTGGGAAAGCCTTAGAGAAGATTGTAAAAGATTTAGGGGATTCCAAGGGAGATCGGTTACTGGAGAATCACCCTAAAATGGCAAGGCCTGGAGCTCTGCTTAGAAGTCAAGGTAGGGAGTTTCGCCGGTTTCGTGGATCTTGCTTTGTTCCTTATCAAAGAGGTTGGTTTGCCGCTAGACGTCAGCCCTTTTGGGGGGCTAGGGGGTTCGGTAGGGGATACCTTAATGCCTCTCAGAACTCTTCCAAGAAGCCACAATGAAGTGTGGCTTGTCCAGGCGGAGATTCCCGCAGGCGGAAGTTTGCAGGGGTTTCTCTCCGTCTGGGCCACTGTAACTACGGACAGGTGGGTGCTGGAGATCATCTGTGAGGGTTATGCGCTGGAGTTTGCACAACCGCTGGCGGAGTCCTTTCTGATGTCTCCATGTGGGCCTCTCACAAAGAGAAAAGCAATTGGCGATACGCTCCAGCGTTTGTTGCGACTCGAGGCGGTAGTGCCCATGCCTCCAGACCAGTGCGGCTTAGGTCGGTACTCGATTTACTTCGTGGTCCCCATGAAAGAGGGATCTTTTTGTCCGCTACTGGGCCTCAAGCATGTCAGTCAATGTTTGCTGGTTCTGCATTTTTGGATGGAAATCCTAAGATCTGTGATTCGAGCAGTAAAGCCTGGAGAGATGCTTTCCTCTATAGACCTAACAGAGGCATATCTTCACATTCCCATCAGAGCGGAGCATCAAAAGATTTTGCGTTTTGCCGTTCCCATGGGGCATTTTCTGTTCCGAGCGTTACCCTTCGGGCTGGCTACCGCTCCTCGAACCTTCACGAAGGTGATGGTTGTGGTCGCGGCTGCATTGAGAAAGGAAGGAGTTCAGGTTTATCCCTTTCTCGACAATTGGTTGATCCGGGCGGGGTCTCTAGCAGAGTCAGTCTCCGCAACTACACGGGTAGTACAGGTTCTGGAAAGACTCGGTTGGGTAATCAACCGGGCGAAATGTCACTTGCAACCTGAAATATGTCTTACGTACCTAGGAGCATTGTTCGATACCGACAAGGGCTCGGTGTTCCTTCCCGAAGACAGAGTGCAGAAGATTCTGAGGCAGGTTCAGGCCTTCTTGCGGTTACAGGCGCCGACCGCCTGGAGATACTTACAGTTGCTGGGTTCCATGGCGGTGGCTTTGGAACTAGTTCCATGGGCCAGGGCTCATATGTGTCCGCTGCAGCGGGCATTGCTGTCCAGATGGTCTCCTCAACATCATCCTCTATCTCGATGATTGGTGTGCCCGGCAGACGTGAACTCCAGTCTTTAGTGATGGTTGGATCCACTACATCTTCAGGCAGGAGTGTCTCTGTTAGACTCGGAGTGGTTGTTGTCCCCTGAAGAAGGCCATTGGCCAAAACATGTGTTGGTCTGGCCTGTAGACATCAATAAAATTCCCTTTCATCCAGTGATGTGTGGTATTCCTGCTTGTTTTGTACCTAGGTAGGTGTGGGAGAGGAACATCTTGTTAGGTGTGTATGTAGCACTGCATTGATATGCTGCTGGTTCAATTGACATTCATGTCTTACATATGGGATCTGTCCTGCCAGAGAGGTAGGCCAGGATATATGTACACCCACATTCCAGGTCATGGGTGACCTAGCAGAGTGACCAATCTAACCATTTCCTAATGTGTGTTTGTGGGCCAGTCCTGGAATTCTCTCATAGTTAGTAGACCACAGTGAGTAGGTTCGATCCCTCTCTCCCTGAAAGTATGGCACAGCCGCCACTTCAGTGCTGTGGTGGCGTTAAAGCAGTATCTCAAATGCGGGTAGTCATGGCATGCCACTCATACCCCCTTCTGACAGTATGTGTCGGAGGGGGCCGGGAACTGCATGCCGTGAGCATGTGTAATGCTGCCTTAAGCCTCGACAGGGAACAATTGCCATGCCACCCTCATCCCCTAGGTGAGACAACTGATGCTAGCAGAAGGGACAGCATGGGGAATCATCCCTTTCATGCTGTGGGGAACCTCAAAGTAGCAAGGGGGTGCACAGGTGGGGTCTGCTTAGGACAGCAGATACCCTTGGCCTGGCCATGACAGTACAAACAGCAGCATTGCACCTGAGACGCATGGCAGGGACAATGGTATCTTCTATACCAGGCAAAAGCTACTGCTGCCGCAACTCACACCCCTATAAGCTGATAATATGGCTGTATGGTGGCAGTGGCAGTGCACAACTCCTTTGAGACAGCGATGGAATGTGTGTGTGATGCCGCTGTTATAGCAGAGTCACACCGGACATTGCGGATGTACAACCTAGGTGGTTGCCTAGTCTGCCTAGCAGACTGACCAGCCCCATTGAATCACATGGCACTCCCTTTGACACTTTGGCACCAACAATGCAGTACCCTTTATTATAAGGGCACCAAGCTGTTACTGGCAATGGACCACTACTATCACTAATTTCAGGGCTCCAGTCTGGGGGTACATATTTCATACAAGTTAATGGGCTCCCTGTGTGGAGTTTCATGGCCAAAAATGGCTCTCTCCCTCCAAAATGAGCCCTTAATGCCAGCTCTGAGCTGGCATTACAGTTACCCACAGATGCGCCTCTAAGGCCCACTATTCGGATTCGGCGTTAGCGTGTACTCATTGACTCTACACCCCTTCTCCGTCCCTTTTCCCCTTAATGGCCGGCAGTGCTTTTGCACCTGTTATGACAGCATTATAAGCACTTTCTGCCACACTAACCGCTACCGGGTGCCGATAGTGGCTAGTTGCTCTCTTAGTGCCATTTAGTAATCATACCCCTTTATCCATCAAGCAGATCACATCAGATTTCAGCTAAACTAAAAGTATAAATATCCATATGGTGGCAGAATATTGCTGTTATAAGAATGCCCTTGTTCCACTCTAATTCTACCCTAGCGTTATATGAATAGTAGTGGAGAAGTTAGGCAAATTTGCAACCCAGCACTATCCATGTAGAGCATACTTTTATAACAGGGCACATAGGATAAGAGGGTAAGCAGGTGCTTATTTTAAGCCTATATTATAAAGACACAAGTTGTTATTGTTGTTGTTGTTAAGTGCCGTCAAGTCAGTATCAACTCATGGCGATTCTCTAGTTATCCTAAATTGTGTTCGGTGTTCAGTCAGGCGGCTCATTGTTGATAGACTGGCACCCATAGCTGCTGTTACTGTATCAATCCATATCATTGCTGGCCTTCCTGTTTTGCGTTGACCTTCTATCTTACCAAGCATGATGTCTTTCTATAATGATCTCTTTTTTTGCATGGTGTCCAAATTATGAAAGTTGAAGTCTTGTCATCTGAGCTTCTAAGGAAAGCTTAGGTTTGATCTCCTCTAGTACTGACTGGTTTGTTCTTTGGGCAATCCATGGTAGACACAGTATTCGCTGCCAGAACCATACTTCAAAGACATCCGTTTTCTTTCTGTCTATCTTTTTCACTGTCCAATTTTTGCATCCATATGATGTTATTGAAAATACCATGGCTTAACGAGTCATATCTTTGTATGGAGAGACACATCTTTGCTCTTGAGAATCTTGTCTAGGTCCTTCATAGACATTCTGCCAAGAGCAATGCATCATCAGATTTCTTGATCCAAGTAGGTTAAAGTTGTCCACTATTTCAATTTCTTCTCCATCAACGATGAACTTATTGATTTTACCAATTGTCATGATCTTTGTCTTCTTTATATTAAGGTACAGGCCCATTTTACGACTAAATTCCTTGATCGTGAGAAGCAAATGTTTCAGATCATCTTCACTTTCAGCCAGTAATGTGGTATCATCAACATAGCGAAGGTTGTTGATGAGTCTTCCACCAATCTTCACACCTCTGTTGTCTTCATACAATCCTGTTTCTCTGATGATGTGTTCTGCATAGAAATTAAACAGGTAGGGGGAAAGTATGCAGTCTAGTCATACACCTTTGCTGATTTTAAACCATTCTATTTCTCCTTGATCTGTTCAAACTGTTGCTTCTTTATCAATGTACAGAATGTGCAAGAGAACAATCAGGTGTTCTAGTAGACCCATCCTTCTTAATCTGGCCCAGAGTTTCTTATGGTTTACACAGTCAAAACCCTTGCTGTAGTCAATAAAGCACAAATAGATATCATTTTGGTATTCTTTAGTCTTTTCGAGGATCAATCTCACATCCGTGATGATGTCTCTCGTTCCTCGCCCTTTGCTGAACCCTGCTTGCACTTCAGGTAGTTCTTGTTCCAGGTATGGTTGTAGTCTCTGTTGAATAATCTTCAGTAGAATCTTGCTGGCATGTGGGATCAGAGCAATTGTGCAATAATTTCCACAGTCAGTTGGATCACCTTTCTTCAGTATTAGTATAAGCACAGATCTTTTCCAGTCAGTGGGCCAAGATGTTGTCTTCCAAATTTCCTGGCATAATCTTGTAATTATGGTAACAGCTGCATCAGATTGCTGTAATACCTCTATGTGAATGCCATCAATGCCTGGTGCTTTGTTCTTTGATAAGGCTTCAATGCTGCTTCAACTTCTTCCTTCATCACCAATGGTTCAGAATCATAATGTACAGGTCGAAACGGCTTTTGGTCCACTTGATCTTTATCATATAAAAAATCTGTATATTCTTTGCACCTTTTCTTGATCCTCTCAGCATTATTCAACATAGAACCTTGAGCATCTTGTAACATTCCAATTTGAGGTTGGATTTTTTTCTTTAACTCTTGTGGCTTTAGGAAAGCCGATCTTGTTCTTCCTCTAATAGTTTCTGCTTCTATTTCCTTGCATGCATTCCTTGTCTTGTTTTGCATGTTGTAAATCTCTGTTGAGTTCTGCAATTTCCTCTCTTTCTGCTCTGGCTTTAGCTTTTCTGCATTTCTGAGCAATTTTCAGAGTTTCTTCCATCATCCATTTTGGCCATTTTTGCTTTTTCACCTTTTGTAGATACTCCTCACTTTCTTACAACACAACCTTCTTGATATCATTCCATAACTCTTCTGGAGCTCTGTCATTTGTATCTAAAGCAGCACATCAATTTTGCAGCCAGTCTTTAAATTCCAGTGGCATATTCTCAAGGTCATAGTTTGCTACATTCATGAGTGTCTTGCTCTTTTTCAACTTTATCTTGAGTTGCATACTAGTAGTTGGTGATCTATAGCACAGTCAGCTCCAAGTTTTGTCTTTGTTGATGTTAAAGAGCTTTTCCATTGTTGACTTCCACAGATGTAATCAATTTGAGTTTTGTACAGTCCATTGGGTGAAGTTCATGTGTACAGTCGCTGCCATGTTTGAGATGAATAGATCGTTTGTCTTGCAGAATTCTTTAAGTCTTTCTCCAGCTTCATTTCTGTTGCCAAGTCCATATTTTCCAACCATTTTGCCTTCTTCTTTCTGGCCAACTTTTGCGTTCCACTTACTCATGACTATCAGGATATCCTGTTTGCATGTTCTGTCAATTTCAACTTTGACTTGTTCATAGAACTCATCAATTTCATCCTCTTCTGCAGATGTTGTTGGGGCATATACTTGAATTATAGTTATATTGATAGGCATTCCTCGTAGACGAATAGAGATTAAGCGTTCACTGACTTCATTGTATTTCATTACAGTTCTTGCAAGTTTCTTCTTTATTATAAATGCAACACCATTTTTTCTTTGTCTTTGATTTCCAGCATAGCAGACCATGTGATCATCTGATGCAAAGTGCCCAATGCCAGTCCATTTCAGTTTGCTGACCCCTAACAGATCAAGTTGTACATGTTCCATTTCATTCTTGACCACCTCCAACTTCCCTTGGTTCATGCTTCGTACTTTCCATGTCCCAATATGTAAGACATCTTTGCAACTTCTGACTCTCATTTCATGCGCAGCTACATCAGCAGTCAGGCATCCCAAGGGCTTTGATCCAACCACAACATAAAATGCTGGCTTTACTCTGAAAAGTTTTCAGCTCCTCCCCAGTAGCTAGTTGAGTGCCTTCCGACCTGGGGGGTCTCATCTTCCAGCACTATAGTGCAATTTGTTTTGTTCTGAGTATCCATTGGGTTTTCATGGCAAGATACAGAAGTAGATTGAGGGGCCTTTCATCCATGCAGTTTAAGTTTAGTGTTCTGGTCGTTGTCACAGAAATGTGATCCTCTGCTGCCAACACTGTCCCATTCTGCTGCTGCCCGGATGGGTGGTTTGTCTTGGTCTGGCACCTCAGCTGAGAGCTGTCCATCTTGGGAGACCCTGCCAGTAGTTAAACTACCGATAGCTTAGCCCTCAGCATCACTGATGCACACAAGCCCTCGCAGCATGATAAGCCTCAAACCAAGTGAGGGATAAAGACACATATGAGCCCTTTTACTAAAGGATGTTAGGTGTTAGCACAGGTTCTGGTGAGTGCTAAAGGCACACTGGGACACATGTTAACAGTGTCATTGTGAATAACATGTTAAAACCCTCTGCCCAGTGTGCAGCAGCGGCCAAGAGAACAAATAGAATGCTAGGTATCATAAGGAAAGGAATGGAGAATAGAACAAATGATATTATAATGCCTCTGGTGCAATCACACCTTGAGTATTGTGTGCAATTCTGGTCGCTGTATCTTAAAAGGGATATAGCATTATTAGAAAATGTACAGAGAAGAGCCACCAAAATGGTAAAGGGGATGGCAAGATACCCCTATGAAGAGAGGCTAAAAAGGTTAGGGCTCTTCAACCTTGAAAAGAAACAGTTGAGGGGAGATATGATAGAAGTCTATAAATTAATGAATGGAGTGGATCGACTGTTTATGCCATCAAAATATCAAAAGATTAGGGAGCATACAATGAAGATACAGGGTAAACTATTTAAGACTAATAAGAGAAAATATTTATTAACTCAACCATGGAATCAAACTCTGGAATTTGCTTCCGGAGGATGTAGTAAAAGCTGTTAGTGTAGCCGGGTTTAAAAAGGTTTTGGACAAGTTCCTGGAGAAAAGTTCCATAAAACATTATTAAAGTGGACCCAGAATATCCACTGCTTGCCCCAAAACAAGCAGAGTGGAACCTGTGACGTTTGGGGAAATTGCTAGGTACTTGTGACCTAGAATGTCTATTGTTGGAAACAGGATACTGGGCTTAATAGACCTTGGTCTGACCCAGTATGGCATATCTTATGTTCTTAAGTTCTAGTTAACATGGGGCTGTGATGGTGCAGCCCAAATTCAGTGCTAACAGTCCATGGAGCAATAAGATTGCAGGTGATATGTTAGGAATACAGAGTAGGCAAGGCAAGTGTCTTGCAGTCTGCACACTCATGCTATCTGCAAGGTAAGCAATTAGAATATGTGCATTTACGCCACCTCCATAGATGGAGATAAGTGTACCTGTGCTATTTTCATCCCACGTTAAGGAAGGTTCAACCACATTAAATGCTGGGAATGTGCTATCCACACACCTGACAGTTACATAATGTGCTGACTCAACACACTATATGAGTGGTATCAGCACCAGGGGCAGCTCAAGGCAATCTGCTGCCTGAGGCGAAGAATGAAATGGTGCCCCCCCCCCCAAACACCCCTTAGAGGGGGGCTGGGCTTTTTCAGAAATCCAATCAGAGACTGGACCAAACCAAAAAGCCGATTAGATTAAATGGAGGAAATGCAAGATATTTCCACACAGGGCCGTATGGAGCTGCAATCACACCCTATGCGACTTGCAGCTTGGGCGCACGCCCCCCTCTCCCCCATACCTCTGTCCAGCGCTGACTGCTCTTTCCCTGCTGCTGCCGCCCTCTGTTTTTTTTCATGGTGGCGCCAGCCGTAGGGAAAGAGAAGGCAGTGCTGGACGGAGGTATGAGGAGAAGGAGGGGGAGAGGCATGCGCCCGATATGAAAGGCACCGGCACTTTAAGCAGATCTGTACGTCTCTACTCTCACATTATGTCGGAGGAGGGAGGGACCAGACCTGCTTAAAGTGCTGTGAAAAGGCTTGGGAGCACATTTTGTCTGCCTGCTATTGTCCTGCCAGTGGCAGCAGGGCAACAGCACACAGCCAAAATGTGACCCCCAAGCCTTTGAATCCAGTGTAGCTGCACCGCTTGCAAAGGTCTAGGTCCGGTCCTGTTTGCACACCAAGGAACTAAAAGATAGCAAGAACCAACAGCACAGTTTATAAAACTTAAGTTATAACTCATTTTTATGTTGTTCTTATAAACTGCGTTATGGTTCTTGCCTTTTCTTTTGCAATATATATTTTGCATCCACAGTAGGGGTAGAGCAGAACCAGGACATTCACCCACAGAACTCAATATTTTTTTTTAAAAATCTGATTCTGATCCTCTCACTAACAACAACAACCACCACTATTCTCCAGTACCAGGCATATTGTGAACTAATACAAAACCCTACAACAAAGAGCAAACCTACCTATATCATACCATATCAGTACAAACTTCCAAAATTCACATAAGGAGCCCATTCAAAAAAAGCATCACTGTAAATACCACAGTGGGCCCTGGAACATCCATACACCTATTTGAAAAGCTGAACAAGTCAAATTACTACACTACAGTATAGATCAGCGGTTCTCAACCTGTGGGTCGCGACCCCCATGGGGGTCACCACAGGATTTAGCGTGGGTCGCCTCACTCCGCCATTAAAATAAAAAAAAACACCGCACAAGTTGCTGCCGCTGCCGAGTCCGCTTCTCGGCAGTGGCAAACTCACGGCTTCCCTTCTATTGCAGCCGCAGCTCCCTGCCTCTTAGGGAACCGCGGCTATGCCTGTAAAACTGTTGTGGAGCCTTCCTGCCTCTCGACGGGCACCGTGCAGCATTGTCCTGCCTCCAAAGGAAGTTGTTTACCACTTCCTTTGGAGGTGGGACAATGCTGCACGGAGCCTGTTTAGAGACAGAAAGGCTCTGCAATGGTTTTACAGGCATAGCCGCGGTTCCCTAAGAGACAGGGAGCCACGGCTGCAGAAGAAGGAGGCAGACATGGGGAGAGGGGAGCAGGGAACCTGCAACAGGGCTGACATGGGGGAGGGGGGCTGACATGGACAGAGGGGGGCTGACATGGAGGGAGGGGGCTGACATGGACAGAGGGGGGCTGACAGGAAGGGAGAGAGGGGGGCCGATATGGATGGATGGAGGGAAGGGGGGCTGACATGGACGGAGGGGGGGGGCCTGATATGGATGGATGGAGGGAGGGGGTGCTGACATGGATGGAGGGAGGGAGGGGAGGGCTGACATGGAGGGATGGAGGGAGGGAGGGGGCTGACATTGATGGATGGATGGAGGGAGGGAGGGGGGCTGACATGGACAGGGGGGCTGACATGGAGGGATGGAGGGGGGTCTGACATGGAGAGAGGGGGGCTGACATGGACAGAGGGGGGCTGACATGGAGGGAGGATGTTGACATGGACAAAGGGAAGAGACAGGGGGACATACTGGACAGACGGGGGATAAATACTGGACAGAGGGGAGAGACAGTGCGGGTTAGGATTATAATGGGCAGATGGGGGGGCTAGGACTGGTAATGAGTTGATTAGGGAAGACTAGGACTGGGAATGGACTGATCAAGGGGGGGTTGGGACTGGTAATGTGCTGATAGGGGGTAGGACTGGTAATGGACTGATGGGGGGCTAGCATTGGAAATGAGCTGATTGGGGAGGTTAGGACTGGAAATGGGCTGATGGGGGGTAGGATTGGTAATGGGCTGATTAGGGGAGCCTAGCACTGGTAATGGGGTTGAGGGGGTACTAGCACTGGAAGCGAGCTGATTGGGGGGCTTCGACTGGGAATGGGCTGATTGTGGGGAGGGGAGGATAGAACTGCTGGCCCTGGAAGAAAACTGGGGGCTAAGGCTACAAATGGGTTGATATGAGGGGATGGGAGAATGGAACTGGAAGGGAGTGGATCTGAGAGGGGCTGCCATGGTATTTGTACTAGAAGGGACTGGTCAGTGGGAAGGAGGGGGACTGGAAGGGAATGGACACCAGTGGCAGTCATGGGAATGCAAGTTGACATTGGAAGGTACTGAGAGTGAGGACTGGAAAGGGGCTGATACTGGGGATGGCTACTGGGACTGGAAATAGGCTGATGGAAAGAAGTGAAGAAAACGAAAGAAGAGATAAGAAATGGCAGATAGACCATATACCACAGAAAGAGAGCTAAGAGAAGCCAGGAAAGCAGAAGCCTCAGATCGGGACCAGAATGATCAGAGAATAAATTGATCAGACAGCAAAGGTAGAAAAAATAATTTTATTTCATATTAGTGATTTGACTACAAAATCATCATAATTTTGAAATCAAATATTGTTACTTGTTATTGTGATTAATTATTGTGGTTTAAATAAGTAAATTTTATAAATAAAAACATATTGCAATGGCCTATAATATATTAATAATTCAACAAATGATTACAGCGACAATGCATTAACGGTAAAGGAAGAGAGACACATTTGATTTTATCATTGGGGGTCAGCACAAGTTGACCAATGGTAAAAGGGGTCACGTTACAAAAAAGGTTGAGAACCACTGGTATAGATCTTTATGTACAAATTCCATGTTAACAGAACACCTGACCTCAGTCGCACACTCACAACATCGACCCTCACCAAGTACAGAATAAGTAACCACAATCTAAAGTAAAAATAAAAATATGTAGACATAATTTAAATTGAAACCCCAAGAAGCCAGAGTCCACATGCAGTGCAGCATCAGGTAAATAAGAGATGCAGTTCCCCAATACTCTGTAAAATATAAAAATAGCACAAAGTCCAAACATTAAAATTAAATAAAATGATTTTTCTACCTTTGTTGTCTGACCATTTTATTCTCTGATCATGCTGGTCCCGATCTGAGGCTTCTGCTTTCCTGTCTTTTCTTAGCTCTCTTTCTGTGGTCTATGGTCCATGGTCCATCTGCCATTTCTTATCTCTTCTTTTGTTTTCTTCACTTCCTTCCATCAGCCCATTTCCAGTTCCAGTAACCCTCCCCAGTATCATCCCCCTTTCCAGGCCTCCCCTCCCAGTACCTTCCAATGTCAACCGCCTTGCATTCCCATGACTGCCACTGGTGTCCATTCCCTTCCAGTCCACTTTCTTCCCCACTGTCTAGCCCCTTTCTAGTCCAAATACCATCTCAGATATCAGCTCACGTCCACTCTCAGTGCCACCCCCCCCCCAGTCAGCTCCCTTCCAGTCACCCTACCCTCTGTCCATCCCCCTTCCAGTGCCATTTGCATGTCAGCTCCCTTCCAGCCTCCTCCCCATTATCCAACCACCTATCACTCCCATCCCCAAGTGTTAGCTCCCTTCAAGTCCCCCTTCAGTACATCCCAGGTGTCAGCTCCTTTCCAGCCCCCTCCTTTCCCCATGTCAGCTCCCTTCCAGCCCCCTCCTAGCCCTGGCAGACCCTCTCAGTATCCACTCCCTTCCAGTCCTATTCTACCATCCTCCTGCATCAGCCCATTTGTAGCCCTAGCCCCTAGTTTTCTTCCAGGGCCAGCAGCACTCTCCTCCCCTCCCCCATTAGCCCATTTCCAGTCCTAGCCCCCTTATCAGCCCACTTTAGTCCTAGCCCCCCAATCAGCCCATTACCAGTCCTACCCCACCCCCAATAAGCCCTTTTCCTGTCCTAGCCCCCCTAATCAGCCCATTTCTAGGCCTAACCCCACCAATCAGCCCATCACCAGTCCTAGCCCCCTCCCAATCAGCCTATTTCCAGTTCTAACCCCCCATCAGCCCATTTCCAGTCCTAGCCACCCCCAATAGCCCATTACCAGTCCTAGCCCCACCTCCCAATCAGCCCATTTCCAGTTCTAACCCCCCATCAGCCCATTTCCAGTTCTAACCCCCCCATCAGCCCATTTCTAGTCCTAGCTGCCCCCATAGCCCATTACCTAACCCCCCCATCAGCCCCCGTCCAGTCCAAACCCTCCCATCAGCCCCTTTCCATTCTTAGCCCCCCCCCCCCATAGCTCATTACCAGTCCTAACACACACACCCCCATCAGCCCAGGGAAATTGAAAAAAAAAACCTGGTTGCTGCTGCTGCTGCCGCCACCACAGCAGAGGCAGAATGAAGTGCCCAGCAGCCACGGCCCCCCCCCCCCACCTTGTATTATATTCCTTAGCGCCGGCTTTTCAGAGCCTCGAAGGGAGAGTTTCCCTTTCTTGCGGCTCTGCTAAGCCTGCCGGTACTGATGGGAAACAGGCATTTCCCACTCTGCTTATTTGTCCCTAGTGAGCCCAGACCTCCAGGATCAACACATCTTCCAGCGGTTTGGGACTGAAACTAACTGGAGTGGAGAGGTGATCCATGCCTACTTATACCAGTGCGATCACAGCGATGATGTGTTTCAATCTCCAAAGCTGCTGGAGGAGATGCTAAACCCCCAGAGATTCCAGGACTGGACTAGAGGGACGAAAAGGAAGAGATAGTCCCCGTTCAAAGGAGCTCACAATCTATCCAAGATAGACAAATGCAACAAACAGTGGACAACAGCAGAGCTAAACGGAAATGGTTAAGGCACATATGGATAGTAAGCATGATTCAAGACAGACAGATCCAAAATAGACAAATATAACAAAGATGGGGCAAGGGTATAACTAAAAGGGAAATAGTTAAAGCACCTGCAACCCCGTACCCCTGAGTCCATGCCGTCTGACCCCAATGGGGGCCGCTGGGGCCTGATTCGGATGGCGGGGACTCCCTTCATGTCCTGGTACTCCTGTGGGGGGGGGGGGGGGAGGCTCCTGGGCTCCAGGGTGGCTGATGGCTATGCTTGGGGTGGCGCCTCACTCTAATTCCACCTCAAAGGTGGTATGAGTAGCGTATCCCCCTGGCGATCCCCGGACGTACAGGACTGTTCTGGAATTGGCCCTGTACATCCAGAGGTCGGCCCCACCCATGCTCCTCCCTCTCTCCACCCTGTCATGCCTACATCCACCACTGCACGCACACTAGCTCTGTGCATGCAGCAGGGAATGGAGGCATAATACCAGCAAGGCAGATAACGGGGTAGCACGTCTCAGCAGGACATGTCCCACTATCTGCCTCTCAGAATCTGGCCCATAGTGACATTGGTGAAAATTAGCTATGTGACTGAAGTTTGAATCAAAGAAGAGAGGGATGATTCAGGGGGACATCAGCAAGGAGGAGGAGGAGGAGGAAAATTCTTCTAACATTTACACCTGTCCTATAGCAGGTGTAAATGAATCCAAGTGGTATTTTAGAAAGGGCATACAAGTGCATTCTGCGAAATCCAGGACAAAACATGCATAAAAACACTGAGGATGTCTGTTTGGCCTGATTTTAGAAACATAGATGTCCCACTTTTTGTCCACACCAGGATCTACATTGACATCCCTGCTACAAAAAGTGGGCCAGGGATGTCTATCTCATGCCAATTTGCATATAGGGATATCTACTGGGTTGGCAAAAAGAAACCAAGAGCCCACATCCTCCATTAGCGTTCTTTGTCAACATGGAATACTGTGTCTTTTGGGGAAACTGCTAGGTACTGTCATGAGGCTGGAGCTAGAAAAGAAACAGTGTTGAAATAACTCTTGATTTTCATGGAACTCAGAAAAGGCAGAGAGCGCAGTTCCAGCGCAGCTCAGCCAGAGGGCGCATGAACAATTACACAGTACCTGAAGCAACGTGCTCTAGCATTGATCACATTAATAACAAGCAGTTTCACCTGTCCTCAAACTCAGAACATGCAAACCAGAAATCTCTTTATAAAGGAAACCAGATGATCAGTGTTAGAGGAGGAACAGGGAGAGAAACAGGAGGAGGCAAGAGCAAGTGCTGGGAAAGTGGCAAGAGCGAGGTCAGAAGGACCGGCAGCAGGACCAGTGAGAGAAGCCTGGAAGAGGAAGGCTTCCATGTGCAGCCAACTCAAGGAGACAGAATCCAAAAGAGGTATTCTCAAAGGGATAAAGTCCAGAGAGGCCAAAGGTATTGGAACGGAGTCCAAAGCCAAGCAAACCAAAGAAGCAGCTTGCCTGATGAAAGCAATTCTCCTAGCCCAAGTAAGTCTCCTATGCTAAACCAGAAAGGCACAAGGAAAGGAGATTCCTTCTACAGTGATACTTTTGCCAAGAAACACAGAGAGTGGAAATCCACATCAGGTTTTCCTGGTAACTCTGATTGTAGAGCAGTGCACAGAACAGCTTGTCAGCCTGAGAAGCTACGTCGCAAGCTGAGTCCTGGGAGTGGCAGCCTACAGAAGCCAAGGTATGAAAAGCCTTTCATTATAAGGGAAAGTTTAAGTGAAGAAAACCTTATGGAAATAGATAAGCCTCAGAAAGTTAGAAGAAGTAAAGCTAACCTTTTAAAAGTACTTCCCGGGGGGCGGAGCTTGCCGCGATCAGAGATGGCTGCCTGAAGGACCTGCTCTCACCCAGATCTAAGAATCCTGGTCTCTATCCCCCGACAGACCCCAGCAAAAATCGCAAATTTTGGCGCAAAATACCCTGTAGGATGTCCTCCTTGAAACCGGCAAAGTTGGAGTTCTCGCCGACGACTGGGCACGCTGTAAAGCGAACGAAGCAGGAGACGACGTCTCCACACAAAATGGCGTCGGAGAAAGAAGCCGCGGAGGGCATTTGCGAAGTGCTGCAAGAACTACGATCTGTAAAAGGCATGGTTGCCTCTAGCAAGAAAACTCTAACGCAGCTGCAAGGAGATATGCACGAAGTAAAGGAGCGGCTGTCAGAAGTATGGGAGTGCTTGCACAAGACAGAAGCTGGGATTGAACGGCATGAGACTCTTGTTACCCAGATAGGCCTGCTGCAGAAAAGAATCAAGGCACTGGAAGATCAAAATGAAGACCAAAGTAATCGGGCCCGTCGGAATAATATAAGGCTCATAGGCGTCCGGGAGGGCCGGGAAGGGTCGGACTCTATAAAATTTCTGCAGAAACTGATTCCAGAGCTGTTGCACCTGACTTTCACAGAGCATTTTGAATTAGAGCGGGCCCATCGAGTGCCTTCACACACGACTGAAAGGAGGCAGCATCCACGCCCTTTCATTATCAAAGTGCTACGCTACCCCCAGGTCCTCCAGATACTGCAGGCCGCCAAATAGAAGTCTGAGCTACGCTATGAAGGCAGTAAAGTTGCTTTTTTCCCGGATCTGTGCAAGAAAACAACAGAGAGGCGTAAGGAGTTATTGGAATGTAGACCATTACTGCAGAAACTACAAGCACGGTATGGCCTCTATTACCCGGCTAGAATGCGAGTTACACTGGGGAACACTACGCGGACCTTTGATAGTGGAGAGAGTCTGCGTGTGTACCTGCATGAATGGGCTCGAATGGAGACGGAGCCTTGCGTCACTTGAGGACATTCATGTAATTTGTTGTATGATGTGCTTGTGTCAGATGTCTAAAAGTGATGTCATAGTTATATTCTCAAATTATATTCTCAAATTGCTATGAGGAATAGCAGGGGGGTCTTGTACTAACATTATTGTTTAGATAGAAGGCGGGGGAGTGAGTGTGATTATACCTTAAACCAGAAGAAAACTGGGTGGGAGGGAGTGGGAACTGAGGGCAGTGATGAAGAAAGGGGCCGGGTCGGGTTCCACCATTCAAATAACGCAGTTGGAGGTTGACCGCATGGCGATCAGCTATAGTTTCTTTCATTATGTTATCAAACTAATGTTTAATTGTTTGCAAGTGACGAGTACCACCCCTAAGGGAAAGACCGGTAACCGTAATAGGTAGCGAGAGATTGAGAGTGGTATCCCTCAATGTGCAAGGGATAAACAATCCTGCCAAACGGAAAAAAATATTAAATTACTGCAAGAAATTGAGGGCAGATGTGGTCTACATCCAAGAAACACACTTGACGTTGTCTGAATCTTATAAGGTGACTGGAGAGGGTTATCAGAATATACTATCAGCGCCAGCTCTCAAGAGGAAAGGGGGTGTCTTAATATTAGTGCGAACGGCACTAAAGCCAAGCGTCGATGGCACGGCGATTGACCCAGAGGGACATTGGGCCAAAGCAAGAGTGCGAATAGCAGATAAAGATTACACTCTCATGACTGTCTACGGCCCGAATCCGGATGATCCTGCCTTTTTTGAGCAGATAGCTCAGGAAGTGCTGATGGCCGGAGCCACGAATGTAATACTCTGCGGTGATTTTAATCTTATTCAAGATTCACTGATTGATCGGGTACCCTACAAACAACAGCACAAACCACGGTCCAGTAAACAGTTGCTGAGCATGATGGAAACACTAGGTTTAGTTGATCCGTGGCGGCTGTTATATCCCATGGAGAGGGACTACACCTATTATTTGACGCCACATAATACGCAGACACGAATTGATTACTTTCTGATTTCTAAGACCTTAGTGCCTCAGCTACTGACAGCAGACATCGCAGCTAAGATAGTCTCGAACCATGCGGCAATAAGGATAGAAATCCGTTCTGAGCAGACAAGGCAGACCACACCTAGATGGCAATTTGACCGCGCATGGCTCAATAATGATGAATTTTGTGAGTACCTACGTCCAGCAATTTTGGACTATTTTGAGCGCAATGTATTGCACGACACCCCCACCTGGGCGTGGTGGGAAGCATTCAAAGCCACTATACGGGGTAGTATAACATCATATAGTATCCGTAGAAGGAAAGAAGCAGCAGCACAGCTAACCAACTTGGAGCAGGAGATACGTGCGGGAGAACGGATGCTGTCTAAGCGCTCAGATGCGCTTATTTTACTTCGACTGCAGAAACTGAGATACCAGTACAACTCTATTCTCAATGATGAAGCAAGTAAGCAGATCCAGGCCCAACAAGGGATGTACTACCATGAAAACAACAGGGAAAGTGCGCTCTTAGCTCGAGCACTACGGGCTAAAAGAATTAAATCCCACATCACTTGCCTGCAGGGCGCCGGAGGGAAAATACATAGACGAGACGAAGACATACTGAAAGTGTGTGAGGAATTCTACTCGCAGCTTTACCAAATCGAAGAAGTTTTTACTGAAGAGGGTTTTGTCAACTTCACGACGAGATTGGTGGGACCCAAACTAACGAAAGTACAACAACATCGACTATCGGAGAATGTAACATGTGCGGAAATACAGCTAGCAATGCGACAGCTTGTTAAAGGGAAGACGAGTGGACCAGATGGCTTACCAGTTGAATTTTATGTAACTTTCTCTCAAGAACTGCTTCCCGAGCTGCATACATATTACACAGAGCTCACGAAAGAATGTCCAGCGGTTGGATCACTAGCGGCTGCCACAATAGTAATACACCCTAAGCCAGGACGAGACGACCAGAAAATAGAGAACTATCGGCCAATTTTGCTTCTTAACTCGGACTATAAGATCTACGCCAAAGTCCTAACTAATCGCCTGAGTTCAGTAATGGAAACTCTGGTCCAACCTGACCAATGTGGATTTATGCCGGGCAGGTCTACAACTGATAACAGGCGTCTGCTGCCACATGTATTGGGGCGAGCTGCTCAACTAGAAGAACCAGTGGTGGGTCTTGCACTTGACGCTGAGAAAACCTTCGATCGCGTAGAACTTCCCTATCTATTTCGAGTGATGCAGTGGTTTGGAGTACCTGAAGAATTCCTGGCTAGTGTTCGGGTACTTTATTCCCGGCCCACGGCGTGGATAGCAGCAAATAGTGGGCTCTCTTCTGAATTTACTTTATCAAGAGGCACAAGGCAGGGATGCCCCTTATCCCCCTTATTATTCAATTTGGCGATGGAACCATTGCTGATGAAAATTCGACAATCCCCGAGCATTGAAGGTGTACGCCTAGGGATATCCCAGATCAAGTTATCGGTGTATGCGGATGATCTCCTGCTTTTACTGCATCCTAAATCGTTGGACACTGCAATGGCTGTCATCTCTGAATATTCGGATATATCTGGTGTCACCCCTTCGTCGTGCAGCGCCTCCTGCTGGTCACAGCTGGTACTGCACCCGGGTGTAAAGTACTGGCCTTTTCAATATTTATAGTCCTTGCCAGTACACAAATAAGTTGTGACACCGAAATCGGTTTAACTGGGTTTTATTCCCCGTCCCGTAGGATTCTTTCAAAAGTATAACAATCAAATCAACATACCCCTTCTCGGGTAAACAAAAAGAACTATAACAAAAATAGCTTTCCTTTCAGCAAACAAAATATGAATGGAAGCAGAAATACAGCTTGTCAGGTTTCCAGATAAAGGCTTCTCTGGAGCAGTTCAGCCTTCTATCTGAGAGACTCTATTTGGTCAGCTAGTATCAAACTACAGTCCATCTGTTCAACAGGCAATTCAATGTTATCCTCTATTGCATAAGGCTCATACTGCATGGGAACACTGTCATGTACAGATGCTTCGTCATTTCTCTCCTGAGGTAGTTTGTTCAACACACTTTCCAGCTTGTGACGTACTTGACTCTCTACAGAATGTACCTGTTTGGCTTTACCATATTCTCTGGAGTTGCTCAACCAGGAGCCTTTCCTCTGCCTCTGGTTATCAGGCAGAGTAAAGCAGTTAGCTGCCCAGCTATTAGAAAGTGGAACCTTTGTTCGGGGTTTTGTTTTAACAGGAGCTTTACAAACAGCTGTTGTCTCCAACGGCAGTTTCTGAGAAGGCTTATGCCAGTTATATCCCTCTGCAGGGTTCTCTCTCACAGGTAACAAGCTTTGTTCTATATTCTGTCTGTAGCCCAGACTCTGGAGTTTTCCTGCTTTCCTTAAGTTAGCATTATAGGGCTTTTGTTTCTCATACAAATGCCTCTCATAGCTCAGCTTAGCATTTCTCCTCTCTGGCTCAGAATAGCTCTTCCTAGCTTGTAACTTGTGTCTTAGGGCATAGCTTCTATCAAGGCTGCTGCATACACTGTCCCTGTCTGAATTCAGTTGCTCATCTCTTTCACTTAATTGTTCATCAGACTCACTCAGACTTTCATTCAGCCAGTGCCTTCTGCCTTGCTGTAGAGACCTGGGATGTCTGTGTCCTTCCCACTCTGGATATCTCCTCTGCCTGGGAATATCCTTTCTCCTTGGGTCTTTCAACTCTCTTGGTTGCCTTGATTCTCTTAATCTCCTTCGTCTCTCAGGTCTCCCAGCCTCCTCAGCTCTCTCTGCTTTTTTCTCCTGTGAGCTGTGCTGATTATTTACGTAATCCCCAGCTGCACCACACCCTAGCCTATTGGGGTCAGGTGGGACCTTCCTTGCCTCCCTACTGGCTGGGTGATAATTCCAGGCTTGTGACCTCACTCCCTTATACCCATTCTGATACCCTTGTGTCATGTGCTCTCTCCACACGTCACTGTTTACTTGAGGAGTAGTGTTTTTTAGCTCCACAGGGGGCTCTAGAGAGTCTGCTCTGTGACACTGGATACAAACTGAACTTATCCAAAACTACCATCATACCATTGAACGATCGCGTCTCTAGAATGCTTTTGCAAAGCTACCCGTTTAAAGTTGAAGACACGTCGTTTAAATATCTTGGAGTGACATATGGAGCTACTCTCCAGGATACAATCCGAAGATCCATGGGTCAGTGTGAAAGTATAGTGGAAGAATACATAAATAAATGGTCCCCATTGAACTTGACTTGGTGGGGCAGAGGGGAGACTATCAAAATGGTCATTGTGCCTAAAGTCTGCTATATACTCAATATGGTACCGGCACTGTTTGAAAGGAAATTCTACATGAGAATTAAAAAAAGGCTAATATCGTTTATTTGGTGCAACAGACAGCCTCGTATCGCGACATGGAAGCTTAAATCCCCAAAGACCAGAGGTGGAATACATTTTCCTGATTTTTACTGGTACCACATGGCCTCCCTTCTAAAACAGGGTGCCCAGTGGAGTGAAGAAAATATAGAAGAAGGGGCCCCGGTTTGGTTAAAAATAGAGAATGCTCTGAGTCAACCGGTCCCGTTATGGATGCGCCTAGGTGCGGAATACAGCAGTGTTGGGCTGGATAATGAGATCATGCGAGATACCCAACTGACCTACCAAATGATCAAACGGCATATGGGTGCCGATCTTGAATTTTCCGAATCCACAACGTTATAGTACAACGAGAAGTTTAAGGTTGAAGGTCGCAGCTTTCTATGGCTACCCTGGCTATGGGTAGGTATCTACAATCTAGGACAGCTGGTTTCCAACAAAGCCTACAAATCCTTTCAATCCCTGCAACAAGAATATAATTTGCCCAGCCGTTGTCTCTATCAATGGTGTCAGCTGCGGCACTGTCTGAGTAAGGCTGGAGTCCTACCTGTAGCATTGGGCAAGGAACGCCCTTTTCATCAGGAAATACAGGAATTTAAGGCAGGATCAAAACTCCTCTCCAAATTTGTAGGAATTCTCAGAGAAGGAGGGAAGAGGCGTTACACAGGACTGCAAATGGTATGGGAAGCAGAGACGGGAAAAATAACGGATCCCAATATCTGGGAGGAACTATGGCAACGGCAGAGGAGACTAACAAGAGCAGCCTCGCTCAATCAAATGTTATATTTTCTGGCTCATCGTGCCTATTACACGCCTGTCCGCATAGCAAAATGGAGTAAGAATAATGATGCACACTGTTGGTCCTGTGGGACAGGCGTGGGAACCCTGGCCCATATGATATACTTTTGCCCTACACTTCGAGAATACTGGCAAAATGTTTGGACCCAAATCTCACAACTGTTAGAACTTAACACAGAATTGACATATCGTATTGTGGTTTACAAGTCATTAGCTATAGTGCCAACGTTGCAAAAGCATAATACAGCTATTTTTGATTTGCTCTTAAGTCTTGCCCTGAAAGCCATATTGAGTCACTGGAAAAACTTTGAGGGCCTGACTGCTATGTACTGGTGGAACCTTGTCTGCTACCACCGGGCCTGTGAGAAAGCTTATGCAACACGATACCCTTCTTTCCTCTCAAGGTTGGGAAACTGGGATGCCCTCGGCATGTAAGCATCATGCTAGAGATAGGTGGCTGGTTCTTGTGGGGGTGGTGCTCGTCACTGAAGGATGATTTTTCATCTGTAATGTTTGCCTCTTTTCTCTTATGTCTTACTATATTCGTAGTTTCTAGTTTTAGAATCCAATGCTAGAATTTATATTATTTAATGGGATGGCATGCCAGATGTGGATATATATATGCAATATGCTGATATATGGCTGAACTGGTCTTATTGGAAGTATAATGCAGTGGAAATTGTGCGTGTAATCCTATTGTTTCTTTGCTGTATATTAAAATTGTGAAATAAAGAATTCAAAAAAAAAAAAAAAAGTACTTCCCAACAGTGTGATAAGGAAGTTGTATGAGAAAAAGAAGAACCCCTGTGAGGAGTTAGCAGATACTGAAGACAGTCATAGCATTGAAGAAGGGAGTGACCCAGAATCAATGGACTTTGATTGTGAAACCAGTGTTCCCATTCCTCAAAGTGAACCAATGGAATGTAACTTTTGTTCAAGAACTAGCTTGATTGCCTTGCTAGCTGTATAGAGAAAAGAGAACTCTGCATATGGTGAAGTTGATAACCATTTGTTTCCTGATGTTAATTTCTATTGATTTAAAAGAAGCCTTAACACAGTTAAACAGTTAATTGTGAAGCCTACAACACTTAACTGTTTATATAATGGTGGAACCTTTTTGTTAGCGGAAAGAATTACCTTCATTTTCTTTTGTGTCTTATTGAACCTAAGCGTTGACCGGGGAAATAAAGCCTTATTACCCTACACTTTGGCGTAGATTGTTCTTTGTAAGGAGTTCTGCACTACAAGGACCAGAATACTCCTGCTCCTTCAGCTCAACCACTCCTTAAAATAAATTAAATGTCACCGGACGCCCTTATTTCCTACGCCAGTAGGGGCGCCTGGGGACATAATGGCGTAGTTGTTGGATGTTGGGACAACGCCCTAAGACGCTAAAGAGAAAAGAAAGCAAGAAACCACCAATACTGGGTGAGAAAACCCGGAGTGGAGTCTGAGAAAACCCGGACCGGAGTTGAAAAAAAATCCGGATTGGATTTAACACAATCCAGGACCAGGAAGACGAAACCAGGAGAGGAGCACATCAATTGCTGTCAGCAGTCGTAGAGGGATACGGCGAGAAGCTGCTGCAACCTCCTACTCGAAGCTCAAATCTACTCTGCTACCAGGTAAAAGGTAGAGGGGTAGAGTGGTCTGGATACTGGTGAAAAAAAAAAAAAAAAGTAAAGGGAGAAAAGGGCTAAGTGTTTGTAGACCACACTTGGTTTTGTTTTTCTTTCTCCTTTTTCCCTAGGTAAAGCCATCACTATGGAGCAGAAGGAATTGCTGGAATGGGTGATGATGCAATTTGAAAAGCAGAGGGAGCTTGCTGCTCATACCCAGCAACAAGCTATACTAGCGCTGCAGGAGCAGCAGAAGCCCATTCTACAGCTGATGGAGGCTTGGGTCACCCAGCAACAGAAGATGTCAGGGGGAGCCTCCAGTCAACAGGAACAGGTTTCTGGACTGGGC
Source organism: Ichthyophis bannanicus (assembly GCA_033557465.1). Classification (NCBI taxonomy): domain Eukaryota; kingdom Metazoa; phylum Chordata; class Amphibia; order Gymnophiona; family Ichthyophiidae; genus Ichthyophis; species Ichthyophis bannanicus. The sequence goes on along the minus strand of CM066035.1, from coordinate 600,874,397 downwards.
AACTGGTCAGTAGGACCAGGCGTCTTTGACTCTCTGAGCATAGGAAAACTATCAGCCACCGATGATATCGATGACTTTATTGACTCCTTTGAAAGGATAGCTAGTGCAATAAAGTGGCCAAAAGAGCAGTGGTCAATTAGGCTAGCAGCTTCTCTTACGGGGGAGGCGCTATCTGCCTATCGGGCGATGCCAAGTGCATTAGCAACAGATTATACCGAGGTGGTGAAAGCCATTCGGGAGCGCTTAGGCTTGACCCCACTCGTATATAATCGCTTGCTGCGGGCTGCTCACCTTAAGAAGGGTGGGACTCCGAAAGTATTAGGCCATAGGCTCAGGAGCTTAGCGGAAAAATGGCTAAGACCTGTTGGTAAAAATGTAGAACAGATTATGGATGAAATAGTCCTAGAACAGTTTATGCGTGCAGTGCCTAGTAATGTGCAGAGTTTCCTAATTCTACAAAATTGTAGCACCACTGCAGATGCAATTACCTTAACGGAAAGATATTTGGAGGTGGATTTGGCTACCCAAAATTCTAAAGACATATCTGAGAAGGCAGTGGGTGCATACAAACAGTCCTTAGGAGCTCTGTCCCATTCTAAGCCACACAATGTAAAATGTAATGATGCTTTATCAAAGAATGTTGATAAAAGATGTTTTGCTTGTGGAAAAACAGGTCATGTGAGAACTGAATGCCAAGCGCGCATAGCTCTCCTAGGAGAGAACCGAGAAGTGCCGTGTGAAGGTTTAATCTTGGATGTGTTGGTGCAAGGAGTTCCAACCAAGGCACTACTTGATTCCGGTGCGGATCAAACAATGATCTCTCGAAAGCTTTGGTCCTTAGTCAAAGAGCGAGCAGAGTCCGCACCAGATCAACCAGAACGCCAAGTAAAAATAAAATTTGTTCATGGCACGGCTACATTATACCCTGTTTATAACCTAACTGTAAGAGGTTTGGGAACAACTAAAAAAATGTTGGTAGCTGTGGTACCCAGGCTACCACAGGACTTAGTCTTAGGTCGAGACTGGCCTCACTTTGAAAGAGGGTTAAAAGAACATCCCCATGAAGTTTTTGTCTCCACGCGTTCCCAGGCAGAAACTTTAGAAAAACCTTCATGTTCCCATGACACAGATTTGGGAGACCTCCCTTCACATGATGATCTAATAGGGGATCCCTCAACGAAAACAAAGAAGTCAACGGCAGAGAAACGTAAAGAGAAGCAATACCGCTCTCAAGGCCGGGCAGACTTAGAAGCAGGGAAGAGATTGCCCTGGATCCCAGCAGAGCTGGTGGAAAAATTCCCCTCGTTTATAAAAGAACAAAGGGATGACCCTGCACTAAAACGTGTGTTTGAATACGCTCAGGAAAAAAGAAATACCTTTCCAAGGTTCATAACAGAAGAAGAAATACTATACAGGGAGGCCATAAACCCACAGACCCAAGAAGTGCAGAAGCAATTAGTCATTCCAAAGACCTTCAAGTCCGCGGTGTTAAGGTTGGCACATGACCACCCAATAGGCGGTCACAAGGGAATACAGGGAACACTTGACCAAATACTGGCCAGATTTTATTGGCCAGGAGTGTTCAAGGAAACCTCGCGGTTCTGTGAATCTTGTGCCTCATGCCAACGAGTGACATCCCTGCGTCCACCTGAGGTACCCCTACAGCCGATGCCAATAATCTCAGACCCTACACGAAGGCTGGCGGTCGACATAGTGGGACCTCTTATCAAAACTCCCAGAGGCTTCCAGTATATACTGGTTGTCATAGATCAAGCCACACGCTTCCCTTGGGCAATGCCCTTAAAGAATATATCTGCAAAAACCATCGCCAATGAACTCATAAAACTATTTTGCGAGATAGGATTTCCTCGGGAAGTGCTGTTAGACCGAGGGAGTAACTTCATGTCCCGATACCTAGCGCAGGTCTGGGACGCGTTTGGAATCCATCATCTGAAAACGTCGGCTTACCACCCACAGTGTAATGGATTGGTTGAACGAATGAACCAATCCATAAAACAGATGTTGCGTCGGTCATTAGATGGCGAAATGACCGCATGGGATGTGATCCTCCCATTCATACTGTATGCGTGCAGAGAGAGGACGCAAAGTTCGTTGGGTACGTCACCATACGAACTATTGTATGGGAGATCACCTAGAGGACTGCTGGACATTCTCCAGGAACAGTGGGTGGAGCCCGTGGAAAATGAATGCGGCATTCCACAATTCTTGAAAAAATTAAGAACCCGTCTAAAACGGACTTCCAAGCTGGCGGAAGAGAAGCTGAAAGATAGTCAGCAGAAGCAGAAAAAATATTAAGACAAAGGTACTGTGCCCATACAACTTACTGCTGGTGACAGAGTAATTGTTTTAGTATCCGGGCCTACCCCAAAGTTTGAAGCCCAAAGGAGGGGACCTTATACGATTGTCAAACCACTTAGTCCTACCTCTTATTTGGTAAGAGATACAAACGGTTGGGAACAGACATACCATATAAATGTCCTTAGACTTTGGTGTGAGAGACTGGCCTTATGTACGTCAGTCAAGAAAGGATCTCAATACAGGATACGGCACCCACCTTGCCATAGCAAGGAGAATAGAGACAAACAGCCGCCTTGTAAAGCAGTTGAAGAAGCTGCAATTACAAGCTGTAGTGAGGCTGAACACTCAGCTTGTAATATTTTAACTCGGGGGATATGTCATGAGGCTGGAGCTAGAAAAGAAACAGTGTTGAAAAAAACTCCTGATTTTCATGGAACTCAGAAAAGGCAGAGAGTGCAGTTCCAGCGCAGCTCAGCCAGAGGGCGCATGAACAATTACACAGTACCTGAAGCAATGTGCTCTAGCATTGATCACATTAATAACAAGCAGTTTCACCTGTCCTCAAACTCAGAACGTGCAAACCAGAAATCTCTTTATAAAGGAAACCAGATGATCAGTGTTAGAGGAGGAACAGGGAGAGAAACAGGAGGAGGCAAGAGCAAGTGCTGGGAAAGTGGCAAGAGCGAGGTCAGAAGGACCGGCAGCAGGACCAGTGAGAGAAGCCTGGAAGAGGAAGGCTTCCATGTGCAGCCAACTCAAGGAGAGAGAATCCAAAAGAGGTATTCTCAAAGGGATAAAGTCCAGAGAGGCCAAAGGTATTGGAACGGAGTCCAAAGCCAAGCAAACCAAAGAAGCAGCTTGCCTGATGAAAGCAATTCTCCTAGCCCAAGTAAGTCTCCTATGCTAAACCAGAAAGGCACAAGGAAAGGAGATTCCTTCTACAGTGATACTTTTGCCAAGAAACACAGAGAGTGGAAATCCACATCAGGTTTTCCTGGTAACTCTGATTGTAGAGCAGTGCACAGAACAGCTTGTCAGCCTGAGAAGCTACGTCGCAAGCTGAGTCCTGGGAGTGGCAGTCTACAGAAGCCAAGGTATGAAAAGCCTTTCATTATAAGGGAAAGTTTAAGTGATGAAAACCTTATGGAAATAGATAAGCCTCAGAAAGTTAGAAGAAGTAAAGCTAACCTTTTAAAAGTACTTCCCAACAGTGTGATAAGGAAGTTGTATGAGAAACAGAAGAACCCCTGTGAGGAGTTAGCAGATACTGAAGACAGTCATAGCACTGAAGAAGGGAATGACCCAGAATCAATGGACTTTGATTGTGAAACCAGTGTTCCCATTCCTCAGAGTGAACCAATGGAATGTAACTTTTGTTCAAGAACTAGCTTGATTGCCTTGCTAGCTGTATAGAGAAAAGAGAACTCTGCATATGGTGAAGTTGATAACCATTTGTTTCCTGATGTTAATTTCTATTGATTTAAAAGAAGCCTTAACCCAGTTAAACAGTTAATTGTGAAGCCTACAACCCTTAACTGTTTATATAATGGTGGAACCTTTTTGTTAGAGGAAAGAATTACCTTCATTTTCTTTTGTGTCTTATTGAACCTAAGCGTTGACCGGGGAAATAAAGCCTTATTACCCTACACTTTGGCGTAGATTGTTCTTTGTAAGGAGTTCTGCACTACAAGGACCAGAATCCTCCTGGTCCTTCAGCTCAACCACTCCTTAAAATAAATTAAATGTCACCGGACGCCCTTATTTCCTACGCCAGTAGGGGTGCCTGGGGACAGTACGTATGACCTAGATTGGCAACTGTTGGAAACAGGATACTGGACTTGATGGACCTTGGTCTGACCCAGTATGGCATATCTTATGTTCTTATGAGCACCTTTCCATTGCCTAGTTGTGCATGGAGAAGGTTTAAACGTGGATGTGGCTCAGGACGTGAAGGGAATTTCTGAAATCGGGCAAAGATATCTAAGTTCTTGCGATTGTCCTGGACACACCTACACCATGCCCCCATTCCAATTTGGACATCTTCGCATCGGGGATATCTTAAAACTGCTTTCTAGAATGGCTACAGGGACATCTCCATGCTTTAGACACACGTCCAAGTCAGTGTGCAAGTTCATGCATAAGTTATTTTCTAATTGACATGTGTACTGGTGAGCTTTGTCCATTTTCCACCTAGACCAGAACCCCTAGCTACACACACATATAACTTGCGTTGAAAATTGTCCCAGCATATTTTTATGGAATAGGAAATCGTGAGGAATGAGACATCAGAAGTGATATTTCATACTTTGCAGTTATTTTTTCTAGGTGGATATATACTTTAAAAACTTCTAATGTGCATGTGAAAGACAGAGTTTCAAACCTGTTGGCAGGGGGAGGGAGGTATGAGGGGTAACGGGAGGAGTGATAGTTAGTGTTAACCATGTTGCTGGGCAGACTGAATGAACCATGCAGATCTTTATCTTCCATCATTTACTATATTACCATGTTAGAAGACTTCTATGAATATTAAAGGCAATTTTCAAAGGTATTTTTATGCAGAAAACAGGAATTTATGCACAGATATGAGCTATTTAAAGCTGCCTAAACTATCGGGGGGGGGGGGGGAATACATGTAGACTCACCACACACTTAATATTATCTACAGAGAGTAGGTGCTCCTGAAGCCGTGGTTGGGGATGGACAGTATGCTCACATGCATTATATTTCCAAACATATACATGTAATTTTACCTGGAAAATGTACACATACTCCAGTACCATCTTTTAGTAAAGAGATCCTGGATTCTCTAAAGGGAGAACTATTCAGGCAACTAGTAACGGAACCCACATATGATGGGGCCATACTGGACTTAGTGCTTACCAATGTGGAAAGTGTTTCTGATGTCATAGTAGGAGACCATTTCACATCCAGGGATCACCAGATATTGTGGTTCAGTATTAGTACTAGGGCTGATAAAATCCATTCAAAAGTGAGGGTCTTAGACCAAGAAAACTAACTTTGCAAAGATGGGACAATACCTCAGAGAGTCGTTAGCAGGATGGGAACAGTTGGAGAATGTAGAAAAACAGTGGGCAAAACTGAAAGGGGATATTTTAAGGGCAAGAAACTTTTTTGTTAAAAAGGTAAATAATTGTAAAAGGAAATGCAGCCCGCTATGGTTCTCAAAAGAAGTAGCTGAAAAGGTGAAGAAAAAGAGTGAGGCCTTCATGAAATACAAGAGATCACAGAGAGAGGAAGACAGGCTTCTATATTTGGAAAAACTCAGAGAAGCTAGCAAAGTAGTCTGGAAAGGAATGGTACAAAAAGAAGAAGAAATAGCCAATACAACAAAATGTGGGGGATAAGACATTTTTCAGATATGTCAGTGAGAGGAGGAAGAGGAAAAGTGGTATTGTCAGACTCAAGAGTTCAGGGAAGGAATATGCAGAAATTGATGAGGATAAAGCAGAATTGCTTAACAAATATTTCTCTTCTGTGCTGAAGGGCCAGGAGGAAGACTCCAGAAAACACCCACAAATAAGAACCGCAGCGTGAGGAACTAGTTAACTAAAAGTAGACAAAGCGAGATAGGATACATCTGGATAGGATACATCCAAGAATACTGAGGGAACTAGTGGCTCCATTGTCTGACCTTTTCAATGCCTATTTGGCGTTGGGAGTGGTACCAGAGGACTGGAGAAAGGCCCATGTGGTCCCTTTACACAAAGTGGACGTAAAGATGACGAGAACTACAGGCCAGTTAGTCTAACCTCTGTGGCTAGTAAATTAATGGGAAGGCTACTAAAAGAGCGAATAATGAGGTTTCTGGAGTCCAATGGCTTGCAGGATCCGAGGCAGCATAGGTTTACCAGAGGCAGGTCTTGTCAGACAAATCTGATAGATTTCTTTGACTGGGTGACTAGGGAGTTGGACCGAGGGAGAGCCCTAGATGTGGGGTATTTAGATTTCAGTAAAGCCTTTGATATTGTTCCACACAGGCAACTTATAAACAAACTGAGTACACAAAGGGTACTGAATGGGTTAGAAATTGATTGAGTGAGAGGTGACAAAGGGTACAGGTAAATGGAACTCATTCTGAGGAGAAGGAGGTTACCAGTGGTGTGCTTAGGGTTGCCAACTTTTTGAAAGAGAAAAATCCTGCCACCTGTGGCTTATCACTCTCCGCCCATGCCCACCCCCACCCCACCCCGCCCCTGCCCCACCCTCCACCCCACCCTTGCTCCACCCCCTGTCCCCAAAACAATTGCAGAGAGGGCAATATGCAAACTGAATGAGCAAGATTTCTACACATTCTTAAACAGAAATTCTATACTGACAGAATATGCAGCATTGGTTGTAAACACACACACAGTACAGACAGGTCTTCATCAATAAATGAGCACAAATAAAGAGAAATATATATACAAAAATGAAACTGAAACCCCAAGAAGACAGACTCTGCATGCAGTGCAATATCAGATAGTTCCCCAACTGTGTAAAATATAAAGGTAGTACAAAGTCCAATCATTAAATTGAAAATAAAATTATTTTTCTAAATTTGTTGTCTGACCATTTTATTCTCTGATCATGCTGGTTCTGATCTGAGGCTTCCGTTTTCCTGTCTTCTCTTAGCTCATATTCTATGGTCTGTAGTCCATCTGCCATTTCTTGTCTCTTCTTTTCTTTTCTTTTCTTCACTTCCTTCCATCGGCCTATTTCCAGTCCCAGTAACCCTCCATCAGCCCCCTTTCCAGTCCTCCCCTCCCATTACATTCCAATGCCAATCCCCCTGTGTTCCCAGGACTGCCAATGGTGTCCATTCCCTTCTAGTCCCCCTCCTTCCTCACTGTCCAGCCCCTTGTAGTCCAAACACCACCCCAGGTATCAGCTCACTTCCACTCCCAGTGCCTTCCCCGTGTCAGCTCCCTTCCAGTCACCCTATCCTCCGACCATCCCCCTTCCAGTGCCATCCCCACATTTCTGCTCCCTTCCAGTCCCAGTGTCCCCCTCCCTTCCAGCCTCCTACCCATTACCCAGTCACTTGCCAGTACCATTCCCAGGTGTCAGCACCCTTTGAGCTCCCTCCTTACCCCCTCTGTCAACTCCCTTTCAGCCACCTCCTCCCCCACCTTTCAGCTCTCTTCCAGCCCTCACCTTCCACCTGTCAGTCCCTTCTGCCACCTTGTAGCCGCTGCTCCTGCTTCTTACAGGGCAGCGGCTGCAATAAAGTAAAGTTTAAAATAAATTTAAACCTGTGTGGAGCCTTCTGCCGCCCCCCCTCCCAGTGCAGCTTCATCTTCATCTTCCCTCCCCAGTACAGCTTCACCCCCCCTGAGTAAAGCTTCACCTTCCCCCATCCCCCCGTGCAGCTTCACTCCCCCAGTATAGCTTCACCCCCCAGTATAGCTTCACCTTCCCTCCCCAGTGCAGCTTTAACTCCCCAGTACAGCTTCACCTTCCCCCTCCCCCCTAGTGCAGTTTACCCACCTCCTCCGTGCAGCTTAACCCCCCCCCCCCCCCCCAGTGCAGCTTCACCTCTTGCAGCCACTGCTCCTGCTTCTTACAGAGCAGCGGCTGCAATAAAGTTAATTTAAAAGAAAAGAGAACCTGTGAGGAGCCCTCTGATCCTAGCAAACTCCTTCTGCAGTGCCTGGGCTAAAAAGGAAGTGATGTCAGACGGGGCAGGCGCTGCAGAAGTTGTTTCCTAAGATTGGAGGTCTCCTCACAGGTTCTCTTTCCTTTTAAAATAACTTTATTACACAGCCGGGATTGCGATCGCAATCACAAAGCCGGTTTTCTGCTCTGGCCGCTTCCGACCTCGCGGCCAGAGCAAAAAAATGGCTTTTCAAGGGCCGGTTTTGTATCTCTGCCGGCAGCCGGCCTGACCATGGAAAACTGGCCAGGCTGGCTGAAAACCGGCTGGTTGGCAACCCTAGATGTGCTACAAGGATTTGTCTTTGGTCTGATTCTGTTTAACATCTTTGTTAGTGAAATTGTGGAAGGACTGTCGTTAAGGTATGCTGGTTTGCAGATGATACTAAAATCTGCAATAGAATAGACACACAGGAAGGAGCCAGTAACATGAGGAGGGGTCTAGCTAAGCTTGAAGAATGGTCTAGAATTTGGCAACTAAAATTTAATGCTAAAAAATGCAGTCATGCATTTGGGCTGCAAAAATTCAAAGGAGCTGTACAGTGTAGGGAGTAAGGTATGTCTGTCCACAAAAGAAGAGTGGAACTTGGGCGTATTGTGCCTGACGAACTTAAAGTAGCTAAACAGGTAGAAAAGGTAACTGTGAAAGCCAGAAGGATGTTTGGATGTATAGGGAGAGGAATGCTGTCGTCCAATAGTCCAACACAAAAGCACGGACCCACGTGAAATACAAGAAAACCAGTCCAAGCGTGGTAAAAAGAAAGACAGAAGCTTTTATTGAATTGTGTACAGCTTGGCTAATATCTCCTGTACACAATTCAATAAAAACATCTGTCTTTCTTTTTACCATGTTTGGACTGTTGTTGTTGTTTCTTTTTTTTAGGGAGAGGAATGGCCAGCAGAAAAAAGGAGATGATATGATAAAACCTCTGTATAAGTCTCTGGTGTGACCTCATTTGGAGTAATGTGTGCAATTCTGGAGACCCCACCTTCAAAAGAATATAAGCAGGTTGGAGTCAGTGCAGAGGGTGGCTACTAAAATGGTTTGAGGTCTTCATTATTAAGCATATGAGGACAGATTTAAAGATCTTAATATGTATACTTTAGAGGAAAGGGGCAATATGATAGAGGCATTTAAATATTTCCATGAAATAAATGCACAGGAGGGTTTCTTTCAATTGAAGGCAAGCTCTGCTACGAGAGGACATAGGACGAAAGTGAAAGGGGATAGACTGATGAGTAATATGCAGAAATATTTCTTTACAGAAAGAGTGGTAGATGCGTGGTGGACACGAGGACAGTATCTGAATTTAAAAAAGCATGGGACAAACATAGAGGATCTCTAAAGCTAAAAAGAGGGCTATTGTAGTTGCTATGGAAGGGCAGAGTAGATAGGCCATAGGGTCTTTTTCTGCAGTCATGTTTCTATGTTTCTCTATGTTTCTAAATATCAGGTGGCAATTTTGTGCACATACATTTTCTTGTCAATATTTAAAGGGCAATTTTTCTCTTTGAAAATCAATATAAAGTCGCTGGATTAAAAAAAAAAAGTTCCCATAGTTTTATACTTCTTCACAAAGTTTGAAAATAGCCCTGTTCCTGACAGATGGTGTCATGCACCCTACCCTGATGACGCATAACAGCACAGGTGCATTTACAGTACCTCCACCTATGTAGGTGGCAGTAAATGCACTATACTAAGGGCATACCTTGCAGTTAACGTGGTCATGCTGTCTTCAAGATACTCACTCTGCCCACTCTCTGCCCCAACATGCCTACTTACCACTGAAAGCAGGCTGCACTAATTGTTCTGGTCCCTTGCTAACAGTTACTATGTGCCATAGCATAGGATTAGAAGGTGCTTTAACCCATGCTAACTGCTTAGTGCATTTTAGCTAAAGACCCCTTATCTTTTCTTTTTCATTTCATCCACTTCACAAAAGCTTTTAGGGAAAAATCATTTCAAGAAAAATTATTTTCTTCATCTAATATTCTTCAGGGGCAGAAAAGGATAGATCCCCCGAATCAGGATTTTTTAGAATTCGAAACATAGCGCTATGTCAGGAGTTTGGTGATATGTGAACTGAATAAATAGTTGTAAGAATGAATTGTTGACAGGTCTTAGTATAAATACAGAATTGATATTGAAGAATACTAATTGGGACAAAAGAAATGAGTATTGATTTTCACCTTCGCTCTTTTGTGTTTGCTCTTGTTTGTGAGGGTAGCTCCCTCTGTGTTCTTGCTCGGATTTCCCTTGTGCCAGAGTGGTCGGCGTGGGGGTGGTCGGATGGGGCAGGTATCCACGGTAAGGGAGGCCTTTCCTTGGGAAGAAAGGCTTTTTGGCCTGTTGCTGCTTCCGAGGGAGGGTGGAGGTCTTGCGCGAGAGATGGACTACCAAAAGGGATTGCTACAACTAGAAGTAGATCTACACTTGTGAGTATAATCTTCTAGAATAAACTCTAAATCTTGGGGTAAAAGGGACTTCTTGCGGTTAAAGCTGATAAATCTGTGTATTTTAGAATTCAGTGTTTTTACTGAGTCAGTCAGGTCTTAGTACCACCAGTGAGCTTTGTATTTAAGTCAAAGCAGAGTATAGCTTAACATAGAACATAAAATAAGAGTAAATAGACTTTGAAATAGATTTGTTAATCAAATCAAAGTTTAGCTTAACCTAGAAAGTAAAATAGAGTAAATAGTTACTGAAATAAATTTGTTTCTAGGGAGCTTTTTTACTTAAGTCAAATCAGAATATAAAGCATAGTTACTCACCTGTAAGAGGTGTTTTCCAGGGACAGCAGGAATCAGTCCTCACTTATGGGTGACATCAGCACCCACGGAGCCCACATGAGCAATTCCACAGCTTTCAAAGAAAGCCTTTGGGATTGCTACCATGCATGCGTGGTCCTCTTCCCACCCAAGGGTGCCATTTTGTTCAGTCAGGTCCCTTAGCTTGAGTCCTACCAAGCAGATGGTAAGGGAAGGATAAAAATCCAGCAACTCATCAGGGGAGGTGGGAGGGTAGTGAGGACTGATTCCTGCTGTCCCTGCAGAACACCTGTTACAGGTGAGTAACTATGCTTTCTTCAGGAACAAGCAGGAAGTCAGTCCTCACTTAAGGGACTACCCAGCTACAGGCTACTGAACCTGCAAGCAAAAAACGCCTCCACGAGGTCGTGAGCAGAAGCTGATGCCCAAAGGAGCCCGAGTCCTCGGGTCCTCGGGGTAAAGTCCTCGGTAGCCGTGAAGAAGGGTCGGAGGGCAGGAGTTGCTTATACCCCGAACAGATTACGGCCTGGCCTGGCCGAAGGAACTGTCCCGATGGGACTCCCTCTCTAGGCAGTAGTGTGCAGCGAAAGTGTTCGCTGAAGACCAGGTCGCTGCCTGGCAAATGTCCTGCAGGGGCACTGAATGCAGCAAGGCCACCGAAGCCGCCTTGGCTCAGACACCGTGTGCGGAGACTCATCGATCCAAAGGGGCACCCGCCTTCATATGGGTGAAGGCGATGCAGTCTGACACTCAAATAGAGAGACTGCTTGCCCCAATCGATTGGGATAGTAGGTCACAAAGAGCTGACCAGATTTGCGATGAGCCTGCTTGCGCTACAGATAGAAAGCAAGAGCCCTCTTGAAGTCGAGCAAATGCAAAGCCGCCAATGCTTGGTTGGCATGGGGTCTCGGGAAGAAGGTCGGTAAGACTATCTACTGGTTGAGATGGAAATCCAAGACAGCTTTCGGCAAGTATTTAGGGTGGGTACGGAGGACCACCCTATTCCTATGGAATCTAATATAGGGGGCTTCAGCCATAACAGCCTGGATCTCACTGACTTGGCGGCCGAGGTCAGAGCCACCAGGAAGACCACCTTCCAGGATAGGTGCCGAAGTGAACACGTAGCCATCGACTTGAAGGGCGAACGCGTGAGCTGCATGAGCACTATGTTCAGGTACCATTCCGCCGGGGGCGGGCGGATGGGAGGTTTGGACAGTAAGAGACCCCGCATAGGGTTTTGAAGCTTTGACTTCAGTCAATTCATGGTGCTCAACATCTGCACTTTCCCATTTCTTGCCCCCTGATGAAGGCATAGCCGAAACGCGTTGGGGCTCTTTAATCAAATAAAACACTCGTGACCTCCATACCTTCTCTCTTTTGTGTTTGCTCTTGTTTGCGAGGGTAGCTCCCTCTATGTTCTTGCTCGGATTTCCCTTGTACCAGAGTGGTCAGCGTGGAGGTGGTCGGGTAGGGCAGGTAGCCACAGTAAGGGAGGCCTTTCCTCGGGAAGAAAGGCTTTTTGGCCTGTTGCTTCTTCTGAGGGAGGGCGGAGGTCTTGCGTGAGAGATGGGTTCTAGTGATGAACTCTGTCTCTATTTCTGCGGCCTTATCCTTCATCGTCTTACCGAAGAGCTTCTCGCCAAGACAAGGTACATCCAGGAGCTTCTCCTGCACCCACTGCTCCAAGTCCGAGAATTGGAGCCATGCCTGACGACGGGCTCCAATACCCGCAGCCACTACCCGAGCCGAAGACTTGAAACTATCGTAGGTGGCACAGAAGAGATATTTTGAGCAATCTGCCACAGACCTCGGCAGGGTGCTGTACCTATTGAGAGGTTCGTCCTCAAGGCCCGCAGAGAAACCCCTGAGCTCCTTGGCCAGGTCACGCAAAATCATGACAATGTATAATTGGTATGCTTGAATGCAACAGGATAGCATAGACTACTGGTAGGCCTTGCAGCCTAGGGCGTCAAGGGCCCACGACTCCTGGCCCAGGGGGACCAAAGAGTGTGACTTCGTGCTCTTCTGCTTCCTCATGGCCGATTCCACCACCATAGAAGTGTGGGGAAGTTGGGTCTTTCTGAATCCGGGGCCATGCTGTACTTTGTACATAGTGTCGAGGCGCTTACTCACAATGGGGACCGAGGCGGGTGCCTCCCACATATGGAGCAGCAGCCTGGATAGAATTGGAGGAACTGGGACAGTCAGAGACTCTCTAGGTGGGGACTTGTATTGGAGGATGTCGAGTTTTTCAGCTCGAGGATCCTCCTCAGCCTGGGTGGCCAAGTTAAGAACCTGTGCCATGTCCCGAACGAACACCAGGAAGGAGGTGTCCTCGGGCGGCGAACGCTGTTGAGACACAGGAGGAGAGGGGTCTGATGGAAGGTCCCAGTGGGTATGGATTTCCAGGGAGGTATCCCCATCAGATTCTCAGTCCGAGAACTCAGAGGAGGAATCCGAGCTGGACAGATCGCCCTGTCCAGCGGCCGAGGCCCACTTGGAGCCAGAGGCCCTGGATGATCTCGCCTCCGAGGAACAAGAAGACGAACAAGACCGGCGTTGAGAACCCTCACAGGGCTCATGGCTCTCGGGGGTTTCCTGGATGGATTTTGGCATCCCACACGAGGGAACCACGGTCTCTGGGCGTGAGTCAGCGAAGCTGGCTGTGAGCGCCTGCTGGGAAGCGATGAACACAGAAATGCTGCGTTCCAGTGCCGGCATGCGGGATTCCCACATGGGCGTGGGGCCCTGTGACCCTGATCCTGGGGTCACTGGCTCAGGCATCGAGGAGGAGAGGGGGTCCTCACCGGAACAGCCCTCAGGAGACCGGGCGCCTTCGGCAGAGGCTTCCGTATCTGCGCAAGGTACCTTGCGGGGCCACTGTTTGTCCGACTCTCGGGAATGCTGAAGGGAGCTGAGCAACCCAGCGCGGGAGCACTTACACTTATTGGGAGCCCCCAACAGTGACTTCAAGGCCTTCTTCTTGCGTCGCTTCACTTCAGGGGACCCCTGGACAGAGTGCCGCCATGAGCGCGGGGCCGAGATGGGGAATCCCACTGGAGGAGAGACGCCCGAGGGCACCAATGGGGACTCCGAGGCAGCCTTTCTGAAAATGTCTTCGGACCTCTGCTTACGATTGAGCAGGGCCTTAGAGGATATTTTCTTACAGAGCGAACAGAGCTCTGGATCATGATCAGCCCCGCAACACCGCAGGCAACAGTCATGGGTGTCCGTAAGCGACATGTTCTTAGAGCATCTATCGCATTTTTTAAAATCCGGTGGACATAGAGGCAAATATGGCCCCCACGAGGTCGAGACCCACGTGGCCAGCGGTTGGAAGAAAAAAGGGGGCCGAAGCTCATTGGACAAAAAAGGTGAAGAAAAATCATCATCTAAAAGCTCTAAAAGAGGTAGAGCAGGGGAAGAATGGGTAGAGGACCGGTGCAACCAGAAAGAGAAGGCCAGTAGGCCAAAAACTAAACACTTTTTCCGAGGACAAGGACGTGCATCCGAAGGGATCCGTGGAAAAAGGGAGACTGAGCAAGATGGCACCCTTGGGCAGGAAGAGGACCACGCATGCATGGTAGCAATCCCAAAGGCTTTCTTTGAAAGCTGGGGAATTGCTCCATGTGGGCTCCGTCAGTGCCGACGTCACCCATAAGCGAGGACTGACTTCCTGCTTGTTCCTGTAGAATTTAGCATACAAGTAGAATAGTCTCTGAGTAGAAAGAAAAATAAACTTTTTTCTAGTGACCTTTACAAAGCAAAGAGCCCTTCCAATTAGGAGGCAAAAGATCTGTGATGTTGCTTTAAATAGGTGTTAAAGGCAAGTGACAGATCAAAGAGGCAATTTAAAAGGCCCCTTCTATCAAACCAAGGGCTGCCCAGGAAATTGGTAAGACTTTACCTTAGAAGCACAGGACAGGGCACTGTGTAGCAGCCAACTTTTAAAAGTCTTCTTTCCCTCCTTCTCTGTCTCCCACTCACCCCTGGAATAATTGTAGCTTCATAGGTGCTTAAACCTATTAGAGGGAAGGAGGTGCCCAAATTCACTCTCAGAAGGTTAAATTAGACTTACCTGCTAATTGTTGTTCCTTAAGGAACTCAAGTCCAGTCCCGGACATCTGGGGTTGTGATCCTCCTTCAGCAGCTTGGAGACTGAGAAACGTCACTCTTGTGATGTCACTGGTACATATAACCACAGGATCCGCCTCCTCGCTCCAGTAACCTATTGACAAAGCAGACTCATCGGAGCAATAATTAAGTAGTAATTCTACTAAAAACCTGAACAAACTGAACCTGTAGTTAACTAAGAGAAAAAACTAAGATTCTCTAGTTGTTTTCCCTTCCTCCAACTAAGAAAACTGTATAAATGCTGAGGTCCTTCCACCCCTGTTATGGAAGAAACTGACCCCCCTAGTAAAATTCCCCCATAAAACATCCGCCCCTCTGAATCTGGCCCCAAGGAAACAAAGGCTGCTTATCTGTGACGGAACTCCTGCTTCAGGCCATAGTCCAAGTATAACCGGGCGGGATACGGAACAACAATTAGCAGGTAAATCTAATTTAACCTTCCTTATCATCCCTCAGGTCCAGTCCCGGACATCTGGGGATGTAACAGAGCAGTACCAAATTCAACGGGAGGGACCAGCCAAACCCGCCTGAAGCACTGCTGAGCCAAAACAGACATCTCTCTCCGCCTGACAAACGAATTTAAAGACGACGAGGTCGCCACCTTACAAATCTCTGCCACTGGTACCAAACTATGCTCTGGCCAAGATGCCGCCTGCACTCTAGTCGAATGAGCTCTAAGCCCTTCTGGCACCGACTTGCCTTTTAGAAGATATTCCGATGCGATCGCTTCCTTGAGCCACCTCGCTATGGAACCCTTCAACGCCATATCTCCTTTTCGAGACCCTCCAAAAAGTACAAACAGTCTATCTGATTTCCGGAAACTCTTCCTCCTGCTTAAATACTTTTTTAATGCCCGTGCCTGAACCTCATCCGTAATGTTCCTGAAAGCCGGTAAGGAAACTACCTGATTTACATGAAATGCCGAAACTACCTTGGGTAAGAAGGCTGGCACCATTCGCAAGACCACCTTCGAATCATAAAAAGACAGAAAAGGCTTCCTACAAGACAAAGCCTGTAACTCTAAGATTCTTCGCACAGAGCAAATAGCTACCAAGAACACCACCTTGAGAGTGAGATCCTTTATAGTTGCGCAAGACAATGGCTCAAAAGGTTGTCAGACTAACGCCTCCAACACAATCTGAAGATCCCAAGTTGGAACTATCGGTCTACACGGTGGCCTCAATAATACCACCACCCTCAGGAAATGCTTTATATCCGGATGACTTCCCAGCGTCTCTCCTTTAACCTTTCCCCTGTAACAGGACAATGCAGCTAATTGCACCCATAGGGAAGCAGCCGCCAAACCTTTCTGAAAGCCATCCTGCAAGAACGCCAAACCCTAAGGCACCGACACTTGTAACGCCTCCACATTCCTGTCCACACACCAAGCCTCGAATATTCGCCATATCCAGATATATGCCAAGGAAGTCGATCTCCGCCATGCCTTCAACAAAGTCTCAATGACCACAGCGGAATAACCCTTTCCTCTCAATCTTGCCCTCTCAAGAGCCAAGCCGTAAGAGAGAATCGATCCACCTGTGGCATGACTAATGGCCCCTGAGATAATAGGCCCCTTCGACAGGGCAGGCGCCATGGCTTCGCTACCAACAGCCTCCTCAGATCCGCATACCAAGGTCTTCGATCAACAATACCAATCCTCTGTAACTTTCTATGCGCTGCAACACCCGGCCTATCAACACCCAAGGTGGAAACACATAGAGGAGCTGGTGCTCGGGCCAAGGCTGTATCAAAGCATCCAGCCCTTCCAACATTCTTTCCCGCCTTCTGCTGAAGAAACGCTCCACCTTTGCAGATTGAAACGTGGCCATGAGATCCATTACTGGCGTGCCCAACGCCGCACCAGCATCTCGAACACTTCCTGATGAAGGTTCCACTCTCCTGGGTCCACTCTTACGCGACTCAAAAAATCGGCCTCCACATTGTCCACTCCTGCTACATGCGCTGCCAACAGAGCTACCAGCTGCGCCTCTGCCCACTCTAGCAGCCCCTGGTCTTCCTCCTCCATCGTGACACTGCTGGTACCTCCTTGACGATTGATATAAGCTACCGCTGTCACATTGTTGGAAAACACCCGAATGGCCTTTTCCTGAAGATAGGGCTGAAACTCTTGCAGTGCCAATGTTACTACGTGTAATTCCAGCCTGTTGATCGACCAACTCTGTTCAATCACGGTCCACTGACCTTGAGCGAACCTCTGCTGACAGTGAGCTCCCCAGCCTAAGAGACTGGCATCCATTGTCAGGGCAATCCACGCCGGAACCTCCAAGGGCATTTCCTTTTCTAGGCACTTCAGACGCAGCCACCACCATAGTGCCCGACGCGTCTCTGGAGGACAGGGTAACTTCAGTGATAACGGATCATTCTGGTGTGACCACGGCCTGGGCAAGGCTCATTGCAACGGCCTCATATGCGCTCGTGCCCACGGCACCAGCTCGATAGTCACAACCATGGTCTCCAGCAACTGCAGATAATGCCACGCCATCGGATTCGGTCTGTTGAGAAATTCTTTGACCAACTTTCTCAATGCTTGTGCCCGATGCTGTGGCAGAAAGATCCGTCCTATGCCCATATCGAAGTTTGCCCCCAGATACTCCAGGCTCTGTGACGGGACCAACCAGCTCTTTTCTTGATTGACTACCCAACCGAGATTCTGCAGAAACGCAACCACTTTGGCTGTAGCCATCTCGCTTTCTGCTCTGGATTTTGCTCTGATTAACCAATCGTCTAGATAAGGATGCACCAGCACCCCCTCTCTTTGCAACACCACCGCTACCACCACCATCACCTTAGTGAATGTTCAAGGCGCCATTGCCAGACCAAATGGCAAGGCTCGAAACTGGAAATGTCCCATCAGAACCGCAAACCTGAGTAATTTCTGATGTTCTCGCCGGATTGGAATGTGTAGGTATGCTTCCGAGAGGTCTAGCGGCGTAAGAAAGTCGCCATCTCGCACCGCAACTATGACTGACCTTAGAGTTTCCATATGAAAATGAGACACTCAAAGACACCGATTTACTCTTTTGAGATCCAAAATTGGTCGGAAGGACCCGTCCTTCTTTGGAACCACGAAGTATATGGAGTAGCAACCGCCACCACACTGTTCCGGTGGCACCGGTATTATGGCCTTGAGTGCCAGCATACATTGCACCGTCTGCCGTACGGCCACGCACTTGAAACGTGAAAGAATCCGCCACCGGCCGTTGAAACTCTAATGCATAACCCTCTCGAATGACCTCCAACACCCACTGATCTGACGTAATCTGGACCCAGGCAGGATAAAAGGCAGGATAAAAGGCAGGATCCTTCTCCCCTAGCAAAATCCTTCCCGTTCAAGCAAGAAAATCACTACGTTGCAAACATAGATCATCAAAGCAGCTAAAATGCACCTATTTCTAACCCTTGTCAGTATCTATTTTCTTATCGGCCTTCCCACGGGGTCGAATGCCTATAAATCAGGCTGCAATGCCATTCCAATACTTCGGAACACTGGAAAGAGATGGTCAGATAATCCATACCATTCCTCAAAGGACACCGTTCGCACAACTCACTCACACCTGCTCCACATCTCCTTACAACAATGCAAAAAACATCGACCAGCCAAACAACAACCTCCACTTAAATGCGTCCTCATCAATGCCAGATCGATACGCTCAAAATGGCCAGCAGTCATCGATCTAATATCCACTCATGACCTAGATATCTTGATGATTACGGAAACCTGGCTATCTGAATACAACAATGTCCTGCTCAACCAAATGCTACCCCCCCCCCCCCCCCCGGTTTCTCAATCTACAACTGCCACAGAACTCATAAGAGAGGAGGTGGAGCCCTCATCATCGCAAGGACTGAATTACAATTCCGTCTGAACAACGCCACCAGCACAACCCACCTTGACACAATCACAATAGAAAATGACCGATACACACTCAACTTATTTTATAGAGCACCAATACCCTCAGAAGACGATCTTTCAGCAATAATTAACATAGCTTGCTGCACGACCAAATCAAGATCCCAAAACTGGCTCTTGGGTGATTTCAATCTGCTTACCCTACAGGAACACCATGCGACCGCCTTCCACGAAGCACTAGAAGAGTTGGGTTACAAACAATTAGTAAATGAACCTACACATATAAAAGGAAACAGACTAGACCTGATTTTTGCCCCGCATATCACAGCAGATTCAACTCCTGACATAGCTTTAGACATAACCCCAGTACCCTGGTCTGATCACAGTCTACTCAGATTCCAGCTGCCCAGCAAGCCACACAGTCAGAATGCCATCAGAGCCTCAACCCCCCAGAAAATGCCTCCAAGGAGATTTAGAACATTTGCCAAAAAAGAAATACTCGATCAAGTACTGCCACTGCTTGACTGCACTGCCTATGATCTAGATGAAATGGTCGACAACTGGAATAACAGCCTCACTGCCACTTCCAAGCGCCCAACCATATGCGAAAAACCGAAGAAACGAGAACAGGCACTTTGGTACTCCAAAGAATTCCGAAATTCTCTAATCCACCTACGTAAACTGGAAAGACGCTGGCGAAAATCACGAGACCCCGAAACTCTCAATGAATATAAAGCTCACCTAAGAATACACCGCTCTACAATAGATGACAGAAGAAAACAATTCCACACGAACCTACTGAAACGATCTATAAATAAACCACACGACTAATTCAACATCGTAAGGACACTAGCGAAAGAACCAACCCTTGACCAGTCTGACTTGCTTCACCCACAGGCATACTCAGATTATCTTCAATCAAAGATGATTCTAACTGATGAGCACACACTGCGCTTCCAGCATCCCTCAGTACCACCAACCCCCCCCCCCCCCCCAGCCACCCTATCCAATTTCAGATGCATATCAAACAAGGAGATAGAAGACATCATTGCCTCCATCAACACATCCACTGCACCCAGTGACCCGTGCCCAGCACACTGGATAAGAGAGATGCGGCATGAACTAAGTAAGTTCATAGGTAAAATTCTCAACCAGTCACTCTCATCTGGTGAATTTCCACAAAAACTAAATAATACATCCATCAGACCATTACTGAAGAATAACAAGATGGATCCATCAAAAGTAGAATCCTATAGATCTATATCAAGCATCCCTATGCTTGCCAAAATAATTGAAGGTAGCACAACAACAAATACAGCAACACATTGACACGGAAGCTCAGCTAGACCAAGCCCAGCATGGATTTAGAGAAGCTCATGGCGTGGACACCCTCCTTATCACCCTTTTCAACACACTAATCACAGGAATTGACAATGTTCGACAAGGCTTTATCCTCATATTTATGGATATTGCGGCTGCATTCGATTCCGTAAGCCATCAAATACTTGTTGATCGTCTTATGGAGAAAGGAATTGAAGGATCTGCTCTAAAATGGTGCAAATCTTTCCTATCCAACAGATGGCAATATATAAGAACCTGCACCGAAACCTCTGAATCATTCATGCAGAAACAAGGGGCTCCCCAAGGATCATCCCTCTCTGCATTGATGTTTAACATCTATATGCAGCCCATCTACTCCCTAATACACTCGTTCAACGTCCAATGCTTAGCTTATGCAGATGATATCCTGCTATTTATGCCATTTACAATTCAGCAGCCAGACTTCTCCCCAATAACAAAATGTTTTGATGAAATAGCGGACTGGTTATACACACAAAATCTCAGGATCAATCACACCAAGACAGACGTCCTCTTCGTTACAAAAAAACAAGCCTTCATCCCACCAACATTAAAAGTCAAGAATGCAGAACTGACAACCAAATCTTCAATCCGCTACCTCGGAATCACCTTAGACCAGAGACTGGATATGAAAGCACATATAAAAAACACTGTAAAAACAATATATCACAAAATACAAACTCTCCGTCATCTCCGACCACTATTAGACCCTAGTGACTTCCGAACAATCTACCAGGCACTGATTCTCCCACATTTCGACTACGCTAACAGTATCTTACTTATATGGGCTCCCAAAGGCAACTCTTCACCCACTCCAAATGGCAATGAACTCTGCAGCAAGAGTACTGACCGGGACACCACGAATGAACCATATCACCCCAATTCTGATAAATCTGCACTGGCTGCCAGTTCAAGCAAGACTCTTATACAAGATTCTAATCACTACCTTCAAAGCCCTGCACAACCAATCTTCCCCAGCTATCAAAGAATTGATCCACTATTCTCATCCATACAGAACCAAATGAACTATAATGGCCAGCACATTGCTGATTCCCAAACAAATGTCCACTTGCACAAGGACAGCCTCTAACCGAGCTTTCTCAATCTGTGCCCCCTTGGCCTGGAATGCCCTCCCAGCCGACATACGTATCATCTCTAGCCAATCCCAATTCCGGAAAGCACTTAAGCATTACCTATTTGTGAGACACTACCCGGAGTATAACAACGTAACCTGTACAACATCAAACCTCTCAATCTACCCAGACCAGACCTGGACAGAAATGCAGACCCAGCCTAATCTGACCCACACGGAATAACATGGGGCACCAACCCAATACATAAACTGTACTGTATTTATTGCTGTAAATAACGCTGTAGATATGTTCATTCCCTGTTGAATCCAAGTTTTTAATCCCTTGTTTAATGTAAACTCTATGTGGCACACCCACATAGTAATATGTTGTTTATTGTAAACCGCACTGATATTGTAATAGCGCGGTATATAAGAAAAGTTAAATAAATAAATAAAATAAAAGTCCCGCAGCCGACCGAACGAGTCCTCCCTAGGTCCCCCTGACTTCATTGCGACTTTCGCAGATTCGAGGAGGAAGATGCTGCAAATCCCCAATTCGCTTGAGATCTATAGGAAAAACGCCCTCTTTGACTTTGACCAAATCTTGGGGGATGAAAATGACAAAACTCCCTTTGTTGCCCTTTCTGCGGAGGAGTTGGCCGTCCCTGCTTCTGCTTGTCCTCCGGCGACCTACCTCCTTTTGACTCCCCCAAGTCATTCACCAATATATCCAAGTCTTCTCCAAAGAGTAGCTTACCTCTAAAGGGGAGTTTACTCAATCTGGCCTTTGATGGGCCATCTGCAGCCCAATTGCGCAACCAAAGATAACGACGAGCTGCAATTACCGAGGCCATGCTCTTCGCCAAACCTCGTATGAGATCATAGTGGATATCGGGCAAAAAATCTGATCCAGTTTCCAACCTGGACGCTTCCCCGGTCGCACCTTCTATTGATTCTCCTTGAATCCTCTGCGACCATCGAAGACAGGCTCTTGCAACCCAAGCTCCACAAATAGAAGCCTGCAATGACAGCGCATTCACGTCAAACACCTGCTTTAACAAAACTTCTAGTTTCCTGTCCTGAGCATCCTTCAGGGCCGCGCTGCCTTCAACCAGAATGGTAGTCTTCTTAGTAACCGCCGAGACAGCTGCATCGACTCGCGGAGCTTTAAACAATTCTTGATCCTGATCCACCAGTGGGTAAAGCCAAGACATAACTCTGGCCCCTTTAAGGGCCGCCTTGGGCATGTCCCACTCCTTCTGAATCATCTCACGTACCATCCTGTGGACTGGAAACGCTCTTCTAGACTTCCGAAAGGCCTGAAGCAAGGGGTCCTCCAAGGTCGAATCCTCTGCCGGCTCCATCGCCGGCATATTCAGAGCCTTGAGGGTCTCTGATATGAGCGCTGGTAACTCGTCCCTACGAAATACGTGCACCACTCTAGCCTGATCCTCTTGATCCACTATTTCTCCTTCTTCCAAATCATCCTCTAACTCCAAGTCAGGATCTCCTCCCTCGGAGTGTATCCCCTCTGAAGCAACGGAAGGCTCCGACGGATCTCCCCCCTGATCCTCATTGGAGGAATTCCTGACTCAAGAGCCCAGAGGAGTGGCTAGCCTCTTTTCTCCCGGAACCCCCGCAGCGGAAGTAGATGCAGGCCTTCCCTGAGGACCTCCAAACGCCTGCTGAATCAGTGTAACAAATTCAGGAGAAAAAATTGCCGCCAGGCCCCCTGGCAATGATGGCTGAGAACTTGGAAGAACCGAAGAGAAAGCTGGCCCTGCTACCGGCTCCGGGGGTGGCATCTCTGAAGCCAGTTGTTCCGCCAGTAACCCAGAAACACTAGTGTACCCATCACCAGCTGCTTCTAATGCCTTCTCCATTGAAGCTGCCTCCTGCGTGCAGCCCCTACACATACCGGTCTCTGACACAGAACCCCTTCTAGCCCCACAAACCAAGAGAGGCCTAGAAGGATTCCGGCCAACCATGTGCTCAATACAGCCCTGCAGATCCTGGCCTGAGCTCAGACCCAGCTAGCCTGAAAAACCAGCGACTGACTGCTTAAATGTCCATTTTGTTTTGTTTTTTTAAACTGATGTGGAACTATTCAATAGCCTTCCCGCACTCTATTTCTGAAGAAGATAATTAAAAACAAAGCTTCACGGCCCCGGCAGGAGCCCTGGCAGAGCACCTGGTTATAATGGAGTTTCCCGCGCTCTAGCCATGTGGCGCATCCAACTCCAGCTCTGCTGAATCCACCGCGGCCCCCCTGTCAGCTTTATGACTGCGGTCCGGCCACAAAAGACACCGGCTCACTTCTTACCTCCGTTGCTGCGTCTGCCCCGATTGCCGATGCCCAGCTGCGTGCTCACATCTGCACTGGCAGACCGCGAACCCCATGCGGCCTAAAACCGCTGGCGATTCAACCTCTCTCCCTTCCCTTGTGGCTTCTGACTCTAGCAGGCACCCCCTCTGCGTGAATCTGAGCCGCGGGATGAGGCATCTCCCTTGCTAGCCTGGCTTAGCCTGCTTTCTAGGCAGCACAGGACTCCTGCACAGAGAAAAATAGAGAGGCAGGAAAGGAGGGAAGGGGGGGAGTACTTCAGCACCAACTTTAAATTTAAAGTGATATTAACCAAATTTTAAAAATGAACAAAAGAAGAAAAAAACTTAAAAAATCTTTCAAACCCCTAACTCTCCTTAATTGCTCCTCAAGTGAGCCCCGAACCTCCAGGCTCACAATCCTCCAACTGCTTGGAGACTGAGATAACTGGAGCGAGGAGGTGGATCCTGTGGTTATATGTACCAGTGACATCACAAGAGTGACGTTTCTTAGTCTCCAAGCTGCTGGAGGAGTATCCTAACCCCAGATGTCCGGGACTAGACTTGAGGGACAATAAGGAAGCAGCTGTTTATCCTCATCAGGCATACATTAAGGACCTGAGATTAATTAATCTTGAGGTGAACAAAGTCCATTAAATGTATACAGGCTCATTCCATCCCGGACATACAGCCCCTCTGTACGTCCGTTTTGAAATGGACGTTGTGATAAGGAAGCTTATCATAGCTCAGGAAGGGGCTATAGAAAAGGTGAAGTGTCTCTGAACAAGCAACCTGTCAGTGCTGGTAGAAATGAGAAAACAGAATTTTGCCATAAAAGACTACCAGTCCCAGAATGCACCAGGTTTCCAACAGCCATGAGAGGAGCTGAAGTGAGAAAACGTGTGTTCAATCAGGAGGGCTATGAGGTAATCCCTAAGCACTCATCTCAAAGGGCAGGGCCTGATTCAGCACAGCTGCGCTGTGTTAGGGAGGAGCACTCATCTAGGCAGAATAAGAGTAGAGTTTATTCTACAGATGACCATCTTCATGATCACCTTGGATATTCAGAGAAGGATCATCAGTTTCATCTGAAGGATCATCAGAAGCAAAAGCCAAACCGGATGGACAGAGAGGGAAAGAAACCCTCTGGAAGAAAGAGGAGAAAAGCCTTTGAGAGGTCTAGAAGAGTCCAAAGCAGTACGTATACTGGGAAGTATTCAAAGGGCCAGCATACACCATTGGACTGGGGAAAGCCAGAGGAATGGTGCTGCAGAGCTAGGAATCACCAGAGGCTACCTGTGAGGGAGACGGCTGCACGTGGAAGGGACCCTAAGACCTGTGCCAGAAGGTATGTGAAGAGAGATCCAGTGTCCAGGGATCTGGATTGGAAGGCTGGACATAAGAACTGGACTACATACTGGCCAGGCTATATAGAGAGGAACTCTAGCAGCAATGGAAGCTCAGGTATGAACACTGATCTATGCCCTAGCTATAACCTTGAAAGACAGCAGGGAAACAAGTATTCTCCTGAAAATGCTCCATTGAGAGATTCATCTGTGCCAATCCATGATATTGAACCCATGCTTGTTGAACAAGGGGGAATAATAGCAGATGAGGATCCTATTTATATGGACTGTTCTCTATCCAAACTCCGTTGGTAACTTTCTGTTATAAAGTACAGCAACCATCACAAAGAAATAAAAATTTGTTCTTTAATCTACCCAGAAAAGCTCCTGAAGCAGGATTTGACCCACACAGTAGAGAGCAAGCCAGCTAAGGGGTTTCAGCTGGATAACTGCTAGCAATTAAGCCTTACCTAATTGCTTGTGAGCTAGGAGAGAATCACTTCTGTATCTATGTGGGAAGTAATCAGAAGTTAACCTGAAAAGAACAGTTTGTTTCTTGCTTTGTGGCTTTTCATTTGTTGTTTTCCTGATTTTGACTTTGTTTTTTCCAAGTTAACACTGAAAGCAAGTAACCTAATTTATGTGCTACCAAGCATATCTGTGTTGGGAGAAATAACCCCATAAATAAATATCTTATTGGCTTTACCCAAGAGCACAACTAAATTATTGTCAGCAGCTGTGTCTGGTGTGAATGAACTACATTGCCCACAATACCTTGCAAATCATATAGAAATATGTACTTGCCAAGAGTGTGAAGATTCTCACCCAGGCAGCCGTCTGACAACGTACAGAGGGGGTCGTGCGGGACTAGAATCGTGAACAGTCCTGTACGTGCAGGCTGGAACTGTGATTCAGCCCAGCCTGCACACACAGGGAAAGCCGACTAACTGAGTCAGGGCTTTACAATGGAGCCGCGGTGCCATGGTGTCTGGTTGCCATGGCACCACGGCTCCATTGTTAAGCCGCGATCCCGGCCGCTAGCTGAAAAAAGGCTTTCCCCGCAGCCCAACCCCTAATCCAGCCTCCTAAGGCCAAGGTCGGGCTGCGGGGAATGTTCTCAGGCCCCTCCTGTCCCATCCGTGCCCCGGGCCCGCAGAAAAAAGATGTCCAGGGAAGTTATTCCACCTCAGGGGTGGAATAACTTCCCCGCACAAGTTGCCGCCCTGGACGTACAGGGCCAACATTAGAATCGGCCCTGTATGTCCAGGGCCGGTGACCGTCTACCGCCCGTCTTACCTCCACCCTGGATCTGCCCCTTCCCTGCCTCCATCTAACCTCCCCATACAACTGGCGGGGAGGTTAGATGCCAGCGGGGAGGGCACGAATAGCAGGGATGGACATTGGACAGAACCTGGCCCATTAGGTACAGTCTTATTAGTATAAGCATCCCCAGCAAACCTAAGTAAGTAAACAACTTAAATAACTAAAGACAACTTAAAAACTAAGATGCAGACAGCAGTTGAGCAGTGAGATGGGGGCTTTCCAGTCTTTTGCATTGAGTGTCACATGTATGATTTTCTCCCAGTTGATGAGGGGTCATATGTGTGCACTAGGTGCAAGGGGGTCTTTGCTCTCATGAAGCAAGTCCGATCTCGAGGCTAGAGTAGCAGACCTGAAGGACATAAGGAAGACAGAGAGCTACATAGTCGACACCTACTGGGATGTAGTACTGAAGTCCCACCTCCAGTCTGGAAGCATCCCTTTTGCCATGGAGGAGAGAGGTCACGTGACAGGACTGCATCACCCTGGTGTGGCAAGAAGTGATCCTGTAGCTAGGACCTGTCCTCCAGGTGATGTAAATCCCTCTCACACCGAGGAGGTTTCTCCAAGGCCATGTCGCATGAGGGAAGGGTTATAGTTGGTAATTCAATCATTAGGCATGTAGATAGCTGAGCGGCTGGTGGATGTGAGGATCGACTGATAACATGCCTACCTGGTGTGAAGATAGCGGACCTCATGCGCCACTTAGACAAGGTCTTAGATAGTGCTGAGGAGGAGACTGCTGTCTTGATACATGTTGGTACCAATGACATAGGGAAGTATGGTAGGGAGGTTCAGGAGGCCAAATTTAGGCTTTTAGATAGGAAATTGAAATCCAGAACTTCAAGGGGAGCACTCTCCGAAATGCTTCCCATTCTATGCGCAGGACCCAAAAGGCAGGCAGAGATCTGGAGTCCCAATGTGTGGATGAGACGATGGTGCAAGGAAGAGGGTTTTGGATTTGTTAGGAACTGGGCAACATTCTGGGGAAAGGAGGAGCTTTCTTGAAGGGATGGGCTCCTCCTTACATGCACTTTTTTACAGAGTAATGATGTTGCTTCTGGGCATGTCTTAGTACTGATTGCACTATTGAATGCTCTCATTCTGAGGGTCCCATATTAGTGACAGGGATACGTTTTGACAATTCGCTGTAGAGAACCTATTCTGATTTATTCTGCCCGATCAAAATAGCACCTGGTGACACTGCAGTCATCCCTATGGTCCATGTACTGGTCAGGCATTCATGTCTCCCCAGATTCGTGGATGAGCACACCAGATTCTCCCATGCAACACTCAAATCACACACACACACACACTCTCTCTCTCTCTCTCTCTCTTACTTGCAAGCACAAATAACATACCTCTGCCAAAACCATGTTCTGCACCTATAAACAACTGCTGTGAAGACATACTGGCATGGCATTTCAGGACAACACATCTAATCTGCATTTCTCAGCCAAACTCTGTACTACCCCACATACCATCCCTAGATCTACATTCCCATTTTTCCGAAAACTAGAATTGTTAGGGAAGCCGAGAATAGCCCCTTTAGCACAAATAGCAAATGTCAGCATAGCCAGAATAAAGACTATTGCAGTGGTTTATGTGTCTGTAGGGGTGGTTTTTTTATGTTCCTTAACCTTACAAATGTCCCTCAGTTGTGCCTTCTATTCTTTACAACAGCATCTTGTGCCCTCCCAGACAGCAGACACACCAGTTCAATACAGACTTGTCACAACCATTCATCTCTATGGGATGCATTGAAGATCAGAGCAGAAAGTTTTCTAAGCCCTGACCTTATTCCATGTTGCCACTGTTATTTATACTACCTTATCCTTCAATCAAAGTGGTCAACACAATTGGGGGATACATTTAACACAAGGGAATATGAGACACATACACTAATACTTACAGGGAACATGGGCAATGGAGAGTTAAGTGGCTTGCACAAGACCACAAGGAGCATCTGTGGGACTAGAAACCCCAGTCCTTCTAGCCCAAGTTTGCTGTCCTCTAGTGGGATTTGAACCACTGACCTTCTGGCTGTGGCACCTTGCCCCAAGCACTAGGCCACTTCCTCCCTGTGCTATGAATAGGTATCCTTGGGAAACACTCAGGATGTTCATGGGCCTTTCCTGACTATGCTTTCTATGTCTCTGTGGCTTGCCATGCCCCCATTCCACCCCCACTCACCCACATTCTGAGATCCCTGTGCTAGCACCATATCTAGGCAGGGTCGTGTGGTTTCAGAATACAGTTCTAGAAGTTTTATCGAGAAAAACATCTATCTCGCACATCTAACCGGCTTATTCATGTTTTGGAATGACCTCCATAGTGGCTAAATATTGCTGTATCCAGATATTGAGTATCAGCCGAATACTGGTGCTGAATATCTTGATTTCAGTTAATCATGGCAATGGGCATTAAAATAAATGTTTAAAGATATTTTATAGATATTATGTTTGTTTTGTCTTCTCTGCTATATCAGAGGTGCAAGTAGATCTTAATTGCTATGGGAACTGTATTGATCCTTTATCTGTTAGGATATGCATTCATTAGTGTGCATTCGGTTTGTTAATATGCCTTAAAAAATATTGTGAGCACTAAATCAATTTAGCACTTGTTAACCTAACAATTCTGGGGGTCATTCTGAACCACATTTAGCGGGTCCAGCCCCACTAAATGTCTGGCGTGCATTCTGGAAACAGAACGCCCCGAAAGTAAAGCTGAGCTATGGCAGGAGCTCTGTTTGTGGGCAGGAGTGGGCGGGACATGGGCGGCACCATGACCCCACATGAACAGGGTCGATTCCAAGGTTGGCCCTGTATGTCCTAGATCTGCCACTTATGTTGTTGCTGTTAAGTGCATTCATGCTGCTCTGTTACTTGCCTTTTCCTGCTGCTGTGACTGTATTTTTATCTGTGACTGTGTTTGCCCTGTCCTGTCTCACCAGACCTCTCTGTTTACTCAGACTGCTGACCAGACCAGTACAGCTCTCTGCACGGTTGTGCTCCAGCGACCATGACTACAGGTACCGCCCTCTCAACCCTGACTTGTATAAAGGAAATTTTATCTCCATAACATGTCCTGCTATGACATTGGCCTAGTCAATACGGGGGTAATTGAAATCGCCCATTATTATTACTGTGTTGTAAGTTCTGTTAGCTTCCCCTATTTCTTTTAGCATTTCATCTTCCATTACTTCATTTTGGCCAGGCAGACAGTAGTATACCCCGCTGCCATTGCCTTCCCCTTTTTACATGAAATTTCTTTCTATAGAGATTCTACAGTGTGTTTTGTTTCATGCAAAACATTTATCCTGTGTAACTCAATGCCCTTTCTAACATAGAGTGTAACCCCTCCATCAATTTGATCTATCTTATCATTGCGATATAGTGTGGATAGTGTGTGGAAATATTAAATAAATAAAGTTGCCTGATGTCTTGCGGTGCTGAGGAGGCCCAGGGCCCAGGGAATGGAGCCTGAGGGCAAGATGAGGCCTCCAGAGTAGGCCACAATAAAACGCAGCGTTCAGGAGCCGGGTCAGCATTTAATAGTAAAAAAATTTCCCTTTGGTTTCCTGGGGCTTCCCGATGCTGAATTACAGCATCGTGAGAGCAGGCGAGGCATCTGGCAGAGCTTTAAAAGTTAAAAAAAAGTTGAAAAAAAGCCACGGGGTCCCGCAGTGACAAGGACCCATCTAAAGTTAAAAAATGGTGCCCACACTGGGTCCATGGGTGTCCTGGAGTGCTGGGGATCTGATTTGGGGGTTTGGGGGGGGGGGGGGGTTGCCAGGCTTCGGGAAGGAGCTGAAGGCAAGAGCTCCTCACCTGATGGAACCCCAAAGTAAAATGAAACACCAGAGCGGTGCTCTCCTGAATTCTGGTTGATTTAAAGGAGCCATGCTATTAAAAATAAAGGTAGGAAAATATTTTTAAAAAGTAACAGGGATTTGAATATAGGGTTCAGGTAAGGGGGTTTAGGGATATATGAACTTATGTTTATTTTTAAATTTAAAGTGACGGTGTCCAAATTATTTGAGGTAGTTCGGCTGAATGGGATTGGGACTTTGGAATTTTTCTTTTAAAGATTGGATTGAGGGGATTTTAAGAAGAGCCATGGGGGGGGGGGGTTACCCAAAAATTTAAAGGTACAGTACCTTAATTTGGGAAAATGTGTAAAAGTACAAATTAAAGGTATAAAAGTGATTTTTGGAGCTATGGGAGGTATAATCAGGAGTTTCAGTTACATATTTTTTAGTGGTGAGAAATTGGAGATGGGAAACATTTTTTTTAATGAGAAAATCATTTAAATAGTTTATGAGGTGTTAACAGCTTGTGTTTGGGACAAGGGTAGAAGTATAGAGTGTGGGGGGTCATTTTAAGGGGGTTTTAGGTAATTTTAACATCATTTGAGGATAATTTATTCTAAAACGTGATTTTTCTATATATTTTAGTGGGGTTGCCATGATAATGCCATGGTAACAACCAAAATTGGCCAACTTCCATTACAGTCTAGAGATGGAATTCCAAGCCTTGTGGGGATCAGAGATTCAACACCCCACTGGTTTTCCCCTGGAGACACCGTAGAAACCCCTTGGTTACATTCTGGAATTAGGAGGTATGTCCTAGGATACCTGAGCTTCTTTCAGGTAGAGACCACCAGGGAATTGAAGGGAACAGACCTATGTTTAAGTGGCTGAGGCACTAGGCCTTAAGTAAGCCTAAAGTAATGGTCTGAAAGGTAATAGTAATGCTGTTTTGAGTACAGGAGTTGTATGTTTGTTGAGTGAATGCATTAATATGGTGATCCGTGTATTAATATCACCATGAATGAGAATGAAAGTTGTTAAAAGGAAACTGAATATTCCATGTGATAGTAACTTATTAGTGCTCAATGTAAGATATTAGAACATTGCCAAATCTGACAGAAATCCTACCCTGGAAAGCATTTGGTGTGCTAATCCTGGGAAAATTGTAGTCCCAGAATTGATAAAGCCAGATCCTAAAAGGTTTGGGCCTGAATTGACAAAGTTGATATGGAATCCTTTACTGGGAAAAAAGACCCCAGTGACATTGTGACGGCTGAAGCCTGTGACCACTGAGACAAACTAAGTTAAGAATGAGAGGAATGTACTTGTGCTGAGTGAGACTGTGCATGAGGTGGTGCAAGTAGAAAAACAGCTAAACTAAGGTCTCTGAAGTTAGGGACATTTCAATTTTCTTTGTTTTCTACCCAGTTAGGGACATTGCAGAGGAGAAAGCATGTAAGATGAGCTTCCAGTTCAAAGTCAAGGCATTAGATCCATTTTGCCCAAATAGATAGGGTTTTGCTCCCTTTGATTTCCTTAAAGACAGTATAGTAGGTTGTATTGTATTGATGAATCAGCTCTGCTGGACGGAAGGGACAGAGGAATGAGACAGCCAAACCAGAAGCAGAAGAGCAAATGCACCAACATTTGCTGCCCTGGCATCAGAAGTATGGACTAAATTGACTGTATGCACCCACTTGAGTTACAAGAAGAAAGAAACTAAGCTTAGGGGTATGTTTACTAAGTGGTGGTAATGTCACCGGCGAAAAGTGCTGCGTTAATGTTACCAATACCATATAAGGCAGTGGGCAGGCAGGGGGTGTTCTGGCATAAAGGTAGCAATGTCCCGTTAATGTGCGTAAAAGGGCTCCTTGGCCATTTAACGCACATTGACGGGACATTGCATGTTAAGCTGACAAATAGGGCACACTAAGTCTGACAAGGCACCCTAAGGGCTGTAAGGTGCCTTGACTTAAGGCGCTGTAGGTTTGGGCGCTTTAAAGTCCTTAGTATGCCTTAAAGCCCATAGCGCGCCTTGAATTAAGGTGCCTTAACCTAAGGCGCCTTGGGTTAAGACACCTTATGCAAGGCACCCTAAGGGCTTTCAAGTGCCTTAGGTTAAGGCACCTTAGGTTAAGGTGCCTTAGGTTAAGGTGCCCTAAGGACGTTAAGGTGACTTAAGGTAAGGTGCCCTAAGGGCAATAAGATGCCCTAATGTAAGGTGCCCTAAGGGCTGTAAGGTACTTCAAGTTGACAAGCAGGAACTGTAAGGTATAAAAATAGCTGTAACCCTAACACAGGATAGAGTACCAAGGAAAGGCAATGAACAAGTGATGGAAGGAAGGAGAGGTGGGAGCTGATGGACCTGCCATATCTGCGGGCATCCTATGTGGCAGCTGGTAAAGTTGACAAACATGTTGGAGGCAGCTGTACCGATGCACAGGGTGTTGGCAATGTAAAGTGCTGCAATGACAGTGGGTGGCAGAGGATGGGAATATGTGTCCCTCGGTGGAGGCAGAGGATATTTGCAATGATAGGAGGACAGAGGAGTAGTGGTGCCACACAGATCAGGCACAGGCGAGGCAAGCAGGAAGAGCCGCAACGCAGAAAAGGGTAACAGTGCAGGACATGGGGTAGCAGCCTGCACAAGAAGACAGGACTCCACACAGCTGACAGAGGCAGATAGATGAGCTGATGGATGGTTGGCAACTGAAGTGAGGATGCTATGGGCTGGCAGCACAGATCTGCAGAGATGTGACTGTGACAGGCATGAAAATGATTGAGTAGGACAGGCAGAAAAAAATGAGAACAAAGTGGAATTGAACCCATGACCCTTGTCTAGGGAGTTATTGTACTAACCAGTAGGCCATACTTCCATGGCTTTTTGCACAGCAATGGCTGGAAACAGAAAGACTGCAGTTCACCGCACAAAATGTCTGCTGTGTGTGCCAGGATAAGGTACCCCACCAGTACCCATGATGCAATGCACATGCAGAACAGCAGTCTACAGCTGATCACCAAATAGAGAATGCACCTGTCCAGCACCTCAGCTTGGTATGAAGAACTGACAGTGTGTGATACTGGCACAGAGCAGCTACAGGCCATGCCACTGCACTGGTTCTGTGTTCACCCTGAGGGTGAGGATGGGCACACAGCATCAGGTGTTAGAGATAGACTGTACTGCAGATCCCCTTTATTATCTGTGTGTGGCAAGTGTTCCTTGTGGTGGAACCTAGAGTTACCCTTTGTCCATCTGTATGCCCCAGTTACATCCAGCCCTAGTGGACTGTTATCCACCCAGAATAATGTATACCTACTGTTACAATGGGACTGCCCTAGCCTCCTATTATCAGGGCAGAGGCGTGTCTAGACTTGCATGAGGTCTATATAGCAATGCCTAATATACCACCCTCTCAGGCTCAAAGTGGTTTGCAATATATGCCCCTTGCGCACAATAAACCACCTTGTAATTGAGGAAGTGGAGGGACCAACAACCCCAGGCAAAAGACTGTTGGCCTGGGGGTTAGACCAGATCTGTACCTACTACTAGGGCACTGGCAGCCCAGCAATAGCACTGGAAAGCCTGAGACTGTACCGGCTGCACCCCACCAGATGTTGCAGCCATGCACATACTAACTGCAGACAGTCTATTAGCCAGTCCATATTGCATGTCCACAGAGGAACTATGTGCACCCAGCAGGTGCTTTAGTGATTGGGTCCCAGAACAAGGAGCATACAGATAACATTAAAGACAAGTGCTATAGAGCACTATGTGGGAACATAGCCGTGCCATGGTTACTGCTCGGTCAGAGTGAAAATGTGCTCCCAGTAGGACATGCTGTGGCCACCCTCTCCACGCACATTGCCCTACCCCTGATGCAGATGCATCCTGCCCAATCCGCCCTGTCTAGGCCATACCCACGATACCTTGCTCCTCAGTATGCACATTTGCAGGCTAATGCTGGGAACAGTGGGCCCGGTGAGGTGTAGGAAGCCACAAAACAATGTGCAAAGGTAGGGGTGGATGGCAACCCTGCCCACCACACTGGTCCCAATCATAGTGCAGGCATTGCTAAGGTGTGCAGGAGCTAGTAGTAGTGCTGTGGTGATAACTGTTGCCCCGTGCTGCTGCCAACAGCCTGACTCTCCATGGATAGTGGAGTCTGTGTGTGGGTGTTTGTACCCCCATGTTGATGTTATATATCTGTGATCAGAAAGTCATTGAAAAAATAAACCAGTAGCTACCACTGGCGACTTTTTTTCCTAAAACCCTAACACACATATTTTTTGTTGGGATCAACTGACCCGAGCAAGAGGGATGGCAACACTACCCTCACCATCGTAAAAACCCTTTTATTTAGGTGAGCCTCAGCACACCATATTATAAAATAGTGCAACACACACTTAACTTGGGTAAGGGCGATTCATGTCCTCCACCTACATCAAATTGTCAATATCACCACTTAGCTTGAATGAAGGTGATTCATTTCTTCCACCACTAGCTGGTTGTCAAAATCACGACATGCATGTTTCGGACCCCGCTTGGGCCCTCTGTCAAGTGGTCCCATTGAACAAACAAAAGTAGTTGCCCAAAAGTGGTTGTTTGTTTTGTTTGTTCAACAGGACAACTTGACACAGGACCGTTCCCCACCATTGCAGAGATGTAGAATGTGAATCTGTTCATGGGAGATCCTGTCCCCCAGCCTGAGCCACAGAGGGCAGGGCAGGTTGGGTGGTGCTACCTAATCCGTTTTTGTGTCCAAACACCCCCTTCACTTATAGCATGTGACCATGGCACCCACACAGGATATGCACTATTCTGTGTGCATCATAGTCCACAAAGGCTGGACATGACTGGGAAATACAGATAGACACAAGTGTATCCTAGGTGTGTCTGCAAAGACTACCTATCACACACTGGCACTGATGGGGACCTGCAGCACAGCCTATCTCAGCCAAGCCAGGTGCTGCGGACCTGGTGCTGGGTGCCCCACCTCACCCTCAAGGTGAGCAATGTGGCGGTCTGTAGCTACTCTGTGCCAGTAACACACACGGTCAGTTCCCCCCTACCAGGCCGAGGTGTTATGGAGGCACATACCCCATCTTGTGATCAGATGTAGGCTGCTGATCTGCATGTGCAGTGCATCATGGGTACAGGTGGGTTTACCCTATCCTGGTAACCACAGCAGACAGTTTGTGTGGTGACCTTTAGTCTTTCTGTAGCCAGCCAGAAGTGTGATAGATGCTATAGAGATGTAGCCTACTGGTTACTTCAATGACTGTGGAGGCAGAGGTCATGGGTTTGATCCCACAGCGGTGAGGCTTTTCCTTTTAATTTAAATCAGTGCTGCCAGCAAAAAAAAACAACAACAACTTCACAGTGCTGTAACCTAAGGTGCCTCATAGGGAGCCCTATAAAGCACATTATAAGGTTCCCTATGGAGTGCCTTAGGTTATGGCACTGTGAGGGTGTTTTTGCTGGCAGCACTGATTTAAAT
Source organism: Ichthyophis bannanicus (assembly GCA_033557465.1). Classification (NCBI taxonomy): domain Eukaryota; kingdom Metazoa; phylum Chordata; class Amphibia; order Gymnophiona; family Ichthyophiidae; genus Ichthyophis; species Ichthyophis bannanicus. The sequence goes on along the minus strand of CM066035.1, from coordinate 600,838,924 downwards.
TGAAAGGAAATGCCTCAGACAGCCTTCTTACATGACACCACTGTGGGATCAAACCTATGACCTCTGCCTCCACAGTCACTGCAGTAACCAGTGGGCTACATCTCTATAGCTTCTAGCACAGCGCTGGCATGGACTTAAGGTTACTGTGGGTTAATGAACCAAAGCGCCCTCTATTGCGCGATACAGATTCTTGCTACCTTGCCGCCGGAATGCCCACTACCTTATATGGCATTCCTCCCATTAACGCTGCAACTAGTGCCGGTAACATTAAGACGGTTTAGTAAACATACCCCTTAGTTATATATATATATATATAGTTATATATATATTCTAGTTCTTTCATCTTATTTTTTAGACTTCTAGCATTTGCATGCAGGTACTTTAGAGAATGTATTTTATTCATATTAACAATCTGGTAATCAGTTGACAAGGATAATTTGGAATCTTTCTGCTCTGTATGCTGTGTACTTAAAGGCTTTGGGGTTACTATTATCTTTACTGGAACATCCCTATAAGGATGCCCTAAATTCCCTCTTTTCCTGCTATTCTTCAAGGATACATTCTTCTGAACCATGCGCTTTTGGGCAGCTGTCAACTTTCCCCCATTTTTTTAGTTTAAAAGCTGCTCTATCTCCTTTTCAAGGGTTAATGCCAGTAGCTTTGTTCCACCTTGGTTAAGGTGGAGCCCATCTTTTAGGAAAAGCCCCTCCCCCAGAATGTTTCCCAGTTCCTAACAAACCCAAAACTCTCTTCCTTGCACAATCATCTCATCCACTCAATGAGATTCCAGAGCTCTGCCTGCCTTTTGGGTGCTGCATGTGGAAAGGGAAGTATTTCAGAGAATGCTCCCTTGGAAGTTCTGGATTTCAACTTCCTACTTAAATTTGGTCTCCAGAACCTCCCTCACATATTTTCCTATGCCACTGATACCAGCATGTACCAAGACAGCAGGCTTCTCCCCAGCACTATGTAAAACCTTGTCTTGGTGGCACATGAAGTCCGCTACATACTCACCAGTCAGGCATGTTACCAGACGATTCTCATGTTCACCAGCTATCTACATGCCTAATGATCTAATTTCTAACTATAACAGCCATCCTAACCCTTCCCTAATGTGCATATATGGCTTTGGAGAAACCACATTGGTGCAAGAGAATTTTTCTTCACCTGGAGAACAGATCATAGATGCAGGCAGGGCCATACCAAGCCATAAATGCGCCCTGTGCGACTTGCACATCTGGCATGCCCCATCCCCACTCCCTCAATTACAGGTTTGTAATTTGCCCCATCCATCTCTCCATCTTATCCCCATATCTAACTGGCTCTCTCCCGCACTGCCTGCCCTTGCCCAGCCACTGCCACTTTTGGTGTTTTGGCAGCAGTGGTGCCAGCAGCGACAGCTAAATGAAAAAAGAAGGGCACGATTGCATGCAGGTTTGATCTCTCCATCCTCTGATGTATGTTTGCGTCAGAGGAGGGAGGGACCAGACCAGCCATTCAAACACGGGTCTTTGCAACGCCGCACTTGTATGGCTGGTCTGGCCCTCCCTCCACTGGCATGAGCATATATCAGAAGAGGGAGGGAGCAGGACAACATGCCCGCGTGGAGTCGGAAAGACCCGCAGGGTTTTTTTCAATTAGATAATGCTGCTGCCACTGCTACACTAAAAGCGTCAGCGGTGGGGGAAGGGCAGGCAGCGTGGGGGGAACCGAGGCCAGCTGCCCAAAATGTGCTGCTATTTCTTTGCACCCTGTGTGGCTGCATTGCTTGCACAGGACTAGGCACTGTACTGGCTACAAGATCTCTTCCTGCCACACCAAGGTGATGCTGTCCTTTCACATGACCTCTCTCCTCCATGGAGGTTGGACTTCAGTACTACATCCTTGTAGGTCTTGTCTGTATAACTCTCTGTCTTCCTTAGCTCCTCCAAGTCTGCTACTCTAACCTCCAGAGATTGAACTCGTTCCCTGAGAGCAAAGAGCTCCATGCACCTAGTGTACATGCACATCCCCTCACCAACAGAGAGGAAATCATACATCTGACACTCAATGCGAAAGACTGCATAGCCCCTATCTCCCTGCTGGACTGCTCTCTGCATCTTAGTTTTAAGGATTTGTTTAGATATTTGTTTACTTACTTAAAGATGCTAGGGATACTTGTGCCAATATGACTATATCTAATAAGTTTAAGGGACTTTGTTCACCTCAAGATTAATTAATTTCAGGATCTTAATTAATTAATCTATTCCTGATGAGGATAGCCACCTGAACCTGAAAGTAAACTTGATCACCTCTTTCCCTTTAATAGATTTAAGAGTCTATAAATCTAAGATTATGCTTGGGGTAGCTGGGAGGGAAAAAACACTTAGGGGTATGTTTACTGAACTGCGGTAACGTAGCAGTGGCTACGTTAACGTGCGTTAGGTAACGTTAATGCGCATTACATTAATGCACGTTAGCGTTACTTAACGCGCGTTAATGTTACCTAATGTGCGTTTCAGTCACCGGCCGCGGTAAGACCTGCAGAGGGTGGAGAGAGGGCGTAGAGAAGGGGTCAATGGGCGGGGAGAGGCCCCTTTTAGACTAACGCAGGGAAAAAGTCAGATGTATGACTTTATGCGCGGCGTTTTTTTGAAGTCAGATGTTCAAGTGCAAGTCAAAGAAGAGAACGTGGGCAGCATTTTGGTAATCCTCCTGAAGAAACTCTTTATGAGAGTGAAACACAATGAATGGTGCCTGAGGGAGGCGTTGAGGATATTTTAAGAGATGAGAATCATTTTTCATGTCAATCTAAACACAATGGTGGTGGAACACTGGTGATCGTATACAAAAAAAAAAAAATCCAGACAGTCCTTGATGCTATTAAGGGCAAGATTTGAATATGCCAAGTATTTGATTTATTCTTAGCGCTGTTTGGTCTGAGACATTCTGGCCACGGTGGTTAATCATTAATTGATATACTGAAACCAATGGTATGCCACATTAACAAGAGTCCACTTTGAAATATTGTTAGTTTGGAGCTATTTTTGTGTAGTGAGATTTCCTTCAAGGCAGCCTAGAAAAGGGACTGGCCCTTAGCACTCTAAAGGTACATTTAGCGGTGCTGACTTGTTATAGAGGGAGAGTTCAGGGGAGCTCGCTCTCCTCACATCTAGATGTTCTGCGTTTCCTTAGGGCAGCCAGGAACATTAGGCCTCCGGTTAGGCAGGTGATACCTCCTTGGGATTTGAATTTGGTTTTAGAGGCCTTGACAGGGCCTCCGTTTGAATCACGGTCATCAGGATATATCAGGGAGTTGTCCTGGAAGATGGCTTTCTTGGTAGTGTTATGTTCCGCAAGAAGAGTTTCAGATCTACAGGCACTCTCGTGTAGGGAGCTGTACATTCAATTTTCAGCGGAAAAGGTGGTGTTGCGGCTGGTGCCATCTTTTCTTCCTAAGGTGGTGTCCAGCTTTCATGTGAATCAGACCGTCTCGCTTCCCACCTTTGTGGCGTAGGGGGTGGTAAGCTGGAGCGGTCGCTTCGGAAGTTGGATGTAGGGCGCGTGCTGCATAGATACCTTAAGGAAACAGAGTCGTTTCGTAAGTCGGACAGGTTGTTCTTTTTGGGGGTCTGGATAAAGGAAAGGCGGCCACCAAGGCATCTATCGCTCGCTGGGTAAAACAGGCGATACGAGTAGCTTATGAATCGAAGGGCAAGACGGCTCCAGTGGGGCTCAGAGCACATTCTACTAGGGGTCAGGCTGCGTCGTGGGCTGAGTATGCGTTAGTACCGCCGGTGGATATCTGTCGCACGGCGTCATGGTCTTCTCTTCATACGTTTGCGCGGCACTATCGGCTGGATGTTCAGGCGAGGGAAGATGCTAGAGTGGGGGCCTCGGCCATTGTTGCGGGGCTCACAGGTCCCTCCCGGTTTTAGGTACTGCTTTGGTACTGCCCTAATGTCCTGGACTGGCCCGGAGAGACGAATAGGAAGGAGAAATTAGACCTTACCTGCTAATTGTCTTTCCTTGAGTTCTCTCCGGGCCAGTCCAGGACCCACCCAATATGTTCTGTGAGGAATGGAGAAGTTGGGGTCCTCGGCCAGTAGTTCACAAATACAAGAGGTTTCCGGGGTTATGGTTGGAGATGGGGACATTAGATGGCATATTCAAAGTGGATTTTGGGGGTTCCTTTAAAGTTAGAAGGTAATCTTAAAAAAAAAACAGGAAAAAATAATAAAGAAAATAAAGAAAACTTTGAGAGAGAATATTTCCCATAATTATAAGTACAATTTCCAGTAGTTAGAGTAATTTTTTTTTTTTTTATTCAAGTTTCAAGTTATAGTTCTGCTGCTTTGATACCACAAGACTGACTCTCTGACACCAGGGGGAGCTGGATAAGCTGTCAGCAAGCTTTTCAGTATTCAGTCCTCAACTGCTGGAGGAGGTTGACTACCCTAATGTCCTGGACTGGCCCGGAGAGAACTCAAGGAAAGACAATTAGCAGGTAAGGTCTAATTTCTCCTTATGTGATGGATTGCTGCATTTTCCATATGGGCATCAAATTGCACATATCTGTTCAGATTGTGCAGTGCATCATGGGTAATGGAGGGGCTAACCGTTACTGGTATCCAGAGCCCCAATTGCTGCTATAGTGGCAACTGTGATCATGGGAGCATTGCCTGTACCTGCTTGTCTTCTATGATGGTGGAAGACATGTGCATGCCCTCCCCCCCCCATAAAAAAGGGCAGGATGGTCTGTGATGGACTGCAGGGGTCATGAATGTGGTTTGCGTTAGATGTATGTGCATGTGTACCTATCTTGCAGTGTACAACAGGTCACAAAGGACTGCACGCCCTGCACATGTGCTGCGTCAGGGGTTAGTTGCCACCATGTGGTGCAGCAGATCTCTGCATGTGACTGTTGTTTGGCATTGGAAGTACAGTAGAGGGACATACATCTTGACCTCCCATATTGCTTGGCCTTTGGAGAAGTCATGTATTCTGCAGCTGTGTGTCTCTTATGCAGCTACAGTACTGAGTATCCAGTGCAGTACATTTTGCATGTGTGCCACTGTAGGCAGGCTCAAGGTATGGTGTACCACTGTCTCAGAATATGCCAGCCAAATTGTTTCATGTCCTGGGTTTCAGCCAGTGCAGGCAGGGACCTGCAGTCCCTGATTCTAGACATTGCTGTACAGAAATGTGTGGAAGTGTAGCATAATGGTTAGTGTGCTGGCTCAGTAAGCAGCAAACCAGGGTTTGCATCCCACTTGCTCTCTTTATGACTGTGGGAAGGTCACTTCAATTTACTGCCGGAAGCAGTCCAGGGTCTGCATTGACTGGAGGACACATGCTGTTATACTTTTCTATGTATTACGATAGCACATTGGGTCTGCAAACATGCATATTACAATCATGCCTATCTGACAGCATGACTTTATTGGCTCTGCTGTAGCCCATTGCAAAGGGTCGGACCTGTTCACCCTTCAGACGTATGACACAAGAGTTGTACATGATTGGAATATTTCATCATAACTGTGACTAAACTTCTTTGGCTCCATCACATATATGTAGTACATACAGGCACATCCCACTCTTGGGATGGCCACCTGCCAGGATCATTGCATGCCCTTGCTTGTTCCATATGGCCAATATGGAAAATACTTGTCCAGTTGTTACATGCGCATGTATCAGGAAGAATTTATGGTGGTTAGAAAAGCTGAGACAGGTGTCATACCCAAATAGCTGGTATTGGAACTTCCACGTGGCACAGCTACTATTTTTTCACACACACTACAACTGCATTTGTGCGGTCACATCAGGTACATTGGAGCAGCAAGGCAATACCACACTCTCAACTACCACCATCCATCCTTCAGTCCATTCATCAGCATATGCCCATTATGTACAGTCATGTATTTTCCTGCCAGCTGCTACACCATGGCCACACAGGAACATTTTAATCACTAGGATCTATCACTCACACCTCTCCTGTGAATGATCTGCACGTCACCACTCCTGCTCAGCAATCCTTTTGATGCCCATATCATGGAAATGCTGGCTCCATCATCGGGCACTTTGTCCCAAGCCTACGCCACACATTGACATAACAGCAGATTATGTGGATACCCCTCAGTGATACAGTGCAGATGCCTCTCACATGCTCATCCCACTTACTGATTAACACGTAGGATACATATGGATCTGACATGTCCATCAGTTCTTAACTGTCCTTCCATCCATCACCTAAATTGTGACTTTCACAAGGGTTCCCTTATTCTGCGTTAATGTGACTGCCATTTTTGGGTGTTAAGGTGCACGCTTAGCGCCTTAATGGCTGGTGTCCTTTTAGCGCCCGATAAGTGGAGCCAAGGGCTCTTACTGCTGCAATGCCTAATCCTCACCACTACCTTTACTGCATGATAACTGCCATTAACACTTGCTAACCAGCGCACACTTAATGCTCTTTAGTAAACATACTCCTTTGAGTTTGCTGTGATTGGACTCTGCTTTGATTTTTACCTCAAACCACAGTTTGATGATCACTGCTGCTCAAATAAGCACACACCCAGACATTCAACATGCTGTCTCCACTGTTGAGTAATAGATAAAAATGTGGCTTGGAGGCATAGCATAACGGTTAGAGCACTGCCTTGGGAGCCAATATGCTAGTGTTTGATTCCCACCAATCTGCCTTGGGCAAATCACTTAACTCTCCATCACCCCAGAAAATCCATTGCCCCTGTTTAATGTAGATTGTCAAGTTTAAGTTACAGTGTAAACTGCTTTGACTAAAACAATAAAGTGGTATAAAAAACCTGTTAAATAAATAATCCAGCCTTGAACTTTCCCTGGTTGGTTCTGTCACCTGTTGCCTAAGCAATGTTTCTTAAAAGGCATCCGCAATCATTTTACTTCTTTCCAGATTTACAGAAGAAATAATCCAATCCTCATCTGGTAGACTGAAGTCACCCAATATGATCACTTCTCTCTTCGTAGCTACCTATCCGATATCAATGAGCAAGTCTCTATTCCTTTCTTCAGTTTGAGTTGGAGGCCTGTAGACTACCAATGCAGATGGCAGTGCTATCTCCTCTTTCTAACACAATCCACAGTGCTTCTGTTTTTCCCCATATCCCCTACATTTCAGCAGTTGTTTTTGTTTTTGATAGATTCAGGAGTGATATGCGGAAATATTTCTTTATGGAAAGCGTGGTGGATCTGTAGAATAGTCTCCCAGTGGAGTGGTAGAAATGAGGACAGTATCTGCATTCAAAGAAGCATGGGATAAACACAGAGGATCTCTAAAGGAAAAAAGGAGACTGTTGTAGTGGTTGATATGGAAGGACAGACTAGATAGGCCATGTGGTCTTTTTCTGTCGTCATGTTTCTATGTTTCTATATAGGGCTATTCTTCCTTCTTTTCTGTCTCCTCTATCTCTTCTAAATAAATTATAACCAGCTATAGCTATATCCCATTCATGCAACCCGTTAAACCATGCTTCTACAGTATAATGGCCATAATGTCCAAGTCCATTTCCACCATCACGGCTTCCAGGTCAGGAACTTTGTTGTCTAGATTTTGAACATTTATGCTCATATCCTTCCAGGAATTGTTGGTTGGCTTGCTTGTATTTTGAATGGACTTTATTCCAGACTTCTCTTCCGTCTTGTCATTGATGTGTGGATTAATATGATGACTATTACCAATGTTATTATGTTCTTACTGGGAGTGACATCCTAAACTTGTTTTTTCCCATTTGTCACCTCCCTTCCCTAGTTTAAATGCTTGTCCACATATTACTTGAATTTTTCACTTAGGATTATTTTTCCTGCCACAGAGTGATGTAGTCCATTAACACAGTATAGCCTCTTGATGTTCCATCTATTGCTCCAGTTGCCTATATATCTAAATCCTTCTTGTTTTACACCAGGTTTGGAGCACATATTAAAGTTGGTTGTATGATGCAGCCTCTCTTCCCCCTTATCATGAACAGGTAGAACTAATGAGAATGCTATAGTGCTGACAATGGGTTTAAATTTCCCTCCCAAAATCTGGAAATCCCTTTGTGCTGTAGAGATACTGGGCCCAATATTCAAAAGGGATTTACATGGTTCACAGCCAAGTAAACCATATAAATGCCTTAAATGGGGATATTCAATGGCATATGCATGGTTAGTATATTTGAATATCCCTGACTAGTTCCCCTATGTGCCCTGATGCTATCCGTTTAACATCAGGGCGTGTTGGGGACATGTTGACGCCGCTAACCATGTAGCAGCGATATTCAACCACTGCATGGTTAGTAGTCTGAGGCTAAAACCTGGCCAGCTTTTGGCTCGCCTAGTTCTAGCTGCGGACCACTAACCGTGCAGCAGTCCAATATTGCTGCTACACGGTTAAGCTCTGTGACATTGACTCCTTGGTGCACAACCAGGATATTCAATGTCGTCACCACGGCATTGAATATCTGGGGTTAAGGGTGAGCAGGTAGGGCTATGCACCATTGCGGCACACAGCTCACCTAGAAGAAAATCATGCCCACTGTTTCTAGCCAGGTCTTTTGTACCCTAATGGATAACAACATCAATTTTGGAATGCTTACTTTCCTCACTGACTATGCTGACAATTATGGTTCTTTCCTGCTGGATGAAGAACCTGGGAGGCATTTGACCATCTTTTGCCCCTTGAACTGTGTTCCTAAGATAATCCCTCTGATAATGGAGTCTCTAAGTAAAATAGTTTCCTGTTTTGTGTTTTTTTGTTCATATTTGGGCATTACCAGTAGATTGGGTGTTAACCTTCTCATTTTAGCTCACTTCAGTTTCCACTAATTGGGCACTCTTATTTTCCAAGGCAGAGAAGGCATTATGCAGGGATGTCTCTTGATGGAGAGAGTGTCTCCATGTTACAGATCACAACCTACCAGAGCCCACTGTGATCCATTTGTTATGGGGATATTTAATTTTTTGTGGGAGTGGTGGTGAGTTGTTTTCAATTTGTACCCTAAGGGAGATGTGTTTCATTGCAGCTAATTCTTCCCTTAATAGAGTCAATTCTTTATTCATAGCAGATAGCTTGAGACATATAAGGCAAGCTCTAAGGCTCCAAATGATTCTTCTTAGAATGAAGGCACCACATTTATTGCATTTAATACATGATATGTTGATTGAGACAGTTATACAGCAGTTGTAAGAAAAGGAGAAAGGTGGGCGTTCCACTTAATTACAGGACAGATGGCCATCTATGATATGAAGACATTATAGGCAAGTACAATGCTGGGGTGGGGGGCTGAGTGGTAGGGTTGGTGGGAATTTAAGTGTCCCAGGTCTGTAGACCTTATATTAATTGAGGGTGCACTCAAATTTAAAAAAGGCTAGGCAAGGAATGTAGACTAGCTAGATTTTACTAAGCTTCTAACCAAAATTTTGCTTGTTTGCCACTAGACTATAGGTCTAGAGGGTTGTGGATAGGTAGAAATTAGCAAGAAAAACTTTCTCCTTTGCAAAAAGAACAAAGAAGAAAAGCAAGGCACCTTTTCTTTTCTTTTGTTTTTTTTGTGTGTGCAGCTACTCTAACATACCACAGTAGCTAAATAGTATTATAAAAGGTAGGCAATAGAAAGTCTATATAAAAAAATAGCCAAAAAGTAAAAAGTTAGAATATCTTAGCTGTGTAGATTCTCCTGAATCTGTGAGAATGAGTTCCACAAGTGTGCTGGAAAATACTGGAACAAACTGCTTTATGTCTGCTCAGGCAACAGTTGCTCAGTGAATTAACCACATCCCTAGGGAGAGGCAGGCTTACAAGAGAACAAAGAAAACTTTCAACAACTTTAATTTTGTGTCATCTGTAAATTTGATCACCTCACTCATTACTCCCATTTCCAGGTCATTTATGAATATGTTCAAAAGCAGCAACCCCAACACAGATCCCTGGGGTACTCCACTATTCACCTTTCTCAATTGAGAAAATTGGCCATTTAGCCCTACTTTCTGTTTTTTATCTTTTAATCAGTTACTGATCCACAATAGTACACTGCATCCTATACCATAATATTTTAATTTCGCCAAGAAACTCTCATGAGGGACATTTTCTAAGGCTTTCTGAAAATCAAGATACACAATATCAACCGACTCACCTTTATCTACCTGTTCATTCGCACCTTTAAAAAAATATAACAGATTAGTAAGACAAGACTTTCCTTGGCTAAATCCATGTTGGCTTTCTCCTATTAAGCTATGACTATCTACATGTTCGTTAATTTTATTCTTTATAATGGTTTCTACAATTTTGCCAGGTACTGACATCAGACTCACCAATATGTAGTTTCCCAAATCACCAATGGAGCCCATTTTGAAAATTAGTGTTACGTTGGCCATTCTCCAGTCTACAGGTATAACAATCTCTTATTTCAGTTCTTTCAGCACCCTGTGATATAGAGTATATCATCTGGTTTGGGTGATTTGCTATTCTTATCAAATAGCTGTAGTATATCTTCTTGGTTTATCGAGATTTGTTTCAATTCTTCCGATACATCACCTTTAAATACCATTTCAAGTATGGGTAACTTCCCTAGATCTTCTTCAGTAAGGACCAAAGCAATGAATTCATTCAGTCTCTTCGCTATGGCCTTGTCCTCCTTTAGTGCCCCTTTTACCCCTCTGTCATCTAATGGTCCAATTGACTCTCTCACAGGTTTTTTGCTACGAATGTACTTGAAAAAGTATTTATTATGCGTTTTTGCTTATACTGAAAGCTTCTTTTCAAATTCTCTTTTCACCTATCTTATTTAATACCCCACATCTAGCTTGTTACTGCTTATGTTGGTACAGCATTATCCAGCTCTAAACCAAAACCAGAGAATAAGAAATTAAATTATTAAGTAAAACCATTTTATATATGAATACTTTTGAAGAATAATGGATTATATATTCCTATTTTAAAGAAAACATTTGGTTTTGGTGTAAGTATATACAAACTTAGATTGTGAGCCCTTTGGAAATAGGGAAATGTAGACTGTACCTGAATATAACTTGCCTTTATCTTCTCCTAGAAAGGAGCGAGCTAAATATTAACAACAGATGATACTAATAATAAATAAATATAGTTGATTTTTTTTGCTATGAAGAGATACAGAGAATGACCTGAAAACCCTTTTTAATGGAATAACTCCTCTAATGAGTACATAATGTTTTCTATTCGTTATCAGCATGAATCCATCACATTTTTGGATGTATGTGTTAATCAATCTACAGATCATTTTTACCACTATTTAATAAGAAAAAGAGTGATCAGAGTGCTCTATTGTACTATAATAGCTTTCAGTTCAAATTGATATAAGACAATTTTCCATTTTAACGGTTTTTGAGGTTTGAAAGGATTTTCTCTACTGATACAGACTACAATTCTCAGATGAGTTTTCTAGAAGAGAGATGTATACAGAGACTATGGGGTATGTTTACTAAACTGCGGTAAGGTAACAGCGGTAACGGTAACATGCGTTCCTGGCCACGGTAAGTCCAGAAAAGGGTGGAGAGAGGGCGGAGAGAAGGGGTCAATGGGCGGGGAGTGGGCGGGGAGAGGCCCCCATGACACCAACGCGGGGAACTGAAGGGCTGAAAAGTAATGCAACTGAAAACCTGGCGTTAGTATAGGCAGGGAGCCCAAGAAGGGTGATTGTAGTGCTCCATTTGCCACAACAGCATAGTGTCCAGGTATGAAAGGCCACTATGGTGATGGCACAAATGGGGCATGGGGGCTGCAGGCGGAACATGCAGTGGGGGCAACTGGGGCACAGGATGGACTAGGCAGATGCCTAGGTGGCACATAGGAATGCAGAAAATGGAAACCAGCAAGACAGAAACTGACCAGGGTCAAACATGCCCATGAGTCTGTGTCCCACAGTGTCCCATCTAGGGGACATTACCCAGCAGGTACCCCAAGGGACACATAACATTGACAGGTGGTGCCGGGGGAAGCATGGACAGCTATGTAGGCACTCATATCCCAGAACCCACATCTTAGGCAGCTGCCTACCTGCCCCCTGGATGCCCTGGGACTGCGCACCACCGGCACCGACAGCATATGGTCATGGCGGCATGGCAGGGAGGGTGTTTGTGCTGGAGGGAGTAATGGCACCCGCCTGCAGTGGACCTAGGCCATGCCCTGTACCAGTACTTGGTGTGCAGTGCAACAGAAGAGGTCTGGCTGGGAAAAGTAAGGGTAGCCCCAGGGACCACTATGCTGCTGTGTCAGCAGTGTGGAGCAGTACACTCAGCCAGTGTGTCCAAGACCAGAGGGTCCAAGGTTCAAGTCCCATCTGTGGATCCTGCAGAGCATCACCCCATGGCTTTATCCCACAATGAAGCTACAACAACAACATGTGCAAACCCCAAAGCAGCAGTGCACAGGGGTACAAACACCCACTCACACAGGCTCCACTATCCACAGCCTCATGGAGTGTCAGGCTGTTGGCACCAGCACAGAGCTGCAGTTATCACCAGAGCACTACTACTACCCCCTGCAAAGTTTAGCAATGTCGGCACTGTGATCAGGACCAGTGTGGTGGGCAGGGGTTGTCAACCACCTCTATCTCTGCACAATGCTGAGATAGGTGTGGGAGTGTGCATATGTCTATCCATTTTTTTGTGTCTGCCAACACCTCACTGAGCCCACATTGCTCACACTGTTTCCAGTGTTAGCCTGCAAATGTGCATAATGAGGAGCAAGGTATTGTGGGTTGTGGTGAAGAATGCCCTCCAGAGGAGATGGAGATTGAAGAAAATCCTGAAAAGCGAAAGGATTTACACAGGTTTTTCAATCCTAGAAGGAAAAAAACACACTGCTCTGCTGAGTTGAGAACAGACACCAGCCCAGGGGAGGAGTTAGGCAATGCTGATTGGGCACATCCAGGGGTTGCACAAGGTGTGCCAGGAAAAGAAACCCTTTTTAAAGCTTTGAACAAGGCTGCTAAGCAGATGACGTGTGAGAGAGGGTCTGAGACCAGGAAGCAGACTGGCTGGAAGAGTGGGTCTGAGACCAGGAAGCAGTTTGGATGTACGAGTGAGTCTGGAAGATTTGAGAGTGTTTGGAAAGGTTCTGTAAGAAGTTCTAAACATGCTGTTAAGAGGAGTCCTGTGAGGAATGGATGGAGCCATGTTTTAGAATCCTGGGAAAAGACAGAACCCTGGAATAGAAAGCCTCAAAGGCAGGCACACTTTGAAGAAAACTCATTCTACAGGATAGAGCCTGGACCTGGAAAGCCCAGAAAGACCCACACCTGGAAAGCTCTTGAGCTACCAAAGAGGAGAGGAGCCTGGCAGAAAGAAGGCAGTTCTGATACAAGCCAAGATAGAGAAGGTAAAGCACAACTTCCTATTTTTTGGGCTTTCTTGAAGGAACCTGATCATTACCCTGAACTGTTTAAGTCGAGGGCTGCAGTGGGAACAGTTAGTAACGGGGAGAAGGACATAGTATTTGCTGACAACTGCCAATCTGATAAAAAGCAGGCTGAATTGCTCTTCCAAGAATTTAAACAGTTTCTAGAACTGAAAGCAGGAAAACAGCAAAAGCTTAATGAAGATAGTCGTTCTGTTAAGTCAGAGGATTTGATGCAGGAAGAAAATGATTTACCTACCGTAAGCACTAACCCTTGTAGCATGGACTGCTCTGTATGCTGTAAAGAATAGCAGTATAAAAGAAGCTTTGCACTTTGTATGAAAGGAATACAAAACGTTGCTGTTTCTGCTGCCTGTGCCGTGAAGAGTTAATTATTTGCACCTGTGTTCTGAACCCATGCTGTGAGAAGAACAGCTGGTATTATGAGGCTGCAATGTTCATAAACTACCACTCGAGGCAGAGCTGAGTTAAGCTCCTCTATAGATGAAAAGCTGAAGTTAAAGCTAATTCTATTTCAGTTGACCTAAGTTCCTGATTACTTCTGTTTGTGTTAAAAGTGCACCCTTTACGTTTATGTATTTGAATTTTGATGCGCTGGAGAAACATCCCCAACACTAATAAATATTTCTTGCAAGCCTTACCATCTGTGTCGCAACTACACTTCATTCCCGAGAGAAAAGAGAGTGAACTACAATTCCCATCATCCCTAGGGAACAGTTTACCTCTACTCTTAAGGGACAATAAGGCCACTCCTGCCTGTTAGCTCCAGGGCGCAGGCAGGAGCGTCGCAGGGTATGGCCAGACAGGGCGGATTGGCCCAGGATGCATCTGCACAGGGTGGAGGGTAATGGCAGGGACACTGTAGTGCTTGAACACAGCATGTCATGCTGGGAGGTCACTCTCACTCTGACCGAGCAGTGACCATGGCATGTCCATGTTCCCACATAGTGCCATACATTGTTTGTCTCCAGTGATACCTGTGTGTTCTTGGTTCTGGGGCCCAATCATGGAGATACCTGCTTGGTGTCTGTGCTGTGCATCCCACCTCTGGATGCACAGGGTTCCCCCATGAGCATGCACTATGGACTGGCGAGTGGGCTGTCTGCAGTTAGTCTGTGCATGGTGGGACCACCCTGTAGGATGCTGCAGGTGGAGTCTGCTGGTGAATGGCACACCGTGGCATGGGGCAGTTTAGCCTTCCCCTGCCCACCCCAAGCATCACTGCTGGTCTGCCACTGTTGCAGGTTTGGCTCTGGCCCATCAGCACTGGAGGGCTGTCATTTGCCAACAGGACAGTGGTTGCTAGTACTGCAGCCATTCTGCAGGGTGCAGGCACCTGTCCCACCACACCCTCATCTACAAAAGGGGTGATTGTTGGCCCCCTTGGGGTATATAATGCATACCACTTAGACCCATAGAGGCAGTGCTACCTAAACCTCATGTGAGTCTAGACACCCTGCTGCCCTGATAACAGGTACCCATGGCAGCCAGACCGTAACACTGTGTACACACTAATCTGGATGGTGTCCAGTCCCACATGTGACTGCAGAACACAGATGGGAACACCTGTCACACACTGGTAGCAATGGGGATGTGCAGCAGGACCTATCTCTAGCATCATATGTACTGTGGACCTAGTGCTGGGCGCCCATCCTATCCCTCAAGGTGAACACGGAACCTACACAGTGGCATGGTCTGTAACTACTCTGTGCCAGTATCACACACTGTCAGTCCATCTTACCACGCTGAAATACCGGAGGGGTGTAGACCCCATTTGGTGGTCAGCTGTAGGCTGCTGTTCTGCATGTGCAATGCATCATGGGTGCTGGTGGGGTTACCCTATCTTGGCACACAGAGTAGATGGTTTGCACAGTGACCTGCAGTCCTTCTGTACCCAGCCATTGCTATGCAACAAGCCATAGAGGTATAGCCTACTGGTTAGTACGCTGACATTCTAGGCAGTGGTCATGGGTTCAATACCTCATTGTTCCTTCCTGTCCATGTCAGATATTTTGCATACCTGTGACAGTCATATTTTTGCAGATTCCTGCTGCCAGCCCATAATACCCTCACCACAGTTTCCATCACTCCTTATAAGGCGTTATAAGGCACATTACAAGGCACCTTATTAGGCACAGTACAAGGCACGTTATAAGGCACCTTATCAGGCACAGTACAAGGCACGTGCCTTGTACTGTGCCTAGTAAGGTGCCTTGTAATGTGCCTTATAACGTGCCTTGTACTGAGCCTAATAAGGTGCCTTATAAGGCGCCTTATAACATGCCTTATAAGGCTCCTTATAACGTGCCTTGTAATGCGCAGTAGCCTAAGGTGCCTTGTAACTTGCGTTACCTGACATGGCTTGCCATAATGATGCACCACCCATTCCCTTATATGGGCATCCAGGGAACCTAACGTGGGGAACGTTACTGCAGTTTAGTAAACACACCCCTATCTATCTCAAGTGATTATGAATGCTTACAAGAAGGTAAGATTTGTGAACTGGGTTTATTACTGATGATTAAAGGCAAACACAAGATGATGAAGTGTTGATGTTTGTATCAAGATATTCTTATATGTCTTCATAAAATAATTATTTATTTATTTATTTATTTAACATTTCTTATATACCGCCTTTCATGATATCAAGGTGGTTTACATTGAACAAACTGAAATTACATTGAACAGGGCATTATAACTTGGAGATAACTATTTTACAGGGAACATAATTGTTTTTTGAGATGTCACTGGTCTGTTTTGACTTTACAGCCTTCTTTTCAAAAGAAAGAGTTGAGAATAGCATACCCCAGAGATATGTGGCATTCAGCTTAAATCTTGCAGAAGACATTAGAATGTAAAACTTGAATTAGTCAATTCAAATGTGGCCATTCTTTGAGTGGCAACATTTCAGTGAAACGTAAAGAGTATATTTATTTATTTAACTGGTTTTGTTATACCGTTTTTCTACCAGTCAAAATGGTGAATGATCACAGTGGATAGGTAAGGGTATGGTAGCAGTAGAGTACAAGAGGTTCTAGTCAAAGCGATGAGCAGGTAACAGAGGACATAAAGCAATAGATGGCCATAAATACATTTTATAGCATAGGAGTGGAGGAATACATAATGGTTAGAGCACTGACTTAAAAACCACGAGACCAGGGCTCAGTTCCCACTAACACTCTTTGTGGCCTTGGACAAGTCACTTAACCCTCCATTGCCTCAAAAAATCCAAGTTATCAATATCCCTGTTTAATGCACATTATCAAATTTAAGTTACAATGTAAATTGCTTTGACTGAAATGACAAAGCAGTATAAAAAAAACCTGCTAATTTGGCATATAAAAGGCATTATAAAAGGTCCAAAGAGCCTTAGGCAACATCTTAGAATCTCACATAGATATGAGGCACATTTTTTGAAGGACATCCAAGTCAGGACGTCCAAAAAAAAGCCAGACATGCTTTACTTTGAGTACGATTTCAGAAATGTGAATGCACCCAATATGGACATCTGTAAGGCTGCCTACATAGACATCCCAGCAATAGAATTCAATACCATGAATTATAAGAGATCACAGAGAGAGAAAGACAGGCATCTATATTTGGAAAAACTTAGAGAAGCTAGCAAAGTAGACAGGAAAGCAAAGATTCAGAAAGAGGAGGAAATAGCCAATGCAATAAAATGGTGGGATAAAACATTTTTCAGATATGTTAGAAAGAAAAGGAAGGGCAAAAGTGGTATTGTCAGATTCAAGGGTGAAGGGGAGGAATAAAGGGTGATGAGGATAAAGAGGAATTGATTAACATATATTTCTGTTCTATGTTCACAGATGAAGAACCAGGAACAGGACCTCAGAAAACACCCACAAACAGGAACAGAAGCAAGGGGCATCTTGAACAATTTTCAGAAGACTGTGTTCGTGAGAAGCTAGCTAAATGTAAAGTAGACAAAGCGAAGGGACCGGATGGGATACACCCAAGAATACTGAGGGAACTTGGGGATGTTCTAGCAACTCCACTGACTGACCTTTTCAATGCCTCGTTGGAGTCGGAAGTGGTGCCAGAAGACTGGAGAGAGGCACATGTGGTCCCTTTACACAAAAGTGGAAGTAAGGATGTAGTTGAAAACTACAGGCCAGTTAGTTTAACCTTGGTGGTGAGTAAATTTTTGGAAACACTGCTGAAAGAGAAAATAGAGAGGTTTTCAACCGATTACTGATCCAAGGCAGCATAGATTCATCAGAGGCAGGTCTTGTCAGACAAATCTGATTGATTTCATTGACTGGGTGACCAGGGAGTTGGACCGAGGGAGAGCCCTAGATGTGGTGTATTTAGATTTTAGTAAAGCCTTTGACACCGTTCTGCACAGGTGACTTATAAACAAACTGAGACCCTAGGGATGGACCCTAAAATTATTGCTTGGGTTAGAAACTGGTTGAGTGGGAGGCGATAAAGGGTACAGGAGCTCACTCTGAGGAGAGGAGAGTTTACCAGAAGTGTGCCGCAGGGATCTGTCCTTGGTCAGATTCTTTTTAACATCTTTGTTAGTGATATAGCGGAAGGGCTGTCGGGTAAAGTTTGCAGATAATACCAAAATCAGCAATAGAGTTGACACCCAGGAAGATGTTGATAACATGAGGAGTAATCTAGCTAAGCATTTGGGCTGCAGCAATCCAAGGGAGCAATATAGTATAGGAGGTGAAGTACTTCTGTCTACAAAAGAAGAATGGGACCTTGGTGTGATTGTGTCTGATGATCTTAAAGTAGCTAAACAGGTAGAAAAGGCAACGGCAAAAGCTAGAAGAATGATTGGGTGCCTAAGGAGAGGAATGACCAGCAGAAGAAAGGAGGTGTTAGTGCCTCTCTATAGGTCTTTGGTGCGACCTCATTTGGAGTATCGTGTGCAATTCTGGAGACTGCACCTTCAAAAGGATATAAATAGGATGGAGTCTTTACAGAGGGTGGCTACTAAAATAGTTAGTAGCCTTCATTATAAAGCATATGAGGACAGACGTAAGGATCTTAATATGTATACTTTAGAGGAAAGGCGGGATAGAGGTGATATGATTGAGACATTTAAATACCTCTGTGGCAAAATGCACAGAAGGAGAGCCTCTTTCAATTGAAATCAAGCTCTGCTATGAGGGGACATAGGATGAGGATGAAAGGGGATAGACTCAGGAGTACTATGCGGAAATATTTCTTTATGGAAAGAGTGGTAGATAGGTGGAATAGTCTCCCAGTGGAGGTGGTAGAGATGACTACAGTATCTGAATTAAAAAAAGCATGGGACAAACACAGAGGATCTCTAAAGAGTAAAAGAGAACTGTTGTAGTGATATGGAAAGGCAGATAAGATAGACCATGTGGTCTCTTTCTGCCATCATATTTCTATGTTTCTATGAATGTCTAAGACACATGCAGCAGTGGTTCAAACACAACTGAAATGCCCTCTCACACCACAAATATCATTACAATTGTAGAGAGTACTGGGGATGGTAGAGTGTGATCTTCTCTATGCCATCCAGATGTTTTAGGGACCAAATGAGTCCTTTCTCAATGCCTATTATTGCCTTGAGCAGATTTAAACTTGGTCGCAGGTGCAGACATTCCCGAGGGTTCAGAAATCGATTGTGATGTCTATGTCCATAGCCCCACCCCGGACACTCCCCCAGCCATTTCCCCTGCCTGCTAGGCCATCCCTGCTCTGGAGACATTGCCAGACACTTTTTGAAAAATGTCTGTAGGGATGTCTTTGCAATTTATATATCTGTTTGCATGTTTTTGGTCATCCAAATTGCGCTTAAAGCTTCTAAAATGATCAACATTGTTTAAATAGTTCTTTGGCAATATAGTTAATGCAAAAGGGAAGTTCATGGAAATTCATCTTGAATACTTCAAGCTTGCTATATAGCCCCACTTTCTTGTGTCCAGACAGAATTAAACTTGGTGAATTTGCTGTTGTGATTCCTCTAGTGCTACTATTTTTCTGAGAGTGGGGTCTCCAGCCTTGTCTCCAGTCCTGCTCCATGGACTGCAGCATACTCATACTGCCTTCAACTGTCCCCATTCGTTTACTGAGCACCTTTTTCAATGATGTTATAGACAGACATATTTATTCAAGTGTAATATTTTCTGGTCATACTGATGGCAATCCAGGCAAGCCTCTCTGTGCTGGCACCAAAACCAATCTCACTCCTGGCTCACTTTCTTTGCCGCAGCCACACTTGCAGATTCTGCTGGTTCAGCTAACAGTTGATTCTCCTCTAGCAATCTCTTAGTTGCAGCTTTACCCAGCAATACATCTGCTGCCATTCCCTGATTCAGGGGGTTCTACAAACATCTGCTGTGGCATAGCACAAATATCCTCTGGAGATGGTATCCTTGGTGATTCCTGTTCTTTGGGACTGAGGGAAACCCCACTTTCAGGGTGAAGCAGTACCAACAACCATCTCCAAAAGAATGCCAACAATGGATCCCTGATCAAGAAACATGAAACATAGAAACATGATGACAGAAAAAGACCACAAGGCCCATCTAGTCTGTCCTTCCATAACAACAACTACAACAGTCCACTTTTTACCTTTAGAGATCCTCTGTGTTGGTCCCATGCTTTTTTGAACTCAGTCATTGTCCTCATCTCCACCACCTCCACTGGGAGACTATTCCACGGATCCACTACTCTTTCCGTAAAGAAATATTTCCGCATATCACTCCTGAATCTATCTCCCTTCACCCTCATCCCATGTCCCCTCGTAGCAGAACTTGCTTTCAATTGAAAGAGGCTCTCTCCCTGAACATTTATGCCACGGAGGTATTTAAACATCTCAATCATATCACCTCTATCCCGCCTTTCCTCTAAGGTGTACATATTAAGATCCTTAAGTCTGTCCTCATATGCTTTATAATGAAGCCCATTAATCATTTTAGTAGCAACCCTCTGCACCGACTCCATCCTGTTCACATCCTTTTGAAGGTGCGGTCTCCAGAATTGCACACCATACTCCAAATGAGGTCGCACCAAAGACTTATACAGAGGCATTATCACCTCCTTTTTTCTGCTAGCCATTCCTCCCCGTATGCACCCAAGCATCCTTCTAGCTTTTGCCATCGCCTTTTCTACCTGTTTAGCTACTTTAAGATCATCAGACACAACCACGCCTAGGTCCCGCTCTTCTTTAGTGGACAAAAGTACTTCACCTCCTATACTGTATTGCTCCCTTGGATTGCTGCAGCCCAAATGCATGACCTTACATTTTTTAACATTAAATCCCAGCTGCCAAATTCTAGACCATTCTTCAAGCTTAGCTAGATCCCTCCTCATGTTATCTATACCTTCCTGGGTGTCTACTCTATTACAGATTTTGGTATCATCCGCAAAGAGGCAAACCTTACCTGACAGCCCTTCCGCTATATCACTAACAAAGATGTTAAAAAGAATCGGACCAAGGACAGATACCTGGGGCACACCACTGGTAACATCCTTCTCCTCAGAGTGAGCTCCATTTACTTGTACTCTTTGTCGCCTCCCACCCAACCAATTTCTAACCCAAGCAGTAACTTTAGGGTCCATCCCTAGGGTGCTCAGTTTGTTTATAAGTCGCCTGTGAGGAACAGTGTCAAAGGCTTTACTGAAATCTAAATACACCACATCTAGAGCTCTCCCTCGGTCCAACTCCCTGGTCACCCAGTCAAAGAAATCGATCAGATTTGTCTGACAACACCTGCCTCTGGTGAATCCATGCTGCCTCGGATCCTGTAATCCGCCGGACTCCAGAAACCTCACTATTTTCTCTTTCAGCAGCGTTTCCAATAATTTACTCACCACTGAAGTTAAACTAACCGGCCTGTAGTTTTCAACCACATCCTTACTTCCGCTTTTGTGTAAAGGCACCACATGAGCCTCTCTCCAGTCCTTTGGCACCACTCCCGACTCCAATGAGGCATTGAAAAGGTCAGTCAGTGGAGCGGCTAGAACGTCCCCAAGTTCCCTCAGTATTCTAGGGTGTATCCCATCCGGTCCCATCACTTTGTCTACTTTAAGTTGAGCTAGTTTCTCACGAACACAGTTTTCTGAAAATTGTTCAAGATGTCCCTCGCTTCTGTTCTTATTTGTGGGTGTTTTCTGAGGTCCTGCTCCTGGTTATTCATCTGTGAACACAGAACAAAAATATTTGTTAAGCAATTCCGCTTTATCCTTATCAGCTTCTACATATTCCCCCCCTGCATCCTTGAGTCTGACAATACCACTTTTGCCCTTCCTCTTCTCACTAATATATCTGAAAAATGTCTTATCCCCCCATTTTATTGCATTGGCTATTTCCTCCTCCTTTTGAATCTTTGCCTTCTTGACTACTTTGCTAGCTTCTCTAAGTTTTTCCAAATACAGATGCCTGTCTTCCTCTCTCTGTGATCTCTTGTATTTCATGAAGGCCTCTCTCTTTTTCTTCACTTTTTCAGCTACGTCCTTCGAAAACCATAGCGGTCTCCTGTTCCTTTTGCCTTTATTTACCATTTTAACAAAAAGGTTGGTTGCCTTTAAAATACCCCCTTTCAGCTTTGCCCACTGTTTTTCTACATCCCCCAGCTGTTCCCATCCCACTAACGACTCCCTGAGGTATTGGCCCATCTTCGCAAAGTTAGTCTTCCTAAAGTCTAAAATCTTCACCTTGGAATGGATTCTAACAGCCCTAGTCCTAATACTGAACCACACCATCTGGTGATCACTGGATGCAAAATGATCTCCCACTACAACATCAGAAACACTTTCACCATTGGTAAGCACCAAGTCCAGTATGGCCCCTTCACGTGTGGGGTCTGTTACCAATTGCCTGAATAGTTCTCCCTGTAGAGAATCCAGGATCTCCTTACTTCTAGATGATACTGCAACAGGAATGTGCCAATCAACATCTGGCATATTGAAATCTCCTAGCAGTAGCACTTCCCCTTTCCTAGCAATGCTGCGTATGTCTTCAATTAAGGATAATGAGGGACTGCAGAAGAAACAAACCCCTTTCCTTGGTTTCCCTCTTCCCCATTTTGAACAGCACAAAAAGGGAAGAGCTCTAGGTTAGTGTGTAAGTTTACTTGTCGCCCTCTTGGCCCCCATATATTTTCCCTCTCTTAGGAGAGGAGGAGTAACCTTCTATTATAGCATATGAAACTGAAGTGGAGATATAAACTTAGTTTGGTAGAATCTGCTGAACTAAATGCCACAATTTAATGGCAACATATTTTGTGATTCTGACTTAGATTGTTTGAACCTGATATTGAACGGCATTTAGAGTTTAAAACCTGTAAACGATTAGTGCCAATGAATATCCACCGGTTCCATCGTTACATGTCCTGATCCTATCAATGTAGAATCAGGGTGTGCTGTGGGCATCCTGGGGCAGAGCAGAGGTGACACCCTTTACTAACTAGGCAGCAGCAATATTGAACTGCTGCCCAGTTAGTGAGCCACGGGTAAAGATAGGTGTGGGAAAACCTCGACTATCTTCACCCATGGGAGCTAACAGATATGGCACCAGATTGAATATCCAGGGTTAAAGTTCAGCAGCGACTGCTCTGCGCCTTAGAGGTGCATAGCCACCACAACTGAATATCCGGCCTTTTATGTTTATTACAAATTTTGTCATAATTAAGATTTATTTATTATTTATTTATCATTTATTTATTAGCTTTTATGTACTGCACTATTTAGTATCAGAGCATTTTACAAGGAACATTAACAGATGAGTAACTTTACATAGAACAGACATAGAACAGGCATAAAACATCAAAACAGGCAACTTTACATTAACAGGCATGAACAGCAATTCTTGCTAACAAAGGCAGGGAGCTAATTAGCATGCAAATGCTCCAACTAAAGGGAAAGGGTGGAGGGAGAAAATGGGTAGGGGGTGGGATAGAGGCAGGGGAAGTAGGGGGAGGAAGGAGAACTAAGTACGTCTTGTTCTTTAGTTAGCATTATGAGAGACCTTCATTGTATTATTTAGTCAGCATATGAGAGTCCTTCATTATGTTATGTGGTCATAAGCCAGCTGGAACAGGTGAGTCTTTAAAGCCTTCCTGAATGTAGAAAGGTCCCTGATGACTCGGACTGAGGCAGGAAGAGCATTCCAGAGGTTTGGAGCGTATAAGGAAAAGGCTCGGTTCTTGACAGCTTTAGTGAAAGTCCTTATGATAGAAGGAGTGACCATGGTGTTAACCATGTTAGTTCTTCGTGTTCTATTGTCTGGAGTTAGTTGAACCATTGCTGACAAGGAGGAAGCGGATAATTTGTGGAGGGAGGAGTAGCCTAGTGGTTGGGGCAAGGTACTTCAGGCCAGAAGGTCAGGGGTTCAAATCCCACTAGAGGACAGCAACCTTGGGCCGGAAGGACTGGGGTTTCTAGTCCCATGGATGCTCCTTTTGGTCTTGGGCAAGCCACTTAACTCTCCATTGCCCATGTTCCCTGTAAGTATTAGTGTATGTGTCTCATGTCCCCGTGTGTTAAATGTATCCCCCAATTGTGTTGTGACTGCTTTGATTGAAGGATAAGGCGGTATACAAAACTGTCTAAAATAAATAAATAAATAAAATAAATAAATGTGAGAAGAAGAAGAGCTTTTTAGGTCAGACGGCTGGAAATGGGGAGCCAGTGTAGTTGCATCATGATGGGTGAGATATGCTCGTACATAAAGGCACCCTGGAGTGATCAGGCAGCCATGTTCATCGCCAGTTGGAGTGGTTGTAGGATGTATTTTGGGGTGCCATGAAGAATAATGTTTGCGTAGTCAAAGTGCGGTAGGATGAGAGCTTGGAAGACTGATCAAAAATCTGAGGAGTCGAGTAGCGGGCGTAAATGATAAAGGGTCCTTATCTTCTGGTAGACAACCTTGATAATGTTATGTATGTGTGTAGTCATGGTCAAATGTTGGTCTAGGGTTACCCCCAGGTAGCGAACTTCTGACTTAGTGATGAGTTATACATCTCTCACCCACAAGCAGGATGGTGGGGTAAAAGATTGGTCTTTTGAAATAAATAAGACCTCAGTCTTCCTGCAATTGACCTTCAGGTTGTGTGTAGAGATCCAATCAGAGACAGCATTGAAACATTCTGAGATGACTGAAAAGTCAGGGCTGTCAATGGAGAAAGGGGTATAGAATAACACATCATCTGCATAGATGTGATATAGAATGTTGAAGGACTTGATAATTGTACAGATTGGCTGTATGTAGATGTTGAAAAGCAAGGCTGAGAGGGATGAACATTGTGGGACTCCTTGCATTTGCTGGAAGATGCTTGAGAACTGTGTTCCCAATCGGATCTGTTGCTGGTGATCTATCAAGTATGATCTAAACCAATTGAGGGCAGAGTTCTGAATACCCTTCTGTTGTAGGTAGCCAAGGAGAAGGCTGTGGCTGATGGAATTGAAGGCGGAGGCGATATCCAAGAAGATTAGGATGAATCCATGCCTCTTCTTATCTATGCCGGTACATAGCCTATCTAGGAGAGTTACAAAAAGAGCTTCCACTCCACGCTGCAGACGGAATCCATGCTGTTTTGGGTCAAGAGGGGCGTGGAAGTCAATGTGGTCTTGGACCTGTTGCTGGACAATCTTTTCTAAGAACTTGGTAAGGAAGAGAAGGCTGGAGATTGGTTGGTATGAGCTGATCTCTGATGGGTTTGATTTATTGCTTTTTTAACAGGGGTTTGATGGAGGCAGATTTAAGGGATAGTATCTGTGGAAAAAGACAGGTGTACTATTCTAGAGATAGCTGAACTTAGGTTGGATCTTGCCTGCTTAATCCAGAATACAGGGCAAGGATCAGCTGGGGAGGTAGAGGTGTTGATTGTGCCGATGATGTTTTCAATTTGTTCAGCCGAGTATGGGTAGAAAGAGTCAAGAGTAGAAATAGGTGCGTCGCCAGTAAGGGGCGGTTCAGGAAAGGAATATTCATCATCAAGATTCTCTGAGAGTGAGGTAATCGAATTTGCCTTGCTCTGGAAGTGAGGGACAAAATCGGCCAGGCTAGGGGTAATTGCTGGTAGAATCTTGGAGGCGTCATTTGTAAGGGATCTAACAATACTGAAGAGCTCGCGAGGCTTGTTATGCGAGCGCATAAGGGTGTTAGTATGGTATTCCCTTCTCTTGAGATAAACTGCTTTTCGGTGTTCTTGTAGTTTGACCAGGTAGGCAACATGGTCGATTTCATGCCTAGAATGCCGCCAGCATCGCTCAAACTTTCTGAGGAGCAATAAGGAATCACGAAGATCGGAAGTGAACTATATCGCTGTGTGCTTCCTCTTAGTGGGTTTAGTGGAAGGTGTCAGGAGTGAGGCTTGAGCTAGGGTGTTATTCCATATGTCTATTAGCTCAACCAGATTGTTGGTGTCAGGGTTGAGGTCTTCAAGAACATTCGTGAGGAATGTCTCCTTATCAAAGGGTCTGAAACGACGTTTGGATGATGGAGGATTGGAGTTGAGTGGCAGTTTGTCATCTCCGTTGTCTGTATGAATACGGAACAGTATGGCGTTTTGGTCTGACCAGGGTACTGCCAGAACAAGAGGCTCTCTCCCTGAACATTTATGCCACGGAGGTATTTAAACATCTCAATCATATCACCTCTATCCCGCCTTTCCTCTAAGGTGTACATATTAAGATCCTTAAGTCTGTCCTCATATGCTTTATAATGAAGCCCATTAATCATTTTAGTAGCAACCCTCTGCACCGACTCCATCCTGTTCACATCCTTTTGAAGGTGCGGTCTCCAGAATTGCACACCATACTCCAAATGAGGTCGCACCAAAGACTTATACAGAGGCATTATCACCTCCTTTTTTCTGCTAGCCATTCCTCCCCGTATGCACCCAAGCATCCTTCTAGCTTTTGCCATCGCCTTTTCTACCTGTTTAGCTACTTTAAGATCATCAGACACAACCACGCCTAGGTCCCGCTCTTCTTTAGTGGACAAAAGTACTTCACCTCCTATACTGTATTGCTCCCTTGGATTGCTGCAGCCCAAATGCATGACCTTACATTTTTTAACATTAAATCCCAGCTGCCAAATTCTAGACCATTCTTCAAGCTTAGCTAGATCCCTCCTCATGTTATCTATACCTTCCTGGGTGTCTACTCTATTACAGATTTTGGTATCATCCGCAAAGAGGCAAACCTTACCTGACAGCCCTTCCGCTATATCACTAACAAAGATGTTAAAAAGAATCGGACCAAGGACAGATACCTGGGGCACACCACTGGTAACATCCTTCTCCTCAGAGTGAGCTCCATTTACTTGTACTCTTTGTCGCCTCCCACCCAACCAATTTCTAACCCAAGCAGTAACTTTAGGGTCCATCCCTAGGGTGCTCAGTTTGTTTATAAGTCGCCTGTGAGGAACAGTGTCAAAGGCTTTACTGAAATCTAAATACACCACATCTAGAGCTCTCCCTCGGTCCAACTCCCTGGTCACCCAGTCAAAGAAATCGATCAGATTTGTCTGACAACACCTGCCTCTGGTGAATCCATGCTGCCTCGGATCCTGTAATCCGCCGGACTCCAGAAACCTCACTATTTTCTCTTTCAGCAGCGTTTCCAATAATTTACTCACCACTGAAGTTAAACTAACCGGCCTGTAGTTTTCAACCACATCCTTACTTCCGCTTTTGTGTAAAGGCACCACATGAGCCTCTCTCCAGTCCTTTGGCACCACTCCCGACTCCAATGAGGCATTGAAAAGGTCAGTCAGTGGAGCGGCTAGAACGTCCCCAAGTTCCCTCAGTATTCTAGGGTGTATCCCATCCGGTCCCATCACTTTGTCTACTTTAAGTTGAGCTAGTTTCTCACGAACACAGTTTTCTGAAAATTGTTCAAGATGTCCCTCGCTTCTGTTCTTATTTGTGGGTGTTTTCTGAGGTCCTGCTCCTGGTTATTCATCTGTGAACACAGAACAAAAATATTTGTTAAGCAATTCCGCTTTATCCTTATCAGCTTCTACATATTCCCCCCCTGCATCCTTGAGTCTGACAATACCACTTTTGCCCTTCCTCTTCTCACTAATATATCTGAAAAATGTCTTATCCCCCCATTTTATTGCATTGGCTATTTCCTCCTCCTTTTGAATCTTTGCCTTCTTGACTACTTTGCTAGCTTCTCTAAGTTTTTCCAAATACAGATGCCTGTCTTCCTCTCTCTGTGATCTCTTGTATTTCATGAAGGCCTCTCTCTTTTTCTTCACTTTTTCAGCTACGTCCTTCGAAAATCATAGCGGTCTCCTGTTCCTTTTGCCTTTATTTACCATTTTAACAAAAAGGTTGGTTGCCTTTAAAATACCCCCTTTCAGCTTTGCCCACTGTTTTTCTACATCCCCCAGCTGTTCCCATCCCACTAACGACTCCCTGAGGTATTGGCCCATCTTCGCAAAGTTAGTCTTCCTAAAGTCTAAAATCTTCACCTTGGAATGGATTCTAACAGCCCTAGTCCTAATACTGAACCACACCATCTGGTGATCACTGGATGCAAAATGATCTCCCACTACAACATCAGAAACACTTTCACCATTGGTAAGCACCAAGTCCAGTATGGCCCCTTCACGTGTGGGGTCTGTTACCAATTGCCTGAATAGTTCTCCCTGTAGAGAATCCAGGATCTCCTTACTTCTAGATGATACTGCAACAGGAATGTGCCAATCAACATCTGGCATATTGAAATCTCCTAGCAGTAGCACTTCCCCTTTCCTAGCAATGCTGCGTATGTCTTCAATTAAGGATAATGAGGGACTGCAGAAGAAACAAACCCCTTTCCTTGGTTTCCCTCTTCCCCATTTTGAACAGCACAAAAAGGGAAGAGCTCTAGGTTAGTGTGTAAGTTTACTTGTCGCCCTCTTGGCCCCCATATATTTTCCCTCTCTTAGGAGAGGAGGAGTAACCTTCTATTATAGCATATGAAACTGAAGTGGAGATATAAACTTAGTTTGGTAGAATCTGCTGAACTAAATGCCACAATTTAATGGCAACATATTTTGTGATTCTGACTTAGATTGTTTGAACCTGATATTGAACGGCATTTAGAGTTTAAAACCTGTAAACGATTAGTGCCAATGAATATCCACCGGTTCCATCGTTACATGTCCTGATCCTATCAATGTAGAATCAGGGTGTGCTGTGGGCATCCTGGGGCAGAGCAGAGGTGACACCCTTTACTAACTAGGCAGCAGCAATATTGAACTGCTGCCCAGTTAGTGAGCCACGGGTAAAGATAGGTGTGGGAAAACCTCGACTATCTTCACCCATGGGAGCTAACAGATATGGCACCAGATTGAATATCCAGGGTTAAAGTTCAGCAGCGACTGCTCTGCGCCTTAGAGGTGCATAGCCACCACAACTGAATATCCGGCCTTTTATGTTTATTACAAATTTTGTCATAATTAAGATTTATTTATTATTTATTTATCATTTATTTATTAGCTTTTATGTACTGCACTATTTAGTATCAGAGCATTTTACAAGGAACATTAACAGATGAGTAACTTTACATAGAACAGACATAGAACAGGCATAAAACATCAAAACAGGCAACTTTACATTAACAGGCATGAACAGCAATTCTTGCTAACAAAGGCAGGGAGCTAATTAGCATGCAAATGCTCCAACTAAAGGGAAAGGGTGGAGGGAGAAAATGGGTAGGGGGTGGGATAGAGGCAGGGGAAGTAGGGGGAGGAAGGAGAACTAAGTACGTCTTGTTCTTTAGTTAGCATTATGAGAGACCTTCATTGTATTATTTAGTCAGCATATGAGAGTCCTTCATTATGTTATGTGGTCATAAGCCAGCTGGAACAGGTGAGTCTTTAAAGCCTTCCTGAATGTAGAAAGGTCCCTGATGACTCGGACTGAGGCAGGAAGAGCATTCCAGAGGTTTGGAGCGTATAAGGAAAAGGCTCGGTTCTTGACAGCTTTAGTGAAAGTCCTTATGATAGAAGGAGTGACCATGGTGTTAACCATGTTAGTTCTTCGTGTTCTATTGTCTGGAGTTAGTTGAACCATTGCTGACAAGGAGGAAGCGGATAATTTGTGGAGGGAGGAGTAGCCTAGTGGTTGGGGCAAGGTACTTCAGGCCAGAAGGTCAGGGGTTCAAATCCCACTAGAGGACAGCAACCTTGGGCCGGAAGGACTGGGGTTTCTAGTCCCATGGATGCTCCTTTTGGTCTTGGGCAAGCCACTTAACTCTCCATTGCCCATGTTCCCTGTAAGTATTAGTGTATGTGTCTCATGTCCCCGTGTGTTAAATGTATCCCCCAATTGTGTTGTGACTGCTTTGATTGAAGGATAAGGCGGTATACAAAACTGTCTAAAATAAATAAATAAATAAAATAAATAAATGTGAGAAGAAGAAGAGCTTTTTAGGTCAGACGGCTGGAAATGGGGAGCCAGTGTAGTTGCATCATGATGGGTGAGATATGCTCGTACATAAAGGCACCCTGGAGTGATCAGGCAGCCATGTTCATCGCCAGTTGGAGTGGTTGTAGGATGTATTTTGGGGTGCCATGAAGAATAATGTTTGCGTAGTCAAAGTGCGGTAGGATGAGAGCTTGGAAGACTGATCAAAAATCTGAGGAGTCGAGTAGCGGGCGTAAATGATAAAGGGTCCTTATCTTCTGGTAGACAACCTTGATAATGTTATGTATGTGTGTAGTCATGGTCAAATGTTGGTCTAGGGTTACCCCCAGGTAGCGAACTTCTGACTTAGTGATGAGTTATACATCTCTCACCCACAAGCAGGATGGTGGGGTAAAAGATTGGTCTTTTGAAATAAATAAGACCTCAGTCTTCCTGCAATTGACCTTCAGGTTGTGTGTAGAGATCCAATCAGAGACAGCATTGAAACATTCTGAGATGACTGAAAAGTCAGGGCTGTCAATGGAGAAAGGGGTATAGAATAACACATCATCTGCATAGATGTGATATAGAATGTTGAAGGACTTGATAATTGTACAGATTGGCTGTATGTAGATGTTGAAAAGCAAGGCTGAGAGGGATGAACATTGTGGGACTCCTTGCATTTGCTGGAAGATGCTTGAGAACTGTGTTCCCAATCGGATCTGTTGCTGGTGATCTATCAAGTATGATCTAAACCAATTGAGGGCAGAGTTCTGAATACCCTTCTGTTGTAGGTAGCCAAGGAGAAGGCTGTGGCTGATGGAATTGAAGGCGGAGGCGATATCCAAGAAGATTAGGATGAATCCATGCCTCTTCTTATCTATGCCGGTACATAGCCTATCTAGGAGAGTTACAAAAAGAGCTTCCACTCCACGCTGCAGACGGAATCCATGCTGTTTTGGGTCAAGAGGGGCGTGGAAGTCAATGTGGTCTTGGACCTGTTGCTGGACAATCTTTTCTAAGAACTTGGTAAG
Source organism: Ichthyophis bannanicus (assembly GCA_033557465.1). Taxonomy (NCBI): domain Eukaryota; kingdom Metazoa; phylum Chordata; class Amphibia; order Gymnophiona; family Ichthyophiidae; genus Ichthyophis; species Ichthyophis bannanicus. The sequence continues at coordinate 600,808,151 of CM066035.1, read as the reverse complement.
GAAGAGAAGGCTGGAGATTGGTTGGTATGAGCTGATCTCTGATGGGTTTGATTTATTGCTTTTTTAACAGGGGTTTGATGGAGGCAGATTTAAGGGATAGTATCTGTGGAAAAAGACAGGTGTACTATTCTAGAGATAGCTGAACTTAGGTTGGATCTTGCCTGCTTAATCCAGAATACAGGGCAAGGATCAGCTGGGGAGGTAGAGGTGTTGATTGTGCCGATGATGTTTTCAATTTGTTCAGCCGAGTATGGGTAGAAAGAGTCAAGAGTAGAAATAGGTGCGTCGCCAGTAAGGGGCGGTTCAGGAAAGGAATATTCATCATCAAGATTCTCTGAGAGTGAGGTAATCGAATTTGCCTTGCTCTGGAAGTGAGGGACAAAATCGGCCAGGCTAGGGGTAATTGCTGGTAGAATCTTGGAGGCGTCATTTGTAAGGGATCTAACAATACTGAAGAGCTCGCGAGGCTTGTTATGCGAGCGCATAAGGGTGTTAGTATGGTATTCCCTTCTCTTGAGATAAACTGCTTTTCGGTGTTCTTGTAGTTTGACCAGGTAGGCAACATGGTCGATTTCATGCCTAGAATGCCGCCAGCATCGCTCAAACTTTCTGAGGAGCAATAAGGAATCACGAAGATCGGAAGTGAACTATATCGCTGTGTGCTTCCTCTTAGTGGGTTTAGTGGAAGGTGTCAGGAGTGAGGCTTGAGCTAGGGTGTTATTCCATATGTCTATTAGCTCAACCAGATTGTTGGTGTCAGGGTTGAGGTCTTCAAGAACATTCGTGAGGAATGTCTCCTTATCAAAGGGTCTGAAACGACGTTTGGATGATGGAGGATTGGAGTTGAGTGGCAGTTTGTCATCTCCGTTGTCTGTATGAATACGGAACAGTATGGCGTTTTGGTCTGACCAGGGTACTGCCAGAACAAGTGGGGGGTTCTGGCTGGTCAGACTGTGGAGGGGTGAAGGAGCAAAGATGAGGTCCAGGGTATTTCCTGCCAAGTGAGTGGGTGTATGTATCAATTGATGATAGTCAAGAGCTTTCATAGCATTGAGGAAGGCAGAGGAGCATTTAGTAGGGTAGGCTGGAAGGTTAAAATCACCCAGGAGCCAGAGTGGTTTGTGTTAGGTATTCCTATCGCAGGCTAGGTCAAGAATCGTGGCCAGCTCATCAGCACATGTGGATGGTGAGTGGTATAAAAGACAGGCAGATAGGAATTTGTTTGCAATCCGAATGTAGTCAAGGTTGAGTGCACTCTGGAAAGAGTTGCATTGGAAGTGGAGGCTGCTTCTGGCAATTATGAGGATACCGCCGCCTCTCCTATTTGCTCTCGGGCAGTTAAAGAGGCCATAGCCTGGTGGTAGAAGCAGATTGGTAAGGACGGTGTCTGCATCGGTTAACCATGTCTCTGTGACAAAAAGCAGATCCAGATTCCGATGCTCAATGTAGTCAGTGAGGACGGGCCATTTATTGCAGATGGAACGCGCATTTATGAGCATACAACTCAGGTGGTGAGGGCGAGGAGACTTCCTTCTGTGGGTTTCAGACAGAAGTTGGCAGTAAATGTGAATGAGTCATCGCTGATGCCCAAAAGGGTAAGTTTTTCTGTAGTTAAAAGTGTCAGTCTGGGGGGGGCGGAGCCAGCGCGAAACCGGCATGGCAGTGTAAGTCCTCTTCTCGTGGGCCTCAATGTTATAATCCTGTGTGCCACCCGTTTATAATCCCTCTGTGCTTGGTGGAATCGAAAGGGTTAAGCTGGAAGATGTCGGGGAGTAAGCAAACGTGACTAGAATTTGCTTCTACGCCTGCAGCGGCGGGGTCTAAAAGATCAAAGACAGATCCATTCTCGCCGCAAAAATCTGGACCTCAACATGGGTCAACTGATGATTTACATCAGCTTCCGCAAGAGGTGCGGGCAATAAGAAGCCGTGTGGATTCAAATGGTGAGACGCTGTCTGAGCTGCAAAGTGATCTCAAAGATATGAGTGTGCAGATTCAATCTCTTTCTGTCAGAGTGGATAAGGTGGAAGCAATGGCGACAGGGCATGAGGAGCAGATCAAACGTGTTGCCTCCGTGGCCCGCAAGACAGGTAGACAAAGGTGAGTCGGTTGATATAGTGTATCTGGACTTTCAGAAAGCTTTTGACAAGGTCCCCCATCAGAGACTTTTGGCGAAGCTAAAAAGTCATGGGATAGGAGGCAGTGTACTATTGTGGATCGGGAACTGGTTAAAAGATAGAAAGCAGAGGGTAGGGCTAAATGGCCAATATTCCCAATGGAAAAAGGTGAATAGTGGAGTACCCCAGGGATCTGTACTGGGTCCGCTGCTTTTTGACATATTCATAAATGACCTGGAAAAGGGAATAACTAGTGAGGTAATCAAATTTGCAGATGACACAAAACTGTTTAAAGTTGTTAAAACCCAAGAGGATTGTGGAAAACTGCAGGAGGATCTGGATAAATTGGAAGACTGGGCATCCAAATGGCAGATGAAATTTAATGTGGACAAGTGCAAAGTTATGCACCTAGGAAAGAACAACCCACACTATAGTTACAAGATGCAAGGCTCCACATTAGAAACCACCACCCAGGAAAAAGATTTAGGAGTCATCGTGGATAACATGTTAAAACCCTCCGCCCAGTGTGCAGCGGCGGCCAAGAAAGCAAATAGAATGCTAGGTATCCTAAGGAAAGGGATGGAGAATAAAACAAAGGATATTATAATGCCTCTGTATCGCTCCATGGTACGACCGCACCTTGAATATTGTGTGCAATTCTGGTCACCGTATCTTAAAAAGGACATAGAGTTATTAGAAAAAGTACAGAGAAGAGCCACCAAATTGGTGAAGGGGATGGAAGGCTACTCCTATGAAGAGAGGCTAAAAAGGTTAGGGCTCTTTAACCTAGAAAAGAGGCGGCTGAGGGGAGATATGATAGAGGTGTATAAATTAATGAATGGAGTGGAACGGATAAACGTGGATAAATTGTTTACGCTATCAGAATATAGAAGGACTAGGGGGCATGTAATGAAGCTACAGGGTAAACTATTTAAGACAAATAGGAGAAAATATTTCTTCTCTCAACGTGTAATCAAACTCTGGAATCTGTTACCGGAGGATGTAGTAAGGGCTGTTAGTATAGCTGGGTTTAAAAAAGGTTTGGACAAGTTCCTGGAGGAAAGGTCCATAAACCACTATTAAAAAGGGACCCAGGATATCAATGCTTGGCCTAGTACAAGCACTGCAGAACCTGTGTCTTTTGGGGAAACTGCTAGGTACGTATGACCTAGATTGGCCACTGTTGGAAACAGGATACTGGGCTTGATGGACCTCGGTCTGACCCAGTATGGCATTTCTTATGTTCTTATGTTCTTAAGATAGACTGGCTTGAGAGAACGATGGAGGATATGGGAAACCGTGCCAGACATAATAACATCTGCGTTGTTGGATTAGCTGAAGGAGCAGATGGCGATGACCCTATTCGCTTCATGGAGGAATTTCTGCCTAAAACGTTAAAAATTAACTTTGCGCGCCCTCTGGAAATTGAGCGGGCGCATCGGATCCCGGCTTTTCCGTCTGGTCCTAACACTCATACTAAGAGCCCTCGCCCTTTCATCATGTGTCTTTTGAGGCATCAGCAAGCCGTGCAGATTCTTGCGGCGGCTAAAACAAGCCAGCCGCTCCAGTTTGAGGGGCATAAAATCGCCTTTTACCCGGATTTCTGCAAACGCACGGTGGAGAAGCGGAGACAGTTTTTGGAGTTGCGGCCTAGGCTACGGAATCTGCAAGCAAGGTTTGGCTTGTTTAGCCCTGCGAAATTCAAAGTGACTTTGAACAATACTACCAAATCCTTTGAGGATCCTGGAGCGCTGCGACAATTTATCGAGGATCAAGAAGAGCTCCTTATGCAGCAAACCTGATATGGCCTTTAGTTTGCGCCTCTGAAGTGTTTTATGTGGCCCGCAGATTGTGGTCGCGCATATGACTATATTTTGTTTCCACTGTTGGTCATAAGAATATTTGGGGGTCTTCTGGCTTAATTGTTAAATTGTTGGGTGGCGGGAGAGAATGTTTCTGTTTCTTTTTAAGGTGCTGCCCTGTGCTGTAAGAGTGTTTCTGCTGTCTCACCCTTTTTTGGATTATGTTTTCTTTTTGGGAGGGGTTTTGAGCTCTCTGGGAATCCTTGGGAAGTTGGAGACGGGGTTGTGCCCACTTTTCACTGTATGAATGAGGATGATATACGGGCGGGATGGTCAATGGGTTGAGGTTCTTGTCTTTAAATGTGAAGGGCCTTAGGTCACCGGTTAAACGGAAGAAATTTCTCGTTTACTGCAAGCAGCAGAATGCTGATATCATTCTGCTTCAGGAGACTCACCTCTCTGCTTTGGAGGCGGGTAAATTGGGAGACAGGCATTTTAAGTTAGTGGGTTGCTCCCCTGCTATGCACAAGAAAAATGGGGTTGTCATATTGATAAAGGCTGCCTTGGGATTTCAAGTTGTTAACTCTTGCCATGATGAGGAAGGGAGGTGGTCTAAATCTTTGGTAAGGGCAGGGAGGGAGCTTTTATCTATTATCAATGTATATGGGCCTAATATTGATGACCCTATCTTTTTTCATAACTTAAATGGGGTTATACAGGAGGATCAGGGCGCTTTGGTAATCCTCGGAGGCGATTTTAATTTGGTAAGAGATCCATTGCTGGACAGGAGTCCTGGTAGGGTTGAATGCCCTTCTCGCGCGAGTGTCGCTCTCTCGGCCCTAGTAGTCATGTGGATTAGTTGATATATGGCGACTGATCCACCCTAGCGAAAAGGATTTTTCTTTTTTTTCTCCTGTGCACGGCTCTTTGTCTCGTATAGATTTCTTTCTGCTCTCTAAGTCCTTGGTCTCCGGTTGTCGGGACGCGTCAATCTTAGGTAGATCGGTCTCAGATCATGCTGCTATCACGCTGGATGTCGCCGTAGAGGATGTGCAGAGGCCTGGGCAGGCTTGGACCTTCAATCGTGCTTGGCTGGCAGAGCCTGCTTTTCAGGAGGAGGTGCGGATGGCCATCGCCTCCTATTTTGGTTTGAATAAATTGGGTGACACAGCCGGATGGGCTTGGTGGGAGGCCTTTAAGGCCTCAATACGGGCTGTGATCACTAGCTTTAAAATTAAGGAGGTAAAACGGCGGAAGGCTCAGCTATTTGCTTTAGACACGCAAATCCGGGCGGGTGAAAGATTGTGGGTTTCGCATCCTAGATCTGAAATTTTATTATGATTGCAAAGGCTACGATTCCAATATAATGAAATTTTAAGCTCTGAGGTTGAGCAGATTATGTTAAAGCAGTCTGCTAGGTTTCATGTTGAGAAGAACAAAGCCGGCCGGCTTCTCGCGCATACTCTGCGTGGGAGGCAAACTGAGTCAAGAATAGCTTCCATTTTATCCAGTGGTCAAGAGTGCTTGACAAAAGATGAACAGATAGCAGGAGAATTCACTAAATTCTATAGTTCACTGTACGCTTCTGAGTCGAGGGCAGATATCAATGCTTTCACTAGTTTTGTTGGAAATTTGGAAAGACCTGTGTTGGAAGTGCATCAAACTCTAGACATTGGCAAACCTTTTTCATATGATGAGCTCCTCTTGGCTATTAAAGACATGTCTTCAGGGAAAGCGATTGGACCTGACGGTCTTCCAGCGGAATTTTATAAAGTCTTTGGCAAAGAGCTGGTTCCGCATATGTTGGTGTACTTCGCTGAGCTCGAAAAAGAGCTTAGTCAAACTGGCCGATTCTCAGAAGCCACAATTGTGGTGTTAGAGAAACCGGGTAGAGATCCCAGACATGTAGCGAATTACCGGCCCATCTCCCTTTTGAACGCTGATTATAAGATCTATGCGAGTATTTTAGCGCGCCGGCTTGCAGCGGTTATAGGAGACTTGGTTCACCCTGATCAATGTGGGTTTGTCCCTGGGAGGTCTACTGCGGATAATGCCCGCCTTTTGTGCAATTTGCTTGAGAGGGTATTGTCGGATCCTTGCCCATATGTTGCTCTCTCGTTAGATGCGGAGAAGGCATTTGATAGACTGGAATGGCCGTTCTTGTTTTTTATTCTGCAATGGTTCGGGCTTGGCGAAGGGTTTATAAACAAGGTCAGGGTTCTATACTCCCATGCGACCGCTAGAATATGTGTCAATGGTGCCCTTTCGTGCCCTTTCTCCCTTCACAGAGGTACCAGGCAAGGGTGCCCCCTTTCCCCTTTGCTATTTAACCTAGCTTTGGAACCTTTGGCCATTGCTGTGCGGCAGCAGCCTGGCCTCAAGGGGGTTCAAATTGGGACTCTGCAAGTAAAGCTGTCCGCGTATGCTGACGATGTGCTTCTTTTCACACAACCTCCCGAGGTTCCGACTATTCTGGCACTGTTTGACGAGTATTCTAGTGTCTCCGGATACAAGATTAACTGGTCCAAATCGGTGGCATTTCCCCTTAACTTTATTGCCACCTCTGCAGAGATGGCGGCTTTCCCCTTTAAGTGGGAAGCGGGTAGCATTAAGTACCTAGGGGCATGGTATAATGCATCGGCAAATGTCATGATTCAGAAAAACCTTGATGAGCTCCTTGTACTGATTCGGCAGAAGTCTCTTGCCTGGTCTCCTCTCCATCTTTCATGGTTGGGTAGGCTAGAGGTTATCAAAATGTCTCTTACTCCAAAGATTAATTATGTGCTTAGTATGCTCCCCTTTTCTATCCCACCGGTATGGTATAAAAAGCTAGAAAATAGTCTCATCTCCTTTCTATGGGGAGGTAAACAACCTTGTATTGCCACAAAAAAGTTGAAAGCTGTTAGGGATAACGGCGGAGTGCATTTTCCTGATTTTAATTGGTATCATCAGGCCCTTCTGGTGAAGCAAGGTTCCTTGTGGTTAGCATTGGATGATCTAGAGCGGAAACCTACTTGGTTGGAAGTAGAGTCTCGTGAAGCTGACCCCTATCCTTTGATGTATATGCTGGGCTCGCTGCATCCCGAAGGGTCTCTCGTGGGGCGGGTAATCAGATCTACCCAGATGGCTTTTCTTGCATTGGCGCGGTTGGTGGCCAAGGAAGATTCTCCCTCGGAACAGACTCCGCTATGGTGGAATCCGCAGTTTAGGATACGCGGGCGTATGTTTGCTTGGAAGAAGTGGCAGGAGCTGGGTATTTGGTCGCTCGGACAGCTAGTAGATGCCACTGGATGGAAAGATTTTGTGGTATTGCAAAGGGCGTTCTCCCTACCTAGCTCCTGTTTCTTTAAATGGGTCCAGCTTAAACATTGCATTGTGGCGTCTAAAATTCCTCTTAGGTTATCTGATTTAACTAAGGGGGGAACTTTGCTTAGTGGGCTTAAGGCCCTAATTGGCCAGCAGGGGGTCACCTCTAAGATTTATGCAATGTGGAGGGAGCGCTCCTCCACGGTTCCTGTAGGGCTGGCTCGGGTTTGGGAATGTGACATCTCTCAGGAAATTTCCCTCCCAGCGTGGAAAATCCTTTGGGGCCCGATATCTAAAGTTTCTAGGTCAGCTGCGATTACTCAGTCGATGTATTATTTAATGCATCGGGCTTTAGTAACCCCGGTGAAGTTGGCTAAATGGGACTCTGATACTTCTGGTATGTGCTGGTCTTGTTTGAAGGAAAAAGGCACCTTTTTTACATATGTTTTTTGATTGTCCCCTGGTTCAGAGGTTTTGGAGACAGGTGTGGGGATGGATGCAATTGATCCTACACTTCTCTGCTGAGCTGGAGAGGAGTCGGATCCTTTTGCGGTCTTTGGGTGTCTTTTTTGTAGGGGACCACGCAAAACAATTTTTATTCAACTTTATGATGGCAATTGCTATCAAGATGATTCTTTGGAAGTGGAAAAATTTCCAGAGCCTGAGCTTGGATGGCTGGTGGAACCTGGTCTGTCATTATTCTAAATTGGAAAAAATTTATAGCAACCTCCACCACCCAGACAAGGAGGAGCTCAATGTTCGTAGATGGTTTCTTTTGGATCAATTTGTTGCCCGTGCCCAGGCTACGTGAAGATGTGTGCCTGCTTGCTTAATGGCCTAATGCCTGCATCGGCTGCCCCGCCTAGGGTGTCTGATGTTGTTAGGGGGATGGAGTGGGTACTCCCCTTGTTTCCTCCTTTTTTACTATACTTTATCCTGTTCCTTGTTTTCCCAGGAGAGCCAGGGTGGGTGGTGGGTTGGGGATGTGGGTTGTGTTGTGCTGACTGTATGGGGTTGATTTTGTGTTGCGTTATGGTTGATTTTGCTGTATGCTTTATAAAAGGTTAAATAAAGGAGTATAAAAAAAAAGCGTCAGTCTGGTGTAAGGGGGGGGGGGGGTAAGCCATGTTGATGTGAGTAAGATTCAGCTCAGGTGATGATTAGGGCTAAGAGGCATAGGGCCAATGATAACGTATGATTCCACATCATTGTGCTGCAGAGCAGACTATGGGAATTCTGAGGAGGCAATGGATTGAGGAGGTGCACACAAGCAAGCTAAACTGAGCTTTAGGGAGTAGACTCAGTGGGCTGAGATAGGGAACAGATCAGAGGTAGCAGTTTGGGTAGTTGTAAGAGCTCTCACCTCACAGAGCTAATGATCAATATAGAGGCAGATCGGTACAAGGACAAGTGAGATGGCATTCAGAGCAGCAAAGGGCTGAGACTATTATTCATGGAGGAATGGGCACAGAGAGTACATACTACCATTTGGTACAGATAGTCATAATGCTGTTTAACATCACTAGCTCAAACCAAATACAGTGTTACATTACATATGCATTTAAACTAGACAGACTCAAAAACATAAAACTCCACTTTCACTGTTCTAATCCATACACCCAGTTCTATGTAACCTGTTGGATTTCCTCGAGGCTGGGGAGTAGAGTGGCACATTCCTGTTCTGCAATATAGTGGTGCCTCTGGTCCACGCCTAAGGGCCACGCCAAAGGGCCCTCTGGCGAGGCCCTCAGGTGCGTGCCCACCGGCGTGGGTGCACCGAGGAGTGCCTTGCCTTTTCAAATGAGCAGGCTGCTGCTGGATTGGTCTCTGGGAGCCGATTGGGGAGGAGCAAGTCTTTCCGCTCTACTCCCTGACGCTGAAACAGCACCCAGTGTGGTCCGAAGTTGGAGAATTCACGCCGAGGGGCGCCTTGCCTTTTCCTAAAGATGTCCTAAAGAATCAAAGGAGCCCTTTTACTAAAGTGCTCTAAGCAGTTAATCTGTGTTTTAGTGTGCGGTAGCAGCATGGCGCCGAGGTAATACAATACAAGCATAACAATTGTAGTTGTTGTTAAGTGCCGTCGAGTCAGAGTCGACTCATGGCGACACTCTGGATAGCTATCCTAAATTGTGTTCGGTCTTCAGTCAGGCAGCTCATTGTTGACAGACTGGTACCCGTAGCTGCTGTTATTGTATCGATCCATCTCATTGTTGGCCTTCCTCTTTTGCGTTGACCTTCTATCTTGCCAAGCATGATGTCTTTCTCTAATGATCTCTCTCTTCGCATGATGTGTCCAAAGTATGAAAGTCAAAGTCTTGTCATCTGAGCTTCTAAAGAAAGCTTAGGTTTGATCTTCTCTAGTACCGACTGGTTTGTTCTTCGGGCAGTCCATGGTATACACAGTATTCGCTGCCAGCACCATAATTCAAAGGCATCAATTTTCTTCCTGTCTGTCTTTTTCACTGTCCAGCTTTCACATCCATATGATGTTATTGAAAATACCATGGCTTGAACAAGTCGAATCTTTGTATGGAGAGAGACATCTCTGCTCTTGAGAATCTTATCTAGGTCTTTAATAGCCATTCTGCCAAGAGCAATGCGTCGTTTTATTTCTTAACTGCTTGTTGCTTCTTTATTGATAGTTGATCCAAGTAGGTTAAAGTTCTTCATGATTTCAATTTCTTCTCCTTCAACGATGAATCTGTTGATTATGCCAGTTGTCATGATCTTTGTCTTCTTTACATTAAGGTGCAGGCCCATTTTGAGACTATGTTCTTTGATTGTGAGGAGCAAATGTTTCAGATCATCTTCACTTTCAGCCAGTAATGTGGTATCATCAGCATAACGAAGGTTGTTGATGAGTCTTCCACCAATCTTCACACCTCTGTTGTCTTCATACAGTCCTGCTTCTCTGATGATTTGTTCTGCATATAAATTAAACAGGTAGGGGGAAAGTATGCTTGTTTGCTTATTTTAAACCATTCTGTTTCTCCTTGTTCCGTTCGAACTTTTGCTTCTTGATCAATGTACAGACTGCGCAAAAGAACGAACGATCAGGTGTTCTGGTATACCCATGCTTCTTAATGTGGCCCAGAGTTTCTCATGGTTTACACAGTCAAAAGCCTTGCTATAGTCGATAAAGCACAAATAGATATCCTTTTGGTATTCTTTAGTCTTTTCAAGGATCCATCTCACATCTGCAATGATGTCTCTCGTTCCTCGCCCTTTCCTGAACCCTGCTTGCACTTCAGGTTGTTCTTGTTCCAGGTATGGTTGTAGTCTCTTTTGAATAATCTTGCTGGCATGTGGGATCAGAGCGATTGTTCGATAATTTCCACAGTCAATTGGATCACCTTTCTTTAGTATTGGTATAAACAGAGATCTTTTCCGGTCAGTTGGCCATGATGTTGTCTTCCATATTTCTTGGCAGAGCCTTGTAAGTATGGTAACAGCTGCATCAGATTGCTGCAATACTTCTATAGGAATGCTATCAATGCCTGGTGCTTTGTTCTTTGATAAGTCTTTCAATGCTGCTTCAACTTCTTCTTTCATCACCAATGGTTCCCGATCATAAGGTACAGGTTGAAACGGCTGTTGGTCCACTTGATCTTTATCATATAAAAACTCTGTATATTCCTTTCACCTTTTCTTGATCTTCTCAGCATCATTCAACATAGAACCTTGAGCATCTTATAACATTCCAATTCAAGGCTGGAACTTTTTCTTTAACTCTCGTAGCTTTAGGAAAGCCAATCTTGTTCTTCCTCTAATAGTTTCTGCTTCTATTTCCTTGCAAGTGTCATTGTAGTACTTTTCCTTGTCCTGTCTTGCTGCACATTGGAAATCTCTGAGTTCTGCGATTGTCTTACTTTCTCCTCTGGCTTTAGCTTCTCTGCGTTTCTGGGCAATTTTCAGAGTTTCTTCCATCATCCATTTTGGCCGCTTTTGCATTTTCACCTTTTGTAGAGACTTCTCGCTTTCTTCCAACACAACCTTCTTGATGTCATTCCATAACTCTTCCGGAGCTCTGTCATTTGTATCTAAAGCAGCAAATCAATTTTGCAGGCAGTCTTTAAATTCCAGTGGTATATTCTCAAGGTCATATTTTGCTGCATTCATGAGTGGTTTGCTCTTTTTCAACTTTAGCTTGAGTTTGCATACTAGTAGTTGATGATCTGTACCACAGTCAGCTCCAGGTTTTGTCTTTGTTGATGTTATAGAACTTTTCCATCGTTAACTTCCACAGATGTAGTCAATTTGATTTTATACAATCCATTGGGTGAAGTCCATGTACAGTCGCCGCTTGTGTTGCTGGAAGAAGGTGTTTGAGATGAATAGATCATTGGTCTTGCAGAATTATATCAGTCTTTCTCCAGCTTCATTTCTGTTGCAAGTCCATATTTTCCAACTACGTTGCCTTCTTCTTTGTTGCCAACTTTTGCGTTCCAGTCACCCATGACTATCAGGATATCCTGTTTGCATGTTCTGTCAATTTCAGCTTGTACTTGTTCATAGAACTCTTCAATTTCATTCTCTTCTGCAGCTGTTGTTGGGGCATATACTTGAATTATAGTTGTGTTGATAGGCAATCCTCGTAGACGAATAGAGATTAAGCGTTCACTGACTGCATTGTATTTCATTACAGTTCTTGCAAGTTTCTTCTTTATTATAAATGCAACACCATTTCTTCTTTGTCTTTCATTTCCAGCATAGTAGACCATGTGATCATCTGATGCAAAGTGCCCGATGCCAGTCCATTTCAGTTCGCTGACACCCAACAGATCAAGTTGTACATGTTCCATTTCATTCTTGACCACCTCCAACTTCCCTTGGTTCATGCTTCGTACATTCCATGTTCCAATGCGTAAGACATCTTTACAGCTTCTGACTCTCATTTCATGCGCAGCTACATCAGCAGTCAGACGTCCCGAGGGCATAACAATTACCACATGCTAATTTATGCAGTTACCACAAATTGCATGATAGGGTGGGGAATGGGCAGATTTGTCATGGACAATGGCTGTGGACAGAACTTTACAGTAAGCGCAGGGGAACATATTGAGCACTAATTGTCAATGTTGCAATCAGCACGAGTACATTTAACACACATCAATGTGTAGTATTAAGTGCATTCGCGTTAATCATGAGCTGCTGTCTTGTGTACCCGTCTATGCACCCATCTATGTGGTAACTGCCAGGAACATGAAAAGCACACCTCTGACAGTTTCCACAGAGGCTTTTCATTTAACATGCATTAGTTTTAGTGCTAAACATGCAGTAAGTGCAAAATCCTATGCACTTTAATAAAAGGGCCCCAAACAGACCATGTATAAAGATTGCTGGAGATCTGTAACTGTGGCTGATTTTTGAATCAGGTCTAAAAGAACAATAATGATTCCACTTTGAAATGGACTTCATACATGGTTCAGCTGATGTGCAATTTATTCATTTGATCTCCGCTACAATCTATACATGATTGGGAAGAATTCCTAAATATATGGACTGCATTGCCAAAGAAATGATAGATCTTCAGTGAGTACTTTGGTAATAGTGATTAAATGGGGGTCATCAGACATTGAAGCATAGATTAGAGTCTTAGGGGCATGTTTACTAAACAGCGGTAATGGTTTCCATGCAATATCGGAGCCACGGCCCCATTGACTTCAATAGGGCCACGGCTCCAATATCGCACGGAAGCCACTACCTCTGCTTAATAAACATACCCCTTAGTAAGTTACAAGATATTAAGTTCGAACAGATCGGTAACTTGGATGGCAATTCAGCCAAGAAAATTTTTACAAAAAAACACTTGACTATTTTGAGACTCTGGAATGTTATCGAAAAACACATGTAGCTTTGAGTTTTCATGAAACAGGAATGAAGAGCTGTGCCATTTTTAAATGGCTGAGGCTGAGCGGTAAATTGAATCAGCTACAGGTGACAGTCTCCTGGACCATATGATTAAGTTTGCTGGTAAATATCTTCACCAGTTCTATGACAGCTATAACTGCTACTTGAACTTACTGAATTTTTGTTTATAGATTTATAGTTGAAGCAGAGTTATAGTAAGTTTTGCTCTGAACACATGCCAGGTAAGTGGTGCTATTCTTGAATAAGGAATTTCAACTCTATGGTTGGTGAAGATATACTTTATTGGACACTTTAATAATAGTGGAGTCTTTCTGACCTATGATATAACATTAACTAACACTTAAGCCAAACATATATGTTTACATATAATATAGTGCTCAAATCTTTCCTACATTAAGAGGCATGTTGTAGGTACAAACCATGTGCATAAATGCAGGGGGTATGCTCCAGAGCACAGCGGAAAAGAACAGAAGAAAACAATGTCCCTGCCCCGAAGACTTATCCCAGCCCTCGATCAAGAACCCCCTTCTGAACAAGCTTCACCTTGCTGATCCATTCTCCCCCAATCAACCCTGCCCCACAGATCCAGAATCCCCCTTCAGTACCACTTCACCCCCAGACAGCATCCCAACATGGCCTCCTTCCCCCAAGCCTCCTACCAAGCCTTTTAGCCTTAGCAGGCTCTCCTCCCTCCAAGAATCTACTCCGTCCCTTCCTCTCAACACCGACCCCATCCCCACTTGAAGATCCCTGGGAGTTCAAGTAGTAAGTGGGGCAGGAGCGCGCCCCCTCTGTTTTTTCCCCTGCTTCAGCAGCTTTCAAAATAGCACTGGTCTTACGCTACTGATATCTATCCATGGAGAATGAATTGGGGATTTTATTTAATTATGTGGGATGGCTATATCTATTTATCTTTCGTTCTGATATTTTTGTATTTTGATCCCTCATAATATTTCACCAATACAGCATAGGCATCCACTTCTATTTTCTGTTTGCTAGTCCCATTAATTTAGTTAATGTTGGTGTATAGTATATCCAAATTGCTGCTTTTACTTTGGAGATAGACCATAGACTATTTGCCAAAATGCATATTAGTTGCTTGTGGATTTTGGCTATTAGTCCATGGTCCATCTCTGATTTGCGTGTGTTTGGTTGAATTCTATACAGTCTGCATCTTTCTCTGACTTTGATTCTTTTATTTTGGGCCTGTGACCATTCTCCCAAAATAGTTTTACCCATGCCATTTTGTGACCTTTGACCTAAAAATTGACCTTTAAGGTCAGTTTTGAGGCTGTTATCCCTACACCCCTTGTTTATTACCCTATGTACACATGGCCGGCTCAAGGGTTTCTGCTGCTCCAGGCAGAAGTCCCAGCTGAGCTGCCCCCTCTCTGTGCCATGCTGTACTATGCTGTGCTGTTCCATCCCCCTCCCTCTGCACCATGCCACCCCTTCCCTCGCCATATCATCCACCTGCTGCTGTTGATTCCAATGGCGTGGTTGGGGCAGCTTGGCACAGTGGTGGTGGCCTGCAGCAGACCATCTGCTTTGACACATATGGCCTTCTACTTCTGACCACCTTCCAACACAACTTCCTTTCGGAGGAGGTTAAGAAGCAGCAGGCCATGTGTGCCACAATGCCATCCACAGAGGATTGCTGCCCTAGATGGCTGTCTAGCCTGACTAGCGGATGGTTCTGCCCTGTATGTACAACTGATCTAGCCTGGAAGACAGCTTTTAACACACTGCGCCTAGAACTTTACAGTAAATACAATGGGGGGATTGGCTTGTTAGCTGGAAGAGGCACTATCTTTACCTGCAACCAATTACCAAGATTTTCAAAATATTTGACATTGGGTACTACATTTATGCTGACAACATTATGTTTATGTTTATGTTTACTGACTTTATATATCGCTAAACGAATAGACATCAAAGCGGTTTACATAGCTTGACTAAAAAAGCCATAGGGTAGAGGAGAGGAAAGGAAATTACAATATTGGATAGGAAAGCAAACCTAGCAGACTCATACGATGAGACAGTAAAGAGGGGAGAGAGAGAAGGGGGAGAGAAAAGGTAAGGTTACACAGAGGGATCAGGGAGGTTAAAGGCAAGGGCAAAGAGATGGGTTTTGAGACTGTTCCTGAAGGTGGTATGCCCTTGCTCAAGCCGGATGGAAGAGGGTAGGGAGTTCCAGAGGGCGGGGCCAATGAAGAAGAAGGCAGAGGAACAAGTAGACCGGAGGCGAGCACAGGCAGGTGAAGGGAGATGTAGGCGATTGAGATGGAGAGGTCATAAGGAGTGGGCTGGGATGTGGAAGTGAACGAGATCAGCCAGATACTGGGGGGGAGTGGGTGTAAAGGACGCAGTGGAGAAGTACCAGGATTTTGAAGTGGATGCGGAATTTTATGGGAAGCCAGTGAAGATGGATAAGTAGATGTGTAACGTGATCACGTGAAGAGGAGTGAAAGATGAGTCGGGCCGCAGTGTTTTGGATGCGTTGGAGGCGGTGAAGTTGCGTGGTAGGGAGACCAGCTAGAGCCAAGTTACAAAAGTCAATACGGGACATAACCAGGGATAGGAGGAGGGTAGTAAGTGCATGCGCGGTAAGGAAGGGCCTGATAGTGCAAATCTGACGGAGGGAGAAAAATGAAGTTTTAGAGACGTGAGCAATGTGATCTTGAAAGGATAGATTGGAATCAAAGAAGATGCCCAGGTAGCGAAAAGAAGAGACTAGGGGGACGGGTGAACCAGAAAAGGAAGGGGAGACCTGAGAGAACATATCATCACGAGAAAACCAGATGGCAAGGGTTTTTGTGAGGTTAAGATGGAGACAGTGAGTGGTGAGCCAATCAGCAATAGCTGTGAGGCAGGAGTTTAGAGGGGAGAGATTAGGAGAGAGGGGGGAGGTGTGATGCAGAAGAACCAGATCATCGGCATAGTAAAAGGCGGAGATCCCGTGTTGTTGAACCAATAAAGCAAAAGGTGTGAGAAAAATATTAAAGAGAAGGGGGGCCAGGACTGAACCTTGAGGGACAGCGCAAGGAAGGGGAAAGGGCTCAGAGGCAGATGAGGGGAGGACGGAGTAAGTTCTGGAAGAGAGGAAAGAATGGAACCGGTGAAGGACTGTGCTGCAGAGACCCACCTCCCGTAGTCGGGCCAGAAGAAGGGAGTGGTCAACGAGATAAAAGGTGGCAGAAACATCGAGAGAGACCACCACCGAAAGATCACCGCGGTCATGAGCTGTGTGGAGTTCGTTTAGGAAGCCCAATAGAACTGTTTCAACACTGTGGCCAGGCCGGAAGCCAGACTGGCGGGGGTGAAGGAAGTGCGTAGAGTCAAGATAAGAGGATAATTGGGAGAATACAACCTTTTCGAGGATTTTGGAGAGAAAGGGGAGGTTGGAGACTGGGCAATAGTGAGCAGGGATCATGGGGTCAAGTGAGGGCTTTTTAAGAATAGGGCGAACTAAAGCGTGTTTCCATGGCTGAGGGAAAACACCTAGGGTAAGACTGGAGTTGATTATAGTAAGCGCTAGTGGGATGAGAGCTAGGGAAGAGGTGAGCAGCCAGGAGGAAGGAACGGGGTCCAGTGGGAAAAAGATTTTCTTGGAGGAGGAGATTGTTGCAATGAGCTCGGAAGAAGTGATTGAGTGAAATGAATGCCAAACATGAGACAGGTGAGAGGTGGGAGGAGGGGAGCAGGGAGGGGGGCTGGAAATAGGGGGAGGACAGTGAGGCAGGGATTTCCTGAGATCAAGTATCTTAGTGCTGAAAAAGGTTGCCAACTGAGAGGGAGAAGGTGAGGGAAGAGAGGGGGAAGGAGTGGTATGGGGCTGAAGCGAAGTAAGAGACTGAAGGACTGAGTAGAGGTGACACGTCTGATTGGGTGCAGAGGAGATGGCAGTGGAAAAATAATTCTGTTTAGCTTTGTGGACATGAGTTCGGTAATGAGAGTGTTCGGACTTAAAGCGTGAGAGAGTACGAGAGGGGGCTTTGCGCCATATACGCTCAGCTCGGCGGAGTTGTGCGCGAAGAAGATAGAGACCAGAGTGGAACCATGGTTGTGAGGGACGGCTGGAGAAGGAATGGGGACGAAGAGGGGCTATGTGATCCAGGGCAGTGGAAAGGGAGGAGAACCAGGTAGAGGCTTGGGAAGAGGGAGAGAGAAGGGAAAAGTTAGATGGAAGAAGGTCGGATGCAGGAGGAAATCGTTAAAGGGTCTGGGAGGTTATGCGGCGAATATAAGGTGTGGAGGTATCTTGTCTCTCTCCATAGACATAAACGACCCTACATATCACAAACTATCAGACTGAAACGGAATCATGGTTGTGAGCCAACAACCTTAACATTAACTACAAAAAAACAGAAGTCCTATACATATCAAGAAATCAAAACCCTACCCCCTTTCAAACCATCAGGATTAACAACATTGTGCTCCCTGTTAAGCAAGAGGTGAAATACCTTGGCATAATTCTAGATCAATCCCTCAGCATGCTCCCCCATATAAAACAAACAGCAAGGATTATCTTCTATAAGCTGAAAACTGTTCAACATCTAAGACTCTTGCTAGACATCAATGACTTCAAATTAGTAGTCCAGGCCCTTATCACTCCACATTTTGACTACTGTAATAGTCTATTTCAGGGTCTACCAATCAAAAGCACAAACGTACTCCAGAGAGCACAAAATATCACTGCTAGAATCGTTTGTAAGGCCCGCCTAACTGACCATATAACACCCATCCTATATGACCTTCACTGGCTCCCAATTATAAGCTGAATAAAATATAAGCTACTAATAGTAAATTTCAAGTTATTCAATAATATCTCCCCATCCATCCTCTCAACCCTCCTACAGATTCAACAAGACACCAGATCTTGCAGGCAAAATGCTAACCACTTGCTTGTAATCCCCCACTCTATCTGCAAGACAAAACAGGTAACGAGCACCAGAGCCTTCACATATATTTCCCCCAGCCTCTGGAATTCACTCCCACTGACTCTATGACTGATCAACATACCTCTTCCTGGCTCATTATGGAAACACAAACATAAATCCTTCCTTACAAGCAACATCCCAACACACACTCTAAGTGACACCCCCCTTCCATACCCTCAAACACAAAGAAACTCCCACAATCAGAAACCCTGTACATAGCTTATGAGCCTCTTGTTTTAAGTAAAGTTGTAAACTGTAAATTGTTTTGTTACTATTCATAAAGTTTACTATGTAAAAAGTTATAACACTGTTTTTTGTAAAAAAATTTCTGTTACTTGTAAGCCGCCCCTGATCTCTGGAAGGGGCGGTATAGAAGAATCTAATAAATAAATAAATACATCTTTATTCTTTCCTGGAGGACTTAATTGTTTTATTGTTTTGTTTTATATGTCTGCTGGTGTTTTTGCCCTATATTGTTTATCTGCTGTCTTCTGTCTCCTCAGCCATTGCCCTATCAGATTGGGCCGACAGTCTCCTGCTTTCCTGAGGGGTCCTCCCCTTCCGGTCTCTTCGCTGTTTCTTCAGCTTATCCCCACTTAATCATAGCAGGTGACTTTAATCTTCACATGGATTCCCCCTCTTCATCGAGAGAGCTCTCTTTTCTCTCATTTCTCCAGGATCTCTCCCTAATTCAGCATGTCACTATTCCCACCCATCAAGCTGGCCACACCCTTGATTTGTTCTTGTCTCCCGCTTCTTCCTCCCTAACCTTATCAGCTCCAACTGCCACATCTCTCCCATGGACGGACCCCTTCTATCTCACCCTGTCTTGCTCCTTCTTAGGAGTCTCATCCCTTCCGGTTCTAGTCTCTCCTACTTCATCATCTCCAATGCGTCTTTCCCGAGCCCTCACTCCTCTCACATTACAAAGATTTCCTCCTGCCTCTGAGCTTCTGCCGAACGATTTTTCACTCCTCTCACCTAACTCTCAAGCTGCTCTCTGGTCTTCTTCCCTCTCTGCCACACTCGACCTTTTAGCCCCTTTACGTCCTTGTCATTCCTGTCGGCGTCCCTCTCATCCTTGGTTCCATGGTGGTCTGCGGCTCTTACGTAGACACCTTCGAAGGGCCGAGCGACTTTGGCGCAAGGATCCTTCCCCCACCAATCTATCCATTTTTAAAACCCACCACTCTTTCTACCGCACCCAACTCCACACTGCCAAACGTGATTTCTTTTCTAATGCCATCTCGCAGGCTCCCAACCAAACCCGTCATTTATATTCCACTTTTCGTTCCCTTATCTCTCTACACACTCCCCCATCAATTCCCTCTACCCAGTCTTCTCCTTCACCCACCCAACTGGCCTCTTTTTTCATCTCAAAAGTTGCTGCCTTGAGAGACTCTCTGCCCTCATGTCCTTCTCCCATTACCTCCCCCCCTCCTCTTCCCTCGCCTCCGCCGGTCTCTCAGCTTTTTCATTCTTGGGCCACTTTCTCACCCATTACTGCACCCGAACTCCATCATCTTATCTCCTCTTCTCGAAAGACCTCCTGCTCGCTTGATCCTATTCCTTCTTCTTGGCTCCTCACTCCCTCCCTGGGTGTCCTTCCTTATATCCTCACCATGTTTAATTCTAATCTTTCCACTGGGACTTTCCCTAAATCATGGAAGCACGCATTGGTTCGTCCCCTCTTGAAGAATCCCTCCCTCGACCCTTCTCTTCCGTCTAACTATCGTCCTGTCTCTAATCTCCCCTTCCTATCTAAGCTCCTGGAGAAGTTCGTTTTTGCACAACTTTCCCACCATCTTGATTCTGTTAACTTTCTTCACCCCCGTCAATCAGGTTTTCGCTCTGGGCACAGTGTTGACACCGTTCTCTTGGCTTTCACTAATGCACTGCATGTAGCTCACGATCAAGGTGACATTTCGGTGGCGGTTGCTTTGGATCTTTCAGCGGCGTTTGATTTAGTCGATCACTCTCTTCTTCTTCACCGGCTCCGGGAAGCTGGCCTTTGTAGCACTGTTCATCATTGGTTTCACTCCTTTCTCTCTTCTCGCTCCTGCACAGTCCTTTCTTCCTCGTCTACTTTCTCCCCCTCCGATCCACAGCACCTCCCTTGTGGGGTTCCACAGGGTTCCGTTCTTGCCCCCCTTCTTTTCAATCTTTTTCTTGCCCCTCTTGCCCTTCTTATCCAACAGTCAGGTATTTCAGCTTTTTTCTATGCCAATGATATTCTCTTACTCCATCACACCTCCACTTCCTGTCCTGACCTCACTCCTTTGAATTCTTGCCTTTCCTCTGTTGCAAGCTGGCTTACTACTAACTGTCTCCATCTTAATCTTACTAAGACTCTTGCCATTTGGTTTACTTATGGTGATCCCCCCCCCCCCACTTTGGCCCCCTCTTTTTCCAACTCCCCAGTCCCGTTGGTTTCTATATTTCGGTATCTAGGTGTTCACTTTGATTCAGATCTTTCCTTTCGTTCTCATATCTCCCATATCACCAAAACGTTTTTTTTCTTTCTCCGGCAAATTCGTTCAATTCGTCCTTTTCTTTCTCCTTCTGCTCTGTCTACACTGGTGTTATCCTTAGTTATGTCACGGGTGGACTTTTCCAATGCACTGTTTCTCGGTCTTCCTATGAATCAGGTGGTAAGGCTTCAAAGGATACAGAACACTGCTGCACGCCTGATCACATACTCCGCTCTTCGAGATCACGTTACCCCCTTACTTTTCAATCTTCACTGGCTGCCAGTTTCTTTTCGTTCACAGTTTAAGCTACTGACCCTTCTTCACAAGGTTTATCACACTGGTACTCCATCCTATTTGTCTGACCTTCTATCTTTCCACTCCCCTCGGCACACACCCCGTTCTTTCCACCTCAACCGTCTCGCCCTTCCCTCCCCCTCCCACGCCCACCTCCAATTCACACGCCTTTCTGCATTTTACTTTGCTGGCCCCGCACATTGGAATTCCCTCCCTTCTTCCCTCCGTCTGGAATCACAATTCACTGTCTTTAAACAAAATCTCAAAACCCACCTGTTCTCCATAGCCTTCAATGTTCCCTCCCCATTTGTATGAGTCTTTTTCTATTGTACCTATCTGCCTTTTGTATCTTGTCCTGTGTTCCCTGCACTCAATCTTCTGTCCTTTATAAAATTTGTACATTTCTTTTTCTTTTCTGGCCTTGGCCAAAGTTTTTATGTATTATGTTTTATGCCTTGTGTAATTTATGTATTTTATGATTTTTTTTATGTATTTTATTATTGTACACCGCCTTGATTGTTTTGAAAGGCGTTTTTTATCAAATAATTAAACCTTAAACCTTAATGTACCATGCCTTCACATTGGCAGCAGGGCAGTTTACAAAATACAAGTCAATTACAAAGTATGAGAAAAAAGAAACAAACTCCATAGTCTGATAGGAAAGGGCAATACAGTGACACGGCAAAGAGAGAGGGCAGGAAAAGAGAGGGAAAAGAGAAGAGGAAGGAGTGGAGAACTAATCATGAGATGGTAAAAGGTCAAAAGCTATCTGGAAAAGTTGTGTCTTGAGCTGGGATTTGAATTTTTGGAAGGAAAGTTCAAGGTGGAGGTTAGAAGGTAGTGTGTTCCAGAGGGCAGGGCCAAGAAAGAAAAAGGTGGAGTGGTGAGTAGATTCCAGATGAACTTGTGAGGCAGGCAGAAGGTACGTATTTATAGTACGGAGAACATGATGTGGGGAGTGGAGATTGAGAATATCTGAAAGGTACCGAGGGGTGCTGGTGTGGAGGGCCTTGTGAACTAATGTGAACACTTTATACTGTATCCAGAACTTGAGGGGAAGCCAGTGGAGGTGGATGAGAAATGGGGTGATTGGTGTGTGTTGCATGGGTAATCATCCGTCTGGCAGTTTTCTGGAGGAGCTGGAGACAGTGGAACTGATTTTGAGGGAGACCGGCCAGGGCAACGTTAGAATAGTCAATCTGAAACATGGCAAGGAAAGAAGAGTGATTAGGAATGAAGAAGGTAAGAATGGATGAATAGTATGAATTTGTCTGAGGGAGAAGAATGAATGGTGAATGAACGAAGAAAGGTGGTCCTTAAAGGGAAGAATTGAGAGTGACACCGAGGTAGTAAAGGGAATGGATTAGCAGAATGGGAGAATCCTGAAGAGAGGGTCAAGTGAAGGGTAGGGGCCACCAAAGGTGAACCAAACAGTGGTGGATTTAGCGGGGTTGAGTGAAGATAGAGGGCATCCAAGAGGTGGTATGTGAAAGGCAAGAATTGAGAGGTGATAGATTGGGAGCAAAAGGGTCAGTGTGATGCAAATGAATAATATCATCAGCATAGTAGTAATATGCTGAGATGCTGTGCTGCTGGATCAGGATTGTGAAGGGGGCCAGGAAAACATTGAAATGCAGTGGAGCTAATACAGAACCTTGGGGTACAGCACAAGGAAGAGGTATAGGAGGAGAGGAAGAGTTACCCGATAGAACGGAGAAAGACCTAGAGGAGAGAAATGAGTGAAACCAGTGCCAGACAGACCCACGAACACCAGCATCATGAAAATGAAAGGAGAGTGAAGTGATCAACGAGATCGAAAGTGGAGGAAAAGATCCAGAGAGACAGCAGACAGTCACTAAAATTTTGTATATTGATTGTACATTATTAAAAAGAATCACTATTATCATTATAATATGGAACTGCTTAACTGAAGCTTCCCATTTTATTGGGACTTCTGACAGACCACACCAAAAGAAAATATTGTCTCTCGAACATAACCTTATGTTGAATACCACATGCAGCTCAGTGTCTTCCAAAAGTGTCTGGTAAGATAATTCAAAGAGGGGGAAAAATGTGTCTCAAACTCAGTATCCAAAACAGTTCTTTCTCCACAACTAGCAACATAGCACTGAAAGTTTTAGAACAACAAACCATTTGATAGCACATAACATGCTCATGAAAATATTCATAGCATAATTAGATAAATAACAGATCCAGTGTCTATTTTTACTTCTCCTTGATGAGAAGCTTTGCAGGAGAGACTGCTGGTAGTTAATTCTCCCCTAACAACAATCTGTGCAATCACAAGCCCCAATTAGCCGTGCCTGTTCTACGCTATACAAACTATTTCCTTAGCGCTTCACATCACTACTTTGTAATTAGCTTTCATCTACTCGAGCTTTGAGGGAAAAAAATATAAAAGAGTGTAAGTGATTGTACTGCCACTCAGTATTCTGCAAAATAATCGCTAGCGATTTCAATCAGATTAATTTTATCACCCGTATTAAGGAAAATTACCTCCCTCTTCACTCTCTACAGCTGAGGGCTATTTCATTTCCTGAGATGTTCATAAAAGCATAATATAAAGCAATCTGTAATTGTAAATATCCTTCTCTAATAACTATGAGATATTTCCTTAATACTCTTTACATTTTCAGTTTCTGTTCCATGAAATACAGTAACAAGGGCTCTATTATGTTTTAAAAGCATGCTGTTAAAATGTACTACAGAGTGCTATCCTTCTGGTTTTTACATAAGATCATATTTATTTATTTTATTTATTTATTTAACAGGGTTTTTTTTATGCAGCTTTATCATTTTAGTCAAAGTGGTTTGTATCGTAACTTAAACTTCTTAATGTGCATTAAACAGGAACATTTAACTTGCACATAAAGGCAAGCAAGGTTTAAAAGTGATGGAGCAGAATATTGACATGACTGCAATAATATCTCTAGCCTTTGTGTGCAATAGACTTTATGGCCTTATTGCAGGTTACCCAGCACGCTTGCCGTTTTTCAGATCCTGGCAGCCTTTACCTTCACTGATCTTAGTAATAGGTACTACAAACAACTCCCAGGCTATAATAAGGCCTACAAAGGTATTAGGGCATTCACGTGAAGACTGACGAAAGTAGGAGATCCTATTCCGTTTCCTTTTATTACTTGACATGCTGCACTTCCCTGTAGGTATCAGAGAAGTTCATAAAAAAATATACCATCTAGTTTACAGGATTAGATATATAGTACAGTCGAATGCTAATGACATAATAATAACGCCTTGAATCACGTGGAGCCTTTTCTAAAATACTGAATAGGGTGGAGCAGAAGTGCACAAGTATGTGCCAATATATGGAGTCAGGGGAGCCATTTTACAAACCTACACATTGGAAAAAATCAATGGAGGCAACGTGACGTCTCCCATGTGTGCGTTCCGGCCATACCCCTTCCACGTCTAAGCACTGGCACTTAGCCCTTCCCCTCCTTCCTCTTTTCTCTATCACTGTCGTTAATACTACTACAACCTGTCTCTTCAGCCTGTAAACTTGGAGTAATTTTCGACTCCTCTCTCTCCTTCTCCTCTCACATTCAACAGATTGCTAAAACCTGTCATTTCTTTTTGTGTAACATTAGCACAATTCTGTTCAGAACTCTGCGGCATGACTGATTTTCTGCCATCCGCATTACTCTCGTGTGACTCCTCTATTGAAATCGCTTCATTGGCTTCTCTTTCGGTTCCGTATTCATTTCAAATTACTTCTCTTAACCTTTAAATGCATTCACTCTACGGTCCCTCATTATCTTTCCTCCCTCCTCTCTCCCTACTCCTCGCTGCGCTCCTCCTCTGGTCTCCTTCTTGCTATGCCCTTCTCTTCTAATGCTAACTCCAGACTTTGATCCTTTCACATTGCTGCTCCTTATGCCTGGAATAAGCTTCCCCTAACTCTACGTCAAGTCTCTTCTCTCTCCCTTTTCAAATCCTTGCTAAAAATGTACCTCTATGAAACGGTTTTCGGAGCATGATCTTTGTTTTCCTTGTGTCTCCTATTCCCTTTGACCTCATGCTTCTTGCATTGTCACACCTGTTTGTCTTTCAGAGTGTGAGATCTTTGAGGAGGGGCTGTCTTTCTTTGTGTTTGCACAGCACTACGTATGCCTTGTAGTGCTTAATAAATGAATAATAGCAATAATAATAATAATAACTTGCCCGTTTTGAAAGCCTACGTGTATAAATGCCACCAATACACTACAGAGGCAGCTTTTTTCATCTAATTTAAATTTGGAGTGAGGAATAAACTAGGGCACATTCAGGATCACAACCCCCCTTAATCTCTCTAAAGAGCAAGCTGAAACACAAACAGGGAGCAGGCATAAATTCCGACATGCCTGCTCACTGTTTGGTCATGCACATGTGTAGAATTTTTATCCGTCCGGCCACTCCCAAGTCACCCTCCCCCCAACACATCCCCTTGAAGTTTCCACGTAGTAAAGGCATATGCATGTACACTGAGCCCTTTCAAAATGACTATTTACATGAGGGATGCATTTACAGCTGTATATTCCTGATTATATATGTGTAAATGACCAATAAGTCTTCAAAAATAACTCCTGATATGTTGATATTGTCATGACATGCTGGTTAAACAAAGAAGGGTCAGGTTTGCAAAGGTACTTATGTGACTTGCAGCAGGCGTTGGCTGTATAATGGTTTACATTTCAATTTGCTGGCATAGGAAAGAAATAAATTCCGGCCATATAAGTAGCTATATGGTCAAAATGTATCATGTAAAATATGGTGGGATTAAGAGCGGTCTAGGGAAAGGGCCAGAAGTTATACATATTGCAGCAAATAATCAGCTGCTACCCACCTAATTTATGCATTCTGAATGCAGAAATTGCCAGGATAACTTGCATGGATAAGTTACCCAAAACAAAGTCATGACTGCATATTCAGTGCTCAGACTTCAATGCATATCTGTGCTGAAAATAAGCATAAAGATATAGAGTCCAATTCCAAAAGTACCCCGAGCAGGATGGGCCCGTTAGGACTTAATTCTGTACCATGGAAACAAAATGTTCCTGCGGCATACAGAATCGGGCCCAATGGCGGCCCGGCGTGCCCCTGAATGCCTTTGGGACATTCTTCCCGCAGGATCCCATGGCCCCCTTGGCTCAGACCCCCCTCTTCCCCACCACCTTGCCCATAGCTGGCCAGCCAGGGCCTGGATCGGGCAGCGGGGAACCTCCTGCACCCGTCTGCTACCCTAGGGGGGATTTCCAGTCCCGATCGCCCTGTCAGTGCTGATTATTCCACCTTCGAGGTGGAATAAACAGCGCATCCCCTCTGACCCCGCAGGACATACAGGACCATGACCTAAATTAGCCCTGTATATCTTGCCTGCTCAGTCCGCCCCTGCTCCGCCCAGAACCCACCACCTCCTACACTCCACCAGCTCTCCCTGTCCTGCTGCTCTTGCTGTGCAGGGAGAGCCTGAGGGGGAATAGGGGCAGGATGGCTTGCGGGGCTGCACGTGTCGCCCTGCAAGCTGTGACTCAGAATCGGGCCCATAGGGACAAATAATCTGCATATACGGTCACTAGACCTATGAATAATGCCCTCCTCGAGTATTACCATACACCTCTAGACACTGAGCTGGTGGAAATCTCAGATAATTGATAGTATTGATTATTTTGTACTTTTAACAGAGACAGCACATGTACAGTTTCTGGTTGATTTTCAAAATATTTCAGGACAAGCTATGATGTAAACAACAGTAATAGGGAATGAGTCTAAATAGCACTTATTCCATTGTACTAGAATTTATCATAATGATGACCATGTATGTTTTAACTCTATAAGTAAATTAGGATATCCTAAAGATCAATCTTTTTCTGCCTGCAAGCTCAGAGGATATAGCAATGTTCCTTGAATAGAGTTGATGATTTTATCCCCATTTCAGAGATTCAGCCTCCTGGGCAAACAGAACCCCCCACCCCCACCACATCCCCACCCCCACCCTCACTCCCACTCTTCTGACTCCTACCCTTCTCTGACCCCCTCCTCTAAATCTACCTTACCACTAGTGGTGTCTAGTGAGGAGCGCAGGAGCAATCCCTAGTCACTAATATACAGAGGGTCATTCTCCAAATTACCATTGTACCCCAAAGTGATACATCAGAACATATTAATCATAGCAGGACAATCTAGCACAGTCACCAGGACCTCTGAAATGGGGATGTTTTTTTTTTAAATGGGAGCAGGTCTTATAGTGAGGTTATGGGAGAGGTTCATACTTACCACTATACCACCGGGAATCATTGACATAAGGCAGGGGTTCATTTTCTTAGTTTTACCGCAAGTTGATCCCTATTGGATGATCACATAAGCATTTTCTTGTAAATCAGTGGGGAGCTGCTCCCCAGGAAAGTTAACCATACCATTTCAGGCATTCTGAGTATTGATCAGAAAAGCAGTCTGGGCACTGAGGGCTTCTTTGAGTTCTTTGAGGGCTTCTTTGAGTTCGTTTGGACTACACTTATTTTTGGAGAGCTTTCAGGCTTTCCTATACTATGTTATCCTGCTCCTGGCCTGCCAACTTTTAGCAACTCCCTTACCCCTGCTAACGACATTCTCCAGGTGGAGGGTGAAGGCCAAAGGTGCCTATGTGTCTTTATAAAATACAAGGGCAACAGCAACAGAAATTGTGGCAAGACTGAAGCCACAAACATTTATGCCTGCTTGGAAGCAGGTATAAATGTTAGCATATAAAGTAAGCATGTCATAGGCATGATATAAAATACACCCATAAACTATGGGGGTCATTCTGTCCTGTGAATATTCGCCCCTCTGCTGACCCCACCAAACGCCTCCCCAAATGAACAGTGTGTTTGTACAGGGAGGCCTAGACGGGGGCGGAAGAGGGCACTCTGGAGGTGGAGTGAGGGTGGGGCATGGGTGGGCTGTGACCCCAGATGTACAGGGCCGATTCAGAGGTTGGTCCTGTATGTCCGGGTCCGTGAATTTAGACAGGGGATTTATTCCACCGCAGAGGTGGAATAAATCTCCCTGGATGTCAGAGAATGATGCTGCCGAGTCTGCAAAAACAGGTAGGGGGGTGCAGTAAATTCCCCGCAGCCGGACCCTGGCCATGGGAGGCCGCATTGAGGGTACAGCTGTGGGGAAAGGAGGATTTCATTGGCGGCCAGCATTCATGCCTCCTGAATGGAGCCGCGGTGCCATGACAATGGGACGCCGTGGCACTGCAGCTCCATTTAGGAGCCTGACTGAGGTAACTGTGCATGTGGCTGGGCATGCAGGCTGATCAGAATCAGGGCCTGGCCTGCACGTCCAGGCCATAGACTCGATTCTGATCCCACGTGCATGTCTAATCCCCACGTGATCAGAATCGGATCTACCTCTGGGTGTCCTGCTTCTGAATGGCCACAGAGGGGGTTAGACGGCCTGATTGGAATGTACCTCTATGGCCCTACCCGCATTCTACCTTTCACACGTTCTTCAATGCCTGTAGCCCTGGAATAATTTTATAAAAGCTCTTTTATGCATGTAAAAAGGGCTTTAAACACAAAAAAACCCTTATACAATTGCCCCATAGCTCATCCATAACATATATTGCTTATTATGAATGCTGCAATTAACTCAATGAAATTAACATGGAACAAAATAACTTAAAAAAAAAACACAACAAAAGAGGGATTTAACACACCATTAAGCTGAATATGTTTTTGCATGCTAGTTGTGGGTAATTTAGTGAAGTTTTGAGAGACTGGGATGCAAGTTTAATGTTGAACCCTCTGTATTATTGTACTTTATTTCCATTCCTTAAATGCTGAGTTCCTCTTGTGTACTGTTTTTGCACAGAAAAACTAGATTTCTAGACCCAGATAGAATTTCAATTAATTAGCGTAAGATAAAATAGTAATCTTTATTTAAAAAAATGCTGACAAAGGAGAAAGGAAGTGTTATCTGTCAACTGTAAGCTTAACTCCAGTGTCTAGTGGGGGGAGGCCAGTCAGGGCATCCCCAGAGGAGGAATGAGGAACATCTTGACTGGGCCTTCCAGTGAAAGTAATCACACCCTAGTGACATCATCAAGTGAGCACCAGCATTTAGATATTAAATCCAACCTCCCTATGGCAAATAACCTTGGACAGATAACTGAAGGAGCATGACTAAAGGGGAGAACCCTTTTGGTATCCCTTTGCTGCTACCTTAGTGTTAGTATTAAAGGTCAGTTGATGCTTCCAAGGGGAAAAGGAAGATCACAACCAAAGCTTGTTCCCATGCAACTCTGAAGGTGACAATTAGGCCTATATGTAAACCTGTTCAGCTTTTATCTGATCCATCTATCAAGGTTATAAGCCATCAGAACTTAACGGACATTCTCCAGCAATTTGGGACTTCCTTGAGTTTTATTTTGAGAGCCCTTCCATTTCTAACTACTGAGGCTAGGGGTAGTCCATGGCACCTTCTCCAGATGGGGTGCAGGTGGTAGTATCACCTGTTATTCCTTTTAATGATTTTTCTCTTTATGCTTTATTCAGTCCTTGAGGTGGAAAGCTCCTTTCTCGAAGATTATTTCATTACTTGTGTTGATTAGATGCAGGGCAAAGTCTCACTAAGGGGTATGTTTACTAAACAACATTAAAGTCATAGGCGTTAATGGCAGCGTTAAGGTGCCTGAAGCCATATAAGGCATTGGGGACGTCCCAGCATTAGGGCGTCTTGGACCATTTAATGTGTACTAATAGGACAACGTGCAGTAAAGTGACAAGCATGCACCTTAAGGCACATTAAGAAAGTGCTCTAAGGTGAAGAGCATATGCATTTTAATGCACAGTAAAGTGACAGGGTGCCCTAAGGTGCAAAACATGCACTTTAAGGCACGAAAACAGCTGGATCCCAAATGCTGGATAGAGCACCAAGGAATGTCAATGTAAAGGTGATGGAAGGAAAGACAGGTGAGAGTTGATGGACCTGCCATATTGGCAATCAGTAAAGCGGACTAGCATGTGGGAGGCAACTGTACTGCTGCACAGGGTGGTGCCAATGTAAAGTGCTGCAATGTCAGTGTGTGGCATAGGATGGGAAAGATGTGTCCCACAGCAGAGTCAGAAGCAGCAAGATGTTTGCAGCGACAGGAGGACAGAGCAGTAGTGGCGACGTGCAGATCAGGCACAAAAGAGGCGAGTGCAAAGAGCCGAAATGTGGAAGAGTACCAGTGTAGGTCATAGAGTAGCATCCTGCACAGGAAGACATGACTGTACACAGCCAACAGAGGCAGATAAATGGGCTGAAGGATGGATGGCGGCTGAAGAGAGAGTGGTATAGGCTGGCAGCACTGATGTGCAGAGCCCTGACTGTTACAGGCATGGAAATAATCTGAATAGCACAGTCACAAAAAGAACAAGTACGAACCAAACCCCTGACTCCTGCTTATGGAGACAGTGCACGAACCAGTAGGCTACTCCTCCACACCTCTCTGTACAGCAATGGATACAAAGAGACTGCAGGTCACTCCCTAAAATGTCTGCTGTGTGTGCCGGTATAGGATAGCCCCACCAGTATCCATGAAGCAGTGCACATGCAGAACAGCAGTCTACAGCTGATCACCAAATGGAGAATGCACTTATCCATTATCTCAGCTCAGTAAGATGCACTGACAGTGTGTGATACAACCACAGAGCAGCTACAAAACATGCTACAGAGCAGTTCCCACAGTCACCCTGAGAATGAGGATGGACGCCCAGCACCAGGTCCCCAGTACCTGCAGTGCTAGAGATGGTCTCTGCAGCAGATCTCTATCACTGCCAGAGTGTGTGGTAGGTATTGTCTGCAGTGTGCTTATGCTAGTCACCTTGTTTCCTGCTGTATGTGCTAGTTACATCTGGCTGGTTGGACAGGGACCCACTTAAAACAGTACATGTGAATATCCAGTGTTACAATACTGATGCCATGGACACCAAATATCAGGGGCATCTAGGTTTGTATTGGGTTGTTACCAGGGTCCTGCTGGCCATAATAGTATCACTCAGAGTAGGCTTGGAACATCTCAGTCTAACAATCATCCACAGCAAGTACAGTCAGGTTGTACATGCTGCCCACCACTGGCTTTTCCAGCCATACACATATAAACAGCAGACAGGCCACTGGTCAGTGCACATTGCACGTACACCCAGCATTTGGTTCAGTGATCATGCCCCCAGGACAGGATGTGCACCCACATCATTGGAACCAGGCACTATCTAGCACTATGTGGATACATAGCCGTGACATGGTCACTGCTTGGTCAGAGTGAGAGTGCCTTCCCAGCATGACATGCTGTGACCACCCAGTCCATGCATGTGGCAGTCGAGTACTACGATGTCTCAGCCATTGACCTTTCTTCCGATGCAGACACATCCTGGCCAATCCACCCTGTTTCAGGCCATACCTACAATACTTTGCTCCCCACATGCACATTTGCAGACTAATGCTGGAAACATCTTAGGCACTGTGAGGCTCAGTGAGGTGTAGAAAGCCACAAAACAATGGATAGACATACACATACACAAACACACACACACACACACACACTAATATTGATGCACTGTGCAAAAATGGGGATGGTTGGCATTCCTGCCTGCCACTCTGGTCCCGATCTCAGCTCAAGCATTGTTAAGGTGTGCTCACTGTGCAGGAGCTAGTAGTGCACTCTGCAGGTAATGCATGCTCAGTGTGCCGGTGCTGTCAGCCTGACTCTCCATCCAGCTGTGGATAGTGGAGCCTGTCTGTGTGGCTGATGGGTGTTTATACCTTGGCTGGCGATTCATTGGGGGTTGCATATGTTAGTGTTGTACCTGCAATGTGGGCTATAGTTTAGCCACAGTGACATGCACTGCATGATCCACAGCCGGGACCTGAATCTATGACCCTCTGCTTATATAAACACACCAACTTTGTGTAGTGTGCCACAATGCTGTCACATGGCTTCAACAGTCCCTGGGGTTGACATGCGTCCCATCAGACAGACCTTGAACATGTTGCACTGCGCACTGCGCACAGCACACTGGACCAGGGCATGGCTTTGGTCTTCTGCAAGCAGATGCCACTGCCCCCTCCGCCACTGCCCCCTCTGCCAATACCACCCATGCCATGCTGACATGCCCATATCCTGTCAGTGTTGGTGGTGTGTAGTCCCAGGACAGCCAACATGTGGGTTGGCAAGTACCTCGGGTGCAGGGTCCAGATGGGGGGTGGGGGCAGAGGCATACATGGACGGCCACATATCCCCCCCACAACCATCTGCCTCTGCAGGGACCTCATCACTGCCTGTCACTGTTATGTCTCTTCAACCTGGGGAAAAGACAGCTGAGGGATGTTATGATAGCGGAGAGACTGAATGAATTCTTTGCTTCGGTCTTTACTGAGGAAGATGTAGGGATGTTACCCATGACTGAAGTGGTATTTAAAGGTGCGGAAGAATTGAAGGAAATATCGATACATCGGGAAGATGTCCTTACAACCTATTAGATAAACTGAAGAGTAGCAAATCACCTGGGCCGGATGGTATACATCCAAAGGGTGTTTGAAAGAACTGAAATATGAGATTGCAGAACTGCTATCAGTAATCTGTGAACTATCATTAAAATCATCTCTAATACCTGAAGATTGGAGGATCGCCCAATGTAACCCCAATTTTAAAAAAGGTTCCAGTGGTGATCCGGGAAACTACAGACCGGTGAGCCTGACGTCAGTACCCGGAGGAAATGGTAGCAAACCATCATAAAGAATAAAATTACTCAGCATGTAGATATCACAAACCTAATGGAAGACCCAGCCCAACATGGCTTTAGACAAGGAAGATCTTGTCTTACACTAATCTGTTATGTTTTTTTTGAAGGAGTGAATAAACAGGTGGACAAAGGTGAGTCGGTTGATATTGTGTATCTGGACTTTCAGAAAGCCTTTGACAAGGTCCCTCATCAGAGACTTTTTGGCAAAAACTAAAGAGTCATGGGATAGGAGGCAGTGTTCTATTGTGGATCAGGAACTGGTTAATAGATAGAAAGCAGAGGGTTGGGCTAAATGGCCAATTTTCCCACTGGAGAAAGGTGAATAGTGGTGTACCCCGGGATCTGTGCTGGGTCCGCTGCTTTTTGACATATTCATAAATGACCTGGAAAGTGGAAATAATGAGTGAGGTTATCAAATTTGCAGATGACACAAACTATTTTAAAGTTGTTAAAACCCAAGAGGATTGTGAAAAATTGCAAGAGGATCTTAATAAATTGAAGACTGGGCATCAAAATGGCAGATGAAATTTAATGTGGACAAAGGCAAGGTTATGCACCTAGGGAAGAACAACCAAAACTATGGTTACACGATGCAAGGTTCCACATTAGGGAACCACCACCCAGGAAAAAGATTTAGGCGTCATTGTGGATACCATGTTAAAACCCTCGGCCCCAGTGTGCAGCGGCGGCCAAGAGAGCAATAGAATGCTAGGTATGATAAGGAAAGGAATGGAAAATAAAACAAAGAGATTATAATGCCTCTATATCGTTCCATGGTAAGACC
Source organism: Ichthyophis bannanicus (assembly GCA_033557465.1). Classification (NCBI taxonomy): domain Eukaryota; kingdom Metazoa; phylum Chordata; class Amphibia; order Gymnophiona; family Ichthyophiidae; genus Ichthyophis; species Ichthyophis bannanicus. The sequence goes on along the minus strand of CM066035.1, from coordinate 600,774,777 downwards.
GCACCTTGAAATATTGTGTGCAATTCTGGTCGCCGTATCTTAAAAAGGATTATAGCGATTTTAGAAAAGGTACAGAGAAGAGCCACCAAAATGGTAAAGCGGATGGAAGGATACTCCTATGAAGAAAGGCTAAAAAGGTTAGGGCTCTTTAACCTGGAAAAGAGACGGCTGAGGGGAGATATGATAGAATTATATAAATTAATGAAACGGATTGGAACGGGTAAACGTAGATCGATTGTTTACCTTATCAGAATATAGAAAGACTAGGGGACATGCAATGAAGCTACAGGGTAAACTATTTAAGAACTAAGTAAAGAAAATATTTTTTCACTCAACGTGTAATCAAACTCTGGAATTGTTACCGTGGAGGGATGTAGTAAAGGCTGTTAGTGTAGCTGGGTTTTAAAAAAAGGTTTGGACAAGTTCCTGGAGGAAAGGTCCATAAACCTTATTAGAGTAAGCGTGAGACCGAAGATATCAATGCTTTGACCCAGTACCAAGCATTGTGGAACTTGTGTCTCTTGGGGAAACTGCTAGGTACATATGACCTAGATTGGCCACTGTTGGAAACAGAATACTGGGCTTGATGGACCTTGGTCTGAACCAGTATGGCATATCTTATGTTCTTATGATAGAGGTTAATAAGATATTGACTGGAGTGGAATAGGTAAATGTAGAGCGATTGTTTATGCCATCAAAATGTAGTAGGACTATGGGTCATGCAATGCGGCTACAGTGTAACCCATTAAGGACTCTTGAGAGAGAATGGTTCTCAGTCAACACGTATTCAAACTCTAGAATTCACTTCTGGAGGATGTCAAAAAGGCTGTTAGTGTATCTGTGTTTCTAAAAGGTTTGAACAGGTTCCTGGGGAATGGTCCATAAACCGTTACTGAAGAGGAGCCCAGAATATCCCCTGCTTGCCCCAATACATGCATTGTGGATCCTGTTTGTCTTTTGGGGAGACTGCTAAGTACTGCGATGCTTCCGCTTGGGCCCAAGAGCTTGCAAGCAGGAAACAGCCTTATGTTGTCCACTTTTGAATAAAGCTTCCCTTGTTGTCACCAGAAGTATGCTGGGACTTGTAGTTAGTTTATTCTTTAAGGACAAATTGTAGTTGTGAGTCGGTGGTTCAAGGCAGCAAGAAAATTTATTTTGTGGGGATTTCCAGGGCATTTAAGCTCAATACACAAACAAGGCAAAAAGGATGCTTCTCCAACAAAAAGGATAAATCAGGTAACAGAGAATGACGTAACAAAAAACTCTTTTCACTGTTCAGCTCTTTTTATTCCCACAAGCTTACCCCGAGGACTGCCTTGTGTGGTCATTCAACAGAAATACAGATAAACTTGCAACAGCTGTGATTTTCTTTTCTCCAAGCGAACTTCTTCTAAGCACTGCTTCTTAGCTTCAGAAGGCAATTAAGCTTAGTAAAACTTAGTATTAGCTTTCCTTAATTCTAAGCAGATACTGCACTTATTCTCTATATTGTTTCACAGTCTCTCAGCTCAGTTCAATAATGCAGACTCTTCTTTTAAACACAATGAGCAATCCATTGGTACAGGTTCACACTCAGAGCTTGGCAAACAGGAATCTATTTGCATTCCTTCTATGGCATCAGGATATCTGGTATCTCTATCAAAGTTACAAACTCTCCCAGACTTTCTCTCCTTTAGAAATTCCTGGAACTGATTCCACAGCAATTCAGCTTGTAAAGGCACAGTTGTATTAGGGGAGTGAACCTTTCCCTCAGCAAACAACTCTCTCAGTGCTTCTAGCTTTGAAGACTCAGCTGTTCTGCTTTTATCAGGGCTATGGCTTTTCCCATACGTAAAACTTTCCACTCACCTCTTAGCAGTAGATGGTGAGGGCTCTGCTTCCTGGACCTTAACAATAGCAAACTGTTTCTCTGTTGATTTCTCAGCTCTGAAACTGCTGGCTTTACCTTGGGGATGGTTCCTCAGACAAGCGCTGATTTCTCTCTTCCTGGGATCCTCCTGGCTCTGAAATTCAGCCTCCTTATGTCCTTCTCCAGTCCCTCTTGGGTAGCTGCTTTCCTGGGAGTTTTCTTCTTTCTTTCTCCTCCAGCTATGCTCAGCCTTGCTCTCTCTGTTGTCCTTTGCCTTCCTCCTTCCCTCCTCTTTCTGCTCTGTTTGTGGTTTTAAGAACCGTTGGCTGCTAGGCACTCCCTGTTCTCTGCACCTGTGTGACCAATCATCAGGCAAGCTTGTCTCCACCATTGAGCTACGGCGTGGCCTGACCTTAGCAGGGAGCTGGGTTTTTTCCTGATCTGGCTTGCAAGTCTTATGCACAAGTGAACTGTCATTCATTTCAAAGGGGAAACTAGGATTTTCTTCCACTTCCATGTCTTCCTGGGAGCTTTCATCACTACAGTACTTGTGACCTATATTGGCCACTGTTGCACATAGGATACTGGGCATGATGGACCTTGGCTTGCGCTCTATGGTATATTCTCAGATCCTATGTTCTTATGTGCCACCTGCTAAGAGTCAGGTGATCTGGGGGGAGAAGGGGAGAAGTCTGGATATTCATGGTAGAGGGCTGCAGGGGTTTGAGGTTTGGATGCTGATGTTGAGGAGAGGAAGGGGGGTTGAATTCTGATGTTGAGATGGGATCTGGGGTGGTCACTAGTCAGGCATGTGGTGGGCTTCCATCGTCTTTTGCACCTGCCCGTTGGTTTTGACCCCAAGTCTAAACTGTGAGTTGGCACTTGCATGTGTCTCAGGGGAGTCACAAAAGCCAATGTAGAAATTATTACAAAAAGATGTGCATTCTCATTGTAAAGTGGGAAATACATGTCCATTTTTGGGGACTACTCAAACCATGCCTTCATCACAGCCCTTAGAAAGTTACGTGAGTTATTTTTATTTATTTATTTTTATTTATTTATTTACATTCTCTTATATACCACGCTATTCTGCATCAGTGCGGTTTACATTGAACAAACTGAAATTACATTGAACAGGGCATTATAACTTGGAGATAACTATTTTACAGGGAACATGGGCTATGGAGGGTTAAGTGGCTTGCCCAAGACCACAAGGAGCACCTGTCGGACTAGAAACCCCAGTCCTTCCGGCCCAAGGTTGCTGTCCTCTAGTGGGATTTGAACCTCCGACCTTCCGGCCTGAAGTACCTTGCCCCAACCACTAGGCCACTCCTCCACTCCATGGAGTGGAGTTATGGATCTACACATGCAAATAGAGGCTTTCTAAAATTGATGTATGCATGCGTATATAATAATGGCCTTAATGTACTCTTCATTTAAACCATTGTAGACTACAGGAGATAAATGTATAACAGAAAGTGCATGTAAATAGTACATGTGTAATGGCTTGGTAACCAAGCAACCAGGGTTCAGTTCCCACTAGTACTCCTTGTGGCCTTGGGCAAGTCACTTAACCCTCCATTGCCTCGGAAGAAAGGCTTGGCAATCTACTTCCGGTGACACTGCCAAGAAAACCCAGGAGCTTCTGGGTCGCCAGGAGTCAGGACTGACTCGAAGGCACACATTGCATTTGCAATTCCCCCTATACTTGAACCAGAGAATTTTCAAAATAAAAGCATGCACATTCTTCTGTTTTGAAAATCACTCCAGGGAACTTCTGCACTTACATTTACACTTATTTCTTGGCACACAAATACACTGGTCTATACAATGGGTCATCAAAGCAGCTTTTGGGATATATCCAGCCAGATGGGCTTTCAGAGTATCCAGAATGAATGCGAGTGAGATAGGTTTGCATTCAACTTGTGCATTTCAGCCTCATTTGGGAATTGGTTGGCATGCCTAATAATTAAGCATGCATGCAAATTGACCGTGCGTATGTATATCGATTGTATGTGAGTAAATTCAGAGGTTTAAATGTGCTTAACCCTGGAATTACCGAGATTTTTTGCACACACTGAATACCGTTGGGGTCATAAATGACCCCACAACGAATTTTGTTAACCATGAAAAATTGAAACTAAACAGACACAATATTATTCCGAATTAATTATTTATTATATGAAGGTTAAATGTTTTGAAATTTAATGCTTTATCATAAAATTGTCATGAAAGCAGTTTTTGCATGCACTTGATGAACACAGTAAAGTACTACAGTCATTTTCATGAGACACAGACAATTTCTGAATGTTCTTTGCAAACATTGCGCTTGCAGGAGTTGCAAACTATGTTGCTTTTCTTGTCTATTTCTCTGGAACATCAGTGACACCTTGCCCTTTTCTTTGGGATCCCGACATTGCAAACAGCATCAGTGGCTTCTTCAATGTTGGAAGAAGTCTCGCTGCAATTACTCTGAAGCAGCCGCTTTCCTAATTCCAAGAGGAATAGACGACATCTGTGCTTTGACTTGGACTGCCATTCTGGATTTAGTGACATCCAAACAATGAAGGCGTTCAAAGCACTGATGTCCAACATGTTGTAGAAGATTGTCACTGGCCAGCGTCTGGTCATTCATTTTGTGGTATACGTGCGCAACATTTGATCTGCCGTATCTACTCCACCTTTACTAGAATTATAGTCCAAGATCATGCATGGTTTTTTGTCTGGACGTGTGTTATCTACTTCTTCTTGATCATGCAAACTGCTCAGAAGAACAACCACTTTTCCTTTCTTCTGGCAATAGGAAACCAGAGTGGCGTCATCGCAAAAGGCAAACAGTGAAGTGAATACCTCTAGGCCCTTTGCTGTTACAAATTCTGGAGGTAATTCTTTTCTGTTCTTTCGAATTGTCCCCAAAAGTGTCATTTGTTTTTCTAGCAATTTCTGTGACAGGGATAAACTGCAGAAGAAATTGTCAACAGTAACATTTTTGCCAGATCACGTCAATCCTTCAGTGAGTTGCAGCACAACCCTTTCACTCTGATTCTGTTCCCTGTTTTGTCCGAGTTCCCTTCCTGTATATACTTGAAGACACAGAACATATGACGTTGCACTGTCACACAACATCCATAGCTTTATGCTATATTTCCCAGGTTTGCTGGGAATATATTGTCTGAACGGAACACGGCCACGAAATGTAAGCAGTTGCTCATCCACGGTAACATTTTCACCAGGAACAAAGGCGTCACTTAGAGTTGCTTCCCAGGTATCAAAAACGTGTCTGATTGGAGCAAGCTTATCCACGCCTCGTTGTTCACGTCTGTTGGTTGCATCATCAAATCTGATAGCACAAGAAATTTGCTGAAAACAGTTACGGGCCATATTTTTGCCGAAAACAGAACAACCATCTTCAAGGTTCCACAATTGAACTATGGATTCATTTTGTGACGTGTACACGCCTGAGAGGATCAGAAGTCCAAGAAAACGTTGAAATTCTCCGTCTGTCAAATCTTTCCAGGTGTCGTCATAAATTTGTCTTCCTTGTTTGCTTGTCAACATCATGATTTAATTCAATAAGTTCTTCCTCATGAACAAGCGGAATGCTGCGAGAGGGCCATCAACATTTCGTACAGCATACCTTGTAGGACCTTGTTGTACGGGCATGACATTAGCTCTGGCCTATCTTCCAGCAGCTTGCTTTACAGGTTTCCTGTTCCATGATGTGGCATCCTTAGATACATAGGCTTCAATGGCAACATTTGTGCTTATAGTTGATGGCTTCTTAGCTCCTCTACGACCACAATTAAGATTCCTCACAGATGATACTGACACCGAGGACTCCTGCCTTCTTCCCCGTCCAGCACAGCCTCGACCTTTGCCTCGACCTGTAACTTGACTCTTTGCTGCAGACGATGTTACCGGCTCAACATCAGTCTCACATTCACTTGGCGACCAACTGCTGTTGCCATCTGAATCATGACTGTTATCATCAGATTTATTGCCCGAACTTGGCTGATATGCTTCTTCGCTTGCTGAATATGCTGCATCATCAGACTACTCAGAGCCGTCACTGTCAGCATCTCGTTGCAATATTTCTCTTACTTGGGTAGCTGAATACTTTTGTTTTGACATCATAAACAATAACCTAAAATAAATAAACAAAGATAAAGTTGAATAAAACGCAAAGCAGTTTTACTATAGGTGTACAATAATTGTGATGAATGAGCTGAAAGCCTTTAGATTTCATCGGAAATAATGAGAGAACGTATGATATCAATTACAGAAAATATGTAATTTTCATAAAATAAGAGTACAAAAAATAAATAATACATAATTAATGATAAATACCTTTGTCAGATCAAAAAATTCACAAAACTGCAAACTGTATCACGATCCAAACCGGACATAAGCAACTGGGGTCAAAAATGACCCCACTGGTACTCTGTGCTGCAATTCATCACTAGCGTCACCTAGCGGATGAAAATTATTCCTCTCATGGTGCAATATAAAGAGAATATTGACATGTGAAAAGTCATAAGAAGATTGCATTCTTGAACAACTAGTTTCTGAGATAAGTGTTGTGAAACTTGCAATGGGGTCACTTTTGACCCCATCGGTACTCCCAGGGTTAAGCAATTTACGTACACAATAGGCACACAATTATGATAAAAACAAAAACCATCTTGGTTCATTTGTCACAAAAACAATGTAAATCTTGAGCATGCACAAGCCTAGTTTGCATGCAAAAGAGTCAGTACATGCAAATCTATCTCATGTATACTCCATGTGGATGTCCTGAGAATCTGATTGACGGGATGCGTCCAGAAGACTGCTGTTCTATGCACATATGCATTTTTTTCTCTCTCAAAACCCCCACCCCGGGCTTCACCCAGTCTCTCCGATTCTCTCTCTCATATCCTCTCACGAGACGTCACACAGTCTCTCTCTCTCATATAGTAAAAGTGTATTAATGTTGAGGAAGCAGCTGAAGATTCTGTGCTCTAGACCAGTGGTTCCTAACCCAGTTCTCAGGTACCCCCAGGCCAGTCAGGTTTTCAGGATATCCACAATGAATATTCATGAGAGAGATCTGCATGCACTGCTTCCATTGTATGCAAATCTATCTCATGCATATTCATTGTAGATATCCTGAAAATCTGACTGGCATGGGGGTACCCGAGGACTGGTTTGGGAACCACTGCTTTAGACAAACAATTTTGTTATGAGTTTGTTTTGTAAATGTACAGCAATTAGAAACTGGAGCTTATTAATATTAAGATTGGTTTAGAAGTGGGCTGGCATAACAAGAATCCTTAGCATGCTGCTCTAAATACATTGGGAGGGAATTTCGAAGTTATTAACGTGTTGCTGTGCTAATCGCGGTGAGTGGGATATACAGCGGCTGCTGAATATTTGTTGGTGCCACCACTGAATGCCACTATTTTAGTCAGCTAGCATCAGGGTATTCAGGTTTCAGAGCGGAGGCGGCGCCCAAGGATAACTGGCTAGCGGCGATATTCAGCCGCTAGCCAGTTAATCCACAACAGTGAAGGTTAGGCACCTGAAGGCTCACCTAACTTTCACCACCATAGCTGCACTACAGCTGAATATATAGAGTACATTTCCCAAGCAGTGTTGATACTTGTCAGCATTAACTCCCCCAATCATCCAGACAAACCCCATTAATACCTACAGTTCCTGCATCCATCTCAAGCATGTATAGACCCTTAAACTGCTCTGGCTCTTACCATCTTCATTGGCAGGCCATCTCAGGCCTTGTCATATTCCTCTTTGATTACCATAAGATCAACACTCTAGTCAAGACACAGTCCACTCAATGTCCAACAACTAAGCCCTGCTTAAAAATAAACTCAAGCCTGCAAAACCATGTTGTCCAGAATAGGGTTGTACAGGCCAAAAACTTTCATTTCACTTTTTCCTTTTTTTATGTCTCGTATAGTTTCCCATCAATAGTGAGCACTATTGAGCAATAGTGTGCATTCTTTCATAACAATGCATACTGTTATACAATAGCATACACTATTCACACATACACAAATAGTGTGTGCTACTGCAAAAGAGTGCACACTGTTGCGCTGAAGGAGACTGCTGAGTCTTCTTCGGTGCTGTGTATGCCTAGTAGTGCTATAAATGATAAGCAGTTATTTCTCATTTATTGAGAATATATGTTTTGGAGGAAAAGAGTTTGTGTATCTCACCATTTGTTGACAGCTTTAATTGTTGTAACCACATTGCAAATTACATCATTAGTCTTAGAACTTCAATTCTTTTTTAATGCTTATAAAATAAATCATTTAAATTAGTGTCTGCTGTTAAATTAACCCTTAGGTAGCCAAATGTAGGGTTGTGCAGGCCAAAGATTTTTATTTTGTTTAATTTCCTAGGTCATTTATGGTATTTTTTAAATTTTGTTAAAGTTATTAATTTTTCTTTTTTTCATATTGGAGTGCAATGTCATCAATATTGCACACTATGAGGGTCATTGTAAAAAGCTTAAATGCGATTTGGATATCCGAAAACATGCATGTGGAAGTCCAAATTACTGAGATGTCCCCAGAGTCATTTTCCAAATGGCTTTTTAAGACATCTCCACTGGTGGAGATGTCCAAGTAGGCAAGGGGTGTGGTGGAGGCATGTTTGGAGAGGTGCTGTGACTGTATCCAAGTTTAGACCTATTCCAGACATGAATAAGCATTGGAAAACTGTTTGTTTGGGCCATAAAACATCTTGTGGATGTAGAGAAGTTGGTACTCCTCTATCCTCAGTACTCTTCACAATCACAATGATGTATTTCATCTTATTGGGAAACCTGTCTTGTGTCTGAATCACCACATCAGGTCTCTTAGACCTCCCTGTGAAAACATGCCTGAACTTGAAGGTGCCTGTAATTTTCCTGGACGTTCTGGCTTGGATGTCCCAGATTGCATGTAGATGTCCTCTGTAAAATGTGCCTTCATATTTATGTTTATGTTTATTTGCTTTTTTGTTCTACTACCTTTTAACCAGAATAGCAAAGTGATTTATAAAGTCTAAATATATAAAAGGAAAAGAACTACATTTAATGATCGGAAAATAAGGAATAAGTAGAACACAAAAAGGCAACAGAGAGGTCATGGCACATTGATGGGGGTCATGCCAAGCCCACATACCACCCAACAGAGAAAGTTCACCCTCAGTTCAAAGACAATCAAAAACTGGGGCTAAAAGATGTGTTTTCACTCCTGCTCAAAACTGCTTATAATATGGTTCCCCTTGAAGAGAAATAGAGAAGGCAAAGATTTTTATCATTTGGGTGGTATGAAAAGAAAAGGTTGTCTGTCTAGTAATTTCAAGCCTGGCTTTGGAAGCTGGACTTTGGACACAATATATTGCACAGTAGTGCAAATTCTTGACTTACTGTATTACTCTTGCTGGAATTCTGCAAACAAAATCCAAACTTCTGTGTCAAAAGGTCTGAATTAGCAAAATGTTGAATTATTGTGTGCAGAATTCCAGCAGGAGTATAGCATACATTATTGATCAGTTTATTTCATTTGCTAAAATATGCCAACATACTGGCTCAATGTCATTGATAATAGTTTACAACAGCAGATACAAATAATACAGTACCTTTAAAAACTACAGAGAAATCCTAACACAAGCATAACCTGCACACTTAAACACATTCACTTGTATATTTATTTATTTTATTTATTTAACAGTATTTAAATGTATAGCAGCACACGTTACCGCCCAACACTGTATGTATATAAAATGTTTTTAGCACCACTGTATATAGCCCACATTGTACATAGCTCAAACCAATCTAGCACACAATACAACACGCACCCAACTAAATTTTCACCCTCACTGCATGTATAACACACTCACACTACCAGATTGTTTGCTGTGATACCACCTTGATTTTTATGATAAGGCGGTTTAGAAATACTGTTAAATAAAATATATGAACTGACCTTGCCGGCAATGGAAAGATTTTAACTCTCAAATGATCACCAGGTGTACAACAAGATTTGAAACCCTTTTTTGAAATGTTGCAAAAGATTTGGTTATGGGATGTTTTTTGTTTAGAAATGCACTGCATGAGTCTATTTCTATGCATTGTTCTTAATATTGGATGCATAATGATATGTCTTTGGATTCTTTCCCTCTTTTCATTTTGTTGGACACATGCGAGGGGAATCTATGTAGGGAGGAGTAGCCCAGTGGTTGGGGCAAGGTACTTCAGGCCGGAAGGTCGGGGTCCAAATCCCACTAGAGGACAGCAACCTTGGGCTGGAAGGACTGGGGTTTCTAGTCCCACAGATGCTCCTTGTGGTCTTGGGCAAGCCACTTAACCCTCCATTGCCCATGTTCCCTGTAAGTATTAGTGTATGTGTCTCATATCCCCCCCGTGTGTTAAATGTATCCCCCAATTGTGTTGTGACCGCTTTGATTGAAGGATAAGGCGGTATACAAAACTGTCTAAATAAATATATGTTACATATGTTATATTATGTGTATCTCTCTGGCGTGTTTGATGGTTTGAATGTATATTATTTGAAACTGCTCAATAAAAATGTATTACACAAAAAAAATATATTACAATGAAATCTGAGGAGGAGCCAGAGATGAAAAGAGCTACTCAATGCAAATAAAATCACCGAAGCACTGGCAAGACATCTGAAAACAGAACATGCTTACTGCTAGGAGACTCTGTTATCAGAGGGGTTCCAACATGGTGAAATGCATTCCTGGCTCCTCAGCTAGTAGGAATTCAAACCAAATATTATGTATTATACAAGAAGAAAGTAAAGACTCCAAGATAGATATTATATTCCACCTGGGTCAAATAACCTGGTCAAAAACGGCACCCTTGTAGCATAAAGAGCCTTCCGAAAGCTGGGGGAGGGGCTAATGTCCATGGTAAGTATTTTTCAGAAGTACTGCCTTCCTATGGAAAGGGAGAGGAAAAGCTACACTGTACAGACAACGTCAAATAAATGGTATCAACAAAAAAAGGTTTTAGATACATTTGAGCCTGGGGTAAGATATGGACAAAGAAAAGGCTACTGTGTATTGATGGCCCACATCTGTCTGTAGCAGGAAAGAAAACTCTAAGCACAAAATTCCAGTAATATATTGCTAAGCATTTAAACTAGAGGAAGTAAATGAGTCCAGGTAGTCACTCCCAACAAGAGCAAAGGCAACACTGCAGTCGGTAAAATAACAAGATAAAGCATCTTAGCAACTCACTTCTCAAGAAAACCCAAGAGGCAAGGCAAAAGACTATAGAGATGGGCAAGCTAACAGAACTAGCAGGAAAGCAATGAGCACAAATGCTTTATAGAGACATGGTTCAATGACTCCCATGAACTGAACATAGCCTACTGGGTTATAACCTCTTTAGGAGGGATAGAGGTAACTAAAAAGGTGGAGGAGTAGCTCTTCATGTAAAAACCAATATTAAAGGCTGATTTTTCATCGAGCAGTGGTTTGACCTGAAGCAGGGGGACTACCGTGCTTACCCCGAAACGTGACACGTCGTTCAATAAACCTGCTGTTTGCGAAATTGTTGGAGCAGCCTACTACTGTTTTTCAAAAATAATTCTCTTTAATTAAAATGGACAGGCCACAGTGGTGAGAGGATTTTTCCTTTTCACTGGGCTGGCCTATTCCAACAAAAAAAATTAGTTCTGTTATGCTGGTTATTTGGACAGACTGGGTTTAATTTTAGTGATTGAAAACCAATATTAAAGCAACTGCAATATAGGGTGCTTGCAGAAAGGATGAAACAATATGGATTACCTTGGAAAGAGAAGATGGAACTTCCATCCACACAGGTGTCATCTATAAACCTCCATCTCAAACAGAGAAACTGGTAGAGAGCTGTCCATAGATATCCAAATGTTGGAAATGAAAGGAGAGGTGCTGTTACTGGAAGATTTCAACCTACCACATATGGATTGGAATAAACCAATTGCAGAATCAGAAAGAAGTAGAGATATTGTAGATGCTTTCTGAGATTCTTTATCAGACAAATGATGATGGAAACCACAAGGGAAGGGGTGATGCTAGATCTAGTGCTCACAAATGAAGAAAAGTGTCTTAAGTCCAGGTTGGTGCTCACCTGGGCAGTAGCAGTTATCATACAGAATGGTTTGATAAGAGAACTAAAGAGGAGTCTAGATATATAAAAGTCAAAGTACTGGATTTCAAGCATGTTGACTTCAGTATAATACGGACTACCTGAAAGAGGACCTGGCAGGGTAGAAGATAAGGGAAGAAGAAAGACAGTGGGACAAGTTGAAAGGAGCTATAGAAATGGCAACTTATTTTTAAGTGAGGAAAGTGAATAATAGCAACAGGAAAAGGACAATGATATGGTTCCCAAAAGAAGTGGCTAAAACTATAAAGACAAAAAATGTGGAGTTCATAAAATGCATATCTCAAGAAGGGTAACACGGCCTGATTAAACAAAATTTCCAATCACACCTTGATAATTTTGCCTATAAATGTTACATCTTATGAACTCCAGAAAGAAACTCTCTTTGGCACAATGTAGGTACTATGACAAATATTAGCAGCAAATTTCAGAGACTGAGATCATATTCAGAGACTGAGATCATATTCCACATTACTACGATGGCATATGTAAAACTAAATCAGAAGATCCAAGATCATCCATAACTAAGATTCTCTCAACAGAATATTTTAATTCACTTTACATTAAAGAAGAACTAGTGAAACATCTTGGTGCTGCAATAATGTTGCTTTTCTAAAAAGAAGGGGAAAAGACATCAGAGGTCTCATGTCACAAACAATATTGAGTATGTACACCATAAGCACAATTCTTCACCACTCAGAAAAAACCCTTCACTTTCAATCTACTAAGTGATCAATCATAATATCAAACTAGGTGAGACCTATCTCAAATTCCTGACATATCTTCATTTGTAATGTCTTCATATGCAGTAACTGCAGAGCGTTGGACTCTGTAGAGTAGGCAGTATTTAATGCTATGCGCTCAGCAATTCTGGCAGTATTTGTCAGAGCCCTGTTTCACTGTCGGGCTGCTTCAGGAGTATAACCAGACAATCTTTTATGCTGGAGAGTGCTTACACGAACGCTGGAGCTAAAGGAGTGAGTCCCCACTGCTGTCAAGGGAATCTTAGTTATGGGTGATCTTAGATTTTCTGAATAAGTATTGGATGTTCACCTCCAAACCTTATCTTGATTGGAACCATACGTAAAACCAACCCATCTAGAAAAATTGCCCCCAATAAAAGAATACCACATAAAGTTCAAAGAAACAAAGAAAGAGAAAAGGATGGCAAAAGCATGGGGAAAAATAAAATATTGTTGAGAAGAGGAAGATCAGAAATGTGATTTTAATACCAAAAGATGCTGAGGACCACTGGGTGGAGAACGAGAAGGAAAAAGCAGAAATGTTAAAGAAATAATTCTGTTCCATATTCACAGAAGAAAATTTTGAAGAAAATTCATTCTACAGAGAAGTACAACAAGTAGACCTAGGAGTATGTTTACTAAACTGCGGTAATGTCATCCATGTTAGGTTTTGTGGTAAAGGTACAGATGCCCATATAAAGGCGTGGGCGGTGCATCATCACAGCATGCCATATCAGCTAATGCACGTTACAAGACGCCTTAGACTAACACGCATTACAAGGCGCCTTATAAAGCACCCTACAAGGCACATTACAAGGCACCTTGTAAGGCGCCTTATAAGGTGCCTTATAAGGTGCCTTGTTAGGTGCCTTGGAAGGTGCCTTGTAAGGTGGCTTGGAAGGTGCCTTATAAGGTGCCTTGTTAGGTGCCTTGTAAGGTGCCTCATAAGGTGCCTTGTAAGGCGCCCTATAGGGCTGCTTAGGCTAAGTGCAGTATTAGGCACCCCTGGACAAGGCACCGTAAAAGGCACCCTGGGCTATGGAACCATAGATTAAGGTGGCCTAACAAGGTTACGGTGCCCTAGGTTAGTGTGCCCTAAGGGCTGCAAGGTGCTGCAGGATGACATGCATGACCTGTGAGGCACAGAGCAGATGTAGCCCTAACACTAGATAGAGAACCGAGGAAAGGCAATGAACAGGTAAGTGAAGGAGGGAGAGCTGGGAGCTGCTGGACCTGCCATATCTGCGGGCATCCCATGTGGCTGCCAGTACTGTTGACAAACATGGTGGGGGCAACTGTACCACAGCACAGGGTGTTGGCAATGTAAAGTACTGGAAAGACAGTCGGCGGCAGATGATGGGAATATGTGTCCTCCAGTGGAGGCGGAGGTGGCAGGATAGTTACAATGATGGGTGGTCAGAGGAGTCGTGGTGCCATGCAGATCAGGCACAGGTGAGGCAAGCATGAAGAGGCGCAATGCAGAAAAGGGTACCAGCACAGGACATGGGGTGGCAGCCTGCACAGGAAGACAGGATGCTACACAGCTGACAGATGCAGAAAGATGGACCGAAGGATTGTTGGCAACACTGGTGAGGGTAATATGTGCTGGCAGCACGGATCTGCAAAGATATGATTGTTACAGGCATGCAAAATATCTGAGTTGGACAGGCATGAAAAGAGGGAACAATGAGGAGTTAAACCCATGGCCACTGTTTAGAATGTCATTGTACTAACCAGTAGGCTATACCTCTATGGCTTATTGCACAGCAATGGCTGGGTACAGAAGGACTGCAGATCACCGCACAAACCGTCTGCTCTGTGTGCCAGGATAGGGTAACCCCACCAGCACCCATGATGCAATGCACATGCAGAACAGAGGTCTACAGCTGATCACCAGATGGGGTCTGCACCTCTCCGGTACTGCAGCGTGATAAGACGGACTGACATTGTGTGATACTGGCACAGAGTAGCTACAGACCATGCCATTGTGCAGGTTCTGTGTCCACCCTGAGGGTTAGGATGGACACCCAGCACTATATCCGCAGTACATGTGGTGCTAGAGATAGGTCCTGCTGCATATTTCCAGCACTGCCAGTGTGTGCTAGGTGTTCCTAGCAGTACAACCGAAAGTACTTCTTTATCTCACAGTCACATGTGGCCCTGTGGGGCCAGACACCACCCAGATTAGTGCATACCCAGTGTTAGGGTCTGGTTGCCATGGGCACCTGTTATCAGGGCAGAGGGGTGTCTAGACTCACATGAGGTGGATGTAGCACTGTCTCTATGGATCAAAGTGGTATACACTATATACCCCAGAAGACCCACAATCACCCATTTTGTAGGTGAGGGAGTGGAGAGACAAATGCCTGAGCCCTGGCTCTAGGACAAGCAACCACTGTCCTGCTGGCAGAGGACAGCCCTCCAGGGCTGGTGGGCCAGAGCCATACGTGTGGCAATGACAGACCAGCAGCAATGCTTGGGATAAGCCAGGGAAACCTCAACTGCCCCACACCACAGTCTGCCACTCACCAGCAGATGGCACAGTCAGACTATATTTGCAGCACCCTACAAGGTGCTCCAACCATGCACAGACTAACTGCAGACACTCCACTAGCCAGTCCATAGTGCATGCTCACAGGGGAACCCTGTGCACTCAGAATTGCACTGTACAGCACAGACACCAAACAGGCATCAAAGAGATTGAGCCCCAGAACTGGGAACACACAGGTATAACTGAAAACAAAGCATGTGGAGCACTATGTGGGAGCATAGAAATGCCATGGTCACTGCTCGGTCAGGGTGCGAGTCACCTCACAGCATGCCATGCTGGGGCCACCCTGTCCATGCAGGTGGTGGCCGGGCACTACAGTGTCCCAGCCATTGCCCTACAACCTGTGCAGATGCATCCTGCCAACCCGCCCTGTCCGGGACATACCCACAATACCTTGCTCCTCATTATGCACATTTGCAGGTTAACGCTGGTAACAGTGGGACATTGTGAGCCCAGAGCGGTGTAGGCAGCCACAAAACAATTGATAGACATACACACACACACACAAACTCCTATTGCAGCATTGTGCAATGATAGGGGTGGTTGGCAATCCTGCTCACCACACTGGTCCTGATGACAGTGCCGACATTTCTAAACTGTGCAGGGGGTAGTAGTAGTGCTCTGCTGATAACTGAAGCTCCATGCTGGGGCCAACATTCTGACTCTCCATGAAGCTTTGGATAGTGGAGCCTGTGTGAGTGTGTGTTTTGACCCCTGTTCGACGCTGCTTTGCGGTTTGCACATGTTGATGTTGTATCTGCATTGTAGGGTAAAATGTGGGGAGATGCTCTGTAGGATCCACAGCTGGGACTTCAACCTGTGTCCTTCTGCATCTGGACCGACTGGCTATGTGTACTGCACCACACTATTGCCACAGAGGAGTAGTGATCCCTGGGGCTACCCTTACTTTCCTCAGACAGACCATTTCTGTTGCATTGCACACCACGAACTGGTACAGGGCATGGCCTAGGTCCACTGCAGGTGGGTGGCACTGCTCTCTCCAGCACAAACACCCCCCCTGCCATGCCGACATGACCGTATGCTGTCGGTGCTGGTCGTGCGCGGTCCCGGGCCATCCACTGTGCAGGTAGGCGGGTGCCTAGCGTACGGGGTCTGGGGTGGTGAGGCATACATGGACATCCACACATCCCCTCCATCACTGCCTACCAATGTTATGTTCCTTCCACATGGGGGAGGGGTGATGGCTGGGGGGATGTCAGGCCTCTGCTCTAGCAACTATTGGCTAGGGTGGACCGGGTAGATGTAGGTGGAGTGTGTTGTTACTGCCGACTGTGGACAGGCTAGGGTATGCACCTCAGGTACGGTGTACCCAGTTTGGCCTACTGGGTGTATATATGTTTCTGACAACGTATGGGCACACCCTGCAATGCCTTACTAGGGTCTGCCATAAAGTGTGTTCAGTTAGCTTGGTCTACGAACTGTTTGAGTCCCATTCTGGGTGTGGTCTATGGACCCTTGTTGGTGTGGTCCCCAGATGTGCACTGCTTGCCCTATTACAGGCATAGTGGTACCTGTGTGACTTTTGGGGTACTTGCTGGGTAATGTCCCCTGGATGGGACACTGTGGAACACGGACTACTGGGCATGTTTGGCCCTGGTCAGCTGCTGTCCTGCTTATTTCCAGTTTCTATGTTCCTATGTGCCACCTGGGTGACGGCCTAGTTCTCCCTGTGCCCCAGCTGCCCCCACTGCAGTCCCCCTATGCCCCATTTGCACCATCACCATAGTGGCCTTTCATACTTGGCCACTATACTGTTGTTGCAGATGAAGCACTACTATCACCTTTCTCGGGCTCCCTGCCTAGGCTGTACATTGCTGACACTGAAATCATTTCTCTCTCCTGCAAATGTGCAGGTTTTCATTCGCGGTAGGATTCAGCCCTTCAATTCAGCGCGTTAGTGTGCAGGGAGCCTCTCCCCGCCCACTCCCCGCCCATTGATCCCTTTTCTCTGCCCTCTCTCCACCCTCTGCAGTGTTTACCATGGCTGGGAACACTAACACGAGCTAGGTTACGTTAACACGCGTTAACGTTACATAGCGCACGTTAACATTACCTAACGCGCGTTAACATAGCCACTGCTACGTTACCGCAGTTTAGTAAACATACTCCCTAATAGGCACATTTATAAGTAAAGTTATAAACCTAGCCTACTGATTAAAATTTGTAAGTGTAATTATTAACATATTTGCAATTTTTAATTTTCTTTAACTTATTTTTCATTTAACTTATTAACATTAATTTTAATTTATTAACATATTTTAAATTTTCCTTAACTTTGACCCCCCCTGGCTTCATTGACTTTCCCATATTTTAATTTAGAAAAGATGTCCAGGTTAAAGAAGCTCATGAATAAACTGTGCAGCCTAAAGTTAGGCTCCAAGGTGATGAACTAGATTAGAAATTGTTTGACCGATAGACTAAATGGCATTCTCTCAGAGGAAAAAAAGGTGAGTAGAGGCATGTCTCAGTGATTAGTCTGGGGCCAGTTCTGTTCAGTGTCTTTGCAAGCAATATTGCTGAAGGATTAGAATTAAAATTTGCCTTTTCATGGATAACACGAATATGTGCAAGACAACAGTAGACAACATGAAAAGTGATCTACAAAAATTTGAAGATCGGGCTAATGCTTAGTAGTTACAGCAATATTTAATATGAAGAAGGGCAGAGTGATATACTTGGGGTATAGGAATCTAAAGTAGCTATATGCAATAGGGGATGAAAGAATGATGTTCACCGACCTGGAGAGAGAGACCTTAGGATGATAGTGTCTGAGGATCTCAAGGTGGTGAAACAATGTGATAAGGCAGTGGTCAAGGTCAGAAGGATGCTAGGCTGCATAGAGAGGGGCATAACCACTCAAAAGGAGGAGGTGATAATCCCCATATACTGGTTGTTAGTGAAGCCTCACTTAGAATAAATACTGTGTTCAGTTTTGGAGGCTGTATCTCTCCAAGGATATAAAAATACTTGAGTTGGTTCAGAGGAAACCAAGTAAAAAGGTGTGGAGTCTGTGCCAGGAGATGTATGAAAAAAGACTCAAAGACCTAGTCATAGTTTATGAGACTTGATATACCACTTTAATGTAACCAACAAAGTGGTGTACAATCAACATTTCAAAATACAAAGGTTAAGAAAAGAACTACAAAAATGATGGAACAGGGTAGGTAGCACAGCTTAATTGTCCCTGAAGTCTGCTTTGACCCTGAAAGTTTGTTCGAAAAGAAAAATCTTTACCGGAACTTTGAATTTCTTATAACTTGTCCCAAGGCAAGCATGGGGGGTAAGCAGTTCCATAACGTGGGGGCGATGAAAAAGAAGGCGGAGTTCCTGGACCTTTTGGGCCCAATATTTGAAAGGCATTTACATGGTTTACAGCCCATTAAACCATGTAAATGCCTTAAATCGGGATATTCAACTGCACTTACACGGTTAGTGCTGTTGAATATCCCCAGCTAACCTTGCTATTGAGTGGAACGGGTAAACATAAATCGATTGTTTACGTGATCAGAATATAAAAACACTAAGGGACATGCAATGAAGCTACAGGGTAACCTATTTAAGACGAATAAGAGAAGATATTTTTTCACTCAACGTGCAATCATAGAAACATAGACAAATGAGGACAGAAAAAGACCACATGGCCTATCTAGTCTGTCCTTCCATATCAACAACTACAACAGTCTCCTTTTTTCCTTTAGAGATCCTCTGTGTTTGTCCCATGCTTTTTTGAATTCAGATACTGTCCTCATCTCTACCACCTCCACTGGGAAACTATTCCATGGATGCACCACTCTTTCCGTAAAGAAATGTTTCCGTATAACACTCCTGAATCTATCCCCTTTCACCCTCAACCCATGTCCCCTCATAGCAGAACTTACTTTCAATTGAAAGAGGCTCTCCCCCTGTGCATTTATGCCACGGAGGTATTTAGACATCTCAATCATATCACCTCTATCCTGCCTTTCCTCTAAGGTGTACATATTAAGATCCTTAAGTCTGTCCTCATATGATTTATAATGAAGGCCACTAACTATTTTAGTAGCTACCTCTGTACTGACTCCATCCTGTTTATATCCTTTTGAAGGTGCAGTCTCCAGAATTGCACACAATACTCCAAATGAGGATGCACCAAAGACTTATACAGAGGCACTATCATTTCCTTTTTTCTGCTAGCCATTCCTCTCCGTATGCACCCAAGAATCCTTCTAGCTTTTGCTGTCGCCTTTTCTACTTGTTTAGCTACTTTAAGATCATCAGACACAACCACACCTAGGTCCTGCTCTTCTTTAATGGACAAAAGTACTTCACCCCTATAATATATTGCTCCCTTGGATTGCTGCAGCCCAAATGCATGACCTTACATTTTTTTACATTAAATCCCATTTTCCAAATTCTAGACCACTCTTCAAGCTTAGCTGGATCCCTCCTCATGTTATCTACACCTTCCTTGGTGTCTACTCTATTGCAGATTTTGGTATCATCCGCAAAGAGTCAAAACTTACCCGACAGCCCTTCCGCTATATCACTAACAAAGATGTTAAAAAGAATCAGGTCAAGAACAGAGCCCTGGGGCACACCACTGGTAACTTCCTTCTCCTCAGAGTAAGCTACATTTATCTGTACTCTTTGTCGCCTCCCCCTCAACCAATTTCTAACCCAAACAGTAACTTTAGGGTCCATCCCTAGAGTGCTCAGTATGTTTATAAGTTACCTGTGAGGAACGGTGTCAAAGGCTTTACTGAAATCTAAATACACCACATCTAGCGCTCTCCCTTGGTCCAACTCCCTTGTCACCCAGTCAAAGAAATCAATCAGATTTGTCTGACAAAACCTGCCTCTGGTGAATCCATGCTCCCTCGGATCCTGTAATCTGCTGGACTCCAGAAACCTTACCATTTTCACTTTCAGCAGCGTTTACAATAATTTACTCACCACCGGCCTGTAGTTTTCAACCACAATCTTACTTCCACTTTTGTGTAAAGGCACCACATGAGCCTCTCTCCAGTCCTTTGGCACCACTCCTGACTCCAATGAGGCATTGAAAAGGTCAGTCAGTGGAGCTGCTAGAACGTCCCCAAGTTCCCTCAGTATTGTAGTGTGTATCCCATCCGGTCCCATCACTTTGTCTATTTTAAGTTGAGCTAGTTTTTCATGAACAGAGTCTTCTGAAAACTGTTCAAGATGCCCCTCACTTCTGTTCCTGTTTGTGTATGTTTTCTGAGGTCCTGTTCCTGGTTCTTCATCTGTGAACACTGAACAGAAATATTTGTTAAGCAATTCCGCTTTATTCTCATCAGCTTCTACATATTCCTCTGGAATTTGTTACTGGAGGATGTACAAAAAGCTGTTAGTGTAACTGGGTTTAAAAATGTTTTGGACAAGTTCCCGGAGGAAAGGTCCATAAACCATTACTAAAAAGGACCCAGGATATCATTGTTTGACCCAATACAAACATTGAGGAACCTGTGTCTTTTGGGGAGACTGCTAGGTACTTATGACCTAGATTGGCCACTGTTGGAAACAGGATACTGGGCTTGATGGACCTTGGTCTGACCCAATATGGCATATCTTATGTTCTTATGCTATATGCCCCAATGCTATGCGATTAGCATCAGGGCATGTTGGGGGAGTTCCGGGGTGGAGCGAGGCAGAGACTGTCGTCTTGTTCAATATATTCCTTGTTCAATGTAAACTGCCTAGCGCAGTGTGAGTTATGTTCTCTATAAACCGCCTTGATTATGTGATAAAGCGGTATATAAAACCAATAAATAAATAAATACCCATTGGTGAGTAAAACTAGGGGGTATGTTTAGTAAACCGTCTTAATGTTACTGGCTTTAGTTGCAGTCTTACTGTGACAAATGCCATATAAGGTAGTGGACATTCTGGTCTTAAGGTAGCATTTCGGGTTATCGCGCGATAAAGTCTGTTATCACGTGATAGAGGGAGCTGTGGCACGTTAACGCGTGTTAGCCTTAATTAGGCACACTGACGTGCAAACACAGCAACAGAGATGTAGCACACTGGTTAATACAATGACTGATGAAACAGGGGTCATGTGTTTGATCCCCCAGTGGGCTTAATGAGTAAGGCTGTCTGAGGCATTACCCTTTACTTTAAATCAGTGCTGTCTGAGGCATTTTCTTTTTTAATTTAAATTAGTGCTGCCAGCAAACACACCCTCACAGTGCCATAACCTAAGCTGCCGCATAAAGCGCCCTATAAGGCACTCCAGAGGGCACATTATAAAGTGCACTGTCCGCCAAGGCACCTTATAATGTTCCCTATAGGGTGCCTTATGAGGCACCTTAAGGTTACAGCACTGTGAGGGTGTTTTTGCTGGCAGCACTAATTTAAATTAAAAAAGGAAATGTCTCAGACAGCCCTATCAAATAACACCCCTATCAAATAACACCCCTGTGGGATCAAACCCATGACCTCTGCCTCCACAGTCAGTGAAGTAACCAATGGGCTACATTGCTATAGCTATTAACAAGCCCCTGGCTGGCTACAGAAGGACTGCAGGTCACCACACAAACTGTCTGCTGTGGTTACCAGGAAAGGGTTAACCCACCCGCACCCATGATGCACTGCACATGCAGATCAGCAGCCAACATCTGCTCACAAGATGGGGTATGCACCTCCACAACACCTTGGCCTGGTAGGGGGAACTGACCATGTGTGTTACTGGCACAGAGTAGCTACAAACCGACACATTGTGGGAGTACTGTGCTCACCCTGAGGGCGAGGTGGGGAGCCCAGCACCTGGTCCGCAGCACCTGGCTTAGCTGAGATAGGCTATGCTGTAGGTTGCTATCAGTGCTAGTGTGTGATAGGTAGTCTTGCAGATACACCTGTGTCCATCTGTATTTCCTAGTCTAGTCCTTGTGGACTATGATGCACCCAGAATAGCGCATATCCTGTGTGGGTGCCATGGTCACATGATTTAAGTGAAGGGGGTGTTTGGACCCATAGGTGGATTATGTAGCATCACCCAACCCGCCCTCTGGGGCTCAGGGTAGGGGGACAGTATCTCCCACCAATAGATCCACATTCTACATCCCTGCAATGGTGGCAGTAGAGGGAACCATCAACCCCAATCCTGCAGGGAAACAGGCACTTTACAGGGAAGTCAATGCAGATCTGTACACATCCATAAGGCAATGGCAGACAGACAGTAGGCCTGGAAATGCTCAGCTGCCCCCCACCACTATCTGACATTCTCCAGCAGCAAGCACAGTGAGTCTCCAGCCGTTGCACCCTGCAAGGTGTTCCAGCCATACACATACTAACTGCAGACAGTCTGCTAGCTAGTCCATAGTGCATGGTCCTGGAAAAAATGTGAGCACAAACACCAAGCAGATAAGTCAGTGATTGGGCTCCAGAAAAAATAACCCCCTAAATATTACTTAAGAAAAAAACTGTATAGCACTATGGGGGAACCTAGCCATGCCGTGATTACTGCTCAGTCAGGGTGAAAGTGACCTCCCAGCAGGACATGCTGTGGCCACCCTGTCCGTACAGGTGGTGGCTGGGCACTACAATGTTCCAGCCATTGCCCTATGTCCTGTGCAGATGCATGCTGCCCAGGCCACCCTGTCAGGGCCATACCCACAGTACCTTGCTCCTCATTATGCACATTGGCAGGCTAACACTGGAAACAGTGCAAGCAGTGTGGGCTGAGTAAGGTGTAGGCAGCCACAACACACTGGATAGACAGACACACACTCCCACACCTATGCCAGCATTGTGCAAATATAGAGGCTTTTGGCAGCCCTGGCCACCACACCAGTCCTGGGCACAGTGCAGGCATGGCTATGGTACGCAATACTTTTGGGGTCACTCCCCGGGGTGGTAAACACTGTCAGAAACCAAAACTGAAACACACTCCACAGATATCAGAAAGGCTCCTATGATGCAGCTCTATCAGCAAATTGTGCTTAACTTAGGAACTGATATCTGACATTAATCATAACAACCTTTTGATATATGTGTAACGTATTCCCAAGTTTAGGGCGGCATTGCTAAGGTAAAGTGCTAGTACTGGGAGATGCTGCTGCGCGCAGGGCCCAACAGCCTGACTCTCCATGAGACTTTGGATAGTGGAGCCTGTGGGTGTGTGGGTGTTTATGCCCCTGTTGGCTTCTGCTCTAGGGCAGAGGTTCCCAACTCCGGTCCTGGTGGGCCAAACACTGTTCAGGTTTTCATGCTGTCCCTAATGAATATGCATGAGATACATTTGCATACAATGGGGGCGGCACATACAAATGCAGCACAGGCATATTTATTAGGGACAGCATGAAACCTGAATGGTGTTTGGCCCTCCCTGGACTGCAGTTGGGAAACTCTGCTCTAGGGATTGCACATGTTTATGGTGTCTGTGCTCTGTAGGGTAAAATATAGGCGTTTCAGGCATGTTTATTTTATCTGCAATAAAGGTTCCATCTTTATTACCACGGTTTAGTACTATTTAAAATATGGGGACAGGGTTGGCAGCAGCCACAGCTGGGACTTGAACTTGTGACCTTCTGCTCATGAACACACTGGCTGTGTGTACTGCACCACACTGTTGCCACAGGGACAGTTCATTCCCTGGGGATACCATGACTGTTCGTCAGACAGACCATGTTTGTTGCATTGCACAGCACCCACCTAAATGGGGCTAGGCCATGGTCTGCTGTGGGCAGATGCCACTGCCCCCTCTGCCACCAGCTCCCCTCTGCCACCATGCTGCCATGCCATTATGCCGGTGGTGCTGGTGGTGCGCAGTCCCAGGCCATCCAGTACGCCAGTAGGCATCTGCCTATGGTGTGGGTTCTTGGGTAGGGGTGCCTACATGGATATGCACGCTTCCCTCCCCCCCTGCACCGCCTGCCAATGTTATGTGCCCTTGGGTGTACCTCCTGGGTAATCTCCCCTGTGACGCTGTGGGACACACACTCGTACCCATTTTGGACCCTCATCAGTTGTTTTCTCGCTGCTTTTCAGTTTCGGCATTCCTATGTGCCACATAGGCAGCTGCCTAGCCCGCACTGTGCCCCAGCTGGACCACATGTGCTGCTTGCAGCCCCCTGTATCCCATTTACAGCATCAGTACAGTTGCTCTTTCCTATGTGCCCTCTCTGCTGTTGCTGCACATGTGCATGCCATAACAAACCTGCCCAATCTAAACGACAGAGACCCTGATCAGCACTATTTCAATGTGGGATCATTCACTTTGTAGGGGGACAGAGCATAGACCCTTCCAAACATGATATCTTAATTTATATGCTTTGTCAGTAGTGTTGCTTTATGTTTATCATTAATATCACTATTGGCCAGCTTGGTTATTGGATTTTTAGATGTGGTTCTGGTCCTTTTATATGTTTATTTGCCTTTTGGGTCCCTACACATGTATCACAACTATCACTTTTATGGGTTTCCCTGCCTTTGCTGCACATTGCTGACTGAAATAGTTTCTCTTTCCTGCAAATGTGCCTTAACGCGAGGGTTTCACTGGCGTTAGTGTTCAGACCCTGATTTCACAGCGTAAGTGTGCCTGGAGCCTCTCCCTTCCCACTCTCTGCCCATTGACCCCTTCTCTCCGCCCTCTGGGAAGCCTTACTCCACCCTTCAGACCCGGATTTCACAGCTTTAGTGTGCCTTAACGCCGCCGCTGCGTTATCGTGCGCTAAGTTACATTATCGCGCGATAACGTCACTTATCGTGCGATAATACCACCGCTGTGACGTTAAGACGGTTTAGTAAACATACCCATAGGTGTAGCAAAAGCTGTCCTAGTTTTACCCATGGAAGCTAACCAGCTAGCGGTGCAATATCGCCGCTACCCAGTTAGCTATGGCGGCTTCGGAGCATGTGCAGTGACCCCAGATATTCAATGCCATCACCACGACATTGAATAAGGGTCAGCAGGCAGGGCTATGTCAATTCAATATCGGGCCCTTCATGTTTAGCTCTGGAAGGGGAGGGAATATATAACCTGTTGTCATGTAAAAAACGTAAGCAATGTGGAGGCATGTGGGGAATGATGAAGGAAGATAGATAGTGCAATGCTTTATTTTTTTATGAATCAGGGTAAGAATTTATTTTATGAATCAGGGTAAGAATTTTATGACATACACAAAAACGTACTGGGAGCCGGTGGTGTTGAATCATCAAAGGAGTTTATATGGTCGAATTTCCTTGCATGGGTTCACAAGTGCAGGGCTGCGTTTTGAACAGACTGCAAGTTTTTCAATTTGTAAGTAGGGATGCTGGCATATACCACATTGCAGTAGTCAAGACAAGCTATGACTATACTGAGGATTATCAAAGTTTGAGCTACAGGGTCCAAAAAGGATGCATGGCGGGACAGCGCTGAAGTGCACTAAAAGAGGATTTGACAATGTGGCTGATCTAAGAGGAAAAGTAAAGTCGGGAATCTATGAGAACATCGAGATTTTTGAATGATGGACATAATGTTATAGAGTGGTTATTAACTATGGGAGCAGTAGTAGGGGTAAAGGTACTACCTGTGATCCAGGTTGCAGTAGTTTTCTTGTGTTTAGCTGCAGAGTGCTAGAATGCAGCCAGGCTGAGACAATCAAGGCAAGAGTTTATCTGTGTAAAATCTGGATGGAGGGAATTAGTGTATGTATTAAGGAGGATATTGTTAGCATATAAAGAGAGAGAGATGCCAGTAGATTGGATGAGGATTGCTAGGGGGCTGAGGAATACTTTGAACAATAAGGGGGAAAATGAGGCCTTGCAGAAACCCACAAGGCAACAGCAGAGTTTTAGAAACAGTATTCCCAGCAAAAACTTGAAAGGAGCGGCTGTAGAGAAAGGAAGTGGACCAGTAAAGCACCTCTCCAAGAATGCCAGTACTGTGAAGGCAAGAAAGGAGGATTTTATGGTTGACTAAGTCAAAAGCAGCAGTAAGGTCAAGTGAAACGGTAAGAGCTATTTGACCTTGATCAAGACACTATGGATCTCACTCAGGACGGAGGTAATAATATGAATTCTTTAGAGGAGGGAAGAGGAGAGACAGGGAAGATATGATGCAGGGTATTAATGAACAATTTTTTTCCAAAAACAGGAAAACTATAGCATCAGTGGAAATGATGTTGAAAGGAAGTAAATGTAAAAGCAAGATAAGGAAGTGTTTTTTCACAGAATGGCGATAGATGCTTGGAATGCCCTCCCACTGGAGGTTGTGAGGTCAAAAACTGTGATAGAATTCAAAAAAACAACGCTTAAATGTTCTTCACACTTCAAAAAAAGTGGGTAATTTGCACAAAGCAAAAGATACATTCTTAACAAGCTTGGAGGGCAGATTGGATGGACAATGCTAATCTTTTTCTGCCATCATTTACTATGTTGCTATATGTATCTCTGTCCTCATATCCCCAGATGATATTTCAGAGTTCTGGTGATAAAAGTGCATGCTGTTGATCAATAATGTGCGCTACTGATGAGGTGGGAAAAAATGAGATTTCAGGATTTTTCCTGTCCTTTCACTTTAAAAAATGATATGAAACATTGACATTTCCCATGTCATTTCAAATGAATGTAAATCCCTATCTAATGCTCATCAAAAACATTCAAACGTAAACATTGTGCAAGTCAACATTTAAGCATCAAGGCCAGCATTGTCTAAACTTAATTAGGGCTTCTGAATCTATCGCTTGGAATTTTAGGAATTTATTTTTGAGGAAATTAAGTGCTCTCCTATGGTCGGAAAACTATAAGCCCAATATTCCAAGGCATTTACATGATTTACAGACCTTTAAACTATGCAAATGCCCCTATGCCGGATATTCAGTGGCGCTAACATAGTTAGTGCTGGTGAATATCCTTGAGTAATGCTATTCTACCCCCCGCTGCTAACTGCTTAACATCGGGGCATGTTAGGGGCATTCTGGGGTGGAGCGGAGGTCGGTCAGTGGTGATAGTGAGCCTCTGCCCGGTTTATGATCTGTGGTGAATGCCAGGTGTAGGAAACCCTGGTCTAGCTTTCACCCCGTATCACTAACCGGGCAGCAGCTCAATACTGCCACTGCCTGGTTAGTGATTGGGCTCTGTGGCAACCCTGGATATTCAATGCCAGGGCCAGATATGAACCCGGTACTGAATGTCTGGGTTGAATGTTCAGCACCAATGGCTAGCTGCTGTCATTGCAATAGCCGCAATTGCCGAATATCAGGCTCTATAGGTTTATCTGTGCATTTGCATCAAGAAAATAAAAGTAACTCCCCTTATTTTGCATATATTTATAATACATGTACTGGAGAAAAAGACTTCACAGGTTGATATTCAAAGGCACTTATTCAGAGAGCGACAACTACTATCCAAACTTGCCTATCCATCAGTTTTCAGTGGCCCTATCCAGGTAAAGTGGAATTTTAAAAGGGACATCCAAGTGCAATCGGGGATACTCGTATCTAAGCCAAAACTTCTAAAAAAAAAAAATGCAGGCACGTCCAGGTGCAGACGTGATTTCATAATTGTGTCCGTGCATGATATGAACGTCTGCGGGGGTCTCTACATAGACATTCCCAGAACTGCATTTCAGAAGCTATCTATCTAGGGTAGTGTAATGATTAGAGTAGTGGATTAGGCTTAAGGAAGCCAGGGTTCAGATCCCACAGCTGCTATCATTGTGATAGTACTGAGTATCGGGGATGATGGAGTGCTATCTTCTCTACACTGTCTGGATATTTTTCAGCCAAAATTAGCACTTTCCCAATGCTTATTCGTTCCTGGAGCAGATATAACCCTAAACGCAACTCCAGATGTGTTGGATGTTTCTGAGATTCAAGTCCCTGGGAACGTCCCATCCACGCTTCCATCAGGCCTCTTTCAGACATGGACATCCTTACGCTGAAGATGTCCCCAGAACTGGCTTCTGAAATGCCTCTGGAGACGTCTCTCTGCATTGTACATCTCTATGCGAATTTTAAGATGTCCAAAGCATGAATTCTACCCATAGTGACACTGAAAATTATTACAGTCTGTACTGGCACGATCAGGACAGTACTGAGTGCTGGGCAGAGCAAGAGCAAAGCATGGGCATTTTACCTAACTATCTAGAGAGTGATGATATTCAGTCCACTATCTATATAGGTATCTGGATAAATCTAAGGCAACACAAAGGCTGTCCTAAATGTATCCAGATAGCTTTAAACAGAGCGGACTGAATATCATTAGACTTATTGCTGGGAAGAATTCCAGGGTGAGTGTTTTGGTGGATTCTGAAAACAGTGCACACGATCGATGTTTCAAACTTAAAAGCATAATTTTCTGGCAAAAACCTTGCCTGCTGTAAAAACAAGTGCAAATGTCCATGGCTACACTATACTCCTAGTAGTTTTTTAAAGTCAGAGTGTGCATGCATTTTCCCACTGAAACGAGATCCTGCAAACCTAAGCACAAGGGGGGCAGTTTGACAGTTGCTTTCTAGAACCCAAGGAAACGTGTTTTCATCTTCTTGCTTGTTTTTATTTTGCTGTTACGTGTTGAAAGAAAACCTATATGTAGATATAAAGAGGACTGAAGTCAACAGAATTGGAAGCGGGATATTGTATTTCACAGAAAATGTCCATATTCATCGTACTGAATTATACTGTTTGCTGAGTTGAAGCTCATTTTGAAAGCTAAATACATACTTACTGATTTTGAAATCTCTGATCCAGGACTTATTTTAATGGTTTATAACCAAGGGTGTTCCGACTGGTTGACACCATCTGCTAGAATGTGCTTTCCAAACAATGGCAGGCTCTGATATGTTAGCTCATTTAGTTTTATATGCAAGGAACTGTGACATAACCACACTATATACTTCATTTTAACATGCCGTTCAAATATTATTGCAAGAGAATGATTGTTGTGGAGCAAAAGGGAAACAAAGCATCAAGTACTTTAGCAGGAAATCAAATAGGAACATGGCAGCTAATGATTACAGTCAGTAATTCCCTACTTTAATGGGCAATTTTTCGACACCTGCTTATGTCTGAAAGCTCTGGTTTGATCTTGTGAGCTGCAGCTCGCTGAATGGAACAGGTCTGCAATGATGCGATTTAAAGCAATTTCAGTTTAATAGATGCCTTGTGACTTTCGACAACAATATGGGGGAACACAGGTCTTGAATGTTGGAGGAAAGATAGAAAATGAAAGTTGTCTATTAGCCAAACAGCATCTCTTCCATGTTTGCAGCATAGCATTGAATGGAAGAGTGAAACGGAGATCAGAGATGTGTTCCCATATTCTCTAACAACAGATGCTGCACCAAATAGGAGCACCAGTGTCCTTATTGGTGAGGCTGACATTCCACAGAACACATCCTTTGACTTATTCAACTAAGTCAGTCTGCTGAATATACTGGCTTAAAGTAAATTAGATAAGTGATTCAATGAGATTCTTTTAACAGACCCGACCAGACAACTTTAAACAAATAGTACTGAATATTGGCACTGTATGGTTAAAGTTTAACAGTAAGCCTAGCATGCCTTTGACTCCTTTGTCCGGATAAAGGTTAACTGGTCTGCTGCTTGGGAAATTTAAAATCTAAGGAGGTCTTTTGTTAAAGGGCTATAGCTGTCAGCATGGTTCTGATGCACACTAAAAGCACGTGTTGGACTCTCATTGACAGCTATCATGGAGCCATGACAGTTCATACTGCTAGGTTATGGTGCTAACCGTCCATGGTGCATTGGGATGGCAAGTGGAAGGTTAGGGGCAGAGAGTGGACAAGTCGAGCACCATACAGGCAGCACACCCACACTATCTGCATGGCAAGTTAGTAGCGCGGGTGCACTTACTACCACCTCCATTGGTGGCATTGAGTGGATCTGTGTTCTTCTAGTGCTGTGGCAGGGCTGTATACACTGTGGTAATTGCTGGGAACATGCTTTCCAAGCTCCCAGCAGTGAACTGTTGCTATAGCACATCATAGCTTTGTGCCTCATGGGTGCATAAGGTGCAACACCACGGTGCCCTTTAGTAAAAGGGTCCCTAAGATTTGTCCAGGTAATCACCCATACAAATCTTTTGAGTACCAGCCCCAATATTTTTTTTTAACTTTGTGATGTCAGTCTTATTCACTCCCTAGTAAGGACAGGAGTTGAAATAGTTTGCAGTGGATACAATTAATTGAATTTTAATGCAATTTATTTGGATTAGGATTTTAGGTACCATTATTCACTTTTCCAAAACTAAGCTCTAGGGATATTATGTAGAGGTATAGGAGATATTTCCCTGCGCAAAAGGGTTTATGATCTAAGGTTTGATCCTAAGGCAATATAGGGCTAAGCGACTTTTCTAAGGTCATAAGGATTGCCTGTAGAAAAAGTGAGATTCAAACCCTGGTTTCCTGATTGCACTGACTGTTTAACCATTACTCTATTCTTCTGTTTCAACCATGCTATATATTAACTGATGTGTTGCACTTTGGATCTCTCTGGTTTTGAGACAAAAGTGGTATAGAAGTACAAAATTTAATATAATTTTATACCATATTTTGCAGAATTTTACCATACTAACCATTAGATGTTACAAGCCAAATATTTCATTTTGTTTAGTTCCCCCTTTCATTGGCAGGAGTTTTCCTTTTCTTTTTTAATTTTTATTTCTGAGGAAATGTTCATAATGTGCACTATTGCTAGTGTGTGCTACAGGTGAATAGTGTCCACTACTGAGCAATAACATGCACTATCCCCCCATAATGCACACCAATTATGACTGATGGAAAATGATGACATTTTAGGTTTTTTACTCAATGACATGAAACGATACAGGTAATTTTGACATTTCCTATGTGACTTCAAATGCATGCACATCCCCAGCAACCATTTATAATTAGCCGTCCAAAAAGATGAAGCTCTTTTCATGTATTTTCCAGTGGATTTTACTGATATGTTAATATGAAGATAAAATATCTAAAACCAGTCTTACCGGGGACTAAGATTTGATGCACATTTGGCCTATCAGTAGATTTTCCAGTTTTGCTATACATCAGTTCTCATAAAAGAAAATGTTTTTCTTGTAAAACTGGATTATGCAGGAGATGAAGTCAACCTAGATGCTCCATTAATGCTCTCAACCCTTCCTTCTAGGAGCCTCAGAAGCAAATACATCAAATCTTTTCTCTGGCATTTCTTGAAGCTGAAGTAGCAGTATTGAGATGAGGTTGATTTTCAGTACGCATCTATCTGCAAGCATCTACTGTAACATCTGCCCTAGATTTTCAGACAACTGTTGTACAAGCTGCACTGCTCTGAAAATCTGACTATGATGGGTCTAAAAAGTATGCAAATCATGGACATGTGTGGACACACACCACATGCTTGAATTTTTACATGCGTGTTTTGGAGCCGATGCAGAATCCCTGCGCTAGAACCCAGTGCTTAAAGCTGTAGCATAGGGTTTTGCAACACAAGTTTAGTCCTGACATTTTGTGTAGCGATCTTATAAGCAAACAGCATAATTACCTGTGTGAAAAAGTCAGTTCTAAACCGGGAGAGTAAGCCAGACACATGCATGCAGGGGTCTGCATTAGCAGCCCCTGCATATTGCACAGGTTTTGGCATGCTATCCCTGTGGGTCAACTGATGTGAAGTTTGACACTTCACTTCAGATGATCCAGGTATCAGGGAAGACCCCCCAATACCACTGACTACAGCATTGAGGGTGGTGGTGCCCCCCTGCACACCAAACCCCGTAACAGGTGCCAAAATCCCCCTCTCCTTTAACAAAATCATTGGTGTCCCATTGGCCCTGAAGCCCTGCCTTCACTTTCACAAAATCATTGGTGGCACATGGGCCCCAAAGCCTCCTCCCAGCCTTTCTAAAAAGTTATTGGTGGCTTTGTGGGCCTCCAATAATTCCCCATCCCCCTATCCCCCAATTGTAAATATTGACATAGCCCTTCCTCCCTGCCGCCATTCTTTAAAATGGAGGCACCTGATCCCATCCTGTGCATCCTGGGAATGCACCACCCAGAGGGTGGGGGGAGGGCTAGGTCTGCCAATTAAGGAAGAAAATTAATTTCCTTATTTGGCAGAATGCCCCCCCACCCCCCCACACACACACTGTGCATCCTGGGACACACAGTGCAGGATCAGCTCTAGTCATGATTTGGAGTTTGAAAATGGGCACTGAGTTGTGCAAATCACAAAGACATCCCTGGAACCATTTTAGAAAGCTCTGAATTACATGTGTCCAGCGCAATCGCATCCATGTTGTATGGGAGCATGAGAGAGGCATGTCCAGAGTGGTGCCTAAAGGATACATGTGCATGTCTGATTTCAGAAATGGCCTGCAAGTCTTTACCATCCGGTGGTGCCGTTCATATCTATATATGCTGCATGGCAAATAGGCCTCTGAAAAGTACTCATTTTGGCACCAAAACAACACAGGGAGGAGAGAAGAAGGCACCCTCATATCTTCAATACATTTTGCAATGGCAGGTAAATGCAGAGACTTGTTTTCTTGCTGCCACACTGCTGAATGTGCACAAGAGCAGGCTGGGACGTGTATGGCACTTGGGGTAGATGTCCCCATTCTGCAATAACATCTTGGGGATGTCTATGCACCTATCTCTAAAGATGTCCATCTCAGGCACAGTGAAATCAGTCCGAAACATGAACATCAAGTCTATTGATATGCATGAGTCCACCGATTTCAATGGTCGCAGTGATTTGTATGGTGACAGGCGATTTTAAAAAGCATGTAATCTGTCCACATTTACTGCTGCCACTCCCACAGTATTTGGGACATTTTCACCTGGATGTCCCAGATTGCACTTAGATGCCTTTCTAAACTGTGCCTTCATGTCAATAATTCTTCATTTCAATTCTGAGAACTGGTGAGAACAGGTCAGACAGTGTTCCACTATCAGAATGAAATGATTGTGGGTAATTAATCAAGATTTATACTCCAGAAGACAAAGCCTGATCTTTCTTCTTGTTCAGCACATGTATATTCAGAAGCAAGGACAAACAAGAACATATACAGCATATTGAAAGTTGCACATTGTTCGAGTCTTAGCTACAATTGTTTTTAAAGTCACAGGGTCTGTCCAAGAATTACCCATAATCACTTGGACACACAGTACAATCTTAACAGGAAAAACGTGAAGATTGCAGTACGTTTACTACAAGCCGGATAATAATAGATCTTTCTCTCTCTGTCACACAAACATATACACACACGAACACACAAAACTGAGCATGATGCTGTAATGTTGTGGTGACATTTTTGGCATGTAGCTTATCGTCAATCCTGCCCAGAGACCTCCTTTCTAGAGCTCTCTGTTGCTTTTCTTTGTTTTCATACTGTCTCAGTATTTTCACTTTTTCCGGGTCTTATGTCTTTGATGTCTTTCTCTCCTGTGTCTGCATGATTGCTGGTCACAGCATGAACCCTTCTTATGAATTTCTCTTCACACACTGCCCCCCCTCTTTCTTTCACTGCAGGTATATAGGACAGGAATCAATAAAAAAAAAGATGGTTTTAGATCTCATGCCAGGACAGTAAAAGATTAGGAGAGCTTTGCAGGTAAGGGATAGTGTGCAAGGTATTTCATTTAGTCTCATCTGTCAAATCAGAGAATAATTGCTGCCTGTGAAGATTCCCATACATGTTGTTAGAGAAACTTGAATAATATAGAGCAATGGTTCCCATCCTATCCCGGAGACACACCCAACTAGGGTTGCCAACTGGCTCCAGATGCGCCCGACAGGCTTCATCTAGTCCTGGGTTTACTCCACAGGATGTAGGGACATGTAGTGTTGCTTTTCTTATGGAGTACAATGGAGAAATCAGAACTACATGTCCCTGCATGTAATGGGGGTAACCCCAGGAATGGATCAAGTCTGTTGGACGCATCTGGAGCCAGTTGGCAACCATACACACAACCAGTATGTTTTTGGAACATCTGTAATTAATATGGATGAGATAGATTTGCATACAATGAGGGGAATTTTAGAAAGGAAGTCCAAGTGTGATCTTGGACGTCCAAGCCAGAACGTTTGAAAAAATAAAAACAGGCATAACGGGTAAAGTAGTGGGCTCAGAACAAGAAGGCTAGTGCTCAAATCCCACTGCTCCTATCACTGAAATTGTGTTGAGTACTGAGGATGATGGAGTGCTTTCTTCTCTTCTCTGGATGTTTTTCAACTACGATGAGCACTTTTCAGGTGCCTGGAGCAGGTCTAAACTTTGACATGACTCCAGATGTGTCTGAGATCAGGAGGAGGATGTCCAGGTTCCTGGGAATACCCCAGCCATGCCTCCACCATGCCTCCTTTCAGACTTAGACATCCATAGACCTGGCTTCTAAAATGGCTCTGAAGACATCTCTGTAAGTTGGACGTCTCTATGCCTGCTTTCAGATGTCCAAAGCATGAAGAAGGCTTCCAAAATGACCTCAATGGGTCTAAAATGTATGCATATGTATCTCATACATATCCATTGTGGTAATCCTGAAAACTTGTTTGCAAGATTGCCTCCAGATGAGGTTAGGAAATACCGATACAAAGTTCTCATTAGCAAAGATCTAGAATAGGCTCACTGCATAACTTTCGGAAGTTGTATAATGCTGGGAAAGTCTTAATAGTCATGGGGGTATCTTTAC
This sequence comes from Ichthyophis bannanicus, assembly GCA_033557465.1. Lineage (NCBI taxonomy): Eukaryota > Metazoa > Chordata > Amphibia > Gymnophiona > Ichthyophiidae > Ichthyophis > Ichthyophis bannanicus. Next base: position 600,739,836 of record CM066035.1, on the reverse strand, counting down.
TAAACAGCGCTAACATCGCAGCGGCGACATTATCATGTGATAAGTTACGTTAGCGCGTGATAATGGCACAATACCCTACGAGAACATCACCTATCGTGCGATAACGTCTCCGGCAGCATTAAGGTGCGCAGAGGGTGGAGTAAGGCTCCACAGAGGGCGGAGATAAGGGGTCAATGGACGGAGAGTGGGCGGGGAGAGGCTCCATGCACACTAATGCCGTGAAATCAGGGTCTGAAAATTAGCACCAGTGAAAACCTCGTGCTAAAGGCACATTTGCAGGAGAGAGAAACCAGTTAGCAAAGTACAGCAAACGCAGGGAGACCCAGATAAGTGATAGTAGTTATACATGTGCAGTAACAAAACATGCAAAAACCAGAGAGATAATGACCAGAACCAAAAGAGAAATACAAAACACCGAGCTGGCCAATAGAAAAAACAAGGATAAATGGTAATCAACACTACCCATGAAGAATAAAAAGGAAGATGTCACTTTTGGAAGGTCAATTCTGATTCTCCCCACAAAGTGAATGTCCAACATTGATAGTGTTGATGAGGGTTTGCTGTGGTGTATATTGGGCGGCTTGCTTATGTGGCTTTCACATGTGCAGCAACAGCAGAGTGGCCACGTAGGAATGGGCACTATGGCGATGGTGTGAATGGGGTACAGGGAGCTGCAGCTGGCAAAGCAGTGGGGCGGCTAGGGCATAGTGTGGACTAGGCAGATGCCTACGTGGCACATAGGAATGCAGAAACTGGAAAGCAGCAAAACAGCAACTGACCAGTGTCCAACATGGCCACGAGTGTGCGTCCCACAGTGTCCATGTCAGCACCCCTACCCCATATCACGCATCATAGGCAGCCACCTACCGGCACACTGGATTGCCTGGGACTGCGCACCACCGGCATAAGGGCATGTCAGCATGGTGGCGGAAGGGTGCTGGTGGTGGAGGGGGCAGTGGCATCTGCCCACAGCAGACCAGGCCAAGCCCTGTTTAGGTGGGTGCCGTGCACCGCAACAGACAAGGTCTGTCTGACGAACAGTAATGATATCCACAGGGAATGACCTGCCTCTGTGGCAACAGTTTGGTACAGTACACACAACCAGTGTGTTCAAGGGCAGAAGGATACAGGTTCAAGTCTCAGCTGTGGCTCCTGCAGACCATGTCCCTGTGTTTTACCCAGAACTAAACCGTGGTAATAAAGATGGAATCTTTATTGCAGATAAAATAAACACGCCATAAACGCCTATATCAGAGCTACTCAAATCCGGTCCTGGAGGTCCACAACCCTTCAGGTTTTTGGGATATCCCTAATGAATATGCATGAGATATATATGCATTAGAGATAGCCTGCCAACCTGACTGGTTTGTGGCCCTCCAGGGCTGGATTTGGAGACCCCTGCCTTACACCTCTGACATTTAAGATTGCGAGTGGGCAAGGTACAGATGTCCTAGACATCAAAAGGGTAGATAGAATGTGTCACATTCCTCATCGATTCTCACCACCACCAAAACGTTGTCTAATAGAGCAGAGGCCAACAGGGGCACAAACACCCATACCCACAGGCTCCACTGTCCAATGGCTCATGGAGAGTCAGGCTGTTGGGCCTGCATGGAGCAGCATCTACCAATACTAGCACCTTGTAAACAGGTTCCACAGATATCAAAAGGTTCCTATGATTAATGTCAGATAACAAATCCTATGTTAAACATAATTGTTGATAGAGATTCATCTATGCAACCTTTCTGAAATCTGTGGAGTGTGTTTCAGTTTTTGTTTCTGACAGTGTTTCCCACCCCGGGGAGTGACCCTAACAGTCTTGAGTACCATAGCAATGTCTGCACTGTGCCCAGGACTGGTGTGGCGGCCAGGACTGCCAACCACCTCTCTCTTTGCACAATGCTGAAATAGGTGTGGGAGTGTGTGTATGTCTATCCAGTGTTTTGTGGCTTTCTACACCTTACTGAGCCCACAATGCTTGCACTGTTTCCAGTATTAGCCTGCCAATGTGCATAATCCTGCCCAGGCCGCCCTGTGCAGATGCATCCTGACAGGGCGGCCTGGGCAGGATGCATCTGCACAGGGCATAGGGCAATGGCTGGGACATTGTAGTGCCAGACCACCACCTGCACGGACAGAGTGGCCACAGCATGTCATGCAGGGGGGGGTCACTCTTACCCTGACTGAGCAGTGACAATGGCATTGCTAGGTTCCCCCATAGTGCTCTACAGTATTTCTTTCAAGTGATGTCTATGAGTTTACATTTTTTGGGGCCCATTCACTGACATAATTGTTTGGTGTGTGTGCTCACATCCTGTTTGTGGGTGCACACAGTTCCTCCAGGAACACACACTATATACTTGATAGCAGACTGTCTGCAGTTAGCATGTGCATGGCTGGAACACCTTGCAGGGTGCAGTGGGTAGAGACTGACTGTGCCCTTTGCTGGTGAATACCAGATAGTGGTTGGGGGGGGGGGGGCAGCTGAGCTTTTCCAGGCCTACTGCCAGTGCCCTATGTGATAAGTACAGATCTGCATTGACTGCCCTGTAGGGTGCCTATTCCCCAGCAGGACACGGGTTGATGGTCCCCTCTACTGCCACCATTGCAGAGATGTAGAATGTGGATCTGTTGGGGGGAGATCCTGTCCCCCAGGGGTGGGTTGGGTGGTGCTACATAATCTGCATGTGGGTCCAAGCACCACCCTTCTCTTATAACATGTGACCATGGCAACCACACAAGATATGCACTATCCTGGGTGCATCATAGTCCACAAGGGCTAGACGTGACTTGGAAATACAGATGGATACAGGTGTTTCCTAGGTGTGCCTGCAAGGGCTATCTTTCACACACTAGCACTAATGGGGACCTGCAGCATAGCCTATCTCAGCCAAGCCAGGTGCTGCGGACCTGGTGCTGGACGCCGCTCCTACCCTCAGGGTGAGCACAGGAACCACACAAGGTCACGGTCTGTAGCTACTCTGTGCCAGTAACACACACGGTCAGTTCCCCCTACCAGGCCGGGGTGTTATAGAGGCACATACCCCATCTTGTGATCAGATGTAGGCTGCTGATCTGCATGTGCAGTGCATCATGGGTACGGGCGTGTTTACCCTATCCTGGTAACCACTGCAGACAGTTTGTGTGGTGACCTGCAGTCTTTCTGTTGCCAGCCAGCCAGGGGTTAGACAGTATAGAGATGTAGCCCACTGGTTACTTCAACGGCTGTGAAGGCTGCAGTCCTGGGTTTGATGCCACAGTGGTGCTTTTTTAATAAGGCTGTCTGAGGATTTTCCTTTTAATTTAAATCAGTGCTGCCAGCAGACACACCCTCACAGTGCCCTAGCCTAAGGTGCCTCATAAGACGCCCTATAGGGCACCCTGTATGGCATCCTATAAGGTGCCCTATAGGGCACCCTATAGGGCACATTATAAGGTGCCTTGGCGGACAGGGCACTTTATAATGTGCCCTATGGAGTGCCTTATAGGGCGCCTTATGCGGCACCTTAGGTCACGGCACTGTGAGGGTGTTTTTGCTGGCAGCACTGATTTAGATTAGAAAAGGAAATGCCTCAGACAGCACTGATTTAAATTAAAAAAAGGAAATGCCTCAGACAGTCTTCTTACATAACGCCACTGCGGGATAAAACCCATGACCTCTGCCTCCATAGTCATTGCAGTAACCAGTGGGCTACCTTTTTATAGCTTCTAAACCTGCGCTGGCATGAACTTAGGGTTAACACGCGTTAACGTGATACAGATTCTTGCTACCTTGCCGCCAGAACGCCCACTACCTTATATGGCATTTTTCACATTAACGCTGCAACTAGCGCCTGTAACATTAAGACGGGTTAGTAAACATACCCCATGGTGTTGTAAACTACCATAATGGTTTTTATGAAGAGCAGTATAGTAAGAATGTCAATAAAATAAAATAAATTTGGTGCAACTGGATCTTTAATAGTAGGCACATCTTTCTTTTCTAATACAGTGATTCAGATCCCTCTACTGAAGGCATGCCTATGCAGTTGGGTTTTCAGGATTACCACAATGAATATTTATGAGCCATATTTGCATATATTATATACCCACTGTATGCAAATCTATCTTATGTGTTCATATCCATAGTGGTAAACATGAAAACCTGATTGGCTAAGTGTACCTTCAAGAGAGGTTTGAGAAGGACTGTTCTGATTAATACTATCAGCTCCATTAACTATTGCCAAGGAATCCTTGATCTCAGTATAATCTCCTCATATGCGAACACTGAACAACCATTCTTAGATGCTCCAGAAGCCTCAGCTGCTATTCCCTCTGGGCCCAGTATTTTCAGTGCCGCCATTTATTTTTTTCTTCCCCCATTTTGTTTTCTCTTCCCCTATTTTGTTTTCTCTTTCCGCACTCTTGTGATTATTCTCTAACCTGTGCAACTATCTTCTCAGATGCTCCCCCATTTTTGCCAAAGGAAACTTGGATCTGGTTGATGAAGTCACTTTGACATATTCATCTGATATTTCCATTAAGGTTATAGAGACTCTTCACTTTCAACATTCAGAGGCTTTATTGGTTCATATTAGTACCAAGCCAATTATTCACTTACTTTTATTACTCTGCCCTCCTTCACTAATAGGAAGTGATTTAAAGTATTATTTTCACATTAGCTTCTCAGCATAGTGAGATACTAGTATTAAATAATGTACACATCGATAATCCTTGTAAGCGCAGAGTCAATGACTTTCTGACTCTGATGAGAGATTTAGGATTTAGCCAGCATGTTTCTGCCCTCACCTGTGCTACTGGTTGGAAAACTAGATTTTGTGTTCTCTTCTGATTCTGAGGTACTTCAGCTGAAAGATCTTCTGACGTGTCCATTATTATGGACAGATTATTTGTTGGCAAGCTTTACTCTGCATATGAACATAAGAGCTGTCATACTGGGTCAGACCAAAGATCCATCATAGAAACATTGAAACATAGAAACATGACAACAGAAAAAGACCACATGGCCTATCTAGTCTGTCCTTCCATATCAACAACTACAACAGTCCCCTTTTTTCCTTTAGAGATCCTCTGTGTTTGTCCCATGCTTTTTTGAATTCAGATACTGTCCTCATCTCTACCACCTCCACTGGGAGACTATTCCATGGATCCATCACTCTTTCCGTAAAGAAATAGATCCGTGTATCACTCCTGAATCTATCCCCTTTCACCCTCATCCCATGTCCCCTCATAGCAGTACTTGCTTTCAATCGAAAGAGGTTCTCCCCGTGCATTTATGCCACAGATTTATTTAAACTTCTCAATCATATCACCTCTATCCCGTCTTTCCTCTAATGTATGCATGTTAAGATCCTTAAGTCTGTACACATATGCTTTATAATGAAGACCACTAACCATTTTAGTAACCATCCTCTGTACTGACTCCATCCTGTTTATATCCTTTTGAAGGTGTGGTCTCCAGAATTGCACACAATACTCCAAATGAGGCCACACCAAAGACTTTTACAGAGGCACTATCACCTCCTTTTTTCTGCTAGCCATTCCTCTCCGTATGCACCCAAGCATCCTTCTAGCTTTCTGTAGTTCCTGGATCATCCCTGGAGCGCTTGTTAAAAATAGGAGTTACATTGGCCACCCTCCAGTATTCTGGTAGCATAAATTGTATTAATGATTGGTTAAAAATCACTCATCATAACTCTACAATTTCATCTTTGAGATCTCTCAGCACTCTTGGATGATTACCATCTGATCCAGGTGATTTACTGCACTTTAGATTATCAATTTGTTCTACTATATCTTCCAGGTTCACTGAGATCTCATTCAGCTCTTCTGACTCATCACCATTAAATACTCTTTAAGCCATGGGTAGCTTCCTCACATCTCCCTCAGTAAAGACCAAAACAAAGAATGAATTTAGTCTCTTAGCTCTGTTCTTCTCCTCCTTGATGCCCTATCATATATTTTATTTTACTTCTTTATTTATATTTTCCAACAAAATACAAAGAAAAACTATCAAATTACAATAAAAACAAATACAAAATACTTCTCTTTAACATGAAACATAAAAAAAAGGCTATTCACAGGCTACCCCATCCTGTCCCTCCCACCGTCATGCGATCATCAACGACTATATAGAAAGAAAAAACAGTTGAAGGCCTAAGTGGCCTACAAGGGCTATGAAAGATCCAAGCACTCCACTACATAAAAACGAGAAGATTTGACTAATGACCCCTTACTGTATCTTTTATCGTGCTTTGGAGATGTAATTCTGAAGGGTTTTCCACTTGAGAAAAGTGGAAGGCATAAGGGCTCTACCACACCGTCGCATTTGCTCATATTTGCAGCATAAGCACAAGCGGTTCCACCATTAATTCCAACTAAGCTCTACTGTATGTTTCCAGTTAGAAATAATGAGATGCAGGGCCACTCCCAACATAAAGTCAAATAGAAACTGACAATCCTTCTGTAACAACGAGATGACAATTGCTGACCGAAAAACGACCTTAGACCAGGAGAGAGTGGCCCTGAATCCTAGCACCTCTTGAATGTGATTCCATATTGAAACCTAATAAGACTAAATGTTAGGGCAATCATATACCACATGCCTCAAAGTGCCAACATCTCCCCGACAAGACCAACACTCATTCCCAGCTGCCTTACCCATTTAGCAAGCTTTATCAGAGTAAAGTGAACTCTGTGTGCAAAGAAGTACAAAGCTTGTGAGATAGAGGCAGACTGAGAAACCCTGTTTATCTTACTCCAGAATTTTGTCCAAGTTTCCGGAGAAAGAACTTCCCCAGTGTCATGTTCCCAGATTCATTGAACACCAATGGCCTGAGAACTGTTGTTCTGAACCATCAATTTATAGTAGTGAGAAGCCACCCTAGAGGCCATATGCGCTGAACCTACCTTACTCAACAACCCCCACGCGTCAGACAACGATGTAATATCCAAATAGGATTTCTCTATACAATGCCTCAGCTGAATCCACTGAAAGTATAGGGATTTATGCAAATCAAATTCACTTTGTAGAGAAGCAAAAGGTTTCCACTTGCCGTCCATTATCAGTTGGTCAACACTCCAGATGCCCCTGCTAAACCATTGTTGCCATGCGAATGAATTTTGATTAATTTTAGAAAAAGGACTGTGTCAGATGGGTATAAGTTTCGATAGACAATCCTCCTTAGGAATTGCATGTGCTAACTGTTGAAAAGCCTTCTGTGTGTCCGATATAACCCTATGAGACTTCAGTCTCTTTAAAGATACCATGCCAGGAAGGAGATTTAAGGGGAAAGGAGCACTTAATCTCTCTTCTAGGTCAAGCCATACTGGACATAAACCTATGGCCCCCTCCACCCATCGTGAGCCTTGTTTTAACAAAACAGCACAATGATAGGCCTCAAAGTCAGGGAAATTCACCCCTCCCCCTTCTTTTTTAGATTTAAGTTTCCTAAGAGCAATTCTAAATGGTTTATTTTTCCATAAGAATTGAACCAGAATCCTTTCAATTTGACGATAAATTTTACTTGTAATAAAGACTGGTATCATTTCTAGCAAATAATTCACTTTAGGAGTGATAGTCATTTTTATAGCTTCAAGACGACCCCACCAAGAGAGATAGACCGGTGACCACTTTGCTGTTATATTATGAACTGTAGATAGGATCTCCCCTTCATTGTACTGTACGGTTTCACTAAGTGGGTAGCAATAGTGAACTCCCAAATACTTCACCATCTTAGGCTCCCACACAAAAGGAAAATCCTCCAGATCTGTCCTACACACTCTTGAGTTTAAGGGACATGCGGCAGATTTTGACCAATTAATTTTATAGCCAGACAATCCTGAGTATTAATCTATTAATTCTAAAATAACCGGTATAGAGCTAGGCGTGGTGAATAGTAGCAAATCATCAGCATATGCAGATAGTTTAATTCCCATACCAGCAATAGAGATGCCCTTAACCGCGAGGCTTTGCCTTATCAATAGAGCCTAAAGGTTCCAAGGCCAGATTGAAAAGAATGCGAGAAAGAGGACAACCCTGGCAGGTACCATGCCCTAGAAGAAATTCTCTAGACTGAGTCGCATTCACAGAAATTTTTGCACTTGGCCTTGCATACATAAGTTTGATTAGATTGCAGAAATCCTCACCAAATCCAAACTACTTCAGAACAGCAAACACAAAAGGGCACTACAGCCAATCAAACACTTTCTCTGTGTCTAGCGAGAGTCCCACAAGAGGGCCCTCTGTTCTCTCTACGCCTTCCAAAATGTGACAAAGCACTCTGGCATTATTGACTGTGGAGCGTCCCTCAGTAAAGCCACATTGGTCCGGATGAATCAAAGAAGGGATCAATTTGTAGAGACGACCAGCTAAGATGGCTGCAAAGATTTTATAATCTGCGTTTAACAACGAAATTGGCCGATAGTTACTGACTAATTGAGGATCCCTCCCAGGTTTTTCAAGAACAACAATGTTTGCAGAGGCGAACGCTCCAGTCTGTGCCACATTGTCCAAGAGAAGTCTATAATATTGTTGAAGGTATGGCCCTAAGTTTTGGAAAATGTTTTATAGAATTCAACCGGAAGACCATCTGGTCTGGTAGCCTTGCCCACTTGCATAGAATCAATAGCCTGGATAATTTCTATGACTGTGATCTGCTTATCTAGTCCCGTAGCAGTTTCTTGGTCTAACACCGGCCTCTGAATATTAGTCAGTAATCTATCAAACTCCTCAGAAATCTATCTCTGGGGAGTATAACTGAGTGTAAAATTGGCAAAAGGTCTCTGCAATGTCAGGGTCCTTGACAATCAAATGTTGCACCTGAGGATCCCTTAAAGCTGCAATGCGAGAAGCTTCCTTATGACCCTTTAACGAGTTAGCTAGCAACCATCCAGCTCTGTTACCTTCCAAGTAGTATCACCCTTTCTGCCCTTGAATATTCTGTGAAGACTCAGTAGTCAAAACTGAATTATATCTAACGTGCTGTAATCATCAGAATATTAGGATCAGTTTTCTGACTTAAAATGCATTCTCCCACTTTAATCTGCTTGTCTAGTGCACCAAGTTCTGCTTTACGCTGTTTGGCCTGCTGTATAGCAAAACTGGTAATGGTGGCCCACATGCTAGCTTTAAAGCCTTCCCACCATGCCCACCCCAAGGAGTCTTGAGGTAAATTAAATTGAAAATATTCCTCTATAGCCACCAGTATGGTCTCGCGGAATTCCTGACTGCCAAGTAGAGTTCTAACAAATTGCCAATGTGAGTGAGATTTCTTTACGGAAAGAGTAGTGGATCCGTGGAATAGTCTCCCAGTGAAGGTGGTAGAGATGAGGACAGTAAATTAATTCAAAAACGCATGGGACAAACACAGAGGATCTGTAAAGGTAAAAAGGGGACTGTTGTAGTTGTTGTTATGGAAGGACAGACTAGATAGGCCATGTGGTCTTTTTCTGTCATCATATTTCTATGTTTCTATTAGATTGATAGCTTGTTGAGTCAAATAGGGTGAGTGAGATTGCAGAATGATCAGAGATGTGGATATTGGACTCACTGATTCTAGAACAGAGACCCTTGGAGACTAGATAAAAGTCTATACAGGATAACAAGCTATAAGGAGGAGAAAAGAAAGTAAATTATTTGTCCATAGGGTGCTGCAACCGCCATATGTCTATCAGACCCAATTCTTGCATTAAGGATACAAGAACCGGGTAAGCCTTGGGAACCCTAATGGTTCTCACTGGACTCCTATCTACCAAGGGGTCTAGCATGAGGTTGAAGTCTCCCCCCACATTAGTCGGATATCTGGACACCTCCTGCGCCAAGGCCGCAATGGAGCAAAAGAAAGTAGGGCAATCAATATTAGGAGCATAGATATTAATTAAGGCCATTTCAGTGGATTCCATTTTGATGACAGCCATTGTCCACTGCCCATCAGTATCAGACCTAGTTTGTATAATCATGAGGGATAGAGCTTTCCTCACTAAAATGGCTACCCCATTTTTCTTATGATTGGCAGCTGAGAAAGCCACTAGAGAAAAGGGTTTTATATCTAGTTTTAACGACTCCTTCACATTCAAGTGTGTCTCCTGTAACAGTAAGATGTCAGCACTTTCTTTATGACCATACAGAAGAATCTTTTTTCTGTTAATGGGATTGTTATTGCCCTTAACATTCAGTGAACCTATCTTAAAGGAAGACATACTGATAATATAGCACAGATTGACAGTAAAATGTTGCAAAAACATACCAAATTGTAGCATATAGTTTTACATTGTAGAACACCTTAAATGCCCTCAGAGTGGTAGCTGCACCTATAGCCCAGAAAAGAAAACCTAAAAAAAAACAGCCACAATTTAACCCTAGCCCCTACACATGATTGCTCACAGTAAGAACACATAATTCTGAAAAACAAACCACCAAAACCACCAAACCCAGGGAGACTATAAAATACACGAAACTTAGCAGGTGAGCCCACCAGGACAAGACAGACATGGAGGGCAAAGTGACCTAGTACATTCCCACTTCTTTGTCACTTAAAGTATTGCCTCTTGCCCACCACCCACAACAAGAGTAGAGACAGTGTCCCCAAAACCCAAAACGCCAGAACTGTATGGCAGGGCAGCCCCCGTCAAATCAGTTTATGACCTAGAAGACCCCAACCTAGTAAATAAGGGCCATCCCGCTCTTCCAAGCCCCATTACTCTCTCAACCGCCATAGACATCACAGATAACATAAAACACAAAAGAAGAAAGAGAGAGACAGCAGGAGAAACATCTTGACCAGGATAATACCCTGGAGCTCCTTCAAAAGAGACAAAATAAATGTCACAGTGTATAGCAATACTGTATGATTGAATGTTGCTTCCGCATGGATAAGTTGCCACTACACGACTTCAGACCAGTCAAACACCCATGATAGCAAGCGCCATAGAACTTTTGCAACAGAAACTACTAGGTAAATTTCACTGCATCACCGCCAACTCCTTATCTTCCAAAAATGCATATAACTCCCCTGGATCATCAAAAGTCTTGATCTGGTTATGAAGCGTGACTCTCATGTGGACAGGATAAAGCAACCCAAAACGGACCTGCAGATGCAATAAGCATGGACGTAGCACCAGAAAACTCTTTCTCCGATCCACCGTCACCTTCGCAAAGTCCGGGAAGAACAGGAGTTAGTGTCCCTGATATTCCAAAGTTGAAAGTGTTCTGGCTGCTCCCATTATTTGCGATACTTGTTGAAAATACAAGACTTTCAAGATGATTGGGCGTGGACGCTTGCCCGTGGCCACGGACTGAGTAGGTACTCGATGGGCACGCTTGATCTCGAATGGCATGGCAAACTTCACCTTTAACACACCCAGAATCATGGCCTGCAAAAAGGACACCATATCAGGGCCCTCTGCTCCCTCAGGAACTCCCAGTATTCTTATGTTGTTCCTCCGAGAGCGGTTATTACCGTCATCCACCTCTCTTTGCAGTGAACGAATCAACTTAGCCTGCTTCTCAATGGCCTTGAGCCTCTCCCCATGCGATGCCACCACGTTCTCTACCTTCTCCAAATGAGCCGTAATTGACTCCAAAGAAGCTTTCAAGGTGTAGATATCTTCCTGCATTGAGCACAGCGAGTCTCCATTAGATTTGACCAAGTTTTTGACTGACCAAATCTCAGCCAGAGGTTCCTGCAAGGCCTCAGGACAATCTCGGATGACTGCCATCTTGTGAGGAGAGAGAGGTTCCGTTTTGATTCTCTTTGCGCTGGCGTTTTGAGATACTTGGTAATCCAGCAGTGTCGGCTTGGGGCCTGACATATCCGGGATCGAATGATATCAAAGTAGGTAGGAACTATTTGATTAAAGACTGCAGAAGTCAGGATTCTTGACCACTGCCCTCCGGAGCACAGCCTTACACGTCCATCTTGACCAAAAGTCAGGCTCCGCCCCCGATGCCTTATCATCTAATGGTCGAACAGACTCCTTCCACAGCTTCTTGCTTCATATACAACTGAAAAGTATTTATTCTGAGTTTTTATCTCTATGGCAAGCTTCTTTTTCAAATTCTCTTTTTGCCTTCCTTTTTAGTGTCTTGCATTTAACTTGGCAGTGATTATGCTTTCTATTTTCATTTGCTTATACTGTTTTCTATTTTCTTCATTTGGCAACTTCTTCCATTTTTTTAAAGATATTTTTTTGGCTCTAGTAGTCTCTTTGGCCTTACCTTTTAACTAAGCTGGCAGTCATTTAGGGGTATGTTTACTAAACTGTCCTAATGTTACCGGCGCTAGTTGCAGCGTTAATGTGAGGAATGCCGTATAAGGTAGTGGGCGTTCCAGCGGCAAGGTAGCAATGAATTTGTATCACGTGATAGAGGGCGCCTGGGCTCGTTAACGTGCGTTAACCTTAAGCCCATGTCAGTGATATGTTAGAAGCTATAGAGATGTAGCCCACTGGTTATTGCAATGACTGGGGAGGCAGAGGTCATGTGTTTGATACTGCAGTGGTGTTATTTAATAAGGCTGTCTGAGGGGATTCCTTTTAATTTAAATCAGTGCTGCCAGCAAAAACACCCTCAGAGTGCCGTAACCTAAGGTGCCTCATAAGGCGCCCTATAAGGTGCCCCATAGGGCACATTATAAAGTGCACTGTCTGCAAAGGCACCTTATAATGTGCCCTATAGGGCACCTTATATGGCTCCCTATAGGGCACCTTATAATGTGCCCTATAGGGCACCTTATACGGCTCCCTATAGGGCGCCTTATGAGGCACCTTAGGTTATGGCACTGTGAAGGTGTTTTTGCTGGCAGCACTGATTTAAATTAAAAGGAAATCTCTCAGACAGTCTTCTTAAATAACACCACTGAAGTATTGAATTCATGACCTCTGCTGCTATAGTCATTGTAGCAACCAGTGGGCTATATCTCTAAAGCTGCTAATGTGGCGCTGGCTGACTACAGAAAGACTGCAGGTCACCGCACAAACTGTGGTTACCAGGATAGGGTAAACCCACCTGTACCCATGATGCACTGCACATGCAGATCAGCAGTCTACATCTGATCACAAGATGGGGTATGGGCCTTCACAGCACCTCGGCCTAGTAGGGGGGAACTGACCGTGTGTGTTACTGGCACAGAGTAGCTACAGACCGTGACATTGTGAGGGTGAGGTGGGGTGCCCAGCATGAGGTCCGCAGCACCTGGCTTGGATGAGATAGGCTGTGCTGCAGGTTCCCATCAGTGCCAGTGTGTGACAGGTAGTACCTGCAGACACACCTAGGAGACACCTGTGTCCATCTATATTTTCCTGTCATGTCTAGCCCTTGTGGACTATAATGCACCCAGAACAGTGCATATCCTGTGTGGTTGCCATGGTCACTTGTTATAGGAGAAGGGTGGTGTTTGGACCCAAAAGCAGATTATGTAGCACCACCCAACCTGCTCTCACTAGAGCAGGGTGGGGACAGGATCTCCCACCAACAGATCCACATGGGAGGCAGTAGAGGGGACCACCACCCCAGTCCTGCTGGGGAATAGGCACCCTACAGGGCAGTCAATGCAGATCTGTACTTATTACATAGGGCACTAGCAGACAGGCAGTAGGCCTGGAAAAGCTCAGCTGCCCCCCACCACCATCTGACATTCACCAGCAGAGGTCATAGTCAGTCTCCACCCACTGAACCCTGCAAAGTGTTCTAGCCATAGACATGCTAACTGCAGACAGTCTGCTAGCTAGTACATAGTGCATGTTCCTGGAGGAACTGTGTGCACCCAAACATGGGACATAAGCACACACACACACACACACATGATTGTCCATGATTGGGCCCCAAAAAAGAGAACCCATAGATATCACTTGAGAGAAACACTGCATAGCACTATGTGGGAACCTAGACATGCCATGGTCACTGCTCAGTCATGGTGAGACTGACCTCCCAGCATGACATGCTGTGGCTACCCTGTCCGTGCAGGTGATGGTCAGGCACTACAATATCCCAGCCATGGCCCATGCTCTGTGCAGATGCATCCTTCCCAGACCATCCTGTCTGGGCCATACCCACAATTCCTTTCTCCTCATTATGTACATTGGCAGGCTAACGCTAGAAACAGTGTAAGGATTGTGGGCTCAGTAAGGTGTAAGCAGCCACAAAACACTGGGTAGACATACACACACTCCCATACCTATTTCAGCATTGTGAAAAGATAGAGGTGGTTGACAGCCCTGGCCGCCACACCAGTCCTGGGCACAGTGCAGGCATTGCTAAGGTATGCAGGTGCTAGTATTGTTAGCTGCTGCTCTGCGCAGGCCCAATAGCCTGACCCTCCATGAGGCTTTGGATAGTGGAGCCTGTGAGTGTGGGTGTTTGTGCCCCTGTTGGCCGATGCTCTAGGGTGGAGGTTCCCAACTCTGGTCCTGGTGGGCCAAGCACAATTCAGGTTTTCAGGCTGTCCCTAATGAATATGCATGAGATACATTTGCATACAATGGGGGCACTGCATACCAATGCATCTCATGCATATTTATTAGGGACAGCATGAAATCCTGAAGGGTGTTTGGCCCTCCAGGACTGCAGTTGGGAACCTCTGCTCTAGGGAGTGCATATGTTTATGGTGTATGTGCTCTATAGGGTAAAATATAGGGGCATGGTCTGAAGGAGCCACAGCTGGACTTGAACCTGTGATCTTCTGCCCCTGAACACACTGGCTGTGTGTACTGCACCAAACTGTTGCCACAGAGGCAGGTTATTCCCTGGGGATACCATTACTGTTCATCAGACAGCCCTTGTCTGTTGCACTGCACGCCACCCACCTGAACAGGGCTTGGCCTTGGTGTGCTGTGGGCAGATGCCACTGCCCCCTCCACCACCAGCACCCCTCCACCACCATGATGACATGCCCTAATGCTGATTGTGCTGGTGGTGCACAGTCCCAGGCCATCCAGTGTGCCGATAGGCAGCTGCCTATGGTGTGGGATCTGGGGTAGGGGTGCCTACATAGACATGCGCGCTTCCTCCCGGCACTGCCTGTCACTGTTATGTGCCCTTTGGGGTACCTGCTGGGTGATGTTCCCTGGGACACTGTGGGACACACACTCGTGGGCATGCTTGACTTTGGTCAGTTGCTGGCTTGCTGATTTGCAGTTTCTGTGTTCCTATGTGACACCTAGGCATCTGCCTAGTCCACCCTGTGCCCAAGCTGCCCCACTGCATGTCCCGCCTTCAGCCCCTGTACCCCATTTGCAGCCTCACCATTGTGCCCTTTCGTACTTGGGCACTATGCTGTTGCTGCACATGTATCACTACTATCACTTTTCTTGGTTTCCCTGCCTTTGCTGTACATTGCTGACTGAAATAGTTTCTCTCTCCTGCAAATGTGCCTCTAATGCGAGGTTTTCACTGACGTTAATTTTCAGACCTTCATTTCACAGCGTTAGTGTGTCTGGAGCCTCTTCCCGCCCACTCTCCGCCCATTGACCCCTTCTCTCCTCCCTCTGGAGAGACTTACTCCTCTCTCTGTGCGCCTTAACGCCGCCGGAGACGTTATTGTGCAATAAGTAACATTATCGCGTGGTATTATCACGCGATAACATTACTTATCGCGCGATAATGTCGTCGTTGCGACGTTAGCGCTGTTTAGTAAACATACCCCTATGGATGACAGTGCCCCGCTCACTAAGCATTGGTGGGAGCAACATCACTCTTTAGCAGATTTGAGGTATTTTATGTTAGAGCAGTGCTGATAGAAGAGAGGGAGGTGACCTTTCTCGTATATTGTGCTTGTAGGAGCATAGATATATTTTTACTTGGCAAATATTTGAACCTATGGCTTTGAAAGTAGACATTGAGTTGCAATCCTTTTTTTGACATTGTTTTGGAGTTTTTATAAACATTTCAGAACATGGTTTATGTCTTTTTTTATGTAGTTGAAGCATTAAATTTCTTTTGAACATGTGTTGGCATCTTGGGTCAGCTTGGTCTGACGTGGCAGTAGGAGTGCAGCAGTGTTTTGTGTAATTGAGTATTTTTGGGCATTTTTTACATTAGTTTAGGTATTGTTGGTTGAACATACTCTTACTCTTGATTTTCTTTTTGTTTTAGATACCTCTGCCTGCTTCAATCCCTTGACAAAGCATGTTATGTAACATTGGGCAAGGTCAAGATTAGGAATTTTTTCAGGTCACCTTGGTCTTTTAGATGAGTGATCACTTTTTAAATTGCTTTTTGGAAGTGATTTTTTGCTATATATTGATTTTATGCTATATATTGACTTTATGTCTTTAAAAAATACATGTTTGGAAGGGATGGTTGAATGGTGATGATGATGTAAGTGCTTGAGTTGGTACCCTGCTGTACTTTAAATCATTCTCCCCATTTTCTAAAAAAAATTTCTTTGAGTTTTTTTGTCTGGGTTATCAGTATAGGTTGAGTTGTGAGGAGTGAATGTGTCAGTTTTTTGAATTTTTGTCATTTATTTGAATGTTTGTTCATATTTTTCATTTAGTACTGTTTATGGACTTTTCTACTTTTTTTGTAGATATTTCAAGCCATTTAGGTGATTTTCAGAACAACGATTGCTAGGGATTGATCAACATCTTACACTGCAGTCCCACATTAATAGTGTAACAAAGAATATCTATAGCAAAATAAGGACACTTCAATGGCTTCATCCACTTCTTGAACCTCATGACTACAGGACTGTATTCCCGCAATCCTCCAAGGCTTGCCAAAATCCCATCTGTTCCAATTATAGCTTGCTAAACATACAGTGGCTAGGGTTCTCACTGGGACATTAAGGGGCTCTCATATTACCCTCATCATGAAAGAGCTCCACTGGCTACCTCTACTAGACAGAGCTAACTATAAAAACATCATGACAATATTTAAAATCTATCATGAGCAATCCTTAGATTACCTGCAAACTATCATAAGGAAACTCCCTAGCAATCATCAGAAAACTACGGCAGAGCACCTCCTCACGCCTCCCACTGACTGTTAAGTTCAACCAATCAGCCTATTTATGATCATTCTCTTTATATGTTCCAACTTTATGGAACTCTTTACCCATAAAAATTAGAACTACTTCAGACATTAAGGACCAGGAAGCAATGTAAAACCTGACAGTTTGTCGTTATGGTCATTTTGTTATGATGTAAACCGCGCTGATTCTAAATAGCGCGGTATATAAGAAACTGTAATAAATAAATACATAAATAAATTAAAAACACACCTGTTCAGAATGCACTTTGAAGGTGTCACATAAATGCAGATTAATTAGTGCTCTCTCAACTTCTGTTATAAACATATGACCATCATTTAAGAAGATTCCTGTCCCTTTACCCTTCCCTTTACACTCTTAGGTTTTACCATTATTTCCCTTCTTAACTGGTTCATTGTAATGTTAACAGTTTTTTTTAAACATTAACTGGTTCCCTATAATGTTTACTAGTTTGTTATATGCTACTAGTGCAGCAGGACATGCTAGGGAGATAACGTTTCTAGATTAAATAAATGACTGCTTCTTGGAGCAGCTGGTTCATGAACTGACCAGAGGGGAAGCCATTTTGGACTTAGTCCTTAGTGGAACACAAGATCTGTTGCAAGAGATAAGGGTGTTGGGGCCACTTGGCAATAGTGATCACAGCATGATCGCGTTTGATTTAATGAATGGAGGAGGAATGGTAAGGAAATCCACAGTACTACCTTTTAACTTTCGAAAGGGAGACTATAATACAATGAGGAAAATAGTTAAGAAAAAACTAAAAGGAGCAGTTGCAAAGATTAAAGACTTACATCAAGCTTATGTATTGTTTAAAAATACCATATTGGAAGCCCAGACCAGCTCTATTCCACGCTTTAAGAAAAGTGGAAGGAAGTCCAAAAAACTGCCAGCATGGTTTAAAGGTGAGATCAGAGAGACTATTGTTGCCCAAAAAGCATCTATCAGGAAATGGAAAAAAGAGCCAAATGACGAAAACAGGAAACAGCACAAGCACTGGCAAATTAAATGCAAGGCATTGATAAGGCAGGCAAAGAGAGAATTTGAGAAGAAACTTGCTGTGGAAGCAAAAATGCATAATAAAGACTTTTTCAAGTACATTTGTAGCAAAAAGCCTGTGAGAGAGTCAGTTGGACCATTAGATGATAGAGAGGTAAAAGGGGCAGTAAGAGAGGACAAGGCTATAGCAGAAAGACTGAATGAATTCTTTGCTTCGGTCTTTACTGAGGAAGATGTAGGGATGTTACCCATGACTGAAGTGGTATTTAAAGTTGATACTGTGGAAGAATTGAAAGAAATATCGATACACTGGGAAGATGTATTACAACTATTTGATAAACTGAAGAATAGCAAATCACCTAGACGGGATGGTATACATCCAAGGGTGTTGAAAGAACTGAAATATGAGATTGCAGACCGGCTATTAGTAATCTGTGAACTATCATTAAAATCATCTGTAATACCTGAAGATTGGAGGATAGCTATTGTAATGCCAATTTTTAAAAGAGGTTCCAGGGGTGATCCTGGAGACTACAGACCGGTGAGCCTGACGTCAGCACTGAAAAAAATGAGAGAAACCATCATAAAGAACAAAATTAGTGAACATGTAGATAGTCATGGCTTAATGGGAGACAGCCAACATGGCTTTAGACAAGGAAGATCTTGTCTTACTAATCTGTTATGTTTTTTGAAGGTGTGAATAAACAGGTAGACAAAGGTGAGTCAATAGATATAGTGTATCTGGTCTTTCAGAAAGCCTTTGACAAGGTCCCTCATCAGAGACTTTTGGCAAAACTACAAAGTCATGGGATAGGAGGCAGTGTACTATTGTGGATCAGGAATTGGTTAAAAGATAGAAAGCACCTGTCTAGTCCCACAGGTGCTCCTTGTGGTCTTGGGCAAGCCACTTAACCCTCCATAGCCCGTGTTCCCTGTAAAATAGTTATCTCCAAGTTATAATGCCCTGTTCAATGTAATTTCAGTTTGTTCAATGTAAACCGCACTGATGCAGAATAGCGCGGTATATAAGAGAATGTAAATAAATAATAAAATAAATAAATAAAGCAGAGGGTGGGGCTAAATGGCCAATTTTCACAATGGAAAAAGGTTATTAGTGGAGTACCCCAAGGATCTGTGCTGGGTCCGCTGCTTTTTGACATATTCATAAATGACCTGGAAAAGGGAATAACGAGTGAGGTTATCAAATTTGCAGATGACACAAAACTATTTAAAGTTTAAAACCCATGAAGATTGTGGAAAATTGCAAGAGGATCTTGATAAATTAGAAGATGGGGCATCCAAATAGCAGATGAAATTTAATGTTGACAAGTGCAAAGTTATGCACCTAGGAAAGAACAACACAAACTATGGTTACACGATGCAAGGTTCCACATTAGGAACCACCACCCAGGAAAAAGATGTAGGTGTCATCGTGGATAACATGTTAAAACCCTTTGCCCAGTGTGCAGCGGTGGCCAAGAGAGCAAATAGAATGCTAGGTATCATAAGGAAAGGAATGGAAAATAAAACAAAGGATACTATAATGCCTCTGTATCGTTCCATGGTGCGACCGCCCCTTGAGTATTGTGTACACTTCTGGTCGCCATATCTTAAAAAGGATATAGCGTTATTAGAAAAGGTACAGAGAAGAGCCACCAAAATGGTAAAGGGGATGGAAGGATACCCCTATGAAGAGAGGCTAAAAATGTTAGGGCTCGTCAACCTGGAAAAGAGACGGCTGAGGGGAGATATGATAGAAGTCTATAAATTGATGAATGGAGTGGAACGGTTAAACTTAGATCATCTGTTTACATCATCAGAATATAGAAAGACTAGGGGACATACAATGAAGCTACAGGGTAAACTATTTAAGACTAATAAGAGAAAATATTTTTTCACTCAACGTGTAATCAAACTCTGGAATTTGTTACTGGAGGATGTAGTAAAAGCTGTTAGTGTAGCTGGGTTTAAAAAAGGTTTAGACAAGTTACTGGAGGAAAGGTCCATAAACCGTTATTAAAAGGGATATCACTGTGCATTGTGCAACCTGTGTCTTTTGGGAAAACTGCTAGATAATTGTGACCTAGATTGACCACTGTTGGAAACAGGATACTGGGCTTGATGGACCTTGGTCTGACCCACCATGGCATATCTTATATTCTTATGTTCTTATGAAATGTTTACTGGTTCTTTGTAATGTTTACTGGTTACTTGTATTGCTTACTGATTCTCTGTAATGTTATGTTAATGTTATTTGTAAACCGTGTTGATCATTTGAAATGTGGTATATAGTCCTTTCAAATTAATAAATAAATATTGACTCTTCACTGTCAGTAATCCATATGTTACACTGTGCGTTACTGAACTCTTAGGGGTATGTTTACTAAACTGCGGTAACATTACATACCGCGCGTTATGTAACGTTAACGATTGTTAGGTAACGTTAACGCGCGGTATGTAACGTTAACGCGTGTTAACGTTACTTACGATTGTTAACTTCCCCGGCCGCAGTAAACACCGCAGAGGGTGAAGAGAGGGCGGAGAGAAGGGGTCAATGGGTGGAGAGTGGGCGGGGAGAGGCCCCTTTCACACTAACGCATTGAACTGAAGGGCTGAATGGTACCGCGAATGAAAACCTGCCGTTAGATGTACATTTGCAGGAGAGAGAAACCAGAGAGAGAAACCATTTAAGTGTCAGCAATGTACAGCCTAGGCAGGGAGCCCAAGAAATGTGATAGTAGTGCTCCATTTTCAGCAACACCATAGTGCCAAAGTATGAATGGCCACTATGGCAATGTTGCAAATGGGGCATAGGGGGCTGCAGGCGGGACATGTAGCATGGGCAGCTGGGGCACAGGGTGGACAAGGCGGGCGCCTAGGTGGCAATTAGGAACATAGAAACTGGAAATCAGTAAGACAGCAGCTAACCAAGGCCAAACACAATCCACCTATATCTACCTGGTTCACCCTAGCCAATAGTTACTAGGGCACTGACCTGATATCCCCCCAGCCATCTCGCCCCCATGTGGAAGTGACATAATATTGGTAGGCAGTGATGGGGGGGGGGATGTGAGGATGTCCATGTATGCCCCCCCCCCACACTGGGCGCCTACCTACACAGTGGATGGCCTGGGACTGCGCACTACCAGCACCGACAGCAAATGGCCATGTCAGCTTGGCAGGGGGGGGGGTGTGCCCATGCTGGAGGGGGCAGTGCCACCTCCCGGCAGTGGACCTAGGCCATGCCCTGCATCAGTACATGGTGTGCAGTGCAACATACAAAGTCTGGCTGAGGAAAAGTACAGGTAGCCCCAGGGACTATTGTGCATCTGTGGCAACAGTGTGGTGCAGTACACCCAGCCAGTGTGTCCAGAAGCAGAGGGTCACAGGTTCAAGCCCTAGCTGTGGTTCCTGCAGAGCATGTTCCTATGTTTTACCCTACAATGCAGATACAACAGCAACATGTGCAAAGCCCAAAGCAGCGGTGAACAGGGGTACAAACACCCACCCACACAGGCTCCACAATCCAAAGATGCATGGAGAGTCAGGTGTTGGCCCCAGCATTGAGTTGAAGTTATTCACAGAGCACCACTACTACCCCCTGCACAGTTTAGCAATGTCGGCACTGTGATCAGGACCAGTGTGGTGGGCAGGGTTGCCAACCACCCCTATCTTTGTACAATGCTGTGTCACCAGTAACCACCCCAGAGCCGGTAGCACCTAGGGTTGGTCAGCCTGGGCATCCTTACTTAGAAAGTATGGCAAGGCTTTTATGCATGCACTGCCTCATGGGAGTTGTAGTTTCCACTTACTTTCCAAACAAGAAGCAATTGTAGTCGAGTGGGTTAGGCAAAAGGGACAAGATTTTTATTTCCCCTTCCGGGCGGATTAAATGCGGTTGAAACACAGAACAAAAATAGCCATACACTTCTGGCATAAAGGAAAATACAGGAACTCAGGAAAACAGCTTCTTTCGCTTCAAAACTTCAAACATTCAGCTTAACAGCTCAAAGGTAACAGCTTAACAGCTCAAAGGTAACAGTCTCTTTTATATCAAAAAGACACACTCTGCTTTTCTTCTGCTGTTTGAGACACCTTCTAAACAGCCTAGTTAGCAGAGTGAGATTATATGATCAGCTATAGTTAAAGTACAGTCCATTTGTTCCCCTGCTATGTCCTCAATAGCAGGCTCCGTCTGCATCTCTTCACAATCACTATCAGCTGAGTAAGTTTTCACCCTATCATACGGTGTTTCAAAACACACTCGCCCTCTCTCTTCCCGAGGCTTCCCTTCACCGCACTCTAATGAGCAGGGTTGAGAATTACCGTATAGATGGGATTTTATATAAGGAGAGTCCAGCACATCTTGGCACACATATGGAAAACTCTGACACTTAGTTTCCCCTCTATACCACTTGGGCAGCCTACCTTTTGGATTTTGAACAGAGGACCTTCTCAGCACTGCTGGGTCAGCAAAGGAACCAAACACTGGATGTGTTTTCCTGCCTTTTCAGCTTCTCTATTTCCTCGGACATACAAATGTCGTCAGGCCAGCACCTCTCTCTCTCTGGAGTTTTAACGTGCTTCCAAACTAACCTCTCAGGCAATCTTTCAGCTACTGCCCTCTTGGCTGCTGCTTCACTTCTTGTCCTCATCCCAGTGCTAGTGCACTTCCCTGTGCCTTCCTTCGTGCTCCTCCCGGGTGTCTGTGCTCCTCCCGGTGCTTTCTCTCTCGTTCCTCCCGGTGCTTGTGCTGGTGCTCCTCCCGGTGATACTGCTTAAATCTAATGAGCACTTTTCATCTCCCTGCTTCTTAGGGCTCAGCTCCGCCCCTCCCCCAACCAGGTGTTTTCCCTTAACTCCTGATGCCGGGGAACCATTGCAGCAGGGGCGTGTTTTCTCCTCCTATGACTCATTCTGTTTACGTTTCCCTTGGCAGCCCTGAGCCATGTGATCTGCCTGCCTGTCAGCTTGTGAAGCCAATTCCTCTGCTTCACTGAACTCTATGGGGCCAGAAGGGTCTTCTACATGACAGCTGCAATAGGACTGAGCATGTGTGTATATCTATCCATTGTTCTGTGGCTGCCCACCCTTCACTGGGCCCAAAATGTCCCACTGTTACCAGCATTAGCCTGACTAGGTGCATAATGAGGAGCAAGGTATTTTGGGTATGGCCCGGACAGGGCAGATTGGTCAGGATGCATCTTCACAGGGTGTGGGGCAATGGCTGGGACACTGTAGTGCCTGACCACCACCTGCATGGAAAGGGTGGCCACAGCATGGCATGCTGGGAGGGCACTCACTCTGACCGAGCAGTGACCATGGCAGGTCTAGGTTCCCACATAGCGCACTACACTATCTGCCTCCAGTGATATATTTGTGTTTTTCAGTGCTGGGGTCCCAATCACTGAGATGCTTGCTTGCTGCAGCTAGTTCCTCTGTGAGCATCCACTATGGACTGGCTGGTGGATTGTCTGCAGTTAGACTGTGCATGGTCAGAACACCTATAAGGTGTGGTCTGACTGTGTTGTCTGCTGGTGACTGGTAGACAGTGGTGGGAGGCAGTTGGGGTTTTCCAAACCTAGCCCCAGCATTGCTGCAGGTCTGCCACTGCCGCAGTCATAGGTATGGCTCTGGCCCACCAACTCTGGAGGGCTGTCTCATACAAACAGGATGGAGGTTGCTTCCCCAGGGCAGGGCACCTGTTCTTTTAAACACAAAAAGGGTGATGTGGGCCCTT
Source organism: Ichthyophis bannanicus (assembly GCA_033557465.1). Lineage (NCBI taxonomy): Eukaryota > Metazoa > Chordata > Amphibia > Gymnophiona > Ichthyophiidae > Ichthyophis > Ichthyophis bannanicus. The sequence continues at coordinate 600,716,109 of CM066035.1, read as the reverse complement.
TGGGGTATGTAGTGTATACCACTATAAAGGCACTGCTGCACATGCCTCATGCAATTCTAGAAACCCCTCTGCCCTGATAACAGCTGCCCATGTCAGCCCGACCCTAATACGGGGTACACACCAATCTGGCTGGTGTCTAGTCCCACAGGGCCACATGTGACAGAAAGATACAAATGGAAACCAAATTACCTTTGGCTGCACTGCAAGGAACACCTGTCACACACTGGTAGTGGCAGGGCTGTACAGCAGGACCTATCTCTAGCACCACATGTACTGCAGACCTAGTGCTGGGCACCCATCCTATCCCTCAGGGTGAACACAGAACCTGCACAATGGCATGGTCTGTAGCTACACTGTGCCAGTATCATGCACTGTCAGTTTGTCTTTCCAAGCTTAGGTACTGGAGAGGTGCAGACCCCATTTGGTGATCAGCTGTAGACTGCTATTCAGCATGTGCATTGCATCATGGGTACTGGTGGGGTCACCCTATCCTGGCACTCAGAGCAGACAGTTTGTGCGGTGACCTGCAGTCCTTCTGTACCCAGCCATTGCTGTGACATACACCATGGAGGTATAGCCTACTGGTTAATACAATGCCATTCTTGGCAGTGTTCATGGGTTCAGTTCCTCATTGTTCCCTCCTTTCATGCCTGTCCTACTCAAATATTGTGAATGCCTGTAGAAGTCATATTTTTGCAGATCTGTGTTTCCAGCCCATAATACCCTCTCCACAATTGCCAACATTCCCTCTATCTGCGTCTGTCAGCTGTGTAGAGTCCTGTCTGCCAGTGTAGACTGCCACCCCATGTCATGCACTGCTACCCTTTCCTGCATTGCGCCTCTTCATGCTTGCCTCGCCTGTGCCTGATCTGCATGGCACCACCACTCCTCTGTCCACCCATCATTGTAACTATCCTGCCACCTCCGCCTCCACTGGGGGACATGTATTCCCATCATCTGCCACCAACTGTTTTTCCGATACTTTACATTGCCAACACCCTGTGCTGTGGTACAGCTGCCCCACCATGTTTGTCATCAGGAGTGGAGGAGTGGCCTAGTGGTTGGGGCAAGGTACTTCAGGCTGGAAGGTCGGGGGTTCAAATCCCACTAGAGGACAGAAACCTTGGGCTGGAAGGACTGGAGTTTCTAGTTCCACAGGTGCTCCTTGTGGTCTTGGGCAAGCCACTTAACCCTCCATAGCCCGTGTTCCCTGTAAAATAGTTATCTCCAAGTTATAATGCCCTGTTCATTGTAATTTCAGTTTGTTCAATGTAAACCGCACTGATGCAGAATAGCGCGGTATATAAGAGAATTAATTAAATTAAAATTAAATTAAATCAGTACTGACAGGCACATGGGATGCCCGTAGATATGGCAGGTCCAGCAGCTCCCACCTCTCCCTCCTTCACTCACCTGTTCATTGCCTTTCCTGAGTGCTCTATCTAGTGTTAGGGCTACATCTGTCTCTGTTCCACACAGGTCATGCATGTCATCCTGAGGCACCTTGCAGTCCCTAGGGCACACTAACCTAGGACACCATAACCTTGTTAGGCCACCTTAACCTATGGTTCCATAGCCCAGGGTACCTTCTGTGGTGCCTTGTCCAAGGGTGCTTAGCCTAGGAGGCCCTATAGGGCGCCTTATGAGGCGCCTTATGAGGCACCTTACTAGGCACCTTATAAGGCACCTTACATGGCACCTTACTGGGCACCTTACAAGCGCCTTACAAGGTGCCTTGTAACGCTCGTTAGTCTAAGGCGCCTTGTAATGTGCATTAGCTGCTACAGCTTGCTGTAACGATGCAACGCCCACGCCTTTATATAGGCCTCTCTACCTTTACCACGGAACCTAACGCGAATGACATTACCGCAGTTTAATAAATATACCCCTTAGTGCTCGCACACATACTTTCTGTCTCTTTTCAACCTCCTCAATATGCTAATTCAAACATATGGGATTAGTGGGTATTATGTTGCTGATAACATTCAGTTGGTGCATTACATGGATCCCCTTTGTCTAGCTCTCTCCTCACTCAATGCAATTATCCAATGGATTGCTGCTAATAAGTTGAAGCTCAACCCAGCTAAATTGTAAGCAGTATGGATTAATGGCTACTTACCCACCTGCCCTTATGGGAAATCCAATCTACCTAGCAGCTTGTATTCAAGTCTTAAGTTGTCATTTTGAATGAATGCTTGCTTTCAAGGAACAAGCATCATCTATTACTAAATCCTGTCTTTTCGCCCTGCATCACATATGTGCAATTAGATCTGTCTAGACAAATATTTAAAAGACATGATTTACTCTTTGATACCTAGTCATTTAGACTATGGAAACACAGTCTAGCCACTGCCGCTGAAACTTAGACCCGGATATTCAATGCCGGGGCCATATCCGGACACCGGCATTGAATATTCGGGTAAGCTGAATACCGTTGAAGCTAACTGAGCAGTGATGATATTCAGCTGCTGCCCAGTTAGCTTCAGTAATGAAAGTTAGCCCAGCCTTTAATATACCTAACTATCGCCTCCGAGAGATAATCAGAAAGCGGCTCAATATCACCACTGCTCACTTATCACTGGGTGCCACCCCCGCTCCACCTCTGGAATGTTCTGATGCTTGCTGGCTAGCATTGAGCATGCAACGGTGGCACTCACGGATACTTATCAGCACTAACCATGTTAGTGCTGCTGAATATCCTGGTCAGCATGATTGTCGCGGTTAGCAAGTCTGCTAATCGCATGAATCGCTTTGAATATTCCCCCATTCTGTATGGTAGACTCAAACTTGCTAAAGCCCTATTATTTCCAAATTGCCTACAATCTGTCTATTACCTGAGTATGCGCAACAATGTACCCCACCCATCTCTCTCCTTGAATCCCTCCCAATAATTATTGTCCTTTTACCTTTCCCTCCCTTACTAGTGTCTCCCTCTTGCATTTTAATCTTAGCTTTATATTCTAAGCTGCCTTGATATGATGTGATAAGGCATTGTATCAAATCAGAAATAAACTATAAACTACATTGAAGCAGCTACAAAATATTCAAAAAATTCAGCTCGGAGGTATGACTAACATGTAATTAACCAACATTGGCTACCAATTGTTTAAAGTATAAGATCTTGCTCCAAGCCCATTGAGTATTTTATACAGGAGTTATCACTTATAGGGCAAATTATAGATTCTTCTGGCTTCTTCTCAGCCAATGAGTTACTTTTGAATCTTCCTTAAGTAGCATGAATCCGTTTAGAGTTCTTGCGATGTACCACTTTCTTTTTTCTTCTTCCATCTCTACGGAATTCCTTCCTAGAGTACTTATGGGGAAAGGCATTCTATAGTAAATTTAAGAAAGGGAAAAAGACTCTTGCTTTCACTCAGATAATCAAGGGAGTGTTGGGCCCAGTGAGTTAGCAGTAGTGCACTGATCTCCTTAACCTTCTCCTATTAGCCATGTAAATTTGCTAATAGTTGCTGTGCTTTTCTTTTACTCTGGTTTTCTGTGAACATTTTTACTGGTTATGCTGTGAAAGGTAATATGGCAAGTGGGTGAATGAACTAAACTACTGAGGGCTTATCACATGAACAATTCTTAGCTGTTCAAGCTAGGGCTAGTAAAGGAACTAGATCTCCTTTATCAGGCCTCGCTCTCATGCCATTGCAGAATATGCAGGCAGACATGAAGGGCAAACCCTCAAAAGTATTCTCTCCACGGAAGGGTAGCCTGTTGATTAGAGCAGTGGACTGTGAGCCAGGAAAACAAGCATTCAAATTCCACTGATATCCCCTGTGGTCTTGAGCAAGTCACTAAAACTTTCCATTGCCTCAGGTAGAAACGTTGAGACTGATATTTAAAGGATGTATGCTCTTAACTTTGAGAATTATGCTCCTAAATTGGATCCTTGAAAATTAACGAGGGTTGAATGGCCAAATTTATACTCAAAATTTCACTAAACTCCTAAAGGTGGGAGCATAGGAAGTGGACAGCAATGGGGGAGACAGGATAAAGGAGGGATGAGCTTAGCACTGATTTTCAGGACTAGGCTCATAAATCTAGTAGGGCCAGCCCCAGAGTTGGTTCAAGGTATTGGCGCCCTAGATAAACCTTAAGATTGATATCCCCCCTGGCTATTGTTTAGATTTGAATACCCTGCTCTTTGCCACCACAGAAGTTGCCACCCTAGACAACCACCTAGTTTTTACCATGCTTTTTGCCACCCCGGAATTTTATAAGCCTTTCTTTTAAGCTCCTAAATGAAAATGAATTCTCTGCTGAAAACTTAGGGGTATGTTTACTAAACGGCAGTAAGGAAGCAAGTGTACCATTAACACGTGGTAATGGCACACATGGCCCCTTAACGCAGCAAAAATGCCGAGTTTTCGAGCATAAAGGCTCCTGCAGCATAAAGGGAACAGGAGGCGGAGAGTGGGCGGTAACAACATGTGTACCTTTAACTCCTGTTGCGCTAACACCCCCTAGAGCCCCTTAATGTCTGCAACCTTACCGCCATTTGAAACTTTGCAAATAGGGTTTCTGATGAGCAAAGAGAGCCTATTTAAATGTCTGCAATGTGATGCATTGACAGGGGAGTCCCAGACAGTGATAATAGTGCTCCATTATTAGCAACTGCATGGTGCCCAAGTATGATAGGGCACTGTATTGATGGTGCAAATGGGCCACTGGAGATTTCATATGGGTCATGCAGTGGGGGTTGCTTGTGCACAGGACAGACCAGGCAGCTGCCCAGGTGGCACATAGGTACATAAGAACATAAGATCATAAGATATGCCATACTGGGTCAGACCAAAGTCCATCGAGGCCAGTATTCTGGGTCCAACATTGGCCAATCTGCATCACTGGTACCTAGTAGTTTCACCACAAGACACACATGTTCCACAATTCCTGTAGTGGGGCATGCAGTACATTTCCCGGGTCCCCTTGCATAATGGTTTATGTACTGTTCCTCCAGGAACCTGTCCAAACCATCTTTAAATCCAGCTACACACACAGTTTTTACTAAATCCTCCGGTAATGAATTCCAGTGTGAAACTATTTTCTCTTATTTGTCTTACATGGGTTACACTGTTGCCTTATTGCATGTCCCCTAGTCTTTCCACATCTGGATTACGTATAAAATTCATCTACGTTTACCCGTTCTACTCCATTCATTAATTTCTACACCACTATCATATCTCCACTCAGCCACCTCTTCTCCATGTTGACGGGCCCCAACCTTTAGAGCCTCAGCTCATAGGAGTATCCTCCCATCCGCAGTACCCTCTGTGATGTCCGGCATGATCCCACATTGACAGTGGTGGCTGCTGCAGAAAAGTGATGTGCCACATGGGGCAGTCCAGGGGATCTGGCACAGATCCTGGCTGGCCATCCCCACTGCCGCTGAACCCAGGGAGAGGTGGGCAATAGCGCCAGCAGCTGTAGCCGTCCAGGTAGTTGCAAGATGCAGGTTCCTGGGGAACTACCACAGCAGTGTCCATTCCGTTTATCCCAAGCCATGGTTGCTCTGTGCAAATGCATTGTGTGCTGATTAGCTGCAGTTGGTATATCCATGGCTAAAACAGCCCAGTGGTGAGCAGTAGGTGTAGTCTGACTGAGTTCGCTGTTGTGGACTATTAGTCCTCAATGGCTGGGACAGCAGTTGTTCCTGACCTATTCACTGTGGTCATAGCAGGACCAGCAAGACTGTAACATCAGCATTTTCATACTAGGGATTAACATGCACTGTTCTGGGAGAATCCCTGTCTAACAGAACCAAGCTGTGACTAGCACCTACAGCATGCTAGAATCATGCAGGAAACAAGGTAACCAGCATAATGCACAAGCAGTGATATAGACCTGTAGCACAGCTAGCAGAGAGCACCTCTAGCAGTGCATGCTGCCAGCCCCGCTGCCCGATCGGCGTCCTCCTGACAAGGAGCAGGAGGCAGGAAACCCCTCCTGCTCCCCATCGCAAGGCCCAATCAGGGCCCGATAAGGGATTCACTTCTCCCGTGCCTCCCGGCGTGCTGCCAGCCCCGTCGCCCGATCAGCATCCTCCCGACAAGGAGCAGGAGGTAAGAAACCCCTCCTGCTCCCCATCGCAAGGCCCAATCAGGGCCCGACGAGGGATTCACTTCTCCCGCGCCTCCCGGCGCGCTTACAGCCCCGCCGCCCGATCGGCATCCTCCCGACAAGGAGCAGGAGGTAGAAAACCCCTCCTGCTCCCCATCGCAAGGCCCAATCAGGGCCCGACAAGGGGTACACTTCTCCCGCACCTCCCAGCACGCTGCCAGCCCCGCAGCCTGATCGGCATCCTCCCGACAAGGAGCAGGAGGTAGGAAACCCCTCCTGCTCCCCATCGCAAGGCCCAATCAGGGCCCGATGAGAGATTCACTTCTCCCGTGCCTCCCGGCGGCCCGCGCCTGAGGGCCTCGCCAGAGGGCCCTTTGGCATGGCCCTTAGGAGGGGACCATAGGCGCCCTTGGCTCAACCTGACCATCACAGCACCAGCTGATCATCTGGGTAGCAGCTGCAGCATCGTGGAGCCTAGCGGATACAGACGCTCTTCCTGTTTGACCCCTTGGCTCCACCATCACCCACGCGTAGTAGGCACTCCCCAGTCTGCTCCACCACTACCCCATTGCTACTCTCAGCCTCCTGTCTCCAATGCTACCATCAGCTACCGCATTGCGCTACACAGCCTTAGACTCCACTGCTACCCCATTACCTCATTATGGCTGCCTCTCTGTCTGCAACTAACTTTACTGTACAGCCTCCTTGCTACTCATTGCTTGGACTTCATCATATGCTGCATAATGTGTTGACTCCACTACCTCATTGCTTGTAATGTAACATACATTGCTGCATAATCCATTGCTGCCTCATTGCTCTTAGGTTACCTTTGCTGCCTGCCTGGACATTGTTTTCATTGAACTTGCTACCCATTGCTTGTAGGTTTACCATTTGCTGCCTGCCTGGACATTGCTTTCATTGAACTTGCTACCCATTGTTTGTAGGTTTACCATTGCTGCCTGCCTGGTCATTGCTTTCATTGAACTTGCTACCCATTGCTTACAATGTACCTGCTACCCATTGCTTACAATTAACCTGCCTCTTTATCAATTGTAGGTTACCATCTGATGCTTGCCTGGACATTGCTTACATTGAACTTGCTAACCATCGCTTACATTGAACTTTGCTGCACAAGCTATAGTCTCCCCACTACCAGTGCTTGTATTTTAACCTATAGAGACATTAGCCCTCCTCATTACTTGTAAGAGAACATACACTGCATAGCCTCTTCTATGACCCCACATCTCATTGTCCTTCTCTTCCTCATACTCCTCAACTGCCTCTCCTCCCTCCAGCACCCTCACTCCTCTCCACCCTATGCTCCCTCCACCTTCCTCACTTCTCCCTCCATTCTGTCTTCTCACCTTGTATCTACTCTTGAGCTTCATCACACCCTCCCCCTCATTCAACCAAACCCCCTCTCCTTAAGACAACTTCACCCTCACTTCTGCCGCACTGCCTCCCCTCTACCCCATTCTCTACTCCTCCTTCTCCTTCTCTCATCAGGTAATATCAACCCCAACCCCGGCCCCCTTCGATTTCTTTCTCACTCTAAGAAGAGTTCCTCACGTACCCTATCTAATCTCATCCATATCCCTCTCCTTTCCCCTTCCACCCTCCCTCACTAATGCCCCATCACTCATCCAGAGATATCAACCCCAACCCTATCCCCCTTAGCATTCTATCTCACTCAAAAAAGAGATTCTTACGTAACCTATCTAATATCATCAAGACCCCCCTTCATGCCCCCTCCTCTTCCCCTCCCTCATGTCCCTCAGGGAGGGCACACTCACCCAGAGACACCCACCCATACCCCAGCCCCTCTAGATCTCTGTACTACTCTGGATATAGATCGTCATGTAACGGCCCCCCTAGACCGCTGCCCTACTCTATAAAGAAATCCTCACGTAACTTGTCCAACCTCATCCATATCCCTCTCCTTTCCCCTTCCACCCTCCCATTCTCATGTGCCCTGTGGAACGCATGCTCAGTCTCTAACAAACTTCCTTTTACTCACGATCTCTTTACCTCTAACACGCTACACCTTCTTGCCCTAACCGAGACCTGGCTCCTTCCAGACGATACCGCATCCACTACTGCTCTCTGTCACAGGGGCTACCATTTCACCCATACACCTCGATCCACTAGCCACGGTGGTGGTATTGGGCTTCTACTTTCTCCCTCTTGCCAATTCCGACCCCTCCTGCTTCCTCAGTCACACTCCTCCCTCTCTTTTGAAGTCCACTCTATTCGCCTCTTCACACCACTCCCCCTCCGAGTAGCTGTTATCTATCGTCCACCCGAAAAATCCAAATCAACCTTCCTTACTGACTTCGACTCCTGGCTTTCCGTCTTTATGGATCCCTGTTCCCCCACTCTTAATCTTGGCGATTTTAACATTCACATCGATAACCCCTCCGACCCCCATGATTTAAAGTTCCTCACCCTCACCTCCTCATTCGACCTCCAACTCTGCTCCACTGCCCCCACCCACCTGCATGGCCACTGCCTTGACCTGATACTCTTCTCCAATTCCTCTCCCTCAAACTTCCACAACTCAATCCTTCCCTCCTTAGACCATCAACCTTTAACCTTTAATCTTCAACTTCCGCCGTCTCACCCTCCTTCTGTCTCTCCCAACCTATTTAGAAACCTTCATAATATTGATCCCTTGACTCCTCCACCATTTCTCCATCCCTTTCCTCCATTATATCCTCCAAATCCATTGATGAAGCAGGTTCCTCTTATAATGCTGCACTATACTCGGCTCTTGACATGCTCGCCACACTCACCCCATGCCCTGTCAGGCGTTCTACTCCCCAGCCATGGCTCTCATCCACAACCCGTTATTTACGCACCTGTGCCCGTTCTGCTGAACGGGCCTGGACTAAATCCCATGCCCCTGAAGACCTTCTACACTTCAAATTCATGCTTGGCTCCTTCCAGTCAGCCATAGCACTTGCCAAACAAGAATACTACAACCATCTGACTAACTCCCTAGCCTCCAATCCTCGCCACCTCTTTAATACTCTCAATTTTCTCCTCAAGGTGCCCCTGCCCCCGGTCCCACCCTCCCTTTCGGCCCAAACCCTCGCCGACTACTTCCACGACAAAATTCACAAGATTACCCTCCAATTCCCCACTTCCTCACCTGCCTCTCCCCTCCTCTATTCTCCCCTCCCATCTATACTTCCTCTGCTACCCTCTCCTCCTTTTCGATGATCTCCAAAGAGGAAACCGCACTCCTGCTCTCCCCTCCAAACCCACCACCTGCTCCACTGACCCTATCCCCACCCACCTCCTACACCATATCTCCCCACCATTTTCCCCCATCTCCCACATTCTAAACCTTTCACTAACCACTGCAACTGTCCCCGTAGACTTCAAACATGCCGTTGTCACACCTCTCCTCAAGAAACCCTCTCTTGATCCCACCTATCCTTCTATTGACCCATCTCCCTCCTTCCCTTCATAGCTAAACTACTTGAATGGGCAGTCCATCGCCACTGCCTTGACTTCCTCACCTTCCAAGCCCTCCTGGACCTACTACAATCCAGCTTCCGTCCCCTACATTCCACTGAAATGGCTCTTACAAAAGTCTCCAATGACTTGTTCCTGGCTAAATCCAAGGGCCTATACTCAGTCCTCATCCTTCTCGACCTCTCCGCTGCCATTGACACTGTTGACCACAATCTCCTACTCACCACCCTCTCCTCGCTTGGTTTCAGGGGCTCCATACTATCCTGGTTCTCCTCCTACCTCTCCCATTGCTCCTTCAGTGTATGCTCTGGTGGATCCTCCTCCTCTCCCACCCCGCTCCATGTTGGCATACCCCAAGGATCCGTCTTGGGCCCCCTCCTATTCTACCTCTATACCCAATCCCTTGGTGCACTTATCTCCTCCCATGGCTTTCAGTACCATCTCTATGCCGACGACTCCCAAATCTACCTCTCTACACCTGATATCTCTCCGTCAATCCAGACCAGGATCTCTGCCTGCCTTTCTGACATTGCTTCCTGGATGTCCTATCGCCGCTTGAAGCTGAACATGGCCAAGACTGAACTTCTCTTTCCCCCCAACTCTCCCCCTCATAAGAACATAAGATATGCCATACTGGGTCAGACCAAGGTCCATCAAGTCCAGTATCCTGTCTCCAACAGCAGCCAATCCAGATCATACGCACCTAGCAGTTTCCCCAAAAGGCACAGGTTCCACAATGCTTGTACTGGGTCAAGCATTGATATTCTGGGTCCCTTCTTAATAATTGTTTATGGACATTTCCTCCAGGAACTTGTCCAAGCCTTTTTTTAAACCTAGCTACACTAACAGCCTTTACTACATCCTCTGGTAACAAATTCCAGAGTTTCATTACACATTGAGTGAAAAAAAAATTATTTTATTAGTCTTAAATAGTTTACCCTGTAGCTTCATTGCATGTCCCCTAGTCTTTCTATATTCTGATAACATAAACAATCGATCTACATTTACCCGTTCTACTCCGCTCATTAATTTATAGACTTCTATCCTATCTCCCCTCAGCCGTCTCTTTTCCAGGTTAAAGATCCCTAACCTTTTTAGCCTTTCTTCATAGGAGTATTATTCCATCCCCTTTACATTTTGGTGGCTCTTCTCTGAACCTTTTCTAATAATGCTATATCCTTTTTAAGATACGGCAACCAGAATTGCACGCAATATTCAAGGTGCGGTCTCACCATGGAATGATATAGAGGCATTATAATATCTTTTGTTTTATTTTCCATTCCTTTCCTTATGATACCTAGCATTCTATTTGCTCTCTTGGCCGCCGCTGCACACTGGGCCGTGGGTTTTAACATGTTATCCTCAATGACCCTAAATCTTTTTCCTGGGTGGTGGTTCCTAATGTGGAACCTTGCATCTTGTAACCATAGTTTGGGTTGTTCTACCCTAGGTGCATAACTTTGCACTTGTCCACATTAAATTTCATCTGCCATTTTGATGCCCAGTCTTCCAATTTGTCAAGATCCTCTTGCAATTTTCCACAATCCTCTTGGGTTTTAACAACTTTAAATAGTTTTGCATCATCTGCAAATTTGATAACCTCACTCGTTATTCCACTTTCCAGGTCATTTATGAATATGTCAAAAAGCAGCAGACCCAGCACAGATCCTTGGGGTACACCACTATTCACCTTTCTCCAATGGGAAAATTGGACATTTAGCCCTACCCTCTGCTTTCTATCTTTTAACCTGTTCCTGATCCACAATAGTACACTGCCTCCTATCCCATGACGCTTTAGTTTTGCCAAAAGTCTCTGATGAGGGACTTTGTCAAAGGCTTTTTGAAAATCCAGATACACTATATCAACCGACTCACCTTTGTCCACCTGTTTACTCACACCTTCAAAAAAACATAACAGATTAGTAAGACAAGATCTTCTTTGTCTAAAGCCATGTTGGCTGTCTCCCATTAGGCCATGACTATCTACATGCTGAGTAATTTTGTTCTTTATGATGGTTTCTCCCATTTTTTCCAGTGCTGACGTCAGGCTCACTGATCTGTAATTTCCCGGATCACCCCTGGAACCCTTTTTTAAAAATTGGCGTTACATTGGCGATCCTCCATTCTTCAGGTAATACAGATGATTTTAATGAAAATTGACAGATTACTAATAGCAGGTCTGCAATCTCATATTTCAGTTCTTTCAATACCCTTGGATGTTTACCATCCGGCTCAGGTGATTTGCTACTCTTCAGTTTATCTATTTGTTGTAATACATCTTCCCGATGTGTCAATATTTCCTTCAATTCTTCCGCACCTTTAAATACCACTTCAATCATGGGTAACATCCCTACATCTTCCTCAGTAAAGACCTAAGCAAAGAAGTCATTCAGTCTCTCCGCTATCGACTTGTCGCCTCTTAGTGCCCCTTTAACCCCTCTATCGTTGAATGGACCAACTGACTCTCTCAACGTTTTTTTGCTACGAATGTACTTGAAAAAGTCTGGTTTTCACGTTTTTGTTTCTGCAGCAAGCTTCTTCTCAAATTATCCCTTTGCCTGCTTTATCAATGCCTTGCATTTCACTTGCCAGTGCTTGTGCTGTTTCCAGGTTTCGTCGTTTGGCTCTTTTTTTCCATTTCCTGAAATATGCTTTTTTGGCAACAACAGCCTCTCTGACCTCACCTTTAAACCATGCTGGCAGTTTTTTGGACTTCCTTCCACTTTTCTTAAAGCATGGAATACAGCTGGTCTGGGCTTCCAAGATAATAGTTTTCAACAACACCCAAGCTTGATGTAAGTATTTAACCTTTGCAACTGCTCCTTTTAGTTTTTTCTTAACTATTTTCCTCATTTTATCATAGTCTCCCTTTCGAAAGTTAAAAGGTAGTACTGTGGATTTCCTTACTATCCCTCCTCCACTAATTAAATCAAACACGATCATTCTATGATCACTATTGCCAAGTGGCCCCAACACCCTTATCTCTTGCACAAGATCTGGTGTTCCACTAAGGACTAGGTCTAATATGGCTTCCCCTCTGGTCAGTTCATGAACCAGCTGCTCCAAGAAGCAGTCATTTATTTCATCTAGGAACTTTATCTCCCTAGCATGTCCTGACGTGACACTGACCGAGTCGATACCGGGGTAATTGAAATCACCCATTATTATTACTGTGCTGTAACTTTTGTTAGCTTCCTTGATTTCTTTGAGCATTTCATCATCCATTTGTTCATTCTGGCCAGGCGGTCGATAGTACACCCCCACTGCCATCACCTTCCCCTTTTTACATGGAATTTCAATCTATAGAGATTCTACAGCAAATTTTGTTTCCTGCAAAACTTTAATCCTTTCTGACTCAATGCAATCTCTAACATAGAGCGCAACCCCTCCACCAATTTGATCAGCTCTATCATTACGATATAGTTCGTACCCAGGTATCACAGTGTCCCACTGGTTGTCCTCCTTCCACCATGTCTCTGATATTCCAATCATATCTAACCTCTCATTTAGTGCTATATATTCTAACTCTCCCATCTTATTTTTTAGACTGCTAGCATTTGCATACAAGCATTTTAGAGACTGTATTTTATTCATATTAATCTGGCTATTGGTAGACATGGGTAATTTGGGATCTTTAAGCTCTGTCTGCTCCATACACGAGGGTATTTGGGCTACTTTACTCTTTTTTGGAACCTCTCTGCTTTTGGTAGTATCCTTCAAGGATACATTCTTCCGAACCATGTGCTCTTGGGCGACTGTCGGCTTTCCCCTATTATCTAGTTTAAAAGCTGCTCTATCTCCTTTTTAAAGGTTAATGCCAGCAGCCTGATTCCATCCCGGTTAAGGTGAAGCCCATCCCTAGTGTGGACACAGTCATGTTGGCAGTAACCAAGAAGACAACCATCCCAATTGAAGACAGTGCGGCCCTTAAGGATGCCCAGGACAGGAATCTGGACACATTATTAAAATAGGCCTTTAACATCAATGCCCTGGCTCTCCAGGCATCCATGTGTGGGACTTGGGTGGCCAGGGCTTGCCTACGATGGTCTCAGCAACTCCAGCTGCCTAGTGATCTCCTAGGTGGCTCGGCTAGTGAAGCGGCAAAGAATGAGTCAGGGGCGGCATACCTTACAGATAGCCACTAAAATCTCATCAGGAGTCTGGCGAAGAGTATGGCTACTGTGGTGGTGGCCCATCATTACCTTTGGCTTCGCAACTGGGCTGCAGACAATTCCTCTAAGGCTCGCCTCAGCAGACTCCCTTTTATGGGAAAGCTGCTTTTTGGGGAGGATCTGGACAAATTGGTGAAGGAGCTGGGGGAATCTAAGGGAGGCAGGATCCCTGAGGATAAGCTCAAACAGAGTTTCAACCCCACCCCCGCGCAGTCCCAACCGCGGGACTTTCATAAGTTTCAGCCTGCTCATTCGGTGCCCTTTCAGAGGGAATGCTTCCCCTCGAGGGGACAGGGTTTCCGGGGATTTCGAGGAGCAGGAAAGGGATTTGGGGCCTCTTCCTCTGCCCTGGGACCTAGGAAGGCACAATGAAGCAAGGGGGGCCCAGACGGGGGACATCTGCGGCAGTTCTTCTCTGTCTGGGCCCGGGTCACTTCCGATCAATGGGTTCTGGAGGTTGTTTGAGAAAGGTATGCCCTCAAACTTGCAAGACCAATTCCCCCATCGTTCTTGCAGTCTCCTTGCAGAGTTATGGCCAAGGTCATAGCAGTGAAGGAAACTTTGGTGGGGCTTCTGCTCCTGGGAGCGGTCATGCCTGTCCCCGAAGGCCAGTGTGGCTGCGGTCGGTACTCTATCTATTTTGTGGTACCCAAAAAGGAGGGTTCCTTTCGCCTGATCCTCGACCTCAAGCAAGTCAATCATTACCTCTGGGTACCTCATTTTAGCATGGAAACCTTGAGGTTTGTGATAGTAGCGGTATGGCAGGGAGAGTTTCTAACATCTCTCGACCTCACCGAGGCATATCTCCATATTCCCATCCATGCGTCACATCAGCAGTTTCTGCGATTTGCGGTACCAATGGGACATGCCCAGTGTCAAGCATTGCCATACAGTCTGTCGACTACTTCTCATACTTTTACCAAGGTCATGGTCGTGGTGGCTGCGGCTCTATGCAAGGAAGGGATTCTGGTCCACCCGTACCTCGATGACTGGTTGATCCAGGCCAGGTCCAAGGAGGAGAGTGTAAAGGCAAATGCCAGGGTAGTCAGTCTCCTGAGGAGTCTAGGGTGGGTGATCAATATGACCAAGAGAAGATTGGTTCCCTCTCAGAAGATCGAGTATCTCGGGGCAAGGTTCAACACCCGCAGAGGCAAGGTGTTCTTGCCGGTTGAGAAGGCGAGGAAACTACGGCATCTGGTGCACCAGTTCCTAGCCTCAGCTTGGCATTACCTGGAAATGCTGGGGACCATGGCAGTGATGATCGAGCTCGTGCTCTTCTCCATCGCTGGTCTCATCAACATCAGCCCTTGTCCATGGTGCTACCCTGTCCCTCGGTGACCAGGAGAGCCCTAGAGTGGTGGCTCCAGCCAGGAAATTTGGAGCAGGGCATGCCCCTCAAGTCCCCTCAGTGAATTCAGTTGACAACGGATGTCAGTCTGGTCAGTTGGGGGGCTCACTGTGAGGGGCACTTTGCCCAGGGTCGCTAGAGTGCCCTGGAAGCCCAGTGGTCCATAAACAGATTAGAGATGCAAGCAGTGGCTCTGACTCTGAGAGCGTTTGAGCACTGGGTCTGCCAAAAGGCAGTCCAGGTGTTCTCGGGCCATGTTGGCCTATATCAACCATCAGGGAGGCACGGGCAGTCCTCCCTTGGAGGAGGAGGCAGAGAGTCTGCTGGATTAGGCCAAAGCCCATCTGCATGCCTTGTCGGCAGTACATGTAGCCGGGGTAGAAAACATCATGGCGGACTACCTGAGACGGTTCAAGGTGGATCATGGCAAATGGGAGCTCTGTCAGGAGGTGTTCGAGCAGGTGGTGAGCTGATGGGGTCCTCCCATCATGGACCTCATGGCAAGATGGGAGTCGGCCAAAGCAAGCTGCTTCTTCAGTAGGAGAAAGAAAAGGATGTCAGAGGGCCTGTATTCTCTAGTTCAGAGGTGGCCCATGGAGGGGTTTCTGTATGTGTTTCCTCCGTGGGCTCTCTTAGGCAGGGTCCTCCAGCAGATTGAGGACTACCGAGGGTTGGTAGTTCTGATAGCCCCAGACTGGCCAAGGTGGCTGTGATATGCCGACTTCATGCAGCTGCTGGCCGATCGCTTCTGGAGGCTTCCGGTGAGAGACGATCTCCTAACTCAGGGCCCAGTTTGTATATCACATGTAGATCAATTCTCGCTTACAGCTTGGCTCTTGAAAGGGCAAGATTGCGAAAGCGAGAGTATTCCGGGGCGGTGATCACAACCTTACTAAATGCTCGGAAGCATTCGACCTGCCTCTCCTATGTGAGAGTCTGGCGCATCTTTGAGAGCTGGTGTGCAGTCCGAGAGAAGAGGCCTACAGCAGTTTCTGTTCCAGAGATTCTAGAGTTTTTACAGGCAGGATTCGAGAAAGGCCTGGCTGCCAGCCCTTTGCGGGTGCAGTTGACAACGATTTCCTGTTACCGGGGCAAGATTCAAGGTAAGTCAATAGGTGAATATCCGGACATAGGGCGGTTCCTGAAAGTGGTGAGGCGCCTGCGCCCAAAGCAAAGGTCATTGGTTCCTCCCAGGGACCTCAATCTCATGCTGGATACACTAGCTGGGGAACCCTACGAGCCGGTAGGGCGAGCCTCTCTGAAGGACTTGACCCTCAAAACAGTATTTCTGGTTGCTATCTGTTCAACTAGATGTATTTTTGAGCTTCAGGCTCTTTTGTGTCATCCTCCGTTTCTGACCTTCTTCAAAGAAAATGTAGTCTTGCGGATGGTGCCTTCCTTTTTGCCCAAAGTGGTCTTGCCTTTTCATGTGAATCAGCCGGTGTCTCTCCCATCCTTCTCAAAGGTGGGACAGGCGCCAGGCGATGCTCGGCTGTGCTGTCTGGATATGCGCAGGGTGCTGAGGTGCTACATTGATAGAACGGCAGTGTTCTACAAATTGGACCGGTTGTTTGTCTTGTTTGGGGGACCACGGAGAGGGGAGGCAGTGGTCAAGGCTTCCATTTCCAGGTGGATTAAGGAGGCCATTGCTTTGGCATACATTTTGAAAGGAACACCCATTCCGTGGGTTTTGTGGGCACACTCTACACGAGCCCAAGCGGCCTTGTGGGTGAAGTTCAGTCTGGTTCCACCACTGGATGTTTGTAGGGCGGCTACATGGACCTCTCTGCATACTTTCGCCAAGCACTATCGTTGGATGTTCAGGCAGCGGGAGATGCCAGGTTTGGGGGAGCGATTCTTTGGTCTGGTCTCACAGGCCCCTCCCACTCTTGAACTGCTCTTTTAAATCCCAGAGGAAAGGGACTGGACTGGAGGGATGCTTAGGAAGGAGTAATTAGACATTAACTTCTAATTAGCATTCCGGAAGGAACTCCAGTCCAGTCCCTGATCCCACCCAATTTGTTTCTGCTTAGATGTGGAGAGACGTCGCCGGTCCAAAGAATTAGCATGTGAGAGCGGCGTAAAGTTTCAGAATGCTCATCACCGAGGAAGTTGAGGTGGTGCAGCGGAATGGACAAGTTGGGTGCCCTTTGAACTGAGTGTTTCGGGGCGAGTTGCATATCAGGTAAGCCTCCTCCTTTTCGGCGGGGGGGGGGGGGGAGGAATCCCTTCCGGGGTAGGGGGAGGTATTAATTTGGGATTTTCGATTAGCTGTAGTTAGTTGGATTGTTAGACTGCTTAATTGTCTCTCCGTTGTCTGCTTTGTCAATTGGATACTGGAGCTGGTGGGAGGTGCCAGTGGTATTTATATCTCAGTGTCATCAAGAAGATGACATGCTCAGTCTCCAAGCTGCTGGAAGGGGAGCACAACCCAGAGGAAAGGACTGGAATGGAGTTCCTTCAGGAACACTAATTAGCAGGTAAGGTCTAATTACTCCTTATTGAGTGGATGTGATAGATTAGTATATTCTCCATTTGCAGTGACCTGTAGGATCTTTGAATCCTAACATTGCTGTATAGGAAGGTGTGGAGGTAAGGTCTAATTACTCCTTATTGAGTGGATGTGATAGATTAGTATATACTCCATTTGCAGTGACCTGTAGGCTCTTTGAATCCTAACATTGCTGTATAGGAAGGTGTGGAGCTTACTAGTTAGAGCAATGCCTTCATATGCAGGAGATAAGGATTTGATTCCCACTTGGTCATTTTGGGTCTGTGTGCTACTCAGGCCATTTCTCTGCCTTTAACTGTCCTGGCTCTACTGTGACTTGCAGACACTCATCCTTCTACTTTGTTATGCATTCTGGCCACACTTTGGGTCAGCGAACATGCTATTCCACTTCATGGCCTTATGCAAACATGGCTTTATTGCCTCTGATACAGCCCATTGCAGGGATCTAACATGTTCACCCTGCATATGTCAGGACCCACTTGGGGGATTGGCATGATGGTAACAGCAATGGCATGGGAGGTAAGATACCATGGGTTGAGGCCCACTATCACTCCTTATGTGATATTTTAGAATGAGTTACTGTCACATTTTTTGTTAACTACAACCTTCATGGATTGACAACACCTCCTTGTGACCTTGGGCAGGTCATTTAACCCACCAATGGCTTAGCTGACTGCAGCTGCATACAGTCCATGGTTTTCATCAGACATTAGTAATTGATGGTAAGATGTACCCCGACATGACTGCACTGCTTTAGCAGTATATTAACAGGCAGTTACATGCATACATCTGTAACCTACTTGGGAAACATGAGTCATGTGTGACTTCATGTCTGTTACTGTACAGCTTTAGTTCCCTTCCATTTCTTCAGTACATGTGGACACATCCTACCCCTCGGATATCCACCTGCAGGGCTCAGCTCATGTCTATCCATACCCTATTTGCCCAGTATGAATAACACCTGTGCAGTTGTTATCAGCACTTTTGTCTGAGGTATTGTATGGTGGTTATGTGGCTAGGACAGGTGTGAGTCCATCATGTCTGTTATCAAGCTTTCCTAGTGGCAATGGCACACATTTTCATGCACAGTACAGATTTATTGGGTATGCACCTATGGCACATCGGTGTTACTAGCCCATACCACCCTCATGTCCGCTATCATCTGTCCTTCAGCCCATCTACCTCTGCCGGCTGGGTGCAGTGTTGCCTTCTTGTTCAGGCTGCTACACTGATACTTTTTCCCACACATACCTCTCCTGTTCCTGATGTGCATGTCACCACTCCTACTCTGTCCTCCTGTCACTGCACACATCCTGCCACTTCTGACTCCACTGGGGGACACGTGTTCCACATCCTACCATACACTGACATTCTGCCATATTACATTGGCACCCCTTGTGCATCCGAACACATGCTCATCCACTTTAATGGCTGACACATAGGGTGCCCACTGGTCTGGTAGATCCATCATCTCCTACCTGTTCTTCCAGCCATCACCTTCAGATTGTCTTCCCTTGCTGCTTCTTTATCCAGCATTAGGGTTACAGCTGTTTTCAGAGGTTAAGTGCCTACTTGACACCTTAATGCCCGATATCCCATTACTGCATGTTAAATAGCCCAAACCACCCTTAATGCCGGAATGCCTCCGACATGCCCAGAGCCTTTGTCACATGGAAAGCCCCTTTTTGCTCCTGTTAATGCTCAGTAATGCATGCTCCCTTACCACCATTTAGTAAATATATCCCTTAGGTTCCTATGTCCGGATAGTGGATGCCACTGAATATCCAGATTGTGTGGCTACTATTTGGATAATCTTGGCACTTATCTGGATGATGGCAGTTTTCAGCTGCCATCCGAAAAAGTTATCCAGATAGAAATTTAGGCCAGCTCTTTCTGCAGCCTAAGCAGATAACTTAGCTGGATAGCAGTTGAAAATCCCCATCATCCTGGTAAGTGACATGATTATCTAGATAGTGGCTGTACTGCACTTGTTCTGCCAATGGACCACCCCTGCACTGACCAGAGGTCTGAAGAGGGAGGGAGGGAGTTAATAAACTGTGATAAAAAAAGCATTTTACTGCAGCATAGTTTACTGTAAAAAGTCACTAATCTACAATATTTCAATACCAAAGGTTAGTGACTCCCACAGTAAAGGAATTACTCAGCATGCACTGAAAACTGACAACTGTATTATTTGGAAGAAAAAAATAATGCAAGCTCAAAATGCCTTTATATATCAACTTGACAGCGGAAGAAACACAAGACTACTGCTGGGGTTCAAACGGTGCCATTTTGAAGCAGGGCACATACTCTCTTCTGCTAAATGACAGAACACCAGAATGGCTATGAGACGACATGAAATTTGTGCTGGAAGAAAGCAAAAAGGCTCTGCAAAAAGTGAAAAAGCAAAAATAGTCAAAATGGATGACCAAAGAAACTCTCAAAATTGCTCAGAAATGCAGAGAAGCTAAAGCCAGAGGAGAAAGAGAGGCAATCAGAGAACTCAACAGATTTCCAATGTGCAGGAAGATGAGACAAGGAGAAGTACTACAATGATGCATGCAAGGAAATAGAATCAGAAACTACAGTATTAAAGGAAGAACAAGACTGACTTTCTTAGAGCTATGAGAGTTAAAGAGAAAATTTCAGCCTCTAATTGGAATGCTAAAAGATGCTTAAGTATCCATGTTGAATGATGATGAGATGATCAAGAAAAGGCAGAAAGAATATAAAGAATTATTATACCATAAAGATCAAATAGATCAACACTCTCTACCTTATAATCAGGAACCATTGGTGATGAAAGAAGTCGAACCAGCATTGAGAACATTTTCAAAGAACAAAGCACCAGGCATTGATGGCATTCCCATTGAAGTATTACAGCAATAATATGTACATAGCTGTTACAATACTTGCAAGGCTCTGCCAGGAAATTTGAAAGACAACTCATGGCCAAAAGACTGGAAAAGATCTGTCTTCATATAGAAACATAGAAATATGACGACAGAAAAAAAACACATGGCCTATCTAGTCTGTCCTTCCATATCAACAACTACAACAGTCCCCTTTCTTCCTTTAGAGATCCTCTGTGTTTGTCCCATGCTTTTTTTAATTCAGATACTGTCCTCATCTCTACCACCTCCACTGGGAGACTATTCCACCGATCCACTACTCTTTCCATAAAGAAATATTTCCGCATATCACTCCTGAATCTATCCCCCTTCACCCTCATCCCATGTCCCCTTGTAGCAGAACTTGCTTTCAATTGAAAGAGGCTCTCCCCCTGTACATTTATGCCATGGAGGTATTTAAACATCTCAATCATATCACCTCTATCCCGCCTTTCCTCTAAGGTGTACATATTAAGATCCTTAAGTCTGTCCTCATATGCTTTATAATGAAGACCACTAACCATTTTAGTAGCCAGGGGAGGCTCAAGGCAATCTGCTGCCTGAGGCGAGGGATGAGATGGCGCCCCCCTCCCCCCCCCGGGGGGGGGATCTTTCTCAAAACTCCAGTCAGGCACTGAACCAAACCAAAAAGCCAATTAGATAATGTGGAGCAAATGCAAGATGTTCACACACCAAGGAACTAAAAGAAAGAGCGAGAACCACAGCAGTTTATAACTCCAAATTATAATTCATTTGAATTTTGTTGTTATAAACTGCGTTATGGTGCTTGCTTTTTCTTTTTGAACATATATTCTGCATTCACAGAACCCCCTCCTCAACAATGGATGCAGAGCAGAGGTAGGACATTCACCCACAGAACTCAATATATTAAAAAAAAAATCTGATTCTAATCACCTCACCAGCAACAAACATTCTCCAGTACCAGGCATATTGGGAACTAATATAAAACCCTACTAAAGTCACTGAAGATCTGCAAGACCAAATCTACCATACCATACCAGCATACATTTCCAAAACTCATACAATAAGGGGCCTATCCAGAAAAACGCAGCACTATAAACGCTGCAATGGGCCCTAAAACATCCATACACCTATTTGAAAAGCTGTACATGTCAAATTACTGCAGTACAGATCCCTACATACAAACACCATGTTAACAGAACACCTAGCCTTGGTCACACACTCAGAACACAGACCCTCACCAAGCAAAGAATAAGTGACCACAACCTAAAGCAAAAATAAAAATATGTAGGCAAAAATTAAAATGAAACCCCAAGAAGCCAGACTCCGCATGTGGCGCCACACCAGATAAGAGATACAGTTCCCCATACTGTGTGAAATATAAATAGCGCAAAGTCCAACCGCTAAATTGAAAATAAGATTATTTTTTCTACCTTTGTTGTCTGATGATTTTTGATCATGCTGGTCCTGATCTGAGGTTTCTGTTTTCCTCTGTCTTCTTTTAGCTCTTTTTCTATGGTCTATAGTCTATCTGCCATTTCTTGTCTCTCCTTTTGCTTCCTTCATTTTCTTCCATCAGCCTTTTCCAAGTTCCATTAACTCTCCTCAGTATCAGCATCCTTTACTGCCTCCCCTTCCAGTATCTACCAGTGCCAACCCCCTTTCATTCCCAGTACCAGCACTGGTGTCTATTCTCTTCCAGTCCCCTTCATTCCCCATCGTCCAGCCCCTTCTAGTCAAAATACCATCCCAGGTATCAGCGAACTTCCAGTCCCAGTGCCCCCTCCCGTGACAGTTCCCTTCCAGTCACCCTCTCCTCTGTCCATCCACCTTCCAGTGCCATTCTTGGGTGTCAGCTCCCTTCCAGCCCCCACCTTCGCTTCTTTTCTGCTCCCTTCCAACTCCACTGTCAGCTCCCTTCCAGCCCCCACCTTCCCCCTGTCAGTTCTCTTTCAAACCCCCTCCTATTATCCAGCCACCTTCCAGCCCAGTCCCCAAGTGTCTACTCCCTTCCAGCTCCTTCCCCCATGACTGCTCCCTTCCAGCTCTCCCGTATATCCTCTCCATTCCAGCTCCCCCCCATGTCTGCTCTGCTCCCTTCCAGCTCCCCCCGTTTCTGCTCCCTTCCAGCTCTCCCCCCATGTCTGCTTCCTTCTAGCTCTCCCCCCCCCCCATGTCTGCTCTTCTCCCTTCCAGGCCACCCTGTCTGCTCCTTTCCAGCTCTCCCCCATGTCTGCTCTGCTTCCTTCCAGCTCCCCCCATGTCTGCTCTGCTCCATTCCAGACCCCATAGTCTGCTCCCTTCCAGCTCTCCCTCGTTTCTGGTCCCTTCCAGATCCCCCTATCTGCTCCCTTCCAGCTTCCCCCCATGTCTGCTCCCTTCCAGGCCCCCCCCCCCATGTCTGCTCCCTTCTGGCACCTTTCCCTCCTCCCCCCTCACTGATTGGTCCTTTAAAAAAAAGAAAGTAGCCGCAGGAACATTTCTCTGTTCCCGTGGCTCTGCTAACTTTTAAATTGCTGGGTCATGGAGTTTCTAAAGGCAAATTAACAGAGCTTTTTTGAAGCGGAGGTGCATGTTACTACTGAGTCTAGCCCTTTTTACTCTCATCCTATGTCCTCTCATAGCACAGCTTGCTTTAATTTGAAAGAGACCACCCTGTGCATTTATGCCACAGAGATATTTAAATGTCTCCATCATATTGCCCCATCCCGCCTTTCCTCTAAAGTGTACACATTAAGACCTTTAAGGGGTATGTTTACAAAAACAGCGCTAACGTCGCAGCAGCGATTTTATCATGCGATGAGTGATGTTATTGTGCGATAATGGTGCATTACCGTGCGCTAACATCACGTATCATGCGATAACGTCTCCGGCGGTGTTAAGGTGCGCAGAGGGTGGAGTAAGGCTCCCCAGAGGGCGGAGATAAGAGGTCAATGGGCGGAGAGTGGATGGGGAGAGGCTCCAGGCACACTAACACCGTGAAATGAAGGACTGAAAAATAACGCCAGTGAAAAACTCGCGCTAGAGGCACATTTGCAGGGGAGAGAGACAATTTCAGTCAGCAATGTGCAGCAAAGGCAGGGAAACCAAGAAAAGTGATAGTAGTGATACATGTGCAGCAACATCATAGTGCCCAAGTGCGAAAGAGCACTAAGGTAAGGTTGCAAATGGGGTACAGGGGGCTGCAGGCGGGACATGCATTGGGGCAGCTGGGGCACAGGGTGGGCTAGGCAGATGCCTAGGTGACACAGAGGAATGTAGAAGCGGAAAACCAGCAAGACAGCAACTGACGAAGGTCAAACATGTCCACGAGAATGTGTCTCACAGTGTCCCAGGGGACAGTACCCAGCAAGTACACCAAAGGGCACATAACATAGGCAGTCGGTGCCGGGGGGAAGCGTGGATGTCTATGCAGGCACCCCTACCCCATATCATGCACCATAGGCAGCCGCCTACTGGCACACTGGAAGGCCTGAGACTGCGCACCACTGGCACAAGGGCATGTTAGCATGGTGACGGAGGGGTGCTGGTGGTGGAGGGGGCAGTGGCATCTGCCCACAGCAGACCAAGGCCAAGCCCTGTTTAGGTGGGTGCCATGCACTGCAACAGACTAGGTCTGTCTGACGAACAGTCATGATATCCCCAGGGAATGATCTGCTTCCGTGGCAACAGTTTGGTGCAGTACACACAGCTAGTGTGTTTAGGGGCAGAAGGTCACAGGTTCAAGTCCCAGCTGTGGCACCTGCAAACCATGTCCCTATATTTTACCCAGTACTAAACCATAGTAATAAAGACGGAACCTTTATTGCAGATAAAACAAACATGCCATAAACACCTATATTTTACCCTACAGAGCACAGACACCATAAACATGTGCAAGCCCTAGAGCAGAGTTTCCCAACTGCAGTCCTGGAGGACCAAACACCATTCAGATTCCATGCTGTCCCTAATAAATATGCCTGTGCTGCATTTGTATGCACCACCCCCATGGTATGCAAATGTATCTCATGCATATTCATTAGGGACAGCATGAAAACCTGAACCATGTTTGACCCACCAGGACCGGAGTTAGGAATCTCTGCCCTAGAGCAGCGGCCAAAAGGGGCACAAACACCAACACCCACAGGCTCCACTATCCAAAGCCTCATGGAGAGTCAGGCTATTGGGCCCTGCGCGGAGCAGCATCTTCCAATACTAGCACCTGCATACCTTAACAATGCCGTCCTAATCTTGAGAACACGTTACACATATATCAAAAGGTTGCTATGATTAATGTCAGATAACAAATCCTAAGTTAAATACAATTTGTTGACAGAGATTCATCATAACAACCTTTCTGATATCTGTGGAGTGTGTTTCAGTTTTTGTTTCTGACAGTGTTTACCACCCCGGGGAGTGACCCCAACAGTACTGCATACCATAGCAATGCCTGCACTGTGCCCAGGACTGGTGTGGTGGCCAGAGCTGCCAAAAACCTTTATATTTGCACAATGCTGGCATAGGTATGGGAGTGTGTGTATGTCTATCCAGTGTTTTGTGGCTGCCTACACCTTACTGAGCCCACACTGCTGGCACTGTTTCCAGTGTTAGCCTGCCAATGTGCATAATGTGGAGCAAGGTACTGTGGGTATGGCCAGGATAGGGCAGCCTGGGCAGGATGCATCTGCACAGGGCATAGGGCAATGGCAGGGACATTGTAGTGCCTGACCACCACCTGCACAGACAGGGTGACCACAGCATGTCATGCTAGGAGGTCACTCTCACCCTGACTGAGCAGTGACCATGGCATGGCTAGGTTCCCCTTAGTGCTATACACCATTTCTCAAGTGATATCTATGGGTTCTCTTTAATGGGGCCATTTCACTAATATATACCTGAATGGTGTGTGTGCTCACATCCCATTTTTGGGTGCTGTCATGATGTGGGCACTGATAAAGTTGTTTTGAAGAAAAGAAATCCTGTTTCTTTAGGGGAACTAGATGTGCAGTTACCCCCAGGCACAGCTAGAGGGAGCAGGAACAGACATGCCGGACTTAATGAACCTAGGCTCTCTGATGACCTGCAGCTGAAAGGGAACCAGGAAGTCATCAGTAACCGTTCACTTTATAAGCCAGAGCTGGAGGAGAGAGAGGAGAGCTGGTAGTAGAAGAAGGAGAAGAAGGAACCGCAGAGAAGCCTGGAGGCTATCAAGGAGATAAGCCTGAGAGCTGTGAAGGAAGCAAGGCTGGGAGCTGGAGGAGAAGCAGACTGCACAAGGTGGGAAGCCAGAAGGCCCAAACTGATCCTGTTGTACTAGGGGAGTTTGGTGGAAGTTGCCCCAAGGTGAGAGTGTCTGCCATGCCTATTTCCTATACTCTGCCTGGAGATAGAATAGAGAGAAAAAAGCCAAGAACCAGAGAGAAAGGTTCTGACAGAAGCTTATTATCTCTAGAGGATCATTGCCCAGTTTCACCTGTTCAGAGGGAAAAGCACTTTTATAGGCAACAGAAGTTTTTACCCAGAGTGAGAGGAGAATCCAACAGCAGTTTTATTCCACTGCCTAGAAGCACACCTCGGTCTCCGGTTGGCAGGCAGAAGTGCAGCTACCAAGGGAGAGGTGCAGGAAGAAGAAGCACTGTGGATTTCATCTCACCAAAGCCAAGGTATGAGGCATTAAACATTGACTGTAATAATTGTGCTACTAAAAGCTCTGCTAAAACAAATATTCCTTCTATGAGAAACAAGACTCAAGACTGGTTTAGTAAACTACCACCAGCCTTGAGAATCCCTGGCTATGCGAAGCCAGACTCCCGAGTTTTAAACTACCATGCTGAGATAGACAGGGACAGTGAATGCTCCTTGAATGAGTACAGGGAAGAAGAATCTATGGAAGTGGATTACCCAAGCACTGTTCCCTCACCTATGCCAGAGTTAATGGAATGTGATTGGTGCACTGCCTATTCTCCAAAGTCTGTATGCTCCACATACCACAGAAGAATAAGTGAAATATAATTTAATGTTTCTTACACTGAATTCTACTATGGAAAAACCTGCCTTAACTGTGAAGTAACAGTTAATTGCTCAGTGTGAATATTGGTACCTTTTAAGACAAAGGACTGTTTCTGTTATCTGGAATTATCTCTTAGTTGAACCTTGCTTTAAACAGGGAATAAAAGCCTTTATTTCCCTCCACCTGGTCTCTTTGATCATTAACGTCTCTACATAGTGGCGTAAAATCTTTGTGTCCGGTACACCCCGTGACAGTGCACACAGTTCTTCTAGGAACATGTACTAGCTAGCAGACTGTCTGCAGTTAGCATGTGTATGGTTGTAGCACCTTGCAGGGTGCAGTGGGTGGAGACTGACTGTGCACTCTGCAGGTGAATGTCAGATAGTGGTGGGGGGCAGCTAAGCTTTTCCAGGCCTATTGCCTGTCTGCCAGTGCCCTATGTGATGTGTACAAATCTACACTGACTGCCCTGTAGGGTGCCTATTCCCCAGCAGGACTGAGGTTGATGGTCCCCTCTACTGCCACCATTGCAGATATGTAGAATGTGGATCTGTTGGTGGGAGATCCTGTCCCCACCCTGACCCACAGAGGGCATCTTGGGTGGTGCTACATAATCCACTTTTGGGTCCAACCACCACCCTTCTCTTATAACATGTGCCCATGGCAACCACACAGGATATGCAGTATGCTGGGTGCATCATAGTCCACAAGGGCTAGACATGACTAGGAAATACAGATGGACACAGGTGCATCCTGGGTATGTCTACAAAGACTATCACACACTGGCACTGATGGGGACTTGCAGCATAGCCTCTCTCAGCCAAGCCAGGTGCTGGGCACCCTACCTCACCCTCAGGTGAGCACAGGAACCGCACAATGTCACGGTCTGTAGCTACTTTGTGCCAGTAACACACACGGTCAGTTCCCCCTACCAGGCCGGGATGCTATAGAGGCGCATACCCCATCTTGTGAGCAGAAGTAGGCTGCTGATCTGCATGTGCAGTGCATCATGGGTACGGGTGGGTTTACCCTATCCTGGTAATCACAGCAGAGAGTTTGTGTGGTGACCTGCAGTCTTTCTGTAGCCAGCCAGCAGTGTGTTAGATGCTATAGAGATGTAGCCTACTAGTTACGTCAATGACTGCAAAGTCAGAGGTCATAGGTTTGATCTTGCAGTGGTGTTATTTAATAAGGCTGTCTGAGGCTTTTCCTTTTAATTTAAATCAGTGCTGCCAGCAAAAACACCCTCACAGTACCGTAGCCTAAGGTGCCTCATAAGGCACCCTATAGAGCACCCTATAAGGTGCCCTATAAAGTGCCCTATAGGGCACATTATAAGGTGCCTTGGCGGGCAGAGCACTTTATAATGTGCCCTATGGAGTACCTTATAGGGTGCCTTATGCTGCACCTTAGGTTACGGCACTGTGAGGGTGTTTTTGCTGGCAGCATTGATTTAAATTAAAAAAGGAAATGCCTCAGACAGCCTTTTTACATAACAGGATCAAACCCATGCCCTCTGCCTCCACAGTCATTGCAGCAACCAGTGGGCTACATCGTTATAGCTGAAAACACTGCGCTGGCATGAACTTAGTGTTAACGCGCGTTAACGTGCCAGGGCGCCCACTATCGCATGATACCATTTCCTTGCAACCTTACCTCCAGACCACCCACTAACTTATATGGCATTCTGCACATTAATGCTACAACTAGCGCCGGTAACATTAAGACGGTTTAGTAAACGTACCCCAAAGTCTGTCCTTATGTGCTTCATAACAAAGATCACTAACCATTTTAGTAGCCACCCCCTACTTATATCCTTTTGAACGTACGGTCTCCAGAATTGCACACAATACTTTAAGGGGTATGTTTACTAAACCGCAGTAATGTTACCCGTGTTAGGTTCCACGGTAATGGTACAGATGCCCATATAAAAGCGTGGGAGGTGCATCATTACGGCAATCCGTATCAGCTAACGCGCATTACAAGGGGCCTTAGACTAACGCGCATTACAAGGCGCCTTATGAGGCACCTTACAAGGCACATTACAAGGCGCCTTGTAAGGTGCCTTCCAAGTAAGGTGCCTTATAAGTAAGGTGCCTTATAAGGTGCCTTGTTAGGTGCCTTATAAGGTGCCTTGTAAGGTGTCTCATAAGGCGCTTTGTAAGGCGCCCTATAGAGCTCTTTGGGCTAAGCGCCATATTAGGCACCCCTGGACAAGGCACCTTAGAAAGCACCATGGGTTACGGAACCATAGGTGAAGGTAGCCTAACAAAGTTATGGAGCCCTAGGTCAGTGTGCCCTAAAGGCTGCAAGTTGCTTCAGGATGACATGCATGATTTGTGAGGCACAGAGAAAGATGTAGCCCTAACACTAGATAGACCACCAAGAAAAGGCAATGAACAGGTGAGTGAAGGAGGGAGAGCTGGGAGCTGCTGGACCTGCCATATCTGAGGGCATCCCATGTGGCTGCCAGTACTGTTGACAAACATAGTGGGGGCAACTGTAACACAGCACAGGGTGCTGGCAATGTAAAGTACTGGAAAGACAGTGGGTAGCAAACCATGGGAATACGTGTCCCCCAGTGGAGGCGGAGGTGGCAGGATAGTTATAATGATGGGTGGACTGAGGAGTGGTGGTGATAAAAGAAAGCAACCAATGTATCTGTAAGATGCAATAGGACAAAAAGAACAGATACCCAGACTGGCAGAGTTTTCAGGTTCGAAAACCCCCCCTTTTTTATTACCCCTACCCGTTTAGGCCAGATGACCTTCTTCAGGGGGATATTATAGGGTGCAAACCTCAAAGAAACAAACACATCAAATAAATAATTAATAAACAATATAAACATTAATTAAAATCATTAAAAAGTATAAAAACAAAATAAATGACATAATAACTGGAAAGCCAGAACCGTTGACATCTGTAATAATCAAATATTGATCATAGAAGTAAAAATACAGACATATATAATGTGCTATAATGATATTTACAGTAAAAAAAGTAAAAAGCAAATAAATAAACAATCAAAAGAATTTTTATCAAAAAGGGACAGGAGATGAGATGAGGAGGACATAACTGAAAACATAAATATGTCTATCGATACCTTTTTTGTGTATGTATAGAGCTTCTGTTAAATAGAGAACATATATCACTAAAAAAAGGATAAAAAACCAATAAATAATAAATAATACACAGGCAAAATGATTAAAATTGATGAACAATATGATCCATCTTGAATAATATGCTCTAAAAATAAAGAAATAAAGCATCCTTAAAAATTAAATATCTAATAAATAATAAACATCTAAAACCATAAACAATGTGATAATGCGCTTAAAAATAATATTTGAATCATGTAATCAACAATAAATAATAAAAACTACAAATACAGTTAAAGTACGTACAAACCTATTAAAATATACTGGATAATTCCAGAGGTGAAAGGACCACAAAGTGGGGTACCTTGATCAAAGAATGATCACAAAAAAAATTTTTTGTGAAGCCACGGTAAAGGAGGAGCACTGTAATAACCCCAAAAGAGGTATGCCTGCAAGATCGATAGACAATGTCCTACCAATTTATAAAGACCCCAAAAGGTATGTGGAGATGAACTATCCCTAATTGTGCAGGGGGTAATAATTAATTATTGTGGAATTTAATTCCATTTTTATCTATATTGCAATGACGCCATAGCATACCATCAACAAGAACCTTATATTATAAAAATTGTAGTATCAAGACAGCAATGCGCTGAAAGTTAAGGAAATTGGCAGTACCGATGTACCAAATGAGCGCTGAATCCGAACGTCTTAACATAGATTGTATTTTCTTTCCAAACTGGATAATCAAGTATAATGGATTGATAATGTAAACAGAATAGTGTGCTAAACTAGCAGTACATTTAAAAGTAAATAATCCATGTGGAAAAAACAAATAGAGAAAGGAAAAGCAGTGCTGCTGTTTTGGCGTTTTTCCGCGGAATTGAACAACGGTTCACATAACCTCAACTAAATAAATTGGTTCCATAAATCAATTTTATGGAGATAAGAACATCGTTGATATCTTAAATATCAGTGCACACATTTGAAATCATGAGTGCTAAACATTCTACTGAAAGCTTAATATATAACTCCCGTTAGAAAACAAAACTCCGCTATGTCCAATATACCTACACATGTTATTCAAACGTGGTCTTGCACTTTTCATTCCAAAAAGAGACTCTTTGTAATGCTTTAAAGAATAAAATTCAAAAAAAGAAAGAAAACTCATAAATCCTGCATATTATCGTGAAATAAAACAACCATCTTACCTCACACTCCAGTGTTGCCTGCATCGCAGTAATGAGGTAAAGAACAAGTGCCTGAGCCCTGGTAAAACAACCTCCATCCTACTGGTATAAGACAACCCTCCAGGGTTGGTGGGCCAGAGCCATACCTGTGACTGGGGTAGCAGCAGACATGCTGGGGTTAGGGCTAGAAAACGACAACTGCCTCACACCACCTTCTGTCAGTCACCAGCAGACAGCACAGTCAGACTACACCTGCAGTACCTTATAAGTGTTCCAACCATGCATACTCTAACTGCAGATAGTACACTAGCCAATCCATAGTGCATGCTCACAGAAAAACTATGTGCACCAAACAGGTATCTTAGTGACTAGGGCCCAAACACTGTGAACACAAAAGTATCACTGGTAGCAGATAGTGTAGAGTGCTATGTGGGAACCTAGACATGCCATGGTCACTGTTCGGTCAGAGTGAGTGCCCTCCCAGCATGCCATGCTGTGGCCACCCTGTCCATGCAGGCGGTTGTTGGGCACTACAGTGTCCCAGCCATTGCCCCACACTCTGTGAAGATGCATACTGGCCAATCCGCCTTTTCCGGGCCATACCCACAATACCTTGCTCCTCATTATGCACATTTGCAGGCTAACGCTGGTAACAGTGGGACATTGTGGGCCCAGTGAGGTGTGGGCAGCCACAGAACAATGGATAGACATACACACACACACTCCTATGGCAGCATTGTGCAAAGATAGGGGTGGTTAGCAACCCTGCCCGCCACACTGGTCCTGATCACAGTGCCAACATTGATAAACTGTGCAGGAGGTAGTAGTAGTGCTCTGGTGATAACTGCAGCTCAGTGCTGGGGCTAACAGCCTGACTCTCCATGCAGCTTTGGATTGTGGAGCCTGTGTGAGTGGGTGTTTGTACCCCTGTTTGCCGCCGCTTTGGGATTTGCAAATGCTGCTGTTGTATCTGCATTGTAGGGTAAAATATAGGGACATGCTCTGCAAGAACCATGGCTGGGACTTGATCCTGTGACCCTCTGCTTCTGGACACACTGGCTGGGTGTACTGTACATGCTGTTGCCACAGATGCATGGGTGTCCCTGGAGCTACCTGTACTTTTCCTCAGCCAGACCTTTTACGTTACACTGCACACCACATATTGGTACAGGGCATGGCCTAGGTCCACTGCTGACATGACCATATGCTGTCGGTGCTGGTGGTGCGCAGTCCCAGGCCATCCATTGTGTGGGTAGATGGTCGCCTAGGGAGCGGGGTCCGGGGAGGGGGGCATACATGAGCATCCTCACATCCCCCCCATCAATGCCTACCATTAGTATGTCCCTTCTGCTTGGGGGAGGGTTGGCTGGGGGATATTAGGTCAGTGCCCTGGCAACTGTTAGCTCAGGTGGACCAGGTAGATGTAGGTGGATTATGTTTGGCCTTTGTCAGCTGATGTCATACTGATTTCTGGTTTCTATGTTCCTATGTGCCACCTAGGCGCCTGCCTAGTCCACCCTGTGTCCCAGCTGCCCCTGCTACATGTCCCGCATGCAGCCCCCTATGCCCCATTTGCACCATTGCCATAGTGGCCTTTCATACTTGGGCACTATGCTGTTGCTTCAAATGGAGCACTACTATCACTTGTCTTTGGTTCCCTGCCTATACTGTACATTGCTGACACTGAAATGGTTTCTCTCTCCTGTAAATATGCTTCTAAAGACAGGTTTTCATTTGCGTTAATTTTCAGCCCTTCGGTTCCCTGCGTTAGTGTAAAAGGAGCTCTCCCCGCCCATTGACCCCTTCTTTCTGCCCTCTCTCCACCCTCTGCGGTTTTTACCGTGGCCAGGAACGCTAACGCTCATTTGGTAATGTTAACGCACGTTAACGTTACATAGCACGCGTTAATGTTACCTAACGAGCGTTAACGTAGCCGCTGCTACGTTACCGCAGTTTAGTAAACATACCCGTAAGTTTTTCCAAATATAGATGCCTGTCTTCCTCTCTCTGTGATCTCTTGTATTTCATGAAGGCCTCCCTCTTTTTCTTCACCTTTTCAGCTACTTCTTTCGAAAGCCATAGCGGTCTTCTTTTCCTTTTACCTTTATTTACCATTTTAACAAAAAGGTTAGTTGCCCTTAAAATATCCCCTTTCAGTTTTTCCCACTGTTTTTCTACATCCCCCAGCTGTTCCCATCCCGCTAACGACTCCCTGAGGTATAGGCCCATCTTGGCAAAGTTAGTTTTCCTAAAGTCTAAGACCCTCACCTTTGAATGGATTCTAACAGCCCTAGTCCTAATACTGAACCACACCATCTGGTGATCACTGGATGCAAAATGATCTCCCACTATAACATCAGAAACACTTTCACCATTGGTAAGCACCAAATCCAGTATGGCCCCTTCACATGTGGTTGGGGTAAGGTACTTCATGCCGGAAGGTCAGGGGTTCAAATCCCACTAGAGGACAGCAACCTTGGGCCGGAAGGACTGGGGTTTCTAGTCCCACAGATGCTCCTTGTGGTCTTGGGCAAGCCACTTAACCCTCCATTGCCCATGTTCCCTGTAAGTATGTGTCTCATATCCCCGCGTGTTAAATGTATCCCCCAATTGTGTTGTGACCGCTTTGATTGAAGGATAAAGCGGTATACAAAAAACTGTCTAAATAAAAAAAAAAATAAAAAAAAATAAATTGCCTGAATAGTTCTCCCTGTAGAGAATCCAGGATTTCTTTACTTCTAGATGATACTGCAGCAGGAATGTGCCAATCAATATCTGAAGAAAGGTAATTCATCACACAATCACTTTGATCCTACACATTAGTAAGATTCTTCTCAAGATCATTCAGCAGAGACTAAAGGGGATCTTTACTTAACGGCGATAATGTAGCATCTGTGATGTTAACGTGCGGTAATCTTATCTAATGTAACATTAACACACGTTAACATTACCAGCAGTGATAAATGTCCCAGTGAGGGGAGAGAGGGCGGAGAGTAGGGGTCAATGGAAGGGGTGGGAACAAGGCCCTACATTACCACTGGCATCTTAATACCAGAAAGCTTACCATATATCAAAATCTGTTGGTAAGGGTGCATTTTGAGGAGAGAGAGCCTTTTTTTGTGTAATAAATTTTATTGAGCAGTATCAAAAAATAAACATACATACTCCTTGAATCACAATTAAAGTGCAAAGGTCATAGCCCAGCAACATATAACATAACATATCCTGTGAACCAACACAATCAGATGACTGAATATGTATTACAATGAGGAGATATACATTATATCAAGAAAAGATGGAAGGAATATACAGAGATTTTATATGATAAAGATCAAGTGGACCAACAGTCGTTTCAACCTGTACCTTATGATCGGGAACCATTGGTGATGAAAGAAGAAGTTGAAGCAGCATTGAAAGCCTTATCAAAGAACAAAGCACCAGGTATTGATAGCATTCCCATAGAAGTATTACAGCAATCTGATGCAGCTGTTACCGTACCTACAAGGCTCTGCCAAGAAATATGGAAGACAACATCATGGCCAACGGACTGGAAAAGATCTGTGTTTATACCAATACTAAAGAAAGGTGATCCAACTGACTGTGGAAATTATCTCACAATCGCTCTGATCCCACATGCCAGCAAGATTCTACTGAAGATTATTCAAAAGAGACTACAACCATACCTGGAACAAGAACTACCTGAAGTGCAAGCAGGGTTCAGGAAAGGGCAAGGAACGAGAGACATCATTGCGGATGTGAGATGGATTCTTGAAAAGACTAAAGAATACCAAAAGGATATCCATTTGTGCTTTATCGACTATAGCAAGGCTTTTGATGGTGTAAACCATGAGAAACTCTGGGCCACATTAAGAAGTGTGGGTATACCAGAACACCTGATCGTACTCTTGCACAATCTGTACATTGATCAAGAAGCAAAAGTTCGAATGGAACAAGGAGAAACAGAATGGTTTAAAATAAGCAAAGGTGTAAGACAAGGCTGCATACTTTCCCCCTACTTGTTTAATTTATATGCAGAACAAATCATCAGAGAAGCAGGATTGTATGAAGACAACAGAGGTGTGAAGATTGGTGGAAGACTCGTCAACAACCTTCGCTATGCTAATGATGCCACATTACTGGCTGAAAGTGAAGATGATCTGAAACATTCGCTTCTCACAATCAAAGAACATAGTCTCAAAATGGGCCTGCACCTTAATGTAAAGAAGACAAAGATCATGACAGCTGGCATAATCAACAGGTTCATCGTTGAAGAAGAAGAAATTGAAATCATGAAGAACTTTAACCTACTTGGATCAACTATCAATAAAGAAGCAACAAGCAGTTAAGAAATAAAACGACGCATTGCTCTTGGCAGAATGGCTATTAAAGACCTAGATAAGATTCTCAAGAGCAGAGATGTCTCTCTCCATACAAAGATTCGACTTGTTCAAGCCATGGTATTTTCAATAACATCATATGGATGTGAAAGCTGGACAGTGAAAAAGATAGACAGGAAGAAAATTGATGCCTTTGAATTA
Source organism: Ichthyophis bannanicus (assembly GCA_033557465.1). Taxonomy (NCBI): domain Eukaryota; kingdom Metazoa; phylum Chordata; class Amphibia; order Gymnophiona; family Ichthyophiidae; genus Ichthyophis; species Ichthyophis bannanicus. The sequence continues at coordinate 600,680,843 of CM066035.1, read as the reverse complement.
TGGTGCTGGCAGCGAATACTGTGTATACCATGGACTGCCCGAAGAACAAACCAATCGGTACTAGAGGAGATCAAACCTAAGCTTTCTTTAGAAGCTCAGATGACAAGACTTCGACTTTCATATTTTGGACACATAATGCGATCATTAGAGAAAGATATCATGCTTGGCAAGATAGAAGGTCAACGCAGAAGAGGAAGTCCAGCAATGAGATGGATCGATACAATAACAGCAGCTACGGGTACCAGTCTGTCAACAATGAGCCGCCTGAGTCAAGACCGAACACAATTTAGGATAGCTATCCAGAGGGTCGCCATGAGTCGACACCGACTCGACGGCACTTAACAACAACAACAACACATTATATGACAATAATCGTCCTGCATCTAACAAAATATACCTACCGATATCTGCAAACATGACCGACAGGATAATAAAACAGAGGATAAAAGGAGAGAGAAAGAAAGAAAGAAAGAAAGAGAGAAGTAGACAAGACAGAACACAACATTTGTCTTAAATAGTAAACAACAACAATGAATTGCATGGAATTCTACCTCCTTGACACCAAGAACACAGAAGTGCCCCCCTCCCTCCTACCCCCTCTGCCTACGCCTCAAATGCAGGAGATTAAAAACCCTCAAGGAGGCTAGCTCAAAAACAACACTACTCTATTTTACCCCTCCCCTATCCACCCCCTACCCCTCCCTAACCCCACCCACTCCCCCCAACCCTACCTCCCCCCCAACCCCCCCAACTGACCCCTCAAAATCTGGATGGGGACAAGCCAAGAAAGAAGAGAAAAAGAGAGAGAAAGGAGAAGGAAGTAATCCCTCTGACCACAATGAGAAGGAAGAATGAAAAAGGAACCCTAGACCACAACAATCAAAATGCCAAGATGTTCTTCCGAGACCTCAATTACCAGGCACATCTCCCAGAACCAAAGACCATATATCTCCTCCAGGAAAGGGAACACCAGGAACAGACGCCATAATTTTCTCCAGCCGGAAAACGTCCCAACATTTAGCTCTCCACTCAACAAGTGAAGGTGCACTACTGCACTTCCAAAACTGCGATAGTCGACCTAGCTGCCAACAAGAGTGACTGAACCACCTTTCAAAGAGGGGCATCACCAATTGTAACCGAGAGTACCCCTAACAGACAAATCTCCATGTCACAGGGTAAGGTTAACTGAAGACTGCCTATGATACACACCCAAAGCTTCCTCCAAAATTGCTGAATATATGGACAAGACCACCACATGTGATCGAAATCACCCAAGCGACCACACAGCCGCTAACATAACGGATCATCAGCACGATGCCAACGAAATAGCTGTTGCGGAGTAATATATAACCGATAGAGAATTTGCAATTGAGTGTGTATTAACCCAAGCGAAATAGAACAAGTATGTGAGTATTGATAAATTTCTAACCAAAAATCCTGGTCCTTTCCTGGCAGGGCCAGTGCCCATCTCTCCTGTGAGAACCACAACATCGGGAGCACAGGTAAATCGTCTGCTATACTCCGATGTAGCCGGGCAATAAAAGCTGGGAGGCGCCGGGATTCAAAGAGCTCGACTTCCCAACGACGCAGACAACGGATCACCTCTGACCTTGCAAGCTGCGGGGCCGCCAGACAATGACAAAACTGAAGATATTGAAACTGAGTAAGAGGGATGCCAAGGCACACCTCCAGACCACTCTCAGAGGAAGGGACCCTTCGAACAGTGAAGAAAGTCTGGCAGAGAGAATTGTTGAGCCAGGGCCCCTTTTCATGTCTCTGACAAACCCCAGAGCTCCCAAAATCAAAAAGGGAGATTGAGATGCCTGTATGCCGTATTGACGACAGATTCTCCTCCAAGCCCCCCAGCATGGACCAATGAAAGGGTGTGCCCATATCTTAGCCACCACCCATGCTTCACTAAGGAATGGCACAGCTGCCAATGGAATGGGCTGCAACCAAGCCCTCTCCAAATGTACCCAATTGGTCTCTGCAATAATTCTCCAGAGCAACAGAGAACGTAAACAAATGCAAGAGTAATACATCTCTGGATCAGGAAGCCCGAGCCCCCCAGACCACTTGGGCAGCGTAAGTATCCGCCAACTAATTAGCGGATGACTCCCATGCACAGAAAACGAGACACCGCCCACCTTAACTTTTTAAAGAAAGCTCTAGGAAGAGAAATGGACAATTGCATAAAAAGAAAAAGTAGTCTGGGTAAGACCAGCATCTTATATGTATTTATTCTTCCTAACCAAGAGACCGAACATTCTCCCCACCATTCCATATCGCGGGTAACGGACTGAAGGAGAGGCAAATAATTCAACTTATACAGCCGTGAAATATCTCGATGAATTAGAACCCCTAGATAGCGGAAGCACTCCACCACAGGGAACCCACCCCCTGAGAGCCTTTTTAAACGTCTGCAATTTACCGCACAGACAGGTGAGCCCAAGAAAGTTATAGTAGTGCTCCATTAGCAGCAACAGCATAGTGCCCAAGTATGAAAGGGCACTATGTTGATGGTGCAAATGGGGCAAAGGAGGGTGCATGTGGATCACGCAGTGGGGGTGGCTGGTGCACCGGGCAGACCAGGCAGTTGCCTAGGTGGCACAGAGGAATATGGAAATTGAAAATATGCAAGACTGTGTCTGACCAAAGAGTCCAGCATGCCCAGTATCCTGTGTCCAGCAGTGTCCAAACAAGGGCACAGGTAGGCAGCAGTGTTCTCAAGAGACACACAGGATCCACAATGCCTGAAATGGGGCAAGTCGTCCAAATCCTAGGACCCTCAAATAATGATTTATGGGCCTTTTTCATTAACTTTCCAAAACATTTATGAAACGCAGCTCAACTAACAGCCTTTAATACATCCTCTGGTAATGACTTGCAGGGTGTGAGGATATGTGGAAGGACAAAAGACATTCACCTAATAGTCCGGAATGGGGGACACTGTAGCTGCAGTGCATGTCCCCTAGTCCCTTAGCATTCTGATGGTAGAGACAATGGACCAATGTTTATCTCCCCCACTGCAGGAAATCTGCCCTAGACCTCAAAACCCACACTACTCAGCCGTCTCCTCCCCAGGTCGAAGAGACATAACAGTGGCAGGTAGTGAGGGGGACCCTGGAGAGGCAGATGGCGGGGGTGGGGATGTGTGTCTGTCCATGAATGCCCCCACCCTCCTGGATCATGCACCCTAGGCACCTGCTTACCTGTGCGTAGGCTGGCCTGGGACTGTGCACCACCAACACTGACAGCACATGTGCATGTCAGCATGGTGTGGGAGGAGTAAGTGGCACACAGCTGCAGCAAACGGAAGCCATGCCCTCATGCAGTGCGCCATGTGCTGTGCAACATATGACAGGGTCTATGTGATGTGAAGCATGCCATCCGGACAGACTGATATGACCATGTAGCAGTACTGTAGTGTACTACACACAGTTGGTGTTTATGTGAACAGAGGATCACAGGTTTGGTCTCAGCTGTAGATCATACAGTGCATGTCTCTATGGCTACATTTTATCCCACAATATAGGTACAATATCAACATGTGCAATCCTCAATGAATCAGCCAACAAGGGTACAAACACCCACACAGACAGACTCCACTATCCTCAGCTGGATGGAGAGTCAGGTTGACAGCACCAGCACATCGAGTGGTCATTAACATCAGAAGACACTACTATCTCCTGCACACCTTAACAATGCCTGAGCTGAGATTGGGACCAGAGTGGCAGGCAGGAATGCTAACCAACCCCATTTTTGAACAGTGCTTTCGTATGAGTGTGTGTGTATGTCTATCCATTGTTTTGTGGCTTTCTACTCCTCACTGAGCTTTGCAGTGCCTAAGCTGTTTACAGCGTTAGCCTACAAATGTGCATGATGAAGAGAAGGTATTGTAGGGTGAATTGGCAAGGATGCATCTGCATCTGTGCTGGGATGTTGTAGTGCCCGACTGCCACTTGCATGGACCGGGTGGCCATAGCATCTCATGTTGGGCGAGCACTCTCATTCTTACCGAGCAGTGACCATGGCTATGTATCTCCATAGTGCCATATAGTGGATAGCTGTAGTGATATGGGCACGCTGCTTATTCTGGGGGCCCAATCACTGCATCAACTGTTAGGTGTCCATGCTGTATATTCCAAGCCTAGGTGCACATGCAATGCATACTGGCCAGTGGCCTGTCTGTAGTTGGAATGTGCATGGCTTGGACACCCAGTGGTGGGCGGCAGGTGCAATCTGACTGTGCTTGCTACAGGTTAATATTAGACTTAGGTGGTTGGGAAAATGAGGTGTTCCAGGCCTACTCCCACTATTACTAGTAGGGCCAGTAGGACACCCAGTGCAGATCCCATGCAGATCTGGAGGCCCATCTCTTCTGATAGTTGACAGGCATGGCATCAGCATTGTGATAGTGGGTCTCAGTCCATCAGTGCCAGATATGATTAGCACATACAATAAGATGCAAGGTGACTAGCATAATCACACTACAAACACCACCTACCAAACACTGGTGACAATGGAAATCCATAGCACAGGCAGCAGAGACCATCTCTAGCATTGCAGGTACTGGGGACCTGATGCTGGGTGCCCATAAACTGCTCAGTAGCATGGTTTGAAGCTTCTCTGTGCTTGTATCACACACTGTCAGTGCATCCTAGTGAGCTGAGGTAATGGATATGTGCACTCACCATTCAGTGATCAGCTGTAGACTGCTGTTCTGCATGTGCACTGCATCATGGGTACTGGTGGGAGCTACCCTATAACGGCACACACAGCAGACATTTTAGGTAGTGACCTGTGGTCTCTTTGTATGCAGCCATTGCTGTGCAACAAGGTGGTGAGGTGTAGCCTAGTGGTTAGTTCAAGGCCCTTGTAAGCAGGGGAGAGGAGTTTAATTCCTGCCTGTTCCTGTGCTACTCAGATCATTTTCATGCCTGTAACAGTCAGGGCTCTGCAGATCTGTGCTGCCAGTCCATACCATCCTTTCCTCAGCTGCCATCCATCCTTCAGCCCATCTATCTGCCTCTGTCAGCTGTGTACAGTCCTGTCTTCTTGTGCAGGCTGCTACTCCATGACCTACACTGGTATTCTTTTCCGCATTTCAGCTCTTTGCACTTGCCTCTCCTGTGCCTGTTCTGCATGTCACCACTACTACTATGTTCCCCTGTTGCTGCACACATCCTGCGCATCTGCCTCCGCTGGGGGACACGTTTTCCTCATCCTATGCCACACACTGTCATTGCATCTCTTTACATTGGCACCACCCTGTGCATCAGTACAGCTGCCTCCAACATGTTTGTCCACTTTACCGGCTGCCACATAGGGTGCCCGCGGATACGGCAGGTCCATCAGCTCCCACCTCTCCTTCCTTCCATCACCTGTACATTGCCTTCCCTTGGTTCTCTATCCAGCATTAGGGTTACAACTGTTTTATTGCATAACAGAGCATGCTTGTCAACTTACAGCACCTTAAAGCCCTTAGGGCACCTTATGTTAAGGCACTTTATGTTAACTTGCCTTAAAGCCCTTAGGGAGCCTTAAGTAAAGGCACCTTATGTTAAGGTGCCTTAAAGCCCTTAGGAAGCCTTAAATCGCGTTTGTCAGCCTTAACGTGCCCTAAAGTGCATGCTTGTCACCTTAATATGTGATGTCCCATTAATGCATGTTAAATGTCCCGTTGCTCCCTTTACACTGGAATGCCCCCTACTTGCCCATTGTCTTATATGGCTTAAGGCACCTTAATGCTGCCTTTACCGCTGATAACTTTACCGTGGTTTAGTAAACATCCCCCTTAGACTTTCGTACTTTTGACACATCATGCGAAGAGAGAGATCATTAGAGAAAGACATCATTCTTGGCAGAATTGAAGGTCAGTGCAAAAGAGGAAGGCCAGCAATGAGAAGGATAAAAAAAAATAACAGCAACTATGGATACCACACTATAAACAATTAGCCATCTGACTGAAGACCAAACACAGTTTCGGACAACTATCCAGAGGGTTGCCATGTGTCAACTTTGATTCAACAGTACTTAACAGCAACACCAACAACAGCCAGATGGGGCAGGGGCAACTTGGGATCGCTCCTGCCCCCTAAACGCTATACCACCAGTGGCTGTACCTGTACAATCACCCAGATAGCCCTATAGGGAGTTGGAGATCTTCTTTAAGAGGATCTTCTTTGAGCAGGGGTGATCTTCTTTGAGGGAGTCTTTTCCAAGGGTGGTCTTTTTTAAGGCGGGATTAGTGTCTTCATTATGGTTAACCTGGCATCTACTACCTTAAGATAATGCCCAAGAGTATCAGACCACATTATAGCAGTCCAATGCTCCCTGATGGAAAAATAATGCCAGCTTTGAGCTGGCATTATTTTTTCCTAGAATGTTCAATGCAAGCTACATTACTCCATTTAATTAGAAACGAAGGTAGGATACATTCAGCCTGGGTGGCTAGGCAGAATAAAACGTCTAATCATCACTACTCTAAATAAAATCAGATATTCAGGAGTGAAAGACATCTGCCAAAGCCGCTATCCAGTTAACCAAGATATTCATCTACTAGCAGGATAGAAAAAAACAGCTATAGTTAACGGAACTATTCACCTGTCCTAACTTTAGCTGGTTTAGCTATCCAGTTAGCTGCTGAATATCACCACCAACAGGATAGTTGCTAGCACTAACTCCACACCACCCACAGACCACTCTACTTTTAACCAAGCATTTTTTCAGCAGTCCTTGAGGATATTCAGCAGAACTAACTGGTTAGCACTGCTGGTTAGCAGCTCTTGTGAAAGCAATCTATAACCTGCTTCCTTTCTGATACGCTACAACTATTACACACATTCGCCTAAACTTCAAAACTGTAACAGAAAGGTAGTTGCAATCAGAACCGTACCTAGCCCTGTATGAGCGGTGCTACAGCACAGGGTGCAAAGGCTTAAGGGGCGCATTTCAGCTGTGTGCTAGTGCCTGCTGCCGCCACTTTTTCTTCTCTCAGTGGCAGCAGGCAATGGCAGACAGCTGAAATGCACTCCTTAAGCCTTCTCACGGCACGCTAAGCAAGTCTGGTCCCTCCCTCCTCTGATGCAGCGTCAGAGCAGGGAGGGACAGATCCATTTAGTGCCGGCGACTTGCACATTGGGCGCGCCTCTTCTCTCCTGTCGCCGCCCAGAAAGTGACTAATGGAGGTGTGGGGGGGGGGGGGGAACGCGCCCGATGTGCAAGTTGCACAGGGTGCGATTCATGCTTGGTACGGCCCTGGTTGTAATAAACATTTTGGAATGGACGAAGTATAACCATCTTATTGAGTAGACTGGACAGGCCATTTAGGTCTTAATCTGCAGTTATCTATTATGACACTATGGGGTATGTTTTCTAAACTGCGCTAACGTCACAGTGGTGATTTATTGCGCAATGCATAACATTATTGCGCGATAATGGCGCTTTACCATACGAGAATGTCACGTATCACGCGATAACATCTCCTTCGGCATTAAGGTGCGCAGAGGGTGGAGCAAGGCTCCCCAGAGCATGGAGTAAGGCACCCCATGGGCGGAGAGAAGTGGTCAATGGGCGGAGAGTGGGCGGGGAGAGGCTCCATGCATACCAATGCCATGAAATGAAGGTCTGAAAATTAGCGCCAGTGAAAACCTCGCGCTAGAGGCACATTTGGAGGAGAGAGAAACCAGTTCAGTCAGCAATGTACAGCAAAGGCAGGGAGACCCAGAGAAGTGATAGTAGTGATACATGTGCACCAACGCAAAAGGCAAAAAACACATATAATGTCCAGAACCAAAAGTGAAATCCAAAACACCGAGCTGGCCAATAGAGCAAATAATGACAAATGGTAATGAACACAACCTATAAAGAATAAAAAGGATGAGCTCACATTTGGAAGGGTTAATTCTCAGTCCCCTTACAAAGTGAATGTTCCAACATAGAAATAGTGAAAGTAGAGTGAACAGGCCATTGAGAAGGAGTTTCGACAAGATCATAATGCTTTGATATTATTTCCCTGAGGAAACCTGTGAGGGTAAAACGCTAAGGATAGCACGCCTGACAGCGTCGGGAGAAGCATTAGAACATGAAGCTCCTATTCAAAGCTAAGCACTGAGTTATTTGTAAATATATGTCTAAAAAAATTATTTTTGTCAGTGTTCAGTGGCCGTGTAGATTTAAGGTCGTTGATGTATTGATGGCTTTTAGTCCACTTGATGGTGCAGTGGCAGCCTGAGTTTCTGAGACCTTACGGTTACTTTAAGAAAATAAATACATGTGATATAATGCTTCTAGTTTAAGGAAGGATACAATATACTTTATAGTTGTGTTACGGAGTAATCCACGTATTAGCCAATATTTTACCCTACAGAGTACATACACCATAAACATATCCATTGCCTAGAGCAGAGACTCCCAACTCCAGTCCTGGAGGTCCAAACAACATTCAGGTTGTCAGGATATCCCTAAGAAATATTGTCACGAGGTAACGCCAGCAGAGCCCATGGAGGTAAGGGAAAGTGAGCAAAACAGCAGGGAAAATGACAGCTCAGCTTCACAAATGGGAAAGGGTTGCCAAGAGCAACGGTGGAAAACACACTCACAAGGTGTTAGGGAACGCCCGAGCAGAGACAGAGCTCAGAGCTCATTAGAGAATAGATAGCACCTGCAGGGAGGCGGAGCCCAGGCTAACACCAAGTGCAATATATTGAGGACTCACTCACCAACAGATAGAACACGTGGAAGAACACGGCAGGGAATGAGTACACAAGAGGGACTGAGAACACGAGAGAGAGCTCAGGAAGGAACTCGTGAGAGAGCTGTGAGGACAGAGCCAAGGAGAAGCTCCAAGGAGTCAGAGGTTGGTGACTTGCAAAGAAGCTGTGGGGAACAGCAATGCATATCCTCACAGTATCCTCTGGAGTATTGCAGTGAGGCAATAAGGAAGGGCAGTCCTACAGCTAGGCTTACAAGCTACAAACAATTCAACTCCAGGCAAGCAGAAGGGGAAAGTTCTTACCCTGAGGCACATTGGCTGGAGTCAGAAAAACGCCGTGAGAGAAGGGGAACAGAACAGAGCTATACACGTCATAGAAAGCAGGAAGCATTAGGATCTAGAGAGAGATGTATTCTCCCTAGTAGAAGGGATTTAGAACACCCAGACTTCCTCTGCACATACGAAGAGCTATGTAGAGCTCAGGACTCTAAATACAAACATTACGGTGATTTCCCACAAGCCACTAGGATAGTGGAAGAAGAGAATCTGTTCACTCCTCGGCAGAGACAGATTAACTTAAAAGGGCATTTTGGAGCCAGAAGTTCTGTCCTGACGAGGGAGAAATGCAAGTGGAATTTCCTGAAGATATTTCAGAGGGTATAGAAATGGACTGTACTTATACTTTGTCAGATTGTATAAATTCTCTATGCTAAAGCAGCAAGAAGTGCTGATAGAAGAAACAGCTGCAAGTTTACACGTGAGTGGAAAGAACTGTTTCTGTTGTTTTTGTGCTGTTTAAATCATGCTGAAGGAAGCTTATTTTTGTTCCAGTATTTTCCTTTGATTGTTACCAGACGTATGGTCTATATTTCTTTTGTTCCATGGTTTTGAATCCGCCCTGGACGGGGAATAAAACCCAAGTTAAACCTTACCCTCTGCCTCAACTACAATTATTGGTACAAGGTACAAACTACGGGAACCAGAAGGCTTTGCTACTGCCTTCCCAGGGACGTTGCCAGTAAAATACTGCCCCATCAAGCTGTCCAAGCACTCCTTAGCCTCAGGGCCAGCTAGTGGGTCACATGAAAGTGGCGTCGTCTTAAGGATTTTTTTTACTGTGGAAAAAAAGGACACTTTTAAAGGAGAAAAATACTGCTGGACAACAGGACCCATAAAGAAGCAAGCACCCAGGACAGGCCAGACGCTGACCAAGAACCTCTCTTGCCAAAGCCTGAGTCTACGCAGAACCTAAGGTATAGGGTACCTGGGGCACATCGCGTAGGAGGACAGCAGGGCAAGAAAGGGGGCGCTCCTGTGGTGTGGGAAAGGGGGAAGAGCTTTTAAAAAAAAGTACCGCACTTGGTGGTGTTTCTTTTCTTTCCTTTTACGCAGGTCACAACCGGAAGATGGAGGTCCAGGACATTATGAGCTGGATGGCAACACCAATGGGAACAAACAATTGGAGTTGGCACGGCGCGCATCAGGAACAAACTGCCCAGATGATTATGGAACAGCAGAGGCCACTCCTGGAAACCATGAAGGCGTTCGTTGAGAAGTCACCAGGTTCTGGGACTGAAAACCCCTACATTGCTGGGGTAGGACTTAATGCAAGTCAGGCATTTACTTTGGGACAATTAAGTCCAAGAGACAATATAGATGACTTTATTGATGCCTTCGAACGGATGGGGGGGGCATTAAAATGGCCACCTGAGCAGTGGGCCACACGCTTTGCTGTTTCTCTTACAGGGGAAGCTCCCTCTGCATATAAGGCCATGCCTGCCATCCTTGCTACCAGTTATGAAGAAATAAAAAAGGCAGTTAAGGACCGGTTAGGTTTATCCAGTATGCATTATCGCAGATTATTCAGAGTCCAGGATGAGGGATCAAGAAACCCCAAAAGCCTTGCAGCAAAGGTTAAAGAATTTAGCGTATAAATGGTTGACCCCTGAACAGAGGACAATGGAATCACTGCTTGATGTAATTATCTTAGAGCTTTTCCTCCAGGCTGTCCCAAATGAAGTGAAAAAATATCTCACCTTGCAGAACTGCCAGAACACCGATGAGGCAGCCAATTTAGCTGAGCGCTATTTTGAGGCACAGATAGTGGGCGCCTCAGAAATAGGGCCAAGAAAGGCAGCAGGAATGGCAGTGCATAAAAATGAGAGTTATGTTAAAAACAAAAGGTTTAATGTGTCTAAGTATGCTAATAATGATGACATTTTTTCTGTGTGCAAAGGAAAATGTTATATATGCGGACAAGCAGGCCACTACCAGAAAGACTGCACGGAAAGAATGATCCTCATGGCTGGGAGAGAGAAACCAGCGCAGGACGGGTTCCTAATTCCCATACAGGTAGAAGGAGTAGGAACGCTGGCGCTGCTTGACTCGGGTGCTGACCAGAGCATGATTACATCTAAGCTCTGGGAAACCATTGAGAGGCAACGTCGGTCAGCCCCGAGGCAAGCAGGCAGCCAGGTCCGCCTAAAGTGCATACATGGGGCATTTTCTTGTTATCCTTCACAGACTGTATCCATACAGGCAATAGGTGGGGAACACACATTGCAGGTAGCCATAATCCCTAGCTTGCCTAGAGATATTATTTTAGGCAGGGACTGGCCACCCTTTCTCTGGGGTCTAGAGGTAGGATTAAATACCCGGACCGGCCTGGTATCTACCCGATCCCAGGCGGGGACCTCAGGCGAAGGAAGGATAAGATCTGAGGATCCTAGAGAGCCTGAGGGGGAGGAAGAACCCCAGGAGGAGGATGTAGATGGGGGTGTATTAGGTATTCTGCCCACCGATGATGAGCTAATACATGAACCAGTTAAGGAAGGCAGAAAGGTGAAGGCAAAGAAACGCCAAGAGAGGCATCAAAGGACCCGGGGGAGGGCCGAATTGGAGGCTGGTGCAGGGTTACCTTGGGTACCTGCCGAGGTGGTAAACAAGTTCCCCTCGTTTCCGACAGAACATCGGGCCGACCCGGCTCTTAAAAGAGCTTTTGAATGGGCCAAAGAAATTAGGCCTATGTTACCCAGGTTTTTCTTAGAGAAGGAAATCTTATACAGGGAAAGCACAGACCCATACTCCGGAGCTATAAGAAAACAGTTGGTCGTACCAACAACATTTAAAGCCATAGTATTAAGGTTAGCACACGACCACCCCATAGGCAGCCATAAGGGAGTCCAAGGCACCCTGGACCAAATATTGGTTCGATTTTATTGGCCAGGGGTTTTTAAAGAGACAAAGCAATACTGTGAGGCTTGTCCGACGTGTCAAAGGGTCACAGCTTTGACATCAAAAACTGTCCCGATGATATCCACGCCCACTATAGCAGTACCTATGGAACGCATAGGTATGGATATCGTAGGACCCCTGATCCGTACTCCCAGAGGTTTCCAATATTTGTTGGTGGTAGTAGACCACGCAACTAGGTTCCCATGGGCCATTCCCTTAAGGACTACATCGGCCAGAGTAATAGCCCAAGGGCTGGTAAAACTCTTCTGTGAAGTGGGTTTTCCCAGAGAGGTATTAACTGAACAGGGGAGCAATTTCTTATCTAAGCACTTGGCAACAGTATGGGAAGCCTTTGGAATAAGGCACATAAATACTGCAGCGTACCATCCTCAAACAAATGGCCTTGTTGAGAGGATGAATCAGTCTTTGAAACAAATGCTTCGGAGGGGTTTAAAGAGGGGAGAGATGGGTGAATGGGATACCCTACTCCCATTTACACTTTATGCGTGTAGAGAGCATGTACAAACATCATTAAAAGCATCCCCCTATGAGCTGATGTTTGGCAGGGCCCCTAGGGGAATTTTAGACATTCTCCATGAGCAGTGGGTGGAGCCAGATTCACAGGAAGTTGGGGTGCCGCAATTCCTGAAAAACTTGAGGGAGCGCCTAGAGAAAACGGCAAAAGCCTCAAGGGAGAATTTGCAGGCTAGTAAAGAGAAACAGAAACAGTACTATGACAGGAGCACAAAAGAAAGGCACCTGAACATAAGGGATAAAGTCCAAGTTCGAGGCCCACTGGAAGGGACCAGGCACAGTAATAGGGAAAGTAGGTCCTGTAACATACAAAGTGGAAAATGAGAGGGGACGTCAGCAGGTGTACCACCTGAACGTTCTCAAGCCATGGAAGGAAAGATTGGCAACGGTCAGTATGGCCTATGTAGAGCAACAAGACAGAACCCTTGGGGAAACTGCTAGGTACGTATGACCTAGATTGGCCACTGTTGGAAACAGAATACTGGGCTTGATGGACCTTGGTCTGACCCAGTATGGCATATCTTATGTTCTTATGTTCTTATGATTACGTGCTGTCCGGGTAATGTCCCAGCAGCCCGTAATATTTTAAGGGGGGGGGATCTGTCACGAGGTAACGCCAGCAGAGCCCATGGAGGTAAGGGAAAGTGAGCAAAACAGCAGGGAAAATGACAGCTCAGCTTCACAAATGGGAAAGGGTTGCCAAGAGCAACGGTGGAAAACACACTCACAAGGTGTTAGGGAACGCCTGAGCAGAGACGGAGCTCAGAGCTCATTAGAGAATAGAGAGCACCTGCAGGGAGGCGGAGCCCAGGCTAACACCAAGTGCAATATATTGAGGACTCACTCACCAACAGATAGAACACGTGGAAGAACATGGCAGGGAATGAGTACACGAGAGGGACTGAGAACACGAGAGAGAGCTCAGGAAGGAACTCGTGAGAGAGCTGTGAGGACAGAGCCAAGGAGAAGCTCCAAGGAGTCAGAGGTTGGTGACTTGCAAAGAAGCTGTGGGGAACAGCAATGCATATCCTCCCAGTATCCTCTGGAGTATTGCAGTGAGGCAATAAGGAAGGGCAGTCCTACAGCTAGGCTTACAAGCTACAAACAATTCAACTCCAGGCAAGCAGAAGGGGAAAGTTCTTACCCTGAGGCACATTGGCTGGAGTCAGAAAAACACGTGAGAGAAGGGGAACAGAACAGAGCTATACACGTCATAGAAAGCAGGAAGCATTAGGATCTAGAGAGAGACGTATTCTCCCTAGTAGAAGGGATTTAGAACACCCAGACTTCCTCTGCACATACTAAGAGCTATGTAGAGCTCAGGACTCTAAATACAAACATTACGGTGATTTCCCACAAGCCACTAGGATAGTGGAAGAAGAGAATCTGATCACTCCTCGGCAGAGACAGTTTAACTTAAAGGGCATTTTGGAGCCAGAAGTTCTGTCTGACGAGGGAGAAATGCTTGTGGATTTTCCTGAAGATATTTCAGAGGGTATAGAAATGGACTGTACTTATACTTTGTCAGATTGTATAAATTCTCTATGCTAAAGCAGCAAGAAGTGCTGATTGAAGAAACAGCTGCAAGTTTACACGTGAGTGGAAAGAACTGTTTCTGTTGTTTTTGTGCTGTTTAATTAATGCTGAAGGAAGCTTATTTTTGTTCCAGTATTTTCCTTTGATTGTTACCAGATGTATGGTCTATATTTCTTTTGTTCCATGGTTTTGAATCCGCCCTGGACGGGGAATAAAACCCAAGTTAAACCTTACCCTCTGCCTCAACTACAATTATTGGTACAAGGTACAAACTACAGGAACCAGAAGGCTTTGCTACTGCCTTCCTGGGGACGTAACTGCCAGTAAAATACTGCCCCATCAAGCTGTCCAAGCACTCCTTAGCCTCAGGGCCAGCTAGTGGGTCACAATATCCATGAGATGTATTTACATGCACTGCCCCCATTGTATGCAAATGTATCCCATACATATTCATTAGCAACATCCAGGAAACCGGAATCGTGGTTGGCCCACCAGGACTGGAGTCTGAACCCTCTGCACCAGAGCATCAGCCAACAGACGCACAAAAACCCACACCCACGGGCTCCACTGTACAAAGCCTCATGGAGAATCAGGCTGTTGGTGCCCTGCGTGGAGAAGCAACTACCACTACCTGCCCCTTTATACCTTAGCAATGCGGTCAGAACCATGGAAACATGTTCCATATATGTATCAAAAGGTTGCTATGCTTAATGTGAGACCACAAATCCTAGCTTAAAATAATTTGGTAAAAGAGATTTGTCATAGCAACCTTTCTGCTATATATGGAGTGTGCTGCCATATGTTCTTACGACACTGTCTACCACCCCGGAGAGTGACCCTAACAGTATTGCATTCCTTCGCACTGCCTGCACTGTGCCCAGGACTGGTGTGGCAGCCAGGGCTAGCAGCCACCTCTATCGTTGCACAATGCAGAAATAGGTGTTGGGGTGTGTATATGTCTATCCAGTGTTTTGCAGCTGCCTACACCTTACTGAACCCACAATGTCTGCACAGTTTCCAGCGTTAGCCTGCCATTGTGCATAATGAGGAGCAAGGTATTGTGGGTATGGGCTGGACAGGGCGGTCTGGGCAGGATGCATAGGGCAATAGCTGGGATATTGTAGTGCGCGTCCACCACCCGCAAGGACACAGTGGCCACAACATGTCATGCTGGGAGGTCACGCCCACTCTGACTGAGCAGTGACCATGGCATGTCCAGGTTCCCACATAATGCTATACACTGTTTCTGTAAGTGATATTTGTGGGTTCCTGTTTCCGGGGCCCAATCACTGACAAACCTGCTTGGTGTGTGTGCCAGATCCCACATCTGGGTGCACATTGTTCCTTTTGGAACATGCACTATGTAAGTGCTAGCAGGCTATCTGCAGTTAGCATGTGTATGGCTGCAACACCTTGCAGAATGCAGCAGGTGCACACTGACTGCCCTCTGCTGGTGAATGTCAGATCATAGTGGGGGCAGCTGAGCTGAGCTGACCAGGCACACTACCTGTCTGCCAGTAGACCTGTTCCATGTGCAGATCTGCATCAGCTCTCCGTTTGCCAGTTGGATGGGTTTGCTGGTCCCACAGTCCATCATCATGTACCTCCACTGCCCTTATTGCAAATGGTGATAGTGTGTATCTTTTGTTCGCAGGTCATGCTCCCTACCCTGACACAGAGAGGGTGGGTTTACTACAAATATCTTTGCCATGTGAGCCCAGACATACCCCTGCTCCAAAAGCAGGTATCCATGGCAACCTCACTGAATAAGCATTATGTTGTGTACATCATGGTCCACAAAGGCCACACATTACTGGCAAATAGAAATGGACATAGAAAACTCCTAAGGCTGTCTGCAAAGAAGACCACCCACAATGGCAGTGATAGTGAACTGCAGCAAAGCCTTCCACAAACAACCCGGGTACTTTGGGCCTAGTGCTGGCCACATGACTTTACCCTCAGGGTGATCACAGAACACGCACAATGGCATGGTCAGTAGGTACACTGTGCCAGTAATACGCACGGTCAGTCCCCCTACCCAGTTGACGTGCTGTAGAAGTGCAAACCCCATCTGGTGAGCAGATTTAGACTGCTGTTCTGCATGTGAATTGCATCATGGGTACTCTTGATGCTATCCTATGCTGGTAGCCACACCAGACAGTGTGTCTGGTGACCTGCACTGGTTCAGTAGCTAGCCATAGTTTAGATACAACCAATAGTGATGTAGGACAATGGATAATACACTGACCTCAGTGGGAGAGATAATGGGTTCCATACCCCAGTGGGCCTGTATATTTATTTATCTGGACGGATATAATATACTGCATTATAATTAAGTCAAAGTGTTTTATCACATGAAACATTTTTGAAAAGTGTGGTCAGTCGCATGCAGTGGGTGTGTTGGAAGAGTGGTGTGGGCTGCAGGTTGCTAGATTTTTTGGTGAGCTATATACAAAGTACGTCCAATACTAAAACTGTCTGAGGCTACGCCTGTTTATGCCTTTAACAGTCTGACATAGATCTGATATCAGTGTTCACACCCCAAAGCACCCTCACCTCAGTTGCCCAACCTAAGGTGCCTTGTATAGTGCCTTAGCTGTGGCCTTACACTATCCCGGTAAGCAGAGCAGAAAGTGTGTGCAGATGACCTGATGTTGCTGTGTAGCCTGAAATTGCTATGTTAAAAAGCATAGCACACTGGTTAATACAATGCCTTCACAGTCAGTGGTGATGGGTTTGATACTCCCAGTGTGCCGACATCAAGATAAATGCCAAAGATGCATGTTGTGTCAAGAACAGTCAGACACATCTTTGCAATGTGTGTCTGCAGCATAAAACATTTTCACCATAGCCGTGTACCCCAAGGTACCTCACAGCATAGCTTGGCAGGAAGTGCGTCATAAGGCGCCCTATGAAGCGGCATGGACAAACGGAAGAAATCCTGCTACGCCACGTATCTTGGCAGCGCCACTGTTGTTCTCCATGTACCAGGCATGGCACTGGCACGTAGCTAGAGTGCCATAGTGATGTGTGGCAGTGCACTGTAGTGATGTGCAGCAGCGTGCATTGATGCATGGCAGTGCATATGCAACATGTGTGCATGCGTCAGCAAGGCATCTGAGAAAATGGCGACGCGGTCAAGGAAGCCTGCCTTCACCCGTCGGGAGCTGCGACACCTTGCAGCACTAATCTGCATTCGGCAGCAAAAATTATTTCCAGGCTCCACCAAACGCCATGACCTCTGCCGCGTTAGGAGGGCATGGGAGCGCATCACGAGGTGGTTCAATCGTATTGCGGACTACCCACGTGAGGTAAGTGTATGGAACAGCTCACAATGCAAGGTGTGCAAAACAATATCCAGCAGTGAACACACATCATACATGTACAACATGGTATAGACACCAGTCTGTGGGCCAACCAGTGCTGAATGTAGCTGTGTATGCTGCTGTGGGTAAGTATGCCCTATCCACAGGAGGCTGTGGACCTGATCACAGAGGTCTAGTTGTCATCCTGGTGTTATGGCACTGCTGCAGTTGATGTGTGTAAATCCATCTTACCCCCAGGAGGCCTTAGACCTGCCTAAAGAGGTTTGTTAAACAGCATGCTGATATGGTAGTTTATGCAGTTTCAGGTTCACACATCTGCCCTATCCCCAGGAGACCTGAGACCTGAGATCTTATTACAGAGGTCTTATTACAGAGGTCTGTAATAATTCCTGTTGTAATGGTAGTTTATGCAGTTAAAGGATAGCACATCTCCCCTTCCCCCAGGAGGCCTGAGACCTGATGAAAGTGGTCTGTTAGTCATCCTGGTGTTATGGTAGTTGGTGCTGCTGATGTTTTCATATCCACCCTACTCCCAGGAGTCGTGAGACCTGATTACACAGGTCTGTCATAAATCCTGTTGTCAAGGTAGTTTATGCAATTGCAGGTTCACACATCTGCCCTATTCCCAGGAGGCCTGAGACCTGATTACAAAGGTCTGTTAGTCATCCTGGTGTTATGGTAGTTGCTGCTGTTGATGTGTTCAAATCCACCCTACCTCCAGGAGTCATGAGATCTGATTACACAGGTCTGTTATAGATCCTGTTGGTATGGTAGGTGCTGCTGTTGATGTGTTCAGATCCACCCTACCCCAAGAGGCCTGAGACCTGATTAAAGTGGTCTGTTAGTCATCCTGGTGTTATGGTAGTGGCTGCTGTTGATGTGTTCAAATCCACCCTACCCCCAGGAGTCCTGAGACCTGATTACACAGGTCTGTTATAGAGCCTGTTGGTATGGGTAGGTGCTGCTGTTGATGTGTTCAAATCCACCCTACCCCCAGGAGTCCGGAGACCCAATTAAAGTGGTCTGGTAGTCACCCTGGTGTTATGGTAGTTATTGCAGTTGCAGGTTCACACATCTGCCCTATCCCCAGGAGGCCTGAGACCTGATTACACAGGTCTGTTAGTCATCCTGGTGTTATGGTAGTTGTTGCTGTTGATGTGTTCAAATCCACCTACCCCCAGGAGTCATGAGACCTGATTACAGAGGTCTGTAATAAATCCTGTTGTTATGGTAGTTACTTCATTTGCAGGTTCACACATCTGCCCTATCCCCAGGAGGCCTGAGACCTCATTCCACAGGTATGTTATAGATCCTGTTGGTATGGTAGGTGCTGCTGTTGATGTGTTCAAATCCACCCTACCCCCAGGAATCCTGAGACCTGATTAAAGTGGTCTGTTAGTCACCCTGGTGTTATGGTAGTTTTTACAGTTGCAGGTTCACACATTTGCCATACCCCCAGGAGGCCTGAGATCTGATTACACAGGTCTGTCATATATCCTGTTGTCATGGTAGTTTTTGCAGTTGCAGGTCACACATCTGCCCTATCCCCAGGAGGCCTGAGACCTGTTTACAGAGGTCTGTAATAACTCCTGTTTTATGGTAGTTTATGCATTTGTAGGTTTACACATCTGCCCAATCCTCAGGAGGCCCAGACCTGATTACACACATCTGTTATAGATCCTGTTGGTATGGTAGGTGCTGGTGTTGATGTGTTCAGATCCACCTTACCCCCAGGAGTCCTGAGACCTGATTAAAGTGGTGTGCTAGTCACCCTGGTGTTATGGTAGTTGCTGCTGTTGATGTGTTCAAATCCACCCTACCCTCAGGGGTCCTGAGACCTGATTAAAGTGGTCTGTTAGTCACCCTGGTGTTATGGTAGTTTTTGCAGTTGCAGGTTCACACATCTGCCCTATCCCCAGGAGGCCTGAGACCTGATTACACAGGTCTGTTAGTCATCCTGGTGTTATGGTAGTTGTTGCTGGTGATGTGTTCAAATCCACCCTACCCCCAGGAGTCGTGAGACCTGATTACAGAGGTCTGTAATAAATCCTGTTGTTATGGTAGTTACTGCATTTGCAGGTTCACACATCTGCCCTATCCACAGGAGGCCTGAGACCTCATTACACCGGTCTGTTAATCATCCTGGTGTTATGGTAGTTGCTGCTGTTGATGTGTTCAAATCCACCCTACCCCCAGGAGGCCTTAGACCTGCTTAAAGAGGTTTGTTAAAAAGCATGCTGTTATGGTAGTTTATGCAGTTGTAGGTCACACATCTGCCCTATCCCCGGGAGGCCTGAGACCTGATTACAGAGGTCTGCATTAAATCCTGTTGGTATGGTAGTTGCTGCTGTTGATGTGTTTAAATCCACCCTACCCCAAGGAGACCCAGACCTGCTTACAGAGGTCTGTTAGTCATCCTGGTGGTATATAGTTGATGCTGTTGCAAGGTTCACACATCTGCCCTATCTCCAGGAGGCCCATACCTGATCGCAGATGACCATTATAGATGCTGGTGTTAGGGTACCTGCATCTGTTGGGGTTTCACAGCTATGCCCTAACTTCAGGAGGCCCCAGACCAGATCACAGATGTCAATAGCTCAGCTAGGTGTGGTGGTCCATGCTCATGGTGCATCTGCCCACAACTGCCCTATACACAGGAGGCCATAGTCCTGATCATAGAGGTATAGTAGAAAGCCTGGTGTCATGGTAGTGGCTCCTGGCGATGTGTTTAGGGCCACCCACCTCCCGCTGTATCTTAGAACACATGACACATGTTTTGTAAAGATATCATGGTGCCATGGCGGGTGTGTCAGCTGATGTGTGTAGGTCAGGCAAACACACAGGTGTGTGCTGGACCACACAGGGAGTTAGGAAACACCTCCCCTGGAGACCAGCATGCCTACCCCACACATGGCATGGTGCTGCCCTGTCATGCAAGGGGAGTGTAGGAACAGGGTATGGGGGGTCCGGGGGGGTTGCACACAGTACACATAGGTGGCACCCCACACATGCCCAGACCCACAGCTACACATGCAGGCGGTGCTGGCAACAGGTAGTAGAGGACACACTAGCCAGAGTGATGTGTGATGTGAGATGTGTGATATGCGTTTGGCACCCACCAGAGATATCTGGCTTCTAATGCTCTGACCCATTGCATTCCCCCCCAGGTAGAGGACCTATGGAAAAAGGGACGGGAGTTGCGGCTGCACTACCTGTCTGTCCTTGCCCGCCTCCAAAGGAGGGCACTGGAGCAAAGTGGTGGTGAGTGTAGCGGCCCCTGCAGCACAGTACAGCATGTCACAGTGGCCCAAGAGCCTGTGGGAGGCCACACTATGTTTTATGTGGTGTGTGAATCACATGATGGTGTGCTAATGAGTGTCTCCCCCCACAGAGGATGCTGCTGCTGGTGAGGGCCCATCTACATCAGGGCCCCCCACAACAGGCCCCACAACTCCAGTATAGGCGGAGGAGGAGGAGGAGGGGGCAGAGGGCAAAGAGGAAGAAGACAACATGGAGGGGGTGGAGAGAGGGGTGGGGCGGGAGGGAGGGGAGGCGGAGGGTGTGTTGTATGTGGCAGGGGGTGAGGACAGCAAGGGGGAGGAGGAGGTAGAGGAGGAGGCGGAGGAGGAGGAGAGTGGGGAGGGGGTGAGGGAGAGGGTGGGTGGGAGGTGACAGGGGGGAGGAGGGGGTGTGGAGGGGGAGGGTGGCCCTGTGGGTGGGAGGGGACACAGCACAGCACAGGGCACTGTGGGTCCCTGCCAGCTGCCACATGTGTGCGGTGATGGTGGCCGCCTGGGTGTAGCGTCAGCACCCATTGCCATAGACAGGGCCCACACACATGCCACCACACAAACTCCGGGCACCTGGTGTGGATGTGGTGGCAGGTGTGTCCGGGACCTGTCTGTGGCACTGGTTGGCATGCTGCAATGCCAGCGGTCTGTCAGACGGGTGCCTGGGTGAGAATGTTCACAGTCTTGGCAAAGGCATATATCAATATGGTTTGCAAGGGATTGTGGGAAATGCAGTCCATTCACACCAGACACAGCAGCTCACAATAATTAGTTGTGCTTGAGTGTAAAGCCAATAAGATATTTATTTATGGGGTTATTTCTCCCAACACAGATATGCTTGGTAGAACATAAAACAGGATACTTGCTTTCAGTGTTAAACTTAGAAAAACAAAATCAGGAAAACAACAGTTGAACTTGTCAGGCAATCAAAGCAAAAGAATAAAGACCTGGTTGGTAACAAACTGGTCTTTTCTGTAGGCTCTAGCTAATATTTTCTTAGCAATGCTGCAAACAACAAGCAAAACCCACAAAGAAGGGAAAAACTGTTCTTTTCAGGTTAACTTCATATATCTTCACACATAGATTCAGAAGTGATTCCCTCAGAGCTCACAAGCAATTAGGTAAGGCTCAATTGCTAGCAGTTATCCAGCTGAAACCCTTTAGCTGGCTTACTTTCTGCTGCATGGCTCAAATCCTACTCAGGAGCTTTTCTGAGTAGATTTAAAGAACAAGTTTGTATTTCTTTGTGATGGTTGTTGTACTTTGTAACAGTAAATTACCAAAGGAGTTTAGACAGAGAGCAATCCATGTATTCACAGCCCGTATCTATAACCTCTCCCCCTTCTTCAACAATCATGGGTTCAATATCATGGATTGGCACAGAGGAATTTCTCAATGGAGCACTATCAGGAGAATACTTGTTTCCCTGCTGTCTTTCAAGGGCATAGCTAGGGCATAGATCAGGGTTCATACCTGAGCTTCCATTGCTGTTAGAGTTCCTCTCTAAATAGCCTGGCCAGTATGTAGTCCAGTTCTTATGTCCAGCCTTCCAATCCAGATCCCTGAACAGTGGATCTCTCTTCACATACCTTCTGGCACGGGTCTTAGGGTCCCTTCCACGTGCAGCCGTCTCCCTCACAGGTACCGTCTGGAGATTCCTAGCTCTGCAGCACCATTCCTCTGGCTTTCCCCAGTCCAATGGTGTAAGCTTGCCTTTGGAATGCCTTCCAGTATACATACTGCTCTGGACTCCTTTAGACCTCCCAAAAGCTTTTCTCTTCTTTCTTCCAAAGGGTTTCTTGCCCTCTCTGTCCGTCCGCTCTGGTTTCTGCTTCTGATGATCCTCCAGATGATGAAGATGTCCAAGCTGAGGATATCCAAGCTGATTCTGAGGATCTCCCAGATGAAACTGAGGATAATTCTCTTTAGAATAAACTCTACCTTTATTCTGCCTAGATGAGTGCTCCACCCTAGCACAGCACAGCTGTGCTGAATCAGGCCCTGCCCTTTGAGATGAGTGCTTGGGGATTACCTCATAGCCCTCTTGATTGAACACACGTTTCCCCACTTCAGCTCCTCTAATGGCTGTAGGAAACCTGATGCATTCTGGGACTGGTAGTCTTTTATAGAAAAATTCTGTTTTCTTATTTCTACCAGAACTGACAGGTTGCTTGTTCATAGTCACTTCACCTTTTCTATAGCTCCTTCCTGAGCTATGATAAGCTTCCTTATCACAGGTCCCAGGACCGCACCATCCAGTGGCTGGCAGGCGTCATTCAGTGGATGGCTGCCGAGATGCACATGCAGCGTGCAGCTGGTATGGGCAGTGCATCTCGACAGCCATCCCCTGATGGGCGACCCAGGAGCATTTGAAGGCCACAGGGGCACCCACACATGTGCCCTGTGCTGTCCTGCACCCAGGACATATCATGGGGTTGTTTGTATATATTAACTATTGTACAGTTAAAAGTAAAAAAGTTTATAAGTACATCACAATGGCCACGTGTCTCCTTTACACACAGACTGTGTTAGTGAGCATTGGACATGTGTATAGATCCCTATGTGTATGCGTGGTAGACATAGGTAACATACATGTGCGTATGTGCCCATGTGCGTAGGCGTCTGTGTCCCCTGATGCCCCTGTGATGTACCGATGTGCTGTGTGTCCCAGCAGCTATGGTCACATGCATGCTGCCTGTGATGTGTAGGCTGCATTTCTGATGCACAATGCTTGGGGGGAATGGAGGGAAAGGCTAGCCACAGGTGTGTGGCAGGAAGGCTAGGAGGGACTGCTGTACCCAGGAGCTGCACAGGGGGATATCTGGTGAGGACATGACAGGTGGATGTTGGTCAGGAGGATGAGCGACGGCTCACTCCAAGCGCTGGGGATCAGTAACCAGCTGACTGTAGCCATGTACCTTTGTCTGCCTGTGCCCCAGCAAGCATATGTGGGTAAACAGCCACGTAGGCCCTGGTGTTGGCAGAGAGGATGGTCACACATGTGGGTAGACTAATGGAGAGCATATGGGGTGTGAGAGAGTGACAGATCCGTAAAACATACATGTAACACCATAAAGATATTGCTGGTCGACGGGAGAGGTAGGGTATACCCACACTCATTGGTAGAAGGACGCACACATGGCACGGTGCAATGCACACAGGGAATGGTATAATGTATGTGTGGTGATTGGTGGCAGTGCAGACACCACGCCCATATGGGAAATGGGGAGGCACATGTGGCCAGGGTGACAACATGGGTTGCAGGGTACACAGGAGAGCACAGTGGCACACACTGGAGATGTACACATAGGTGTAAATAGGTTTTGATGTCTTTATTATCACAGATGTGGTGACCTATCCCCCAACCTCACATCCTGCATCTCCGCCCACGTCCACGGTGCCCACGGGCCAACCCACCCCTCTATGCCGGGTCCACTGATGCCGCCTCTGGCGCTGGTGCTGGCTGCTGTCCTGGGCATCCACAATGCGCACTAGTGCTGCTGCCATCGTCTCAGCTGTGGTGCACAGCTGCCTCACCTCCTCCCGAATAGCCATCAGAGCCTGACGAGTGGCTGTGAGTGAGACACAAGGTGATGTGTGAGACATGTGTTGCACCCCCCACCGTGATGCAAGCACGTGTCTGGCATATCCCAAAAGATTGGTCCACAGAGCAATCACGCATGCAATGACTAGCAACGCAGTACCATATTTACATCTGTGTGTCCCATGATCCATCCTCAGACCAGGAAATGATCCTGCTGAGGGGTCATGGAAATCACAGATATGACACATGGTACTGTGTCGCAGTTCATTGCGTCACTGCTTGATCTGCACACTGGTTGTATGGGATAGGCCGGATAAAGTGGGGATTCATGGCACACAGATAGATATCTGGGGGGGTGCTGTTTGCTCTAAACCTGCTGCACAGTACTGATTACCCCGACTATCTATGCTAGGTACCGTTACCCAGGGAGAGGGGTCTGCCGAGTAAGCTGTATTGGTGATCTGGGATAGGTGTGTACCACTGTACGTCTCCTTGGGGTATATGGTGGTGAATAGTGGGCGGATGTATGAGCTCATTAACATGATGACACCAGACGACCCATGCTACAAGAGGAGAGAGTGCACATGGCACAGATCCCCACTAAACATATGAACCTACATGGTATGGTGTCATAATTTGGGGAGCACATGGAATGTCATTGTGGATGTTACGTCAACCCCCAGGGGGCTTGTTGTGTAGTCTGTTACCCACCTTCCACATCGTGCCTTGATGAGGCAGTATGAGCCCGCAGCTCCGCAAGGATGACATCCATGCTGGTGTGTGGGGTGCCTGATGTCTCCGGCACCTGCATTGTGTGGCAACTCCCCTCCGTCTCCGTGTCCACCACAGCCCATGTGCTGCTGCTACTGGCCCCTACTTGTGCGTTGGCATCCTCTGTCCTGTCTTGTGCTTTGGGCACCACATTGTTTTCTGGGGTCTCCCCGCCAGTGCTGGGCGTGTCCCCAGACTCTGCAGCCTTAGACCCCTCTGCATCATCTGGTGCCGCCACATCCTCCTCCTCATATGCCTCCATGGCCTGGATGTCACCTGGGGGGTGGAATAGGGTACACAGCAAAGATTGGTTTGTGCATGGCACATATGTAAACCTGTGTAGTACATCCCCACCCAAAAGCAATGTGGTGTCTGCCTGTACCTGCTGTTGCTGCGCCTACATGTGCGTACAGTGTGATGTACCTGGTGGGGGGGGAGGAGCGGCCTCTTACACTGGTGGAGCTGTGATACATTTGCTGTTGTGTTTGGGGGATGTGGTGGCAAGTTCCGGGCCCACTATATGCAGCAGTAGGTATACACTGTGCGTGTGACCTTGGATGTGGGCTCAGCGCTACATGTGGTCAGGGTGCGTGTGGGATCCCTGAGTGGGATTGTGGCCTGTCATAGTGTGTGTGAGTGATGTGTATGTATTGGCCTCAGTGATATGCACTGTAGGTGTTGCAGCATGCGTCGGGGTCAGCCAGACGTGTGTGGGGACTGACGCTTTGGTAGCCACTGTGCGTTGTTGGGTGGACGACTATCACATACTCAGTGTGTGTGGTGGGTTGCTTCGGGGGATGGGTGGAGCGATGCTGGGCATGGGGTTGCACCATGGGTGGGGGTCATCGGAATGTGTCTGTGGCACTGTGGTACCTGTATATGAGCTGACCCAGGTGGTATGGGGGTTTTGCTAGGTGCAGTTGGTACGGCTGTGGCAATGTGCACCCCAATGTCTTGTGAGGATGGGTGGGGGATCCCCACTGTTTGTTTGGCCAATGACAGAGTGTTATGTGTCTGACATCTGTGTGATGTGGTCATTGGGGTTTGTTTGCGTCTACCTCATCATCACAGTGTAATAGGCCTTCCTCTGTCACTGGTGTGGGATATGTCCCTGGACAGGTAATCACAAACACATGTCATAGCTGTTATAGGTGGTGTGGGTGAGTCCCCCCCAGGTCAATGTGTTCTGGCCTAGTTGTATGTCCCTCCTGTCTGTGTCCCCCTGTCATATTAATTTGCTTGGCTGGCTGCAGATGTATGATGTTCTGTGTGACCTATATGGCAGGTACGAATAGCTGCTGCATGTGCTGTGTTCATGGGGTGGGGTGTTGGGCCCTCCCCGTATGTATGGTCATCCTCCCCACTCATGTGCAGTGGAGGGGGGTGCCACTCCACCTGGCTGAGGGACTTCCCCCCCCCCGGTTCTGTACACCTGTGCAGTTCTCTATGATGTCAAGGATCGTGGCTGTCATGCACACAGCCCCAGGTACCTGTCGCACCCACCCTGTACCTACCCAGCCATGTTATGCTGGATTTGTGGCCCCCAGTTGCCTGTGTTAGGGCACACGTGTTCTGATGACATAGGGCCACACCTTCCCGTCCATGTCTGGCATGTGCTTGGCCGTGAGCTGTACGCGTGCTGCATATCTCTGACCTAACTGCCTGTGGATGGGCGGTGTCCAGTGCTTCAGGTGGTCCACGCAGGTAGATGGGGCCAAGATGGTCTGCGAGCTCCTTCTCCAGGGGTGTCAGGGTTGGGGCAAAGGGGCACCCCCTCTGGTGCCCATGGCATGTCATCTCTCTGCCACCATGTGGGCACAGACACCACGCTTAATGTCATTAAATGTTTTCCTCAGGCTGTCCAGGTCCCTAGTCAGTCCCCCTGCCTGTGCTACAGCTTCCTGTACCTCCTCCCACATGTGTATGCATGTGCTCACAGTGGTGCTGGTGTTCAGCCGGCCATAGAGCACCTCATACCGCTCCAACACACTGGCCAGCAGGATGTTGTTTTCCTGCTGGCTGAATCTAACAGCCCTCCTCCGTTCCTCGGCTGGGACTGGTATACGTGTCTGTTTGGCACTGGGGGGCCCATGGGAGGGCTGAGACATACCCAATGGACCTGCACCACCACCACAGGCCCACCTCTCCCTGCCGGCTCTGGGTCCCACTGAACAGGTGTCCCCCCTCCTCCCCTCCTGCCATGTCCTGTCGCTCCATCTCCCTGCCCTCTGTGCCCTCTCCCTCCCTTTCACACATCCTCAGGCCTCCCGTTCCTCACCTATTCTCCCCTCCCATGCCCCTCGGTTCCTCTGCTCAATCTCACGCCTGCTCCTCACCTCCCCTCCCCTCCTCTCCCTGCCGTCTGCTCCTCAACTCACCTCCTGTGTCTCTCGCCTGCTTCTCGCCTCCCCTCCTCTCTCTCTCGCCTGCTCCGCAACAAACCTCTCCTCACCTGCTATAGTCCTGACTTCACTCTTGCCGCGCCTGCTCCACATCTCGCCTTCTGTCTCCCTCGCCTACACAAACCCCTCAGCGTGTACGTGTGCATGTGTATTTATGTGTTTTTTTCCATATGCGCATCCTTGCACACATTGCGCAAGTGCAGAGGCACAAGCATGGCAGCTGCGCGCATTGCCCATGCGCAGGGGAGATGCGGAGGATGCATGTGCGGGGTCACCACATTGCGCATGCGCTGTATGTGTGTGTGAGGGTGGGACATGCGCATGTGCTGCGTGCCATTACCCGCATGCGACAGGCCTCACGTCACATGCGCGGAACAGCACTCATCATATGGGTCCCGCGCACGTAGCTTCCACATCTCAACTGCGCATGCGCAATGTGCGTAGCTACCAAGCTCGCGCAGATGTAAAATAAAACATAAATACACACGCACACGTGGTACACACTGAGGGGTTTGTGTAGGCCAGGGAGACGAGGCATGCGGTGTTGGTTGTTGGTGAAGTAAGGAGAGTGTCAGAGGCAGGTTTGGTGAGGAGAGTGGCTGGGTTGGTGAGTGCTGGTGGAGTTGTGTGGCTGGGTTGGTGAGTGGTGGGTGAAGTGAGTGGCTGGGTTTGTGTGAGTTAGAGGAGGTGAGGGGGGTTGAGTGTATGGCGGGCTTTGTGGTTGCTGCCTGTGCCTGGGAGGTGTGCAGGGGCTGCAGTTGCCTGACGAGGGAGTTGGTGTCCATGGGGCTGAGGCACAGGGCATGGGTGCAGTCCCACTGCAACACAAACCTGCAGCTGTGGGGGCAGGCCAGGCAGGGGCTGTGCCGGTACAGCACAAGAGGCGTGTGGAGTTTCAGGCTCGCCAGCCTCGCCTCTACAGGCCCAGGGCCCAGCTCCAGGACATGCGTGAGGACCAGGTCATCTCCCTCTACCGCCTGAGCACAGGGGTTATTAGGAAGCTCTATGAGGATCTGAGATCTGACCTCGATCCCCTAACTGGTCAGTCACATGCCATACCGGGTTTGGTCAAGCTCCTTGGTGCCCTACATTTCTTTGCCTCTGGCTGTTTCCAGTCATCTGTGGCCACAGTGGGTGGCATGAGCCACCCCACCTTCTCACGCTGTCTCCACCAGCTACTGCGTGCCATGATTAGCCAGGTGGGGAATTACATTGCCATTCCCAACACTAGGCAACAGTGGGGGACCCTGAACCAGGCCTTTGAGGCATTTGCCGGGATACCACAGGTGATGGGAGCTATTGATTGCACACATGTTGCCCTGGTCCCGCCCAGAGACAGGGAGGTAGTGTTCCGCAACCGCAAACACTACCATTCCCTGAATGTTCAGGTTGTATGTGATGCAGATATTCATATTCTGAATGTGATCCCTAGGTTTGCAGGGTCCACCCATGACTCCTATATCCTGAAGCACTCGGCAATATTCATACAATTTGAGGCAGGACAGTATGAGGACTGTATACTGCTGGGTGGGTATTTTTCATCTCTGACATGCACATGGTGATCCTCTGACTAACCATATGTGCACATGTCTGTCTTTTGGAGCGTATCCCTAGTTGTGTGTGTCTCATCTGTCTGTGTGTGATCTAACGTTGGGGGGCCCTCCAGCTCTTCCTTGCTATGGTGCTGTGTGTTGATGGTAGCATGCACGCTAGCATTTGTGTCGTGGTTACAAATTATGTTGATTGCAATCCTTACACCTACCCCTTGTTTTGTGTATCAGACCTTCAAACGCTGCTGCATAATTGTGGTGTCCCATCATGTGATGTCATATGTTTGTGTCAGAATTGTTTGTGCTTTTGGTTTGCACGTACATGCTTTTCGCCGTGTGTGTGGACATCAGCTCCTGCTTTAACGTTACACATTTCTTTCTGCAGGTGATGCAGTATATGGGTGTCGCCCCTGGTTGCTGACCCCTGTGCTTCAAGCACAGACACGTGCAGAGATGAGGTACAATGAGACCCATGCCTCCATCATATATCGCACCTTTGGCGTTTTGAAAAATCGTTTCAGGTGTCTGGATAGGACCGGTGAGGCCTTACGATACCCAGCCCAGACTGTGGCAGAGATCATTATAACCTGTTGCATCCTGCACAACATTGCTCTCAGGCATGATCTCCATGTCCAAATTAATGAGGATCTGAAAGATGATCCTACGTGCCCTCCTGTACGTGGCCATGGTGATACACGTGAAGGCACAGCAGTCAGGCGTCGGGTGATTGAGGAGGTCTTCTCATGTAAGTACTGCCTATGTTGGAACATACATTTCTTTAGATATGTGTGTACTACTACTACTGGTGAACATTTGTATCGCAATAACAGTAAGACACCACACTGCACTGACATATGAGAGACAATGCCTGGCCATCAGAGCTTACAATCTAGTCATGCTTCAAATACAGAAGATGTGAGCAGGGCACCACAGCGGGTGGAGGTGGATTATGTGTGTCAGGATTAGTAGGCTTGGGGGAGGTGGTAAGCTGTCACACATGATTTGTAGGTGATTGGGAAGGGGCTGATGTACAGCCACAGGTAGTTAGTTCCAGCCTTTGGGTGCAGCAAGATGAAAGGCGTGTAGTATGGGGTCAGCAGTAGGTGTGCGGGCGAACGTACACCCCAAAACCTGGGGCACATTCTACTCACCCTCAAAAGAACAGATATCCCACATCATCTCCACAATCAACACAAGCACTGCTCCTACAGACCCATGCCCAGTGTCATGGGTCAAAGCCACCAAATCAAGCCTCATCCCAACCATTCATAAAATGGTACACAACTCACTCACTCAAGGACTCATGCCACAGCAACTAAAGCTTGCCTCAGTAAGACCAATCACAAAGAAAACTACTCTCGACAAAAAGGACCCAGCAGCATACCGACCAATCTCCAGCATACCCTTCCTCGCAAAAATAATCGAAAAGACGGTTCAACTACAACTTCAGGAACACATTGACGAACACGGAACACTCGACGACAACCAACACGGATTTCGTCCCAACCATGGAGTCGAAACTCTACTGATCTACCTCCTCGACAGCATCATAAGAATAATTGACAACACCAGGAATGGAATTATAATGATCTTCATCGACATCTCCTCAGCTTTCGACACAGTTGACCACAATACGCTCCTGGAGAGACTAAAGAACACTGGTATACACGGTACCACATTGAAATGGTTCCACTCATACCTAACCGAAAGACAGCTACAGGTCAAGGTGGGACATGACACCTCCCGACCCATAAATGTCCAACAAGGAGTACCGCAAGGATCCGCACTCTCAGCACTCCTTTTTAACATCTACATCCAACCAATATGCAACATTATGAAAGAGAACAACATCCAATACACAATATACGCAGACGACATCATGATATACACCCCGATATCAATCGACAACCCGGACTTCTCTAAGATAACAGACTGCCTTACCCAAATGACGAGGTGGTTCCAAAACAACAACCTCGCAATAAACTACAACAAGACCGAAGCTTTAATCATCACTCGGAACCAAAGCTTCATACACCCACCAAACATAAAGATACAAAGCACCACGATACCGATAAGATCAGAGGTGAGATACCTTGGGGTTACTCTGGACAGTAAACTCAACCTCAAACCACACATAGACAAAACAATCCAAAAAGCCTACTACAAGATGCGAATCATCAGGAGACTGAAACCACTCCTCGCCCCAGAACACTTCCGTACCGTCTGTCAAGCACTGATAACCCCAATACTGGACTTCTGCAATCCGATATACCTTGGACTACCAAAACAAGCCCTCAAACCACTCCAACTGGCACAAAACACTGCAGCTCGAATCATATCCGGAGCTGCAAGGCAGGAGCACATCACACCTACATTAAAGGACTTACACTGGCTCCCAATCAGTGCACCCATCAGATACAAGACTATCATAAACCTATTTAAGATAAAACAGCACACATCAGCCAACAGCCTCCACACGCTCATACAACCAGAAACCAGCGCACGTCCTAGAAGAAGTCAAACACGCAACCGAGTCAGTACCCCAAATGAATACAAGCACACACGCAAGGACACAACAGACAGAGCTCTCTCCATGGCTGCTCCAACAATATGGAACAATCTACCGGACGATCTAAGGGCAACTCCAGACCTCAAAGACTTCAGAAAACAGCTGAAAACCATGCTGTTCATAGAGCACTATGGACACATCACATAACCTAAGAGAATGTATAACAGCACACCAAACCTCCTAACACTGTATGTATATAAAATGTGTTTTTAGCACCACTGTAAATAGCCCACTTTGTACATAGCTCAAAACAAATCAAGCACCCAACACAGCCCTCACACAACTAAGTTTCACCCTCACTGCATGTATAACACACCCACTTTACCTGATTGCTTGCTGTGATACCACCTTGATTATTAAGATAAGGCGGTTTAGAAATACTGTTAAATAAAATAAATAAAAAATAAATAAATAGATGGAACCAGGTGCTAGACGTGTGTGGTTCACATTTTGTAATATGAGGCGATTGATTGGATTGTATGCTCTGCTGAGCAGGGACTGTGTGTTTCTTGTTTCTGTATAGTGCTACATATGATAGGTAGCACTATATACATGCTCAGTAGTAGTTGTATTAATGGTAGTTGAGATCATCAAGGAAAGGTACTGCAAAGCCACAGTGTGACTGCATGTATAGGTCAGCAGGCGAACCTTGACATGGATGTGGAGATGGATAGGGAGCCTGTGAGGTGTCATAACAGGGGGAGTATTATTGCCATTATGCGTCTGGCGGTAGATTGGCCATGCAGTGCAGTGTTGCATATTTCCTGGCAGACACAGATGATTCAAAGGCAGATCAGCAAGATGTAGATTGCAGTAGGCAAGCCGGGAGCTGCTTAAGGGGTGGGTTGGCGTTTTAGTTGTGTGTTCAGGGGAGACTGGGGAAATATAGCTGATGTCATCTAGAAAGAAACCGCAAGCCTCAGCTACAAGCTGGGTATGTGTGGAGAGGAGGAAAGTGGAGCCCAAGACAACTCCTACATTGAGAGCCCTGGAGAAAGGAAGGTGTGCCCAACTACACACAGACGCTGTAATGGGAGGGTAGGGTTTAGGTGGAAATATGGGATATCCATTCTTTTCCATTGTCAATTTAACACAGTGGGGTGATATGCAGCCAGCAATGTCAGGAGGCAAGCAGACATCAGGGTGTGGTTTGGCAGAAATAGCTCAGGTGTGGAGAGATATATTTGCAACTCATCAGCACACAGCTGGTAATGTAAGTCCAGGGATGAGATAGCCACACCAGGGAACTGGATATCGAGAGAGGGAAAGGAAGAAGCCCCTGGATATATCCCTGTGGTACAGGAACTGGCAGCAGGGTAGCAGAGGACATGGAGCCACCAGAACACACACTTAAGGGGCAGTGGGAGAGATATTGGGGGCAAAGGATAGTACAGAGGCCTTAGAGACAATCGGGGCACGGTAGCGAGGAGACGGTTGTGTTCAACAGTTTTGGAGGCAGCAGAGAGGTCAGGAGGGTATGGACAGAGTATGGACCCTTGTATTTTGCCACACACACTTCAGTGAGAACTTTAGCATGAAGGGAGTTGGTACAGTGTGATTGAGAACAGCCAGTCTGTAAAGAATCTTGGGGGTTATGAGAGCTGATGATGTGATGGTGCTGTGTGTGTTGCACAGCTCCAACAAGACATATGCATGTTTCTCTTGTGTTTCTCAATTCACAGGACATCCTTGGTGACCCTCCTGATGCTGTGATGCAGTGCCAACTGACTGTATGTCATTCAACATGCAGTAGTCTGGGGTAGGTGGACCTAGAGGTAATTTATCTGTGAGGACAATCATGGGTAGCACATGGCTGAGGTAATCTGTCATAGTGCACATATGTTGTTGTTCACCTCTTTGCCCTGCCCCCCAAACCCCATATGTAGCTGTTGGTGCACATATCCACATGTGTGCCTGGCCAGTTTGTTGTCTCCAGCACTGTCTCTGGGACACATCCAACAGAGCTGCGTGTGTCTGCAGGTACTAGGTGTTCTGCACATACACCCTTCCCTGACATTGTAGCATCAGCCAACAGCAGTGTATCATTGCATTTGACAAGCCTTTATCTCCACTAATCTCCAGTTGTGCACATACAGGCCGTATGCTACTGGTGGCACACTCACCTTAGCATACTGTGTGGGTGTGTGTTTTAGGGTTGGCTGTGTGATGATACAGTCTGCAGGCATTTTGCATTATCATGTGGTATGAGGGGTCTGTACACCTGTGGAGTGGTGGTGACTGTGCTATCTCTACCTTACTGCTGTTGACCTTGTGAACATTGTGGACATGCATTGTGTGTTGTGAGCTGACCTATCTTTTGTGTGCTGACAGACCACTGCGCAACAGCATTTATGTATCACAGATATCACCATAATTTGGACATGCATCAACAGTGGCTGGACATGGGGACATGGTAATTCTACACATTTCGATGACATCTTCTCCCTTCACTGTGATATGTTGTGGCCTTTGCCAGCCTCAGAGGATCCCGAGAAGACACTTGCTGCAGACACACGGTAGGTTGCACCTTGGGTCTTTTGGGAATGACATCAGCCTTTACATGTTAGTGATTTGCTGTTTGTTTCATTGACCTTTCCTGTTGAGTCTCTGTACACCAACGCTGATGCACATGGGGTGTAGCTATGCAACACCTGTGTGACATGGGCATGGACATGACCATATCCATGTGACACCCTCATCTGCGGTTGCATTTCCAAATGTCCACAACATGCAGTGTGTTCTGTGTTGTGATCATGTTATGTTTGCCTGTATGACGTTTCATTATGTCCATATTGATGTTTGACTCCCTGCAATTTGGCCTGATGTTGCGAGCAGCATACCAATACATTGTTTATCCTTCTTCTGCACAGGACAGAGGACACACACAGCACATCTACTACAATGCATCCGCGGTCACCATCACCCACCTGTTGGTGGACACAACAACACCATGCAACTATCCCTGGGAGATGGTGCCATAGGATGTTTGACCTCTGCGAGTGGGCACATGCCTCAGATGGACATTATTGTTGGACTGCTACTTTGAGCATAACAGGCCTGTCCAACACACTGTTGCTACCATGCTGTGGCTGGGTGTCGTGTTCATCGCAGGAGACACACATGACCTTTCTAGTACTGTGGCATACTGAGATGTCACACTTGACTATGCATGCCCATGGTTTCAAGGACAGTCTTAATAGGACGTTTTGGGTTGCAGACACCCTTTGCACTGTGGACACTGTGTACTGGTCCCTACGTGTGCAGCAGGGACTGACATTGTCGCTGTATGTTGTACATCCATCTGACATTGTGTTGGTGTGGTTTGCCCATGTGTGTGACCTGCACCACAGTATACCCTCATCTGTTTAGTTCAGCAGGAGCATATAGCCATGCGTGTGGCACAGGGGGCACATTGGAGAGGTCCTCTTGTCCATGTCGGCCAACCCTCCACTTGGACATGACACAGTATTTGCCACCACACCACTTTACTGCACACTAACATCTTGGATTGATGTTTGCCCTCACCAAGGGTGTTACAGTGCATGTGTGACATCACTGTATCATGTTTCAACGTACACGGTGCATGTGCATGTGACTGAATATGTTGGTGCAACACAGCATGTGACAATATTGCTTCTGTGCGGGTTACTGGAACATGTTTGACCTTTCTTTCAATCTCTATATACAGGCTATTGTGTTTGTTTACTGTACAGATGTGTCATTCTACATTGATTTACAATAGTGCGGTATATAAGAAATTGTAAATAAAATAAATAATAAATAATAAACCTAGCATTGCATGTCTGCACAGTCCTATTTATCCCCTGAGGTAACGACACTCACATTGCCCCGTTATATTTGGAGTGTGGCAGTGTGGATGTCCATTTTCTTCCTTCATTTGTGTATTCCATGTACCATGACATATGTGTACAGACACTGTATCCACACCACCCATTGCAGGGGACCTTCTGCATAGTGCTATCTCTGCAGGTGTCAGAGGATCGTTTCATTTCAATTCTCTGTGTTGATGTGCCCCTTGTACCTGTTACCATATCCTCATTTTGCATTTGGCGATTGTATTGGGTTACATTGGTGCCACTTTGATTCCTATATCAGGCATTATGTGACAGCTGTAACATATATTTCGATATCTGTGTTTACACTTGCTTACTTTTAACAACATATGCTGTTTCATTTTTGTGCCTCCTGTATTTGCAGACAGATATGTTTTTGGGGACACATCATGACTGATGTGTGTTGGGCCCTCATTATGCACCGCCTACTGTCTACATGCACACATATGTGACTAAGGCATTTGGGGCGTGCGGCAGCATGTGGGGGGGCTAATGCATAGTGCATACCATGCACCTAATGCACATTATCTCTCATGCCCATCATCTATAGATGGCCCAGTGACTTTTCTGTGACATGTGGGTTGCTGCCCTGCCAAATGTGTTTTCACATTTTTCACTGTTAACCATACACCTTGATATTATGTAAGGCGGTATCTACGCTATGTCTCATGGTTAACCAAAATAAAAATATGTGTTAGACATACATTTGTCTCTGCTGCTGCTTGACCACACTAACACACGTATTTAGTGATTTCCTGGTCAGGTACATGGCCCACCTGTGCTCACATCCTTGTAGGGTGCCAGCTGTCTTTCTGCCAGCCGTCTGTCACATCACTGGGTGTTACGGGTTCCCATACACACATTCCCTTTGAGGTAATATCTTTGCAATGTGTTTGCGGTGGTTGTTTGGGATAGTGGTTGCAGATATGTGTTGGAACACCATAGGTTGCAGGTTTGATTCCCACATGGGGTTCTTTTTTTTTTGGGGGGGGGGGGGGGTTCTGCTAACCTGACTTTGAGCTGCCTGCAGGTTCGTCACCTCTCCACACACCCTTCCCTCTCTTCACTGTACACCACAGTATGCCCTCTGTGCTGACTATACATCACATATTAGCTGTTACATATGTCTCTTTCTTTGTACTCTCCATGCAGGCAGTCTGCTTGGGGGATTGACATTGCTGTTGTTCAGCTGGTCTGGGCCACACCTGTTTGCAGGTTCAATTCTCACAAATTCTCTGTTCTGTTCCCTATTTTGCCCTGCTGCACAGAGCATCCTCTGCTGCACTTTGGGTTAATGTTCTTTCCTCTTTTGCATGCTGTAACCACTGCATAACATTTCATTGTGTGTGTGCATGTAGTTATATGTGGCTCTCGTCCCAATTACAGACTGTGATCTGAGCTGTACACACCAGTTCTGCATGTGCATTCCATCATGGTTACTGTTGGGGGGTTGCCCTATCCTGGCAGACAGCAGACTTTTTGTGTGGTGCCCTGCAGTATTCTTGTATGCAGCCTTTGCTAATGAACTCACATTGGTGGTATAGCCTACTGGTTTGTGCATTGATATTTGTGCTGATGGGCATGGGTTTGATTGTTCTCTTTCATTTGTATGCCTTTCCTAAACAGTTACTTTTCATTCTTGTAACAGTCATATCTGTGCAGATCTGTGCTGTTGGCACATTATACCCTTGTCACAGTTGCCAAACATACTTCTGTCCATCTATGTGTGTCTGCCAGCTGTGTGGCGTTCTGCCCTGATGTGCAGGCTGCTATCCCATGTCCTGCACTGGTACACATTTCTGCACTGCGGCTCTACCTGCTTGCATCTCCTGTGTCTGCTCTGCTTGGCACTGCTACTCCTCTGTCCTCCTGTCATTACACCTATCCTGCCACCTCTACCTCCTCTGCTGGACATGTCTTTGCATCCTCTGCCACACACTGTCATTGTTGCACGGTACATTACCATCACCCTGTGCACTGGTACAGCTGCCCTTGATATGTTTGTACACTTTACCAGCTGCCACATGGGCTGGATGCAGATTTGTCTGGTCCATCAGCTCTGATCTACTTCCTTCCATCACGTGTGCATTGCCTTTCCTTGGTGCTCTGTGCAGTGTTGGGGTTACATCTGTGTTTGGGCCATGCCTTTCTTGCTTGTCAACTTGGGGCACTTTACTGCCCTTGGCCAGCATTTCTTGAGTCACCTATACATCCTTGGGGCATCTTTAGCGGCACCATAGATTCTGACAGCTTATGGGGCGCCTTATATGGTGCCTTGGGGGTTGCCAACCTTTCGTGCTGACCTCTGGGGCACATTATGACCCACCTTGGCTGACATGGTGGTTTATGATGTGCCTTCTGGCGCGCCCTAAAAGGTGCATTAGGTTACGGCACTGGGGTGCGGGTATTTTTAGCTGGCAGCACAGATTGTTGGAATGTGTCTGACTGTTACAAGCAGGAAAAGGAATTGCCTTGGGCACCCTTATTCATTGAGCCCACTGAGGGATTGAACTCATGACCCCTGTTTCAGCAGTCATTGCATTAACTAGTGTGCTACACTTCTGTTGCTGTGACTGCAGGTCAGCGTGTGATAACGCACCACAGCTCTCTCTATCGCGCGATAACGGACAGGTGCCCTCGATCGTGTGATAACCCGCCATTGCTACCTTAAGACCGGAACACCCACTACCTTATATGGCATTCGTCACAGTAACTCTGCAACTAATGCTGGTAACATTAGGACGGTTTAGTAAACATACCCCTATGTTACTGTGTTATAAAAGGGCATGAATATTAAAGTGAATAAAACAATTGGCATGATATCTGCCTTTTTAAACTGCATGGCCATGAAAAATGGATTATCTATGAGGAGATTAAAATCTGATCACTTGGTATCCAAAATGGTAACTGTTCCTTTTTAATCGTGCTGAAGAGAAAAGGCTGACATCAACAGAGAGAGAAGAAGAAATGCTAGGGACAATAAAGCTAATGTGCTAGTGTTTAGGAGTGGAGGCATAGCCTAATGGTTAGAACACTGGCTAAACAACCAGGGTTCAATTCCCACTAGCACTCCTTGTGGCCTTGGGCAAGTCACTTAACCCTCCATTGCCTCAGAAGAAAAGCCTGGCAATCTACTTCCAGTGACACTGCCAAGAAAACCCAGGAGCCTCTGGGTTGCCAGGAGTCAAGACTGACTCAAAGGCATGCATTGCATTGCATTGCATTGCATTGCTAGCATTTTGAATTGGAGAGCAAGCTGTGTTCTGCTATGACGTTTTGTATGTTGAGTGCTTATGTCTTATTCCAGAAATCATTTGACTTTACATTTCATTGCTGGAGAAGAATGATTGATATTGATAAAGCGACAAAGTGAGAGCATGAATGTTAGAGTGTAAGCAATTGGAATGACATCTGCCCTCTTAAATGATATGACTATAAAGGGCCAGATGGGACTCACGGAGAGATGAAATGGATATGAGGGACAGAGTTCATGATAATTAACTGGTAATTGCCCCTTTAAATTCCACTGTTGTAAAAAGACAATTGATGGTAATAGAGGAATAATAAAATGTGTTCATGTAGGGCCTGAGGTGAGCTCTGCTCCCAATAAGAACTTTTGTTAAGTAACCTTGTTAAAGGAAAGTTGGTATATCTTCATTCCTGATCACTACAAGCTGGGCCACATATTCATCCACGGCCACAGTTTCAACTGTGAAGTCACCAGAGAGGAAAATAAAAATCAAACACAACTGCAACAGTATTATATAAAGAGTGCAAATCACTTAGGAAAATAAATTATTCTTAAGAGACAATCAATACTCAGGTCCTTTTCATGAGAGATATCAAAGCTCCATGTGTTTATTGTTACTTGTTCCAATTAGTTGATTATTTTTCCTTTTTTAATTACTTAATTGTAAAAAAGAGTAAGATACTGATCAGACTGGAAAGGCCAGTTGGTTTGTAGCTATGAGGGAAAGAGTGACCAAGTGTCTAAGGCAGCAGGCAAAAACCCTGGATTCTACTAACATTTCCTGTGACCTTTGACAAGTCATTTCACAATCCACTGTCTCAGATACAAGTTTAGGGGGCCATTTTAGAAGCCCTCTTCATGCTTTGGACTTCTGAAAATAGGCTTAAAGACATCCAAAGCACCGAGATGTCTCCAGAGCCAATTTAGAAGCTCGCTCTGGGGACATCCCAGCATGAAGACTTAGAAAATCTGAACAGGGGTGTGGAGGAGGTGTGGCCAGGGTGCACCCAGGGGCGGCCCAAGAGGGGTGTGGGGCCATGTGCGGAGACTCGGTGCGGGGCCTCATTTGCATAAGTGGCCTTGTTTGCATAAATATTTGCATAATGTTACCATACACTAACTTTTAGTAAACATGTCTCTTAATGAGTGTATGGATAAAGGAAGACTAAAAGATTTCTACATTACTATAATCCAGTGCCAACTGCCAGGCACATTAGGAACTACTACAAACGCTGCCCATTTAGAACCCATAGCAAACCCGCCGTATCCTGACAGCACTACCAGGACTCACAAAGCACCATACCCTACCTATCAAAAGGCAACACTGCAAATATTAAACCAGTACATTTCAGAGAATACTGGGAAAAGAGAACAAGTGGCAATGTCAAATAGGAATTACATAAACAGAATACCTCAGCTCAGTTACACATGCAGAACATAGACCATCACCAAACAAGGAATCACAATTTAGAAACAGGAAGGCATTAAACTGGGAACCCCAAAAGCCAAACTTGGAATGTACAACAACACTGTAGAAATAAAACTATAAATTAATTTCCTTTGTACCAAACAAAGCGCAGACGTTAATGATGCACATTTCCCAGAGCTGACATATTCCAATTAATAAATTCAAAATAAAGAGATATCTTTCTACCTTTTGTGCATTTTTTTTCAGTTGCAATTGGTCCAGCCACTTTCTTCTGGTTTCTTCATGTTTTCTGCTAACTCTCCATCATCTGCTGTCCATTTGTCCTTTCTTCTCTCTTCTAGTTTTTTTCCATTCTCTCTCTCTCTACATCTGCTTTAACATACTAATCTTTCTCCTTTTGCTCTTTCCTCATTCCTATTTCATCCACACAAATTTTACCCCTCCATCCTCAATCCCCACTTACTCTCCCAATACCCGGCCAATTGTAGATTTTTCATCCCTCCTACACAAAATATTTTTCCCCTCTCCATTTTACTCTCCCAGCCCCATCCCATTCTAATCCTCCCCCAACATTAGCTCCCTTCTAGTTCCAGTCTCACCAAGCATCCATTCCCTTCTAGTCCCTGCATCAGCCCATTTCCAGTCCTAGCCCCCCCATCAGCCCATTTCCAGTCCTAACCCCCCATCAGCCCATTTCCAGTCAGCCCCCCATAGCCCATTGCCAGTCCTAACCCCCCATCAGCCCACTTCCAGTCCTAACCCCCCATCAGCCCATTTCCAGTCAGCCCCCCATAGCCCATTGCCAGTCCTAAACCCCCCCATCAGCCCACAGCCCATTACCAGTTCTAACCACATCAGCCCACCTCAAGTCCTAACCCCTCCCCATCAGCCCATTTCCTGTCCTAGCCCCCCCATAGCCCATTATCAGTCCTATCCCCCCCATAGCCCATTACCAGTCCTAAACCCTCCCCATCAGCCCACTACCAGTCTTAACACCCCCCCCCATAGCCCATTACCAGTCCTAACCCCCCCATAGCCCATTACCAGTCCTAAACACACCCCATCAGCCCACTACCAGTTTTAACCCCCCCCCCATAGCCCATTACCAGTCCTAACCCCCCATCACCCCATTTCCAGACAGCCCCCATCAGCCCACAGCCCATTGCCAGTCTTAACCCCATCCCCCCCATAGCCCATTGCCAGTCTTAACCCCCCCCCCATAGCCCATTACCAGTCCTAACCCCCCATCACCCCATTTCCAGACAGCCTCCATCAGCCCACAGCCCATTGCCAGTCTTAACCCCACCCCCATAGCCCATTGCCAGTCTTAACCCCTCCCATAGCCCATTGCCAGTCTTAACCCCCCCATAGCCCATTGCCAGTCCTAAGCACCCCATCACCCCCTTTCCAGACAGCCCTCATCAGCCCACCGCCCATTGCCAGTCTTAAACCCCCCCCAGCCCATTGCCAGTCTTAACCCCCCCTAGCCCATTGCCAGTCTTAAACACCCCCAGCCCATTGCCAGTCTTAACGCCCATTGCCAGTCTTAACCCCCCCCCCATCGGCTCATGGCAATTTTAAAAAAGAAAAAAAGCTGGCCGCTGCCACCGCGGCGGCATGGAGTGTCCCGCGGGGCCCCCTCTGCCCGGCGGAACTCTCCTGGCGCGGCTGTAGCCCTCTGCTCCAGCTTGCAGATACGTGAAGGGAGAGTGTCTCCCTCGCGTCTCTGTTAAGCCCGCAGGGGCAGATGGGAAATTTCCCATCAGCCCCTGCTGTCTTAACAGAGACGCGAGGGAGACACTCTCCCTTCGCGTATCTGCAAGCCGGAGCAGAGGGCTTCAGCCGCGCCGGGAGAGTTTGGCCGGGCAGAGGGAGCCCCACGGGACACTCCATGCCGCCGTGGCGGCAGCGGCCAGCTTTTTTTCTTTTTTAAATTTAATTAAGAAAAAAAAAGCAGAATGTTCTTTGTGCGGGGCCCCCCGAAACGCGGGGCCCTGTGCAAAAAACATTCTTGCTCAATGGACGGGCCGGCCCTGGGTGCACCTGGGAACCTGAAGGCATGACCAGGATGTTCCTATGAACTGGGACATCCCTGCCTGATCACAGAACATCATTGACATCTGGCATCACGAACAGCGATGAACAAGTATCTGAAAGTGCTTGCATTAGCTGAAAAACATCCAGAGGGTGCAGAGAAGAATGCACGTGATCATCCCCAGTACTCAGCACAATGTCAACAACAGAAGCAGTGTGATTTGAATCCTGGCTGCCCCATTCCTAGCCAATTACTATAACCATTAGGCTATCCTAGACATCAGGATGTCATAATACCATTCTGGGGACATCTATGTGGATGCCCCCGCAGATGTCCATATTAGGCATGTCCAGGTTTGTGAAATCATATCTTCACCTGGACATGCCTGCATTTTTTTCAAATGTTCTGGCTTTGATGTTCCATATTGCACTTGGATGGCTCTTCTAAAATTCCCCTCTGAGGATATATTTACTAACTCAAAATAAAATGCATATGTTTCTACTATTTTTAACAGAAGAAAACAGACGGTGGCTTTCACCAAGCCATGATATCTCAGTATTGCAAATTAGCAAATCCTTCAGGAAATGTATTTTTGCATGGCTGCACTTTGAAAAATTGCACATTCCTAGCTATATCATTGCAAAGATAGTCTCTCTAAGTTGGGTCCACTAACTTTTAGAGACCCAATCTATGCCATTAAAAATATGCCACCTACACCCTGATTCTTGATGGCTTGGTGGATCACCATATTCTTTTACAAAGGGAAGATTCTCTGGGTCTGCTGGAAGTTGAGTTGAAATAGTTACTGTCCTTTTTGACTCATTTACCAATTGCTATGGCCTTTAAAAATGCAATTTCTGACTTTTTATTTTTTTTTCCATGGAATCCAAAATGAACTTCATACCGCAAACCTCATAACCCCGAACTTCATTACCCAACAAAGATCTCTGTTTCACCTATAAAGGCTTCTTCAGGGGTTCGAAAAACGCAGTACTTTCGAACCCCTCAAGAAGCCTTTATAGGTGAGACAGAGATCTTTGCGGGGTAATGAAGTTCAGGGTTATAAAGTTTGCGGAATGAAGTTCGTTTTGGACTATGAAGATTGGGCGAATAGGCCTGTTGGATTTGAAAACTTCAGACTACTAAGATAAGTAATTGCTACACTCCTCTATGGAAGTTTATGGAGTAGAGGTGCTGATGAAGTTTTCATTTGCAGGATTTGAGGAAAAGCAGATTGTGATTCCAGAGTGGGCTAGTTTTGGCGTTTGCTGCTGAATATTATTAAGATATTGGTCTTATGAATAGTATAAGAATGATATTTTATTTATATTAATATGTAATGGAAATCCTGAAAAGTACTTTTCTGGATAATATTGAATTTGATTAAAGGGTGATTTGGTTTAAAATTGTCATAGGGAAGAGGTTGGAGACCAGTGATGTGAGCATTTTGCTATTCCCTATGGTGAAAGCTGAAAGGAAAAAGATCAATGTCAGAGATAGAAGGAAGTGATGAAGACAGGGGAGAGAGAAGTGGCAGAGGGCCTGGAGACCCTAGAAAGCGAGTTAAGAGAAGACAGAGGAAAAGAAAAAACAGAAACTGAGGTCAATAGGATAAAAGAATAAAATGGACAGACAACAAAGAAAAATATATTATGGGCCCGATATTCGAAGGCCTTTACATGGGTATCTTCCTCAGTTACCCATGTAAAGGCCTTATCTGGGATTTTCAAAGAGCATCTACACGGGTAGTGCCCTTCGAAAATCCTGGCTAAGTCCCTAACATGCCTAGATGCTATCTGCATAGCATCGGAACGTGTTTGGGGCATTAGGGGGCAGAATGGGGGTGAAGGAAGGAGCTACATGGGTAGCAGCGATTTTCAATGCTCCCACGATGCCCTCTGCACCATAAAGATAAGCAAGGTTTTTCCTGCCTATATTTAAGACACAGAGGCTATGTCGGTAGCATCGAAAATCGCTGCTACCTGTGTAGCCTCTGCAGCTGCTAGGGCATCCAGGCTAACCCAGATTTCACTTCCGCCGGCACGGAAATGAAAATCTGAGGTTAAGGGAGTCGACGGGCAGTCGGTCTATCTCAATATCGGGCCCTATATTTTCAACTTAGTGACTGGAATGTGTCAGTCTTTTGAATTTACATGTTCTATCTTTATATTTTACACCATAAAGGGGCATCTATATCTCTTTCTATTTCTCTGATGTTGGCTTCTTGTTGTTTCAATTTAATTTTTGCCTTTATAATTCTATTAGTTTGTGGTAATTTATTCAATTCTCAGTGAGGATCTATCTATATTCTGTGTGTGTGATGGAAGCCAGGTATTTTGTTAGCATGGAGTTTCTATGTAGGGATCTAGTAATCTGGCTTGTTCAGTTTTCCAAATAGGTTTATGGTTATTCAAGGGCCCACTGCAATATTTATGGTGCTGCTCTTGGAGCTTTGGAAATTGATGGAATGATAGATTTTCTCTATAGGTCCCAAGTGATTGTTGTAGAGTTTTGTATTACTTCACAATATGCCCAGTACTGGAGAGGGTTTATTTTGCTGTTACTGAGATAAAACCAGAATCAGAAATTATTTTTTGTATGTTGTGTTCTATGGGGAAATGTCCTAGTTTATTTATTTATTTAATGGTATTTCTATCC
Organism: Ichthyophis bannanicus; assembly: GCA_033557465.1. NCBI lineage: Eukaryota > Metazoa > Chordata > Amphibia > Gymnophiona > Ichthyophiidae > Ichthyophis > Ichthyophis bannanicus. Next base: position 600,636,145 of record CM066035.1, on the reverse strand, counting down.
CGCCTTTTCCTTTAATCAAGGTGGTTACACAGCAAACAATCAATTGAATTGTAATTGGGTTCAAGGTGTGCATATAATGTACAGTGAATTGAGTGTGTGTGGGTGTGTTGATTAGTGTGCGCTAATTACATGTGCGCTTTATACAGTGAATGTGCAAAGAGCGTGCGGGTAAGATGTTAGTCCATGGTTGGATGTCTCAATATGTGTTCGGGCCATAGTGCTCCAGGAATAGCAGAGTCTTTAGTTGTTTCCTGAAGTCCTTGGTGTCTTCCGTGGCTCGCAGTTTCCGTTGTTAGGGAAGGAGGTTCTTTTCATGCAGAATATGAGGGTCATTTTAGAAGCTCTATTCATGAAGCTCTATTCATGAAGCTCTATTTAGAAGCTCTAGTCACTCATTGCCTTTCACAAGGCCATACCTTTGATCAGCTTCGTAGTTTTGCGATAGAACAAATTCAGGTCCCAAAGGGAGGAAAAACATTAGATGAAACTTTGTTACAGCGAGAACAATGGTGGATATATAAGTTACAGACTGTCGTTCCAAAGGGTTTAAATGTATCCCTAGAGTGGATATCTTGTTTGTAGGCTGGTTTTAAAATCATTGCGGCTATTAGAAAAGAGTATGTTACCTTGACGAATGGAAGAGAAGTACTATGTTCTAATCGCATAAGAGGTAGTTAAAATTATGAATGGGAAGGTAGAGCTATCTTTCAATTGGATAAGAAATGGCAGTATATGAATGGAAGACAAGCACTAAGTTTAAGTGGATAGGAAATAGATTCAATATTATGAATGATATGTTAGCGCTATATTCATGGATGAGAAACGGCGGTATATAATATAGATCTATTGCTTAATTGTGAATAAGCATGATATAACCATTTGAAGTAGCATGGATGAGAAATGTGTGACGCAATCTAAAGGGGGTTTAAATAGAGATTAGATTCACCATCACGCATGCGCGGCGTTTTTTCGTATCAGAAAGAAAGAGAGAGAACGTGGGCAGCATAAATACCTGTAAGTAGCTTGCGATTTTAGAGAAATATATTATTAGAATGATTGCTTTTAGATATATTAGATAATAGGGTAATAGTATATTGTAATTTTGTTTATTTATAGGATAAAGGTCTCCTGAAGAAAATTTCTGAAACGCCATTAAGGCGCCGAAGCTGAGCGTCGAGACCCTTGTTTTAAATATATTTTGTATTGAATTAGTTCACTCGGGGATTCTTCCTTTAAATAAAATTTTCCTTGAGATACGATACTAGAGAAGAAAACCTGGGCTGTATATACATATATATTTTTTAAAAGCATTGAAAAAAACAAATAAAAAAGAAGCTTTTTACAATTTTTGATTCTTTGAACGTATGGACTTTACACATGTTGATATTTTACGTTCATCAAAATAGACCATAACTAGAACTATTTGTCTATTCATGAGCTGGACATCTGGAAATGAGCACATAGATGTGCAAATCACAGATGTCCCTGGAGATATTTTAGAAAGCTGGGTACTGTGACCCCCTATTAATGCCCCCAGCGAAGGCATGTAGGGCTTAAGGGGTTTGTTTCCTTCTTGAACAGGTATTCCACTATTTCCTGAGGCAAAGCCTTTTGGGAAATGTAGTTCTCTTTTACCGTCCAATAAAGGTAGTGTGACTCAAAAGTGGTTAAAGCAACAAAGGATTTATTCCCCTCCCGGGGTGGATTTCAACAAGGAAAATAAGGTACAAAAACCAGGTGCTTCTGGCAGAAGGACAAAATAAAACTTTCAAACTCAAACAGCTTACTTCAGCACAAAAACATGGCTTCCAGCAACCAAGGTAAATGGTTCTGTTTTCTTCACAGCTTTATACTTTTAAATCCCAACAATTCTGTATTTCTCTTCAAAGCATTAATTCAACTCAGGGAGAATATATCATTAGATAATGTAATCGTACAGTCCATTAATTCCTCTGGCGTATTTACAAACTCTGACTCTGTCTCCATTAATTCCTCTTCTGAGGCAGGAAATGTTTGCAACGTTAAATCTTGTGCCACGCCTTTCCTCACTGCTTTAGGCTTCTGGCTATACTCTTGAATCAGGTACTGCTTTATTTACTTATTTATTTATTTATTTGCAGTCTCTTTTATACCGCGCTATTCGACATCAGTGCGGTTTACAATGAACATAAGAGTTGCACATCTCAATTTCGTGATTTGTGCTTACAGTGAAACAGGTATAATAACTTGGGTATACATTAAACAGGAAAATTAAACTTGGGTATGCATTAAGCAGGTATAACAGGTAAAATAGGGTATAAATAACCAGTCCCTTAACAAGGAGACACGATGAATAAATACAGTCTACTTTATGCAACAATATAATGAGTTATGCGGCACTGCATAAGTTTCTCATGGTGGTTGGAGGGGAAGGTGTGATTGCGAGTGATCAGTCTGGGAATGTGACGTGCATGAGTTTGAGGTGCTGCACTGAGATGTGAGAGTGGGTGAGTGTGGGGAGAAGACTGCATCATCGTAGTGATGAAGAAAGAGGTGCCGTTTCAGTGCCTTCCTAAATTGGGAGAGTTCACTGATGGTTCTGATAGTTGCTGGTAGTGCGTTCCAGCAGGATGGAGCAAAGAAGGAGAAGGCTCTGGGTCTAGTGAATTGAGAACACTTCGTGCTTGCCTTAGGTAATATGAGAGTATTTGCGGCATTCAATCTCCTTGCTCGATTGGGAGGTGTGATTGAAATTAGATTAGTAATGGCAGTAGCAGGGTATTTATTGATGGCTTTATGGGTCATAATTAGGATCTTGAATGAGATCCTGGCTTGTATGGGTAGCCAGTGCAATTGTTTTAGTATTGGGGTAATATGAGAACTTCTTGAGGCTCCATGAAGGATTCTTGCAGCTGAATTCATTGCAAGTTGTAAGGGGTTAGTCGTGCACTTAGGTAGACCATACAAGATCGCATTGGCATAGTCAAAGTGAGGCATTATTAGGGCCTGAAAGACAGTTCGGAAGTCATCAGGTTCTAACAGTTGACGCAGATTGCGGAGGGTCCGGATTTTATGGTACACCGACTTTGTTATGTTTTTGATATGAGCCTTCATATTAAGTTGCTGATCAAGCGTTACACCTAGGTATCTTACTGTAGTCTTGCATATGATCTCTGCATCGCGAACCTTGATAGACAGGGGTGGAGTAAAAGCCGGATTCCTGGTTACGAAGAGGGCTTCTGTCTTTTTGAAATTTAACTTAAGCATTTGTGCATTTAGCCAGTCTGTGACAGCGTCAAAGCACCTGATAAGTGGGGATAGTTCAAGATGTTCTGTCGAAATTGGCATGTACATCAAGACGTCGTCAGCATAGACCAGGCAGTTGATATTAAATGATTGGATGAGATCACAAATAGGTTGCATATAGACATTGAATAGCAAGGCAGATAGAGATGAGCCCTGTGGAACACCTTTAGTTTGGGGGAAGGAATCGGAGTTGGAGGGGCCAGAACGGACATGTTGCCAGCGATCAGTGAGGTATGAAGCGCACCATGACAAAGCTGAAGCTTGAACTCCCTTCTCTCTGAGGCATAGCAGGAGAACTTCGTGGTCTACGGTGTCGAATGCGGCAGCAATGTCCATGAAGATCAGTGCAAAGCCTTGTCTGATGTTATCGAGACCTAAGGTTATGGTGTTGAATAAGGTTGTGAGTAATGTTTCAACACCATGTGCTTCGCGAAATCCATGCTGGCAGGGATACAGGGGTGCATTAGTATCTAAAAACAAGCATTCTCATCACAGTCATTTTCCTCACAGCCCCAACCCTCCGGGTAGATAAAATCACAGTGATTATTAAAACCCCAGCCTTTAGGCTTACCTGTAGCCCTGGCTGAACAAGGTTTACTCTGAGACGTGGGAATGGCTGTAGGTTCCAAACCTGACTTGTGCACAGAAGGTTTCAACTGCCTTCCTGGCTTTCTCTCTTTTCTGTACTCCCCAGGATACTGCAGATAACCTGGTCTGCTTCTGTTGTATCTTTCTCTTGGAGACTCTGTCCTCTCTCTGAATGGAAGCTGGGTTCCTCCCTTCCACGGAGACTCTGTCCTTCTCCTCCCTGGGATAACCTTGCTTGTTCCGTTCTCCTCAATACTGTCCAAACCTTCCTCGACACCTTCGATACCCGGGATCCTTCTGATACCTTGAATACCTCTGATACCTTGGATACCTCTCCTTTCCTCTACTGGGACCTCTTTATGAGTCTGAATTCTAGGGTAGTGCTTAACTCCACCCCCTAACAGGTGTTCTGAATTAGCTCGTGACTCCCTGTCTAATTGGCAGCACGGGTGTGTTTCTTTCCCCTGTGCTTGGTTTCCATGGCCACCATTAGCCATGTGCTTTTGTTTATGCTTCAGCACTGCTCCTGTTTCCTGCTCTTTAGCTCTTTCTGAAGGGCTGGAGGGACCCACTATGTCACAGTACATAGACGTCCCCAGTGTGAGAACATCCAGGTAGCAAGTGGGTGTGGTGGAGGCATGCCTGGGACAGAACAAGAGAGCTGCAGATTGCAGTGGAATTTCAGAAAGACACAAGCATGTCTGACCCTGGTTGTTGAGATATCCATGCCTATACCTGCTCCTGACCATAAATAAGGTGAAAAATGTGCTCATTTCATTGCTGCAACGCTTCCAGGGGAAGAGCAAAGTGCGCTTACATGGCCACAGTTAATGTTTCCTGGCCCACCGCCACATGTTTGAGTATCTGAAATAGCAGGACAAGATGTGCTAGTCTTATAACATAGATGCTCCCCCTTCTGAACTACCCAGGCCAAGATGTCCAAGTACTTGATTCTTTGGGCTTTCAAGTCGGGAATGTCTACATTTGGTACAAAACTTAGATTCTGAGCCTTTCGGGAATGTACACTGCTTTGACGCAGTGAAAAGCGGTGTATAAGCATTGCTAAATAAATTAATTCGTGAAATGGCCTATATCCGTGCATGTACCTGGTCTTGTTATCTGCATGAGGTCTATTTCTAGAACTGGTTACTGGGGCGTTCATTTTTTGGGGTGGAGAGGGAGTGATTTCAGATAGCATCTAGATGTGCCTCCCTTCACTGTTGCCACTCCCCTGGATTTTTGGACATTCTGCTCTGGACATCCCAGGCTCTTCCTAGATGTCCTTTCTAAAATTCCACTTCATATGACCAGCACAGCACAAACATCAGTTGCAAGGCCCTAATACAGCCAAAGAGGACAGGATAGCACCAAGACAGACTGCAAGGCTCAAAAACAGCCAAAAGGGACAGCACAGGAACCATACAGGCTGGAAGAGGTCACACAGCAGGAGTAAAGTGAGGTCAAGTAAGCTGTGTTCCTGAAAGTTAAAGTCCTGGTACTGAGGACTTTGGTTCTTGTATAAGCACCTTTGATGAAGATCCTCCCAAGCTGACTGAGTGTTTGACATGAGACTTGACTGAGTGTTTGACATGAGATCCTGAAAGATTTAAACAAAGATCATAGGATGTGCTATGGGGTGAAGAAGGCCACAAAAGCAATAGTAATGGTTGAAAGTGGCAGCACTGGCTGTGAGAAATCAAGATACCAGTGGATTTTTTAAAACCCTTTTTAAAAGCAATGGGGCATGTTTACTAAACCGTCTTAACGTGTGCTCTGCGACGTTATCACGCGATAAGGTACCTTATCGCGCAATAATGGCGCTTTATCGGGCACACAGGTACCTTAGCGCGCGATAACGCACGCAGCGGCGCAAACGAGCGCTGAAGGCGGAGAAAGGCTCCCGGAGGGCGGAGGAAGGCTCCACAGGGGTGGAGAGAAGGGGTCAATGGGTGGAGAGTGGGAGGGGAGAGGCTCCCCGCACACTAACGCTGTGAAATCCGAGGCTCAAAACTAACGCCATTGAAACCCTAGCGTTAGAGCTGATTTAAAGGGGAAAAGAAACCATTTACGTCAGCAATGTACAGCAAAACCAGGGAAACCTACAAAAAAGTGAGAAGTGTGATACCTGTGCACGGAACAAAAGAGCAAATAAACTTTGAAAATGTACAGAAGAAAATGTAAAAATAAAATAACAAAGCAGGCCAATAGTGATATCAATGGGAAACATAAAAAAAACACTCCCAATAAAGCTCCAAAAAAAAGATATGAATTTTGGAAGGGTCTATACTCCGTCCCCATACAAGGTGAATGAGCCCATAGTGAAATTGCACTGAGCAGGGTTTCTGACTCCATTGGCCAGGTTTCCTATGACATGCACATGTTCCACAACAGCAGGGTGGGCATGTCGGAACGGGCAACTGGACAGATGCTGGAAAAGGGGACACAGGGGGCTGCAGGCGGCACATACTGTGGTGCAGCTGGGCCACAGTGCGGACTAGGGTGATGCCTAGCTGGCCCATAGGAATGCTGGAACAGTAGAGCAGCCAGACAGCAACTGCTGAGGGCCCAACATGGGCACGAGTGTGCTTCCCACAGTGTCACAGGGGATAGTACCCAGCAGGTACACCAAAGGGCACGGAACATTGGCATGCAGTGCTGGGGGGAAGTGTGGACAGTTATGCAGGCACCCCTACCCTAGAACCCGCACCATAGGCAGCCGCCTACCCGCACACTGGATGGCCTGAGACTGCGCTCCACCAGTACCACCAGCAGAAGGGCATATCAGCATAGTGGCAGAGGGATACTGGTGGTGGAGGGGGCAGTGGCAGCTGCCCAGAGCAGACCGTGGCCTAGCCCTGTTTAGGTGGGTACCGTGCACTGCAACAGACAGACCCTGTCTGACGAACAGTCATGGTATCACCAGGGAATGCACTGTCTCTGTGGCAACAAGGTGGTGCAGTGCACACAGCCAGTGTGTTCAGAAGCAGAAGATCACAGGTTCAAGTCCCAGCTGTGGTTCATGCCAACCCAGTCCCCATATTTTACCCTCTACTAAAACGTGCTAATACAGACAGAACCTTTATTGCAGATGACATAAACATGCCCAAAACACCTACATTTTACCCTGCAGAGCACAGACACCATAAACATGTGCATTACCTAGAGCAGAGTCTCCCAAATGCAGTCCTGGAGGGCCAAACACCATTCAGGTTCCATGCTGTCTCTAATAAAGATGCCTGTGCTGCATTTCTATGCAGATGTATCTCATGCATATTCATGAGGGACAGCATAAAAACCCGAACAGTGTCTGGCCCACCAGGACTGGAGTCGGGAACCTCTGCCCTAAAACAGCGGCCAACAGGGGCAGACACACCCACACCCACAGCCTCCATTATCCAATGCCTCCTGGAGAGGCAGGATGTTGGGCCCTGCATGCATCTCCCAATACTAGCACTTGCATACCTTAGCAATGCTACCCTAAACCTGGGAATGCGGTACACAGCTATCAAAAGGCTGCTATGATTACTGGCAGATAGCAATTTCGAAGTTAAGTACAATTTTCTGAGTGAGCTGCATCATAGCAACCTTTCTGATGTCTGTGGAGTGTGCTACAGGTCTTGTGTCTGACAGTATTTACCACCCTGGGGGGGTGACCCCAACAGTATTGCGTACCATAGCCATGCCTGTACTGTGCCCAGGACTGGTGCGGTGGCCAGGGCTGCCAAACACCTCTATAGTTGCACAATGATGGCATAGGTGTGGGGAGTGTGTGTCTGTCTATCCAGTATGTGGTGGCTGTAAACACCCTCCACAGCCCACACTGCTAGCACTGTTGCCAGTATTGGCCTACCAATGTGCATAATGAGGAGCAAGGTACTGTGGGAATAGCCAGGATAGGGTGGCCTGGCCTGGATTCATCTGTACATAGCATAGGGCAATGGCTCGGACATTGTAGTGGCCAGCCACCACCTGCACGGACAGAGTGGCCACAGCATGTCCTGCTGGGAGGTCACTCTCACCCTGACTGAGCAGTGACCACGGCATGGCTAGGTTCCCCCATAGTACTATACAGCATTTTTCTCATGTGATATTTATGGGTTCTCCTTTGGGGCCCAATCACTGACTTATCTGCTTGGTGTGTATGCTGATGTCCCATTTCTTGGTACACGCAGACTGTCTGCAGCTAGTATGTGTCTTTCTGGAACACCTTGCAGGGTGCAGTGGCTGGAGGCTTGCTGCTAGAGAATGTTGGATAGTGGTGGGGGACAGCTTTGCATTTCCAGGCCTACTGTTTGTCTGCTATTGCTTTATGGATGTGTACAGCTCTGCATTGCCTGCCCTGTAGGGTGTCTGTTCCCCAGCAGGACTGGGGTTGATGATCCCCACTACTGCCACCATTGCAGGGAGGTAGAATGTGGATCTGTTGGTGAGTGAGCCTGTTTCCCACCCTGAGCCCCAGAGGGTGGGTTGTGTTGTGGTACATAATCTGCCTATGAGTCCAAACACCCCCCCTACCTACCTACCTACATCATGTAACCATAGCACCAACACAGGATATGCACTATTCTGGGTGCATCATAGCCCATAAGGGCTAGACATGACTGAGAAATACAGAACACAGATGTATCCTAGGTGTGTCTGCAGGAACTACCTATCACACACAGTAGCACTGATGGGGATCTGCAGCATGGACTAATTCAGCCATGAAAGGTGCTGTGGACCTGGTGCTGGGTGCCCCACCTCACCCTCAGGGTGAGCACAGTACCCGCACAATGTGACGGTCTGTAGCTACTCTGTGCCAGTACCACACACGGTCGGTACCCCCTACCAGGCCGAGGTGCTGTGGGGGTGCATACCCCATCTTGTGCCCATCTGTAGACTGCTGATTTGCATGTGCAGTGCATCATGGGTACGGGTGGGTTAACCCTATCCTGGTAACCACAGCAGACAGTTTGTGTGGTGATGTGCAGTCCTTCTGCAGCCAGCCAGGGGTTTGTTAGCAACTATAGAGCTGTAGCAAAAACACCCTCAGTGTACTGTAACCATAAGGCGCCCTATAGAGCGCCTTATAAGGCGCCTTATAGGGCGCCCTATAAAGTGCCTTATAAGGTGCCTTATCAGGTGTCCTTTAAAGCGCCTTATAGGGTGCCCTATAGGGGACATTATAGGGTGCCTTGGCGGACAGTGCACTTTATAATGTGCCCTATGGAGTGCCTTATAGGGTGCCTTATGCGGCACCTTAGGTTACGGCACGTGAGGGTGTGTTTGCTGGCAGCACTAATTAAACTACAAATAAAATGCCTCAAAAATCAATACTTACACGTAAAAGCTACTGCCTCAGCCAGCCTTATGGATTAGGCACACTGGAGGATCAAACTCATGACTCCTGCACTATCGGTCAGTGTATTAACCATTGTGCTACACCTCTGTTTCTGTGCTTGCATGTCTGCGCACCTACTTAAGATTACCACGCGTTAACGTGCTTAGCGGCATCTCGCCCGATAATGTGCGCAGCGCGCATTATCGCGAGATAATCACGTTTTGCTACATTAAGACTGACACGCCCACTCCTTTTATGGCAGCCTGCACACTATCACTGGGTGCACGTTAAGACTGCTTAGTAATTGATCCCTATGTGTCCTTTAGACTGCAAGGATATTAAAATATATACATTGTACTAGAATATTTCATGGCTCTATCAGCAAGAAGGACTCATTCAGACCAACTACTTAAAACACTGGCTAGAACTACTACATGTAGTCAGGTCTTCACAACACAAACTAATAGAGATAAATATAAATACATGCACTCTCTCAGTGCACATTCTACCTGATGATTAAAGCAGTTGTAACCACCTTCAGACTTGTAGTTGAAAGATCTGTCTCACAAATCATTTTGTTGCTCCCTTATTGTTGCTCAAGGTGGGCCAAGCATCTATTTTACCTCAAACAAATTTCCAAACCAGTGCAGGTGTTTACAAAAATACTAACTCCATTTCTCTATTTCCCCTGTAATAATTATTAATATATACAGCACATAATATTTCTCTGGAGATAGAGGAGAAAGCTAACTGGAGGAAAATATTTCTAAATAAATTTCAATTAATAAAGGAGAATTTTTACATTTGTTACAATTACATTTTTTGTAGGTATAATTATTTAGTATAATTTGCTTTTCTTTGCTCTCATTTAAAAAAAAAATAATTACAATGCCTCTCTGAAACAAACAAAACTATGGGGTAGGTTTACTAAACAGCGCTAACGTTGCAGCGGCGACGTTATTGCGTGATAAGTGACGTTATTGTGCAATAATGGTGCATTACCGTGCGATAACATCACGTATCGTGCAATAACGTCTCCGGCGGCGTTACGGTGCGAAGAGGGTGGAGTAAGGCTCCCCAGAGGGTGGAGATAAGGGGTCAATGGGCGGAGAGTGGGCAGGGAGAGGACCCAGGCACACATAACACACACCATAGGCAGCCGCCTACCGGCACACTGGATGGCCTGGGATTGCGTACCACCAGCACTACCGGCACAAGGGCATGTCAGCATGGTGGCGGAGGGGTGCTGGTGGTGGAGGCGGCAGTGGCATCTGCCAACAGCACACCAAGGCCAAGCCCTGTTTAGGTGGGTGCCGTGCACTGCAACAGATAAGGTCTATCTGACGAACAGTCATGGTATCCCCAGGGAATGATCTGCCTCTTTGATAACAGTTTGGTGCAGTACACACAGCCAGTCTATTCAGGGGCAGAAGGTCACAGGTTCAAGTTCCAGCTGTGGCTCCTGCAGACCATGTCCCTATATTTTACCCAGTACTAAACCGTGGTAACAAAGACGGAACCTTTATTGCAGATAAAATAAACACACCATAAACGCCTATATTTTACCCTACAAAGCACATACACCATAAACATGTGCAATCTCTAGAGCAGAGTTTCCCAACTGCAGTCCTGGAGGGCCAAACACCATTCAGGTTTCATGCTGTCCCTAAGAAATATGCTTGAGATGCATTTGCATGCACCGCCCCCATCATAGGCAAATGCAACTTATGAATATTCATTAGGGACAGCATAAAAACCTGAACCGTGCTTGGCCCACCAGGACCGGAGTTGGGAACCTCTGCCCTAGAGCAGAGGCCAACAGGGGCACAAACACCCACACCCACAGGCTCCACCATCCAACGGCTCATGGACAGTCAGGCTGTTCGGCCCTGCGCAGAGCAGCATCTACTAATACTAGCACCTGCATACCTTAGCAATTCCGTTTTAAACTTGGAAACACGTTCCACACATATCAAAAGTTTGCTATGATTAATGTCAGATAACAAATCCTAAGTTGAACACAATTTGTTGACAGAGATTCATCATAGCAACCTTTCCGTGGAGTGTGTTTCAGTTTTTTTTTTCTGACAGCGTTTCCCACCCCGGGGATTCACCCTAACAGTACTGAGTATCATAGCAATGCCTGCACTGTACCCAGGACACTGTGCCCAGGGCTGCCAACCACCTCTCTCTTTGCACAATGCTAAAATAGGTGTGGGACAATGTTCCCTCTAATTTTCTGTAGGCTGTGTGCGCATAAAATATCAGCTGTGCAGCTTTTGAAGGAAGATTAAATTTTTGTGCACCACATAATGACACTCGGAGTTATATACTTTAAAATTTGACTACACATCAGAATACAGTATGTACACCACATTGATTGCACTAGAAAACATTGTAGAACTTGTGAAAACCGTAAATACATAACAACTTTTAAATTTTAAGACGTCTGTGTTGTTTTCTATCATAATCAGAACCGTAATTTTTGTGCACTCTGTTGTAAAGTATGTGCGCTCACTCGGTGAGGTGTGTGCGCACGCACACGCGCACAGCTTAGAGGGAACAGTGGTGTGGGAGTGTGTGTATGTCTATTCAGTGTTTTGAGGCTGCCTACACCTTACTGAGCCCACAATGCTTGCACTCTTTCCAGTGTTAGCCTGCCAATGTGCTAACACCCCTTATCTCCGGCTTCTGGGGAGCCTTACTCCACCCTCTGTGCACCTTAATGCCGCCGGAGACGTTATCGCACAATACGTGATGTTATCACACGGTAATGCACCATTATCGTGCGATAACATCGCCGCTGCGACTTTAGCGCTGTTTAGTAAACACACCCCTTAGTAAACATACCCCATAGTTTAACAAGCAGACCTTTCAGTTAAATTAAGGTCAGTTAGGGTATAGTTTAACAAGAAAAACCTTTAGTTAAATTTAATTAAAGACAGTTCATCTATAGTTTTTGCTTTGAAGGAACTGGAAAGAGGGTTTTTTTTACAGTAGATGGATCAGGAAATAGTTGCCTAGGGGAAATGTCTACTAAACCCTGGTAAAGGAGAAAGTATGCCATTAGCGTGCACTAACGGTGCACTTGTGCCCTTAGCACATCCAAAAAGCCACTTTAGCATGTGCTAATGGTACCAGCAGCATAAAGTGCCCTGTGGGCGGAGAGTAGGTGTCCACGGGGGTGGGGGGAGAGTAGTGGTCAATGGGCGGGGAGTAGGTGGGAACAAGGCCTGCTCAATAAACGATGGCACCATAATGTCAGGAACTTTAATGCACATCAAAACCTCACGGTAAGAGTGCATTTTGAGGAGAGAGAGCCTATTTAACTTCTGAAATGTGATGCACAGACAGGTGAGCGCAAGAAAGTGATAGAAGTGCTCCATTAGCAGCATAGTGCCCAAGAATGAAAGGGCAATTGGGGCAAAGGATGGTGAATGTGGGTTATGCAATGGAGGCCACTGGTGCACATGGCGGACCATAGGTACCTAGAAATTTCCAGAGAAGACACACAGGATGCACAGTGCATGTATTCAGCAAGCAGGGGATATTCTGTGCCCCTCATTAGTAATGGTTTATGGACCGTTCTCCAGAAACCTGCCCAAACGTTTCTGAAACCCAACTACACTAACAGCCTTTACGACATCCTCTGGAAATGAATTCCAGAGTTTGAATATGCGTTGACTGAGAAGCCATTCACTCCCAGTAGTCCTCAATGGCTTACACTGTAGCCACATTGCATGCCCCACTAGTCCTACTACATTTGGATGGCATAAACAATTGAGCCATGTTTACCCAATCCGCTCCAGGCAATATCGTATAGCCCTCTAACATTTATTTTATTTATTTATTTATTTTGTATACCACCTTATCCTTCAATCAAAGTGGTCAACAAGACATTGTGAGGCATACATTCAACAGGAGGAGATACGATTCACATATGGAAAAAGACATCTACTTATAGGTCTAAATGGGGATGGGCGGTTGGGGCTAAGTGGTGAGGGTAGCTAGTGGGTCACTTGGGTGGTATCTAGTGCTTGGCAACTTAAGGTGGTTGCTCATAGGCCTCGGTGAAGAGATGGGTCTTGAGAGCTTTGTGGAAGTCCTTGGTATCATTTAGGGTCCTTAAGTCCATGGGGAGGGAGTTCCATAATGCAGGCGCCAGTAGCGAGGGAGCTCTCTTAGATGTTACTTGCTTAGAGGTATGTTTACTGAACCACGTTAACGTAGCAGCGGCTACGTTAACGTGTGTTAGGTAATGTTAATGCACGTTAAAGGTACCTAACGCGCATTATCGTCACCGTCCGCGGTAAATCCTGCAGAGGTCGGAGAGAGGGTGGAGAGAAGGGGTCAATGGGAGGGGAGTGGGCGGGGAGAAGCTCCCACAGCACTAACGTGGGGTACTGAAGGGCTGAACATTACCGGGACTGAAAACCTTTCGTTAGATGCACATTTGCAGGAGGGTGAAAGTATTTCAGCGTCAGCAATGTACAACATAGGCAGGGAGCACAAGAAAAGTGATAGTAGTGATCGATTTGCAGCAACAGCATAGTGCCCAAGTATGAAAGGCCACTATGGTGATGGTGAAAATGAGGCATAGGGGCCTGCAGGTGGGACATGTAGTGGGGGCAGCTGGGGCACAGGGCGGTCTAGGCTGTCACCTAGGTGGCACGTAGGAAAACAGAAACTGGAAATCAGCAGGACAGCAGCTGACCAAGGCCAAACACAATCCACCTACATCTACCTGGTCCACCCTAGCCAATAGTTGCTAGGGCACTGACCTGACATCCCCCCAGCCATCTCATCCCATGTGGAAGGGACATAATATTGGTAGGCGGTGATGGGGGGGGGATGTGTGGATGTCCATGTATGCCTCCCTGCCCCAGACCCCGCTCCCTAGGCGACCGCCTACCTGCACAGTGGAAGGCCTGGGACTGCGCACTACCAGCACCAACAGCATATGGCCAGGCAGCATGACAGGGGGGCGTGTGTTGGTGCTGGAGGGGGCAGAGGTACCTGCCTGCAGTGGACCTAGGCCATGCCCTGTACCAGTATATGGTGTGCAGTGCAACAGAAGAGGTCTGGCTGAGGAGGAGTAAAGGTAGCCACAGGGACTTCTAGGCTTGTGTGGTGCAGTACACACTGCCAGTGCGTCCCAGAGCAGAGGGTCACAGGCTCATCTCTGAGTTGTTGATCCTGCAGAGCACGCCCCTATATTTTACCCTACAATACAGATACAACATCAACATGTGTGATCCCCAAAGCAGCGGCCAACAGGAGTGCAAACACCCACTCACTCAGGCTCCACTATCCAAAGCTCCATGCAAAGTCCGGCTGTTGGCCTCAGCATGGAGCAGCAGTCACCACCAGAGCACTACCACTACCTCTGGCAATGTCGGCACTATGATCAGGACCAGTGTGGCAGGCAGGGCTGCCAACCACCCCTATCTTTGCGCAATGCTGCAATAGGAGTGTGTGTTTGTGTTTGTGTATGTCTATCCATTGTTTTGTGGCTGCCTACACCTCACTGGGCCCACAATGCCCCACTATTACCAGTGTTAGCCCGCAAATGTGCATAATGAGGAACAAGGTATTGTGGGTATGGCTCGGGCAGGGCGGACTGGGAGGATGCATCAGCAGAGGGTATGGGGCAATAGCTAGGAAATTGTAGTGCCCAACCACCACCTGTATGGACAAGGTGGCCACAGCACATCTTGCTGTTAGGGCACTCTCACACTGACCAAACAGTGACCATGGCATGGCTTGGTTCCCACATAGTGCTACATAGCATCTGTCTCAGGTGATATGTGTGTGCTTCCTGTTCTGGAGGGTGACTATGCCATACAACCCCATCTGGGTGCACATAGTTCTACTGTGAGTATGCAGAATAGGTTGGCTAGCAGAGTGTCTGCTGTTAGTTCATGCATAGCCAGGATACCTGGTGTGGTGAAGCAGGTACACTCTGACCATGCCTGCTGCTGGTGAATGTCATGCCATGGTTGTGGGTTTGGGTACAACTGTAGTCCTAGAACTGGTGGGAAGGAGCACAGGAGAAGGGCAATGCACAGGTAGTGCCCAGTATTGTGGCATATGCGCGTTATGGTGTGTGTGTGACGTCTGTTTGGGATGTAGGTTGTTACACGCCATAATCTGACCACATATGCTAAAGTGCCTAGATATATCTTCTAAGGCACGAGGAAAACTCTGTAATGTCACACGCGTTATAGTGCGTGCTGCGCATCAGACGTCCTGCTGCACACGTTCTCCACTATGCACATAGGATACAGAACACGTAGGACGCAATACTGTGTGATAATCTAGCAGACACGATGGCCACTTGGTGGAACATATTTCCGTTGTGGTTGTTTAGGATAGTGGTTGCAGACGTACGTGGAGCCAACATAAGTTGTGGTTTGGGTCCCAAAGGTTCCTTTTCCTTTCTTTTTGTTTGTTCTGCTCTCCTTACTATAAAATGGCTCTGGCTTTGTCCCTTCTCCACACACCCTTCCTGCTCTTCACTGTACACTGCAGTGTCCCCTCCATGCAGCCTATCTGTCATATGCTAGCTGTTACATATGCTCCCTTTCTTTTGGCTTTCTGGGTGGGCAGGTGGCTCAGTGGTTTGGTATTGGTGTTGGTGAGCTGTGTTTGGGCTCTTCAGTGTACTGGTTCAAGTCCATCTTACTCCTTTTTGGATTCCCTGCCCATTTTGCCCTTATACACAGACCATACTCACAGCTGGCCCTTCAGACCGACCCCTGGCACCCTTTCCGTTACCGTTGTTTACTCCTCTGCATGCTGGGTTCACTGCACACCATTTCATTTGGTGTTCACGCGCGGTGGGTCCATGGTGCATTGTAACGCGCATTACGCGCCTTGTAACGTGTGTTACCTGACACGGCTTACTTTACCCATGCACCACCCACTCCTTTATGGGCATCCGTAACATTACCAGGGAACTTAACGCGGGTAACATTACCGGAGTTTAGTAAACATACCCCTTAGTCTTGTGATAACCTCTGGGTAAGGTGATCCTGTTGTCTTTGTTGGTTCTTCTAGGCCTGTTACTGAATCCTTGGTTATTACATCCTGGAGCGCATCTGCAGAGCAGTGGGGTAAGATTTTGAAAATGTTCAGGATTGATTTGAATTTTGCCCTTGCAATTATTGGGAGCCAGTGCAGCTGTTGCAGGATGGGGGTGATGTTTTCAGATCTTGCAGTGCCCGTGATGATTCGTGCTGCAGTATTCTGCACCATTTGGAGTGGGTGAATAGACTGCTGGGGGAGGCCTTGGTATAGTGAGTTTCCATAGTCTAGCAGTGCGGTGATGACTGCTTGGCAAACTGTGTGGAAGTGGTCTTAGTCAAGGATTGGTTTGAGTTTTCTGATGATCCTCAATCGGTGGTAGGCTTTTGCTGCAGTTTTATTAATGTGAGATTGTAGGTTCAGAGATCTGTCCAGGGTAATGCCCAGGTACCTCACTTCGTCCTTGATTGTTATAGTTTTGTATAGAATGCTGATTGTTTGGGGCGGCTTGAATGTGGAGTCTCTGGTAATGAACATAGCCTCTGTTATATCAAAGTTGACCATCAGGTTGTTAGCGGTGAGTCAGGTGTCTATGTCCTCAAGGCAGCTTGTCATCGATGTCATGTCAGGTGATTGCAGGTTGATTGGGGCATATACCATGATATCATCAGCATACAGGTGGTAATGTAGTTTGTGGCGTTGATGATGTTGCATATGGGTTGGATGTATATATTAAAGAGTATAGATCAGTGGTTCCCAAACCTGTCCTGGGAGACCCCACAGCCAGTCGGGTTTTCGGGGTATCCACAATGAATATGCATGAGATAGATTTGCATGCAATGGAGGCAGTGTATGCAAATGTCTCTCATGCATATTCATTGTGGTTATCCTGAAAACCCGACTGGCTGGGGGTCCCCCAGGACAGGTTTGGGAACCACTGGTATAGATGAAAGAGCTGAACCTTGTGGTATTCCTTGTCTAACGGTGAACTGAAGTGATTTCTTTTGAGCACATTTAGAAACATAGAAACATGACGACAGAAAAAGACCACAAGGCCCATCTAGTCTGTCCTTCCATAACAACAACTACAACAGTCCACTTTTTACCTTTAGAGATCCTCTGTGTTGGTCCCATGCTTTTTTGAATTCAGTTACTGTCCTCATCTCCACCACCTCCACTGGGAGACTATTCCACGGATCCACTACTCCGTAAGAAATATTTCCGCATATCACTCCTGAATCTATCTCCCTTCACCCTCATCCCATGTCCCCTCATAGCAGAACTTGCTTTCAATTGAAGAGGCTCTCTCCCTGAACATTTATGCCATGGAGGTATTTAAACATCTCAATCATATCACCTCTATCCCGCCTTTCCTCTAAGGTGTACATATTAAGATCCTTAAGTCTGTCCTCATATGCTTTATAATGAAGCCCATTAATCATTTTAGTAGCAACCCTCTGCACCGACTCCATCCTGTTCACATCCTTTTGAAGGTGCGGTCTCCAGAATTGCACACCATACTCCAAATGAGGTCGCACCAAAGACTTATACAGAGGCATTATCAACTCCTTTTTTCTGCTAGCCATTCCTCTCCGTATGCACCCAAGCATCCTTCTAGCTTTTGCCGTTGCCTTTTCTAACTTTTTAGAAAATTTAAGATCATCAGACACAACCACGCCTAGGTCCCGCTCTTCTTTAGTGGACAAAAGTACTTCACCTCCTATACTGTATTGCTCCCTTGGATTGCTGCAGCCCAAATGCATGACCTTACATTTTTAACATTAAATCCCAGCTGCCAAATTCTAGACCATTCTTCAAGCTTAGCTAGATCCCTCCTCATGTTATCTCCTGGGTATCTACTCTATTGCAGATTTTGGTATCATCCGCAAAGAGGCAAACCTTACCCGACAGCCCTTCCGCTATATCACTAACAAAGATGTTAAAAAGAATCGGACCAAGGACAGATCCCTGGGGCACACCACTGGTAACATCCTTCTCCTCAGAGTGAGCTCCATTTACTTGTACTCTTTGTCGCCTCCCACCCAACCAATTTCTAACCCAGCAGTAACTTTAGGGTCCATCCCTAGGGTGCTCAGTTTGTTTATAAGAAGCCTGTGAGGAACAGTGTCAAAGGCTTTACTGAAATCTAAATACACCACATCTAGAGCTCTCCCTCGGTCCAACTCCCTGGTCACCCAGTCAAAGAAATCAATCAGATGTGTCTGATAAGACCTGCCTCTGGTGAATCCATGCTGCCTCGGATCCTGTAATCCGCCGGACTCCAGAAACCTCACTATTTTCTCTTTCAGCAGCGTTTCCAATAATTTACTCACCACTGAAGTTAAACTAACCGGCCCGTAGTTTTCAACCACATCCTTCTTGTTGCGTCTGATCCTTCAGGTAGGAGGTAAACCATTTTAGGGTGTTCTCACTTATTCTGATCTGCTGTAGCAATATGGTGTGGGACACAGTGTCAAAAGCAGCTGAGATGTCCATGAACACTAACAGGAATCCGTTCTTTATGTTGTCCATGCCTTTTAGGAGATTGTCGAAGAGAGAGGTAAGCAGAGTTTCTACATTGTGCTGTGGTTTAAAGCCATGCTGGTGGACGTCAAGTGGAGCATTCAAATCTATGTGATCCTGTAATTGTCTCTGCACGGTCTTTTCAATGATTTTTGTGAGGAATGGAAGGCTAGAAATGGGGCAGTAGGATTTTGGATCAGAGGGGCTTAGCATGATGTTCTTGAGGATCAGGTGTATCGTGGCTTGCTTGAGGGATTGCGGCATATGTCCTTGCTGGAGGGATTCCTTAACGATTTTGTGGAGGTAATGGGCTAGTTGGCTTCTAGTAGCTTTGATCCATGCCACTGGGCAGGGTCAGATGGCGAAGTCATTGTGTTAAGGGCGTTCACTATGTCCTCTATTTGCTGCGTTGATGGTATGCTAAAGTTCTCCCAGGTTTGCTGAGGCTCCGTCACTTTCAGGTTGCATGCCTGGGGGAGAAGGGTGCTCATTTGGTTGGAGTTCTTTGCTTTTAGGTAGTTTGCAAATTTTTGTGGGTCCAGGTGATGGGTGCAGTGCTGCATCTTTGGTGAGCTTCTGCACAATGTTAAATAGCTCCCTTGGTTTGTTGACTGATCTCATGATTAGGTTGGTATGGTGTTGTTGCTTGCGCTCATTGATCAAGTTGTTGTATTCCAATTATTTGGATCTGTATTGGGCCATAGAGTCTTGTGACTTGTCACACCTCCATTTCCTCTCCAGCTTTCTGAGTACATGTTTTGCATCCCTAATATCATTTGAATACCAGGGAGCACTGGGTTTCCTGTGTGCGTGTGGTCCTTTTCTGCTTGGAGCTTATGAGGCTTCAGCTATAATGCGGTTCCATTCCTCTATGGTTTTGTCGATGGTGTCACACTCCTGTTGGAGCTGAGGAATTGTTTCTTTTAGAAAAGCATCTTTGTTGTATGCTCAGAATCATCTGGTGCTGCTCTCTTCCGCCGTGTGGCGAGTAGGGTTATCCAAGGAGAAGGCAATTACATGATGGTCAGACCATGGGACCGGGGTGATTGTTGGGGTTGTGACTTTGCCCTGTTCCGCCATTTGTATTGGAACAAAAACAATGTCTGGAGTGGTACCATGTTGGTGTGTTGGTGCGTCAATTGTCTGGCGGTAATGTAGTGATTCCATGGCCTTAAGGAACGCTGTAGCTTCTTTGGTAGGCATAGAAGTTAAGTTGTAGTCCCCCAGCGCTATGAGAGGTTTGTGTTGCCTGCTATGTGCACCTTATAAGGTGCCTTGTAAGGTGCCTTGTAAGGTGCCCTATAAGTAAGGTGCCTTATAAGGTACCTTGATAGGCGCCTTTTAAGGTTCATGCACCTTAACCCCTCAGAGCACAGGCGCCTTAAAACCCTCAGGGCACCTTAACTTCATGCGCCTTAACCCCTCAGGGCACTTTAACCTCAGGCACCTTAAAACCCTCAGGGCACCTTAATTGTATGTGCCTTCACCCCTCAGAGCACCTTAAACTCAGGCATCTTGGGTTGAAGCACCTTAAACCCATTGGGCACCTTAACGCTTGTCACCTTAACATGAGATGTGCCGTTACCATGAGTTAAATGGTTAGGGCGCCCTGTTCCATGCGTTATATGACCCATAGCTCCCTTCACGCCGTACCACACCCACCTGCCCATAGCCTTATATGGCTTCGGGAACCTTAGCTCTGCCCTTACTGCCGGTGATTTTATTGCGGTTTAGTAAACATCCCCCTAGGTCTTACAGAGATGTAAATGTGGAAAATTTCAAGAATAGGGTGGAACAATTGCTGGTGATGCAGAAGAGAAGTATCAGACTGGAATGAAGTATTGTCTAGTACTTTAGATATTATCTTGCCAAAAACAAATAAAAAAAGGAGTAGAAAAAAATTTCTTTTGCCATTCTCCCATGAAGCTAAATGGTTTGTTGATTAGAAAGAAAATAGTGAAAGATACAAATGGAAGAGGTAAAGCAGTTGTGGAAGGAAAAATATAAGATGCAAGGACAGCTATTATTTAAGTTGAAAAGAGATCAGTTCACTAGCAGAATTCTGGATTCGAAGGACTTGGGCAGGGAATTGTTTTTGATTGTAAAATAAATATGAGTTCAGTGCTAAAGATAAGGTGCAATCAAAATTGAATAGTGAAGATCCAGCACAACACTTTGTTGATAAAATTGATGTTATTTAGAAATTTATTAAATTGCAGGATTTGGAAGAAGGGGAGGTTAATCCACTGAAGGGTGGGACAATAGTACAGTTTTTTGTGCCAAATGATGATTAATTGTGGAAATTAGTAAATCATTTTCTGATGGGATATAGGGGTATGTTTACTAAACAGCGCTAACGTCGCAGCGACGACGTTACCGCACGATAAGTAACGTTATCGTGGGATTACCATGCGATAACATCTCCGGCAGTGTTAAGGCGCACAGAGGGTGGAGTAAGGCTCCCCAGAGGGCGGAGATAAGGGGTCAATGGGCGGAGAGTGGGCGGGGAGAGGCTACAGGCACACTAACGCTGTGAAATCAGGGTCTGAAAATTAAAGCCAGTGAAAACCTCACGTTAGAGGCACATTTGCAGGAGAGAAAAACAATTTCAGTCAGCAATGTACAGCAAAGGCAGGGAGACCAAGATAAGTGATAGTAGTGATACATGTGCAGCAACAGCATAGTGCCCAAGTACGAAAGTGTACTATGGTGAGGCTGCAAATGGGGTACAGGGGGCTGCAGGCAGGACATGCAGTGGGGGAGCTGGGGAACAGGGTGGACTAGGCAGATGCCTAGGTGACACATAGGAATGTAGAAACGGAAAACCAGCAAGACAGCAACTGACCAAGAGCAAACATGTCCATGCGTGTGTGTCCCACAGTGCCACAATGGACATTACCCAGCAAGTACCCCAAAGGGCACATAACATTGGCAGGCGGTGCCGGGGGAAGCGTGGATGTCTATGCAGGCACCCTTACCACATAACACACACCATAGGCAGCCGCCTACCGGCACACTGGATGGCCTGGGACTGAGCACCACCAGCAACACCGGCATAAGGGCATGTCAGCATGGTAGCAGAGGGGTGCTGGTGGTGGAGGGGGCAGTGGCATCTGCCCACAGCAGACCAAGGCCAAGCCCTGTTTAGGTGGGTGCCATGCACTGCAAAAGACAAGGTCTGTCTGAAGAACAGTAATGGTATCCCCAGGGAATGACTTGCTTCTGTGGCAGCTGTTTGGTGCAGTACACACAGCCAGTGTGTTCAGGGCAGAAGAACACAGGTTCAAGTCCCAGCTGTGGCTCCTGCCAACCATGTCCCTATATTTTACCTAGTACTAAACCGTGGTAATAAAGAAGGAACTTTTATTGCAGATAAAATAAACACGCCATAGACGCCTATATTTTACCCTACAGAGCACATACACCATAGACATGTGTAGTCCCTAGAGCAGAGGTTCCCAACTGCAGTCCTGGAGGGCCAAACACCATTCAGGTTTCATGCTGTCCCTAAGAAATATGCTTAAGATGCATTTGTATGCACTGCCCCCATTGTATGCAAATGTATCTCATGCATATTCATTAGTGGCTGCACACAGTTTCTCCAGGAACATGTACTAGCCAGCAGACTGTCTGCAATTAGCATGTGTGTGGCAGGAACACCTTGTAGGGTGCAATGGGTGAAGGTCAGATAGTGGTGGGGAGCAGCTGAACTTTTCCAGGCCTTCTGCCAGTGCCCTATGTGATGCGTACAGACTGGGGTTGTTGGTAGAGATGTAGACCATTGATCTGTTGGTGGGAGATCCTGTCTCTCACCCTGACACAGTGAGGGTGGGTTGGGTGGGGCTACATAATCCGCTTTTGGGTCCGAACACCACCCTTCTCTTATAACCCATCAGACTTGAGAGTATGCGGCCATGGCTAAGAGCATACCCTAGACGAGACATAGCTATCAGTATAGAAGATGGCTTCTCACAGGGTTTCCGCATTCCATCCCTAATCTTAATGAACAGAACACAAATGCGCTTACTGAACAACCCACCATCTGTCCGAAAACATAACGAGATCGCCCGCAGCAAGATAGCAAAGGAATTAGGTTTGGGGAGAATAGCAGGTCCTTTCCGGTCACCCCCATTCAAGGACCTCGTTGTTTCCCCATTGGGAGTCATACCCAAAAAGGAGCCGGGACAATTCAGGTTAATTCATAACCTATCATACCCCGAAGGGCAGTCCGTCAACGATTATATCGACCCGGCATTATGCTCTGTCAAATATGCAACCATGGACCAGGCAATTAGACTCATACGAAGCAAGGGGCCGCGAGCACAACTAGCGAAGGCGGACATCGAGTCTGCGTTCCGCTTATTGCCGGTTCACCCTGACTCTTTCACACTGTTGGGCTTCTCGTTCAATGGAGAGTTCTTCTATGATAAATGTTTGCCCATGGGATGCGCAGTATCATGCGCATATTTTGAACAATTCAGCTCATTCTTACACTGGGTGGTCGAAGACCTGGCAGACCCCAATACGGTAGTGCATTATCTGGATGATTTCCTATTTGTGGGAAGAGACCATGATGACTGCAAAAGGATATTGGATATCTTCGAGCAGACGGCACGAGCGTTTGGGATTCCGTTAGCACAGGAGAAGACAGAGGGCCCAAAAGGGATCATCACTTTCCTAGGCATTCAATTAGATGTGCCAGCACACAGATCGTGCTTGCCAGCTGAGAAGGTGCTGAAGTTGCGGAAAGATATGCAACTACTGCACAGCCAGCGAAAAGCGACACTACAGCAATTCCAGTCCATGCTGGGCCTACTATGCTTTGCGTGCAGGGTGATACCCATGGGGAGGGTGTTTTGCCGTCATATGGCATGGGCAACAAAAGGGATAGCGAAAAGATACCACCGCATCAGAGTCACCAAAGAGATACGGGAAGACCTGCAGGTCTGGTTACAATTCCTCCGCGCCTTCAACGGCCTCGCCTTCTGGCAAGCGCTACCGGTATCTAATGCGGAACTCAAATTCTTCACCGATGCCTCGGGAGGGATTGGTTTCGGCATATACTATAAAGGTGCGTGGTGCTCTGAGACATGGCCCAGGGAGTGGCATGCGGATAGTATCACCAAAGACATCACGTTCCTGGAGCTGTTCCCGCTAATGGTAGCCCTGTGTATCTGGGCACACGAGCTCGCCAATAGAGCTATCACCTTCCATATCAATAACCTAGCGGTGGTGTGGGCGGTGAACAGTATGAGAGCCAAGATGCCAAGGGTAGTTGCACTATTAAGGCGAATTGTGTTGCTATGCCTGGCACATAACATAACCCTTAGAGCCGAACACATCAAAGGCAAGAATAATAACATTGCCGATGCTCTTTCCCGTTCTAAGATCGGGCTTTTTCACCAGCTGGCGCCCGAAGCCGACGAGGTCAAGACATCGGTCCCCTATCAAGTCTGGGAGTTTGGTCCACCGAGATCTGGGAGCTCCTGTTAGGAGCTTTAGCCGAGAATACCCGGCGCAGATACGTAGTGGCATGGGAACAATACCAAGCATTTTGCAGAGAGGCCGTCATACAGCAGGAAGACAAATTAAAAGTAGCAACGATTCTGAGATGGATCATGCACTGCAAAACCAATGGATACACAAAGGCCGCGGTACAAGCCTGTTTAGCGGCAGTATCATTTTTCGCAAAGGCGATAGGGAAGAAGAGCCCCAAGGCTGAGTTTATCATAAAGAAAGTGATGAGAGGCTGGTCCCTGGAACAGCCCCCAAAAGTGGACAAACGCCGCCCGATCACTCATCAGATGCTGCAACAACTGATGGTAATGACCAGCCTAGTGTGTTACGATGAGTACGAGATGAGGTTGTTTCGATGCGCCTTTTCCTGGGCCTTCTACGGAGCATTTCGGGTAGGGGAGCTTGTGGCTTCCTCATCCGCAGAGCATGGGACAGCCTGCGGAGGTATGAAAAAGCGTGACGTAAGCATACTCACTAGTGCCGTAGAGCTACAATTGCGCCAATCCAAGACTGACGCAGAAAGAAAAGGGGCAAAGGTGGTGATGTCGGCATTGCACAATGACCCCTCATGCCCGCTGAAAAATGCTTTAGCCTACCAACAGTTACGGGCGTGCTCAGAAAATCAATGGTTCGTACATGCGAACGGGGCACCCTTATCACGTTTCCAATTTATCAGAGTACTCAAGTTAATAATTGAACGAACTGGACGGGATGCAAGCTTATACGGCTCGCACTCTTTTCGCATTGGAGCTGCTTCTACGGCAGCCAGCATCGGGATGTCCAGAGAGCAGATAATGAGGATAGGCCAATGGCGCTCGGATAGATACAAACTGTATATACGTCCAGCGCAGTGAGGAATGATGGACTAAGTAATAACAAAAAAAACAAAACAAAAAAAATAAATAAAAATAACCTGTGTAATGGCATAGAGCTGGATTTGGTGGCAATGGTAATGTATAGATGCATTTTGTGTACAGACAAAGCGAATGATCATTGTTGGATAAGTACTGCCGTAATCATATCTTTCTGGTTGTGATCAATGCAGGAGTAAGTTGCCACCTATGGCCGCGAGAAGTGTGGATATGTGGCCATTCATTTGTTCACTGGGCCCAAAAACGGATGCGGTGCAGACCGCAGGGGTTGAACTTGGGATTACCGGGTGCAGACTTTGCGGTAGTGTGGCTAGGACGACGGGGTATGGTGTGGGACCAGCTAATGCCGTCCTTGCTCCAAAGGAGGAGATCGACCGGGAACCCATTGATGATTGTGATCCATTTGGGGGGCAACGACCTTGCGTCTATGCGAAGCGTCGAGCTCACCAAAAAGATGCAAAGCGACCTGCTAACGCTGGCTAACGCATTTCCCGGGATGATCTTGGCATGGTCACACATCATACCACGGCGTGTGTGGAGGGGAGAGAACTCACACAGGGCAGTGGAGAGGACAAGACAAAAAGTGAACAGATGGATGGCCCGCTTCATGGGAGCCATAGGGGGATACAACATCACGCACGACCTCATAGAAGAGAGATGTCCGGGATTGTATCGCGCAGATGGAGTGCACTTGTCAGACATTGGAATGGACATTTTTCTCTGCGACATACAGGATACGATCGAAATACTATGGCGGAAGCAGGTGTTGGCCACAGCGACGCGTTGATCGGTGGGGGCCCCGTCAACAAGCAAGGATTCGCTGTTGGCAGGGTTGGCGGGAAGAAACGCACCCGGTGAGAGAGAACACAGCCTAGGCCTTAAGTAAAGGGGGAGAGGTACAGGAGAGAAACACGGACCTGTCCCCTGGAGAGAGTAAGATGGTGACAAGAACACCGCGCAGAGGGCCCCCTGCCTTGCTTCGACGGCGGGCAAGGGGGGGTAAAGAAGAAAAGGTTGCCAAGTCTGCTTGAACAGCAGGCTTAACAGCTTGGAATGAAGGACATGAAAGACTGGGGGGCGGTGAAAATGCTTTCACGGCATAATTTCGCCGCCGGACAGTTGCAAAGTCTGTGGGATATTGGCTGTGTCTCTCGAAGGGGCAAAAGGAAAGAAGTGTTACAAGGAATTTGTATAATGTGTTTTTGTGGATTGTTACGTGCATGCTGTGGCCATCAGTTTGGTGCTGTTAATAACCATTTGTGTAAATAAATAGAATTAGTCTGGTGAAAGAAACCCCTGGTGTAACGTTATGACTTATTAGAGGGAGGGTCTCTTGGAGGGCGGGGGGGGAGGGGGGAGGCGATAGGGTAAAGGGGGGGGACCCGAGGCGGTCATGCCAGTTGCGTGGCTGAGTCCCGGCCGCGAATCAACGTGGCCGGGCACAGGCACGCGATGGCTCGCCAAGGTTTCGTTGGGGGGGGCAAAAAGGGGGGGGCGGGCAGAGAGCCGGGTACAAAAAGCGTGCCCGGCGCAGGCTCGGCCTCTTTGCCGCTCACCCCCTCCCTTCCTGGAGGAAGCCGGACACCCGACCGACCCGCCCAATTAGCAAATGGGGGGGGGAAGAGTCGCAGCATGCCAGACGGCGGGAAGAAACGCACCCGGTGAGAGAGAACACAGCCTAGGCCTTAAGTAAAGGGGGAGAGGTACAGGAGAGAAACACGGACCTGTCCCCCGGAGAGAGTAAGATGGTGACAAGAACACCGCGCAGAGGGCCCCCTGCCTTGCTTCGACGGCGGGCAAGGGGGGGGTAAAGAAGAAAAGGTTGCCAAGTCTGCTTGAACGGCAGGCTTAACAGCTTGGAGTGAAGGACATGAAAGACTGGGGGGCGGTGAAAATGCTTTCACGGCATAATTTCGCCGCCGGACAGTTGCAAAGTCTGTGGGATATTGGCTGTGTCTCTCGAGGGGGCAAAAGGAAAGAAGTGTTACAAGGAATTTGTATAATGTGTTTTTGTGGATTGTTACGTGCATGCTGTGGCCAACAGTTTGGTACTGTTAATAACCATTTGTGTAAATAAATAGAATTAGTCTGGTGAAAGAAACCCCTGGTGTAACGTTATGACTTATTAGAGGGAGGGTCTCTTGGAGGACGGGGGGGGGGAGGGGGGAGGCGATAGGGTAAAGGGGGGGGGGGACCCAAGGCGGTCATGCCAGTTGCGTGGCTGTGAAAGGATGGGTGCCACCTAACCAGGTAGGAACCGGGCTGTTGGCATTAATCTTTAAAAAAGACAGAGAGCAGATTTTAAACTAACAATGGGGGAAACCTGATATTTGAAGGCTGCTAGTAAAACAAGGAAATTAGGGCATCCCGACAGAGAGGTTCCAGGTGCCTTTAAGTAAACAGCAGACAGAGTTCAAAGATTTTAAATTACTCCTTTCAGCTGATAACCAGATAGTTAATATGAACAAACTTTGAAATGTCTCTGCAAATGATAGAAGTCTAAAATATAAGATGGGAGAGTTTGAGTATTGTGGCCTCCTACCCCTGCCTAGGCAGTTGCCTATAGGGGGGAGTATGCCTTTCAATGTCCCTTTATATGGGTTCCCCAGAGCCGGGGCTTCTGGGAGTTGTAGTTGCTAAACAATGAGTTGTATTTGTGAACAAATTAATGATTGAGCCAAGGGTTTTTTTGAAAGCAACACAGGAATTTATTTTCTTCCTTTGTTCAAAGGAACCTCTGTAGAAGCTCAGCACAACGTATAAGGTGGATACTTCTCCCCTCAAAATAAAGATAACTTCTATACAAAACTCTTCACAGTGTCATAATTATCTACTTGCATGCATTCATCATCAGGCTCTGCAGTCTCCTGACTGGCAACAGTTTGGGACAGCGTGGGCTTGATTTCTTTCAATAACTCAACAACCCTTTCCCAACAAGACCTCCCTTTTGACTCAGGGGCGTTAGCAGGGCACTGGAGATCCTTATCTTGCCGCAAACTGTTTAAAACTTCTAAAGGGTTCACCTCCCTTCTATTAACAGCTCTTCTTACCGGCCTTCCCCGAGGTAAAACTCTTTGACCCAGCTCTTCCTGGAAAGTCCCCGTACCTGGGTTATAGACAGCAGTCTTCTTAGGATAAAACCTCCTGTTTCCTGGGCCAGCTGTAGTCTCTCTTCAGCACTGGCTTTGTTCAGGACTGTGGTGCTGGCTATGAGGGGAATCCTTCCTTAGGCTGTCCCTGGAGCACCTCTCTCTCCCGGTCTCTCTGAAAGAATCCCTTCTTTCTGTACCTCTCGGGATCTCTTCAGCTTCTGTTTCTCTGCTGGTCTCCCTGCAGTGCTCTCTGAACGAATCCTTGCTGTTCTCCCGGTTGTGTCTGCTTCTGGTTTCTCTACCGTTCCCGTTCCTGTTCCTGTTCCTGTTCCCGTTCCTGTACCCATCTCGGTTACTGTCTCTGTTCCTCTTACTTCCTGTTCTCTGGGGCTTAAATGAGTGGGGCTGTCCTACAACTTTCCACTCCTCCCCCAGCTGTCTCTCGTTACCTCCCTTAGTTGCTATGGAGCTTGGGCGTGGCCTGCAGACATCAGCTTTGGGTATGTTTTTTTCCTCTCTAGCTGAAGTTTTAAAGTCACGGCTCCCTGCACTTCCCTTCTGCCTGGAGGTAAATGTTAGTGTTTTCTCTATTTTCAAGGGCTCTGGAGCAGATTCGTCACCACAGTATATAGCACTGAACAAAGAGGTAGATATAACTGGTATCTCAGAGACCTTGTAGAAAGAGGATAGCCAATGGGACAGTGTGACACCTGGGTACAAATTTTATTGCAATGATAGGGTAGATCAATTTGGTGGAGGGGTGACTCTATATGTTAAAGAGGGCATTGAGTGAAACAGGCTAAAAGTTTTACAGGAAACAAAATGCACTATAGAATTCTATGCATAGAAATTCCATATAAAAAGGGGAAGGGAATAGCAGTGGGGGTATACTAACCTGCTCATGGCCAGAATAAACGGAAGAATGAGGAAATGCTAACACAGGAAAGCTAACAAAAATTACAACACAGTAAAATGGGTGATTCCAATTACTCCAATATCAACTGGGTCAAAGTTACATCAGAACATGCTAGGGAGATAATATTTGTAGATAAAATAAATGACTGGTTCCTGGAGCAGCTGGTTCAGAGACCAACATGAGCAAAGGTGTTGCATTTATAATTAAGAAGAAACTTGGCAAGAACTGTAATGGAATACGGTGCAATCAGTGAATGCTTAATTTTTCTTCGTCTACGAGGAATGCCTATCAACACAACCATAATTCAAGTATATGCCCCAACAACAGCTGCAGAAGAGGATGAAATTGATGAGTTCTATGAGCAAGTACAAGCTGAAATTGACAGAACATGTAAACAGAATATCCTGATAGTCATGGGTGACTGGAACACAAAAGTTGGCAACAAAGAAGGCAAAATGGTTGGAAACTAAGGACTTGGCAACAGAAATGAAGCTGGATAAAGAATGATAGAATTCTG
This sequence comes from Ichthyophis bannanicus, assembly GCA_033557465.1. Taxonomy (NCBI): domain Eukaryota; kingdom Metazoa; phylum Chordata; class Amphibia; order Gymnophiona; family Ichthyophiidae; genus Ichthyophis; species Ichthyophis bannanicus. Next base: position 600,606,489 of record CM066035.1, on the reverse strand, counting down.
CAAGACCAACGATCTATTCATCTCAAACACCTTCTTCGAGCAACACAAGCGGCAACAGTACACATGGACTTCACCCAATGGATTGTACAAAAATCAAATTGACTACATCTATGGAAGTCAACTATGGACAAGCTCTATAACATCAACAAAGATGAAACCTGGAGCTGACTGGGGTACAGATCACCAACTACTAGTATACAAACTCAAGCTAAAGTTGAAAAAGAGCAAGCCACTCATGAATGTCTCAAAATATGACCTTGAGAATATACCACTGGAATTTAAAGACTGCCTGCAAAATCGATTTGCTGCTTTAAATACAAATGACAGAGCTCCAGAAGAGTTATGGAATGACATCAAGAAGATTGTGTTGGAAGAAAGTGAGAAATCTCTACAAAAGGTGAAAAAACAAAAACGGCCATAATGGATGACCCAACAAACTCTGAAAAATGCCCAGAAACACAGAGAATCTAAAGCCAGAGGAGAAAGAGAGGCAATCACAGAACTCAACAGAGATCTACAATGTATAGCAAGACAAGACAAGGAGAAGTAGTATAATGATACATGCAAGGAAATAGAAGCAGAAACTTGTAAAGGTTCTGTTTCTTGTTAGTCACTCCAGGCCAGGGAAATCCCGAACCCTCATCTGCGGTGTGCTGATCCGGCTGGCTGGAATCCAGGGGAATAAAACTCACAGACCACACAGTAGGAAAGTATGCAAGTTTATTCCAAAGGGTGGAGGGATTGTCCGTATTTTTATACATCATCAGAAACATATTCATACGTCATCCACCCATCTTCTGGGGGCCCACTATAGTTTATCAGTAACTAATGCAAATACAAGTTATCCTTGAGTAGAACAATCAGTTTAGCTTACACAGCACATTCCTTTTTCCATACCCACACCAGAATGTACAAAGGGCACACACATAGGATTCTGATTTCTATAGGATTCTAATTTCTCTTGTGCAGGCCTCCTGTATATGCACTTAAACTAAGCATTATTATTACAAAGGGTACATATATAGGATTCTGATTTCCCTAACAAAACTATTAGAGGAAGAACTATTAGGGGATCTGCTTTCCTAAAGCTACAAGAGTTAAAGAAAAAATTCCAACCTCAAATTAGAATGTTACAAGATACTCAAGGATCCATGTTGAATTTTGTCAAGAAATTCAAGAAACGGTGGAAAGAATATACAGAGTTATTATATGATAAAGATAAAGAGGACCAACAGCCATTTTAACCTGTACCTTATGATCCAGAACCATTGGTGATGAAAGAAGTCAAAGAAGCATTAAAAGCCTTATCAAAGAATAAAACACTAGGCATTGATGGCATTCCCATAGAAGCATTACAGCAATTTGATGCAGCTGTTACCATACTTACAAGACTCTGCCAGGAAATTTGGAAGACAACATTATGGCCAACTGACTGGAAAAGATCCGAGTTTATACCAATACTAAAAAAAGGTGATCCAACTGACTGGAAATTATTGCACAATCATTCTGATCCCACATGCCAGCAACATTCTATTGAAGATTATTCAGCAGAGACTACAACTATACCTGGAACAAGAACTACCTGAAGTGCAAGCAGGGCTCAGAAAAGTGAGAGGAATGAGAGGCATCATCGTGGATTTGATATGAATCCTTGAAAAGACTAAAGAATACCAAAAGGATATCTATATGTGTTTTATTGACTACAGCAAAGCTTTTGACTATGTAAAGGGTTTCAACACTGTGCTGTGGCCTAAATCCATGCTGATGTGGGTCTAGTGGTGCATTTTGTTCAATGTGATCTTGAAGTTGCATTTGAACAGATTTTTCTATGACTTTGGCAATGAATGGAAGACTGGAGATTGGTCTGTAGGATTTCGGATCTTCTGAGTCAAGGGAACTTTTTTAAAGAACTGGACGTATTGCAGCTTGCTTGCGTGCAGATGGCATGTAGCCCTGTTGTAGGGACAGTTCTACCATTTTTTGAAGGTGCTTGCCAAGCTGGTCTTTTGATGCCTTAATCCATGCCACAGGGCAGGAGTCAGATGAGGAGGTAGTAGTTTTTATCATGTCCATGATATGCTCTATCTGTATAAGGGAGGGAATAGTGAAGTTCTCCCAATTTGTTTTATGCAACTTGGTGATAGGTTTGCCAGATGTAGGTGTCTGGTTTAGGGAGTAGTTGCCATGTCTAATGTTCAGGAAGTTTGCATAAAGTTGGGGGTCAATAATATTTATGTCTTGTTGTGTAGAGTCTTTGGTGAGTTGTCTCACGATACTGAAGAGTTCTCTGGGTCTATTTGTTGCCTTCATGATGGCGTTGGTGAAGTATTATTGTTTACATTCATTGATTATATTCAAGCTGCTTGCTTCTGTATTGTATAAGTGAATCCTGCATCTTGTTATGCCTCCATTTTCTTTCAAGTCTCCTTAGAGCTCTTTTAACTTCTCTAATATTATCCGAGTACCAAGGTGCATTGGGCCTTTTACGGAAGTGTATGCATTTTGGATTTGTAATTGCAGCAGCTGTTGAGATAGTAGAGTTCCAGTTTTCAATAATATTATCAAGATCTTGGATATTCTGCTGGAGCTTCAGAGTTATGTCCTGCAGGAATGTTTCCTTGTTGAAGGACTTGAATTTTTGTTTTCGATACCATAGTTCCTGGATTTGTTCATGGCCCTTAATAGACATTGTGAATGTTATAGTGTAGTGATCTGACCAGGGAACAGGAGTGATTGTTGGTGTTGAGACCCAATGCTGATCCATGTGTTGATTCGGTATGAAGACTAGGTCTGGTCTTGTTCCATGCTGATGCATGGGTGTGCCTATTAATTGTGCTTATTTGAGGGCTCTCATTGCTTTAAGGAATGAATTGGATTCTTTACCAGATGAGGAGCAAAGGTTAAAATCTCTGAGGATAATGAGTGGCTTGTGATACGAGCTATGTGAACAAATTGTATCAAGGATAGGAGAAAGATCCTTGTTTTTGTTATTTGTTTTTTGTTACATTGCTTTCGCTGGGGCTCCCTTAACCAGCATTAAAGTAACAGCTGTTTTTGGGCGTTAAGGTGCACGCTTGGCACCTTAATGCCCAGTGTCCCGTTTGCACCCAATAAGCGGAGTACAATGTCCTTGCCACTGGAACACCTACTACCCCCCCTGAGCCTTTATCGTGCCAAGACACCCTTAATGCTGCCATTAGCACTCAATATCCCCTGCTCCCTTAATGCTCTTTAGTAAGCATGACCCTTAGATTTTGAAAAGACTGGTATCTATTGGAGAACTGTGACTATAATTGAGATATATATGGTATAAACTCATTGTTTTTGAGATAAGACTGATGAATACAATACCTGATTGTAAACCGCCTAGAATGTGTTTTCGCAGATGGATGGTATATAAATGCCTCAAATAAATAAATAAATACTGTAACTAGTGACATAGCAGAATATGCAATGTGCATATTAGATATTTTCAGTATTAAATTCAAAAGCAATATTGAGTTTACTATATAGAAAATGAAGACAGCGAAGCAGTCTGAAACAAAGTATCCTTATAGACTGAAAGGAATAGGCCTAATACTTTTGTAAATCTAGTCATCAAGATCTAAACCTTAATGAATACTTATGTCACTTTGCACGTATCCATGCCTTCCTACTTTCCATTTTTTATGAGAGCAGCTCATATGTGGTTCTTCAAAACACAACCATAAAAAATAGAACATTATGATCTATATTTAGTCTTATGAAATCTTAACAAGTGATATGACACCTCATTCTGCTCTACTTCCTGTTGGTGTCACCCATCACTCTACTGTATTAATCAGACACTCAGGGCCCAATATTCGAAGGCCTTTACACGGGTAACTTCCTTAGTTACCCGTGTAAAGGCCTTAACCAGGATTTTTGAAGGGCACCTACATGGGTACTGCCCTTCGAAAATCCCATCTAAGTCCCTAACGTGCCTCGATGCTATCTGCATAGCATCAGGACATGTTAGGGGTGTTCCAGGGTGGAGCAGGGGCAGAGGAAGGGGCTACATGGGTAGCAGCGATTTTCATTGCTACCCGCGTAGCCTTCTGCGCCTTAAAGACAGGCGTGGGAAAATCTCACCTATCTTTAAGAAGCAGAGACTATGCAAGTAGCAATGAAAACTGCTGCTACCCATGTAGCTTCTGCAGCTGCCAGCACGGAAGTGAATATCCAGGTTAGGGGGGTCGGCGGGCAGGCTATGCACCGCGGCGGTGCATAGCCTGCCCAACTCAATATCAGGCCCTCAGAAAATATCACATGACTAAAAAACAGCACTACATGGTAAAAGAAAATTCAAATAGCAATTGATTTTATTTAAAATTTATATTTGATTTATTTTATTTTATTTTATTTACATTCTCTTATATACCGCACTATTCGGCATCAGCGCGGTTCACATAGAACAAAAAGTCTCAGTACAATAACATGCATGAGTTTACAGATAACAAGGGAATGAACTTGGATAACAGGGGAAACTATTTACAGTCTATTTACAGATATAATACTACAGCATGGCTACAGGTTATTAGGAACAGGTGCTAATAATATGTTCAATAAACCAAGCGATTCGTCCTATTTCTGCTATTGAGATACCATGGAACTGAATAGCTGGGAGGAATCACTGAAGTCGATGGGTGTAAATGGCTCAATAAGATGTTTGTTAAAGAGGTGGAATTTGAGGGCTTTCCTGAATTGTGTTAAGCTGTCAATGGCCCTTATGCCAGGAGGTAGTGTATTCCAGCACCTAGGGGCACAGAGGGTAAAGGCTCTATTGGCTGTGGAAGAAGAGCAGCTTGTAAGGGCCTTTGGGAGTTTTAAGGAGTTGATGGCTGATGATCTTCTTGCTCTGTTTGGTGAAGTGGTATGGATAAGGTCAGATAAGGAAGGAGCAGAGAGCTTATTGCGGGCTTTGAACGTGAGAAGTAGAGTTTTGAAGATAATTCTGGCCTGAACGGGTAGCCAATTTATCTGCTTTTAATTACAGAATGTCAATAGCCAACTCACCAATTCTCAATGCATTACAAAGAAAATAAGTCTCTTACTTCAGGCACGTGCAAACACGTACATTTACTACACTACCCTATTTAATTGTTTGAACTTCACTTTCATTTTTGCTGCATATTCAGGTTTCTACACACCATTGTTGCTCCTTTAGAGTCCCATCGAGTTTGAATTCATTTCATTTCCATGCACAGACATATGCGCGTTAGTACACAAGAAAGGAACAACAGTGAGAACTGAGTCTGGGGAATGCAAATATCGTGAACTTTTTCTATAGGGCTCATTATGTAGGAAATCAAGTACTGCAGTGTTAGTCTTAGGGTATGTTTACTAAAGTGCATTAAGGGAGCTATTGTGCTATTAATGCACGTAATTGGCACCCTTAACGTGTCAGAAATACTGCTTTAACATGCGTTAAAGGCTCCAGCAGCATAAAGGCCTTGTGGACGGAGAGTGGGCATTGGGCATTAACAATGTGTCTCAATGTGTCTTACGCAAATGTGTCCTAAAGTGCCTTAACACTGGGAACCCTAACGCAAAGTAAAATCACGCAAAAAAGTGTGTATTTTGAAGAGCTTATTTTAACGTCTGCAATGTGATGCACAGACAGGGGAGCCCAAGAGAGTGATAATAGTGCTCCATTAGCAGCAACAGCATAGTGCCCAAGTATGAAAGGGCACTATATTGATGCTGCAAATGGGGCAAAAGAGGTGGCACATGGGTCATACAGTGGGGGTTGCTGGTGCACAGGGCAACCAGGCAGCCTGATCTGCACATCATCACTACTACTCTGTCCTACTGTCGCTGCAAACATCCTGTCGCTTCTGGCTCCACTGAGGGACACATCTTCCCCATCCTATGCCACACACTGACATTGCAGCACTTTACATTGGCATCCCTCTGTGCATCGATACAGCTGCCTCCCACATGCTTGTCCACTTTACTGGCTGCCACATAGGGTGCCCACCGATATGGCAGGTCTATCAGCTCCCACCTGCCAATTACATTGACTTTCCTTGGTGCTCTATCCAGCGTTTGGGTTACAGCTCTTTTTGTGCCTTAAGGTGCATGCTCCATCTTAAAGCACGTTTGTCACCTTAACGTGCCTTAAGGTGCATGCTTTCCACCTTAGCATGCAATGTCCTGTTAATGTGCGCTAAATAGCCCATGGCACCCTTTACACCGGAATGCACCCTACCCACCCAACACCTTTTAAGGATTAATGCCCCTTATTGCTGCCGTTAACACTTGCTACCTTAGCACGGTTTAGTAAACATACCTCTTAGTAAGTTAGTGCTACAATGAAAACAGTTTGAATTGTATTCAAAGAATTTGTAAGCAAGATAAAACAACCTTAAAATTAAAGAGAGTGAGAGGGGACTCAATATATTTTTGAATGCCTTCATTTGACCATTTGAGTAAATTATTTTTAATTATTCTCTTTTTAAAAGCAGGGCTGCTTTTGCATGTGGGCCAAGAGGGTGGCTTTCCTGGGCCTTGCATGACATGGTGCCCATTGCTGCTTATAAGCAGACTGCTCTCATTGCATCCAACAAATATGTGGCTGTGTTCGGGAAATAAGGATAGGCAGTGGGCTTACCACAACATGGCGGCAGGGCTAGGCCAGAAGCAGTTCTTATGAGTGAGCGTGCCACACCAGTATCAGTTCTGTCTGCATGATAGCGGCATTCTAAATGGAACAGTGAGACCTGTGTGGGACGAAAGTCACTAAATCTGTTGTATCTCCCTGTGGCCTGTCTCCTGGTGCTTCCTGCACTGTGCACCGATTCAAAGACCCCGTGGACTGCGAAGCTCTCATGGTTCCAATTAGAATTCTACATGTGGCATGCTGCTCTGAGATCCCAAGAGGTTTAGCCTACAGATCAAGATCTCAGCAGAATACATTTTGATGTAAAGAGTTATCACATAAGACTTGGTAATAGAAAGATGTATACTCGTAAGAAAGACTTATTCATTTTTCTTTTTCAACTAACAGCCAGCAACAACTGTAGTATAGCACCAGACGCATCACATTCATCCTTCAGCAATAGTCATCAACACCCAACTTTGTGTACATTGAAATGGACGACTTGGATGTTGTCCTGAAAACAACTCAGTTCATGATCCAAGTTCCATATTCTTTTATAATATGCAGTTTTTTCATCCTCCATTATTTGAGGCTAATTTTATAACAGGGTGTGTTGCTAAAGTGCTTTTTAACACACCTAAATTACATCTGTTTTATAACAACAAGAAGTCACCTATTTGTCTTATAAAATACTAGCATAATTGGGGGAAGCAACAATCAGGAAAAATTAAAAGGGGGGGGGGGGCCCATCCACCAAAGTTTACCCAGGGCTCCTTACATGGTTAAAGTGGCCCTGTTTAAAAGTAAAATAAAGGCAAAAAGAAAACAAACGTTGACCTCTTTTATAAAACCACTAGAAATTATAAATGTTTTTTTTGCTTCCCTGTTTAGGAAGCAAGTCTATAGTTTTAACTGTGATTGTCTGTTGTCTTTAGCAGTAGTGACACAGAGCAGCAGTACACTGAGGTCTAGGGCCATTTCCAGGGTCAAGATTTTATAGGAGTGAGCTGAATTTTAATCCCTTTTCCCACAAGCAAATATATATAAATATGAATCAAAATGTACATTGCAAGTCATTGCTGTAAGCATCTGGAGCCTCAGTCCTAGCCTCAGGCATACTGGAGTCCTCCAGACTAATAGCTATAGCCATATCAAAATTATTCAGTACCAATTTATCAGGTCATTTTCTGTATCAGGAAAAGGAAGATGTATTAAAAGCTAGTCACAGACAATTCTTTTCCTGTAAAGGTTAGGTATTCTCCTTGTACAGTCAGAGCCATACACACAAGTGCAAATAAATCAGCTACCACAGCTATTTAATCAGGAGCGTTTGTTGATTCGAGCAGAGCTTTTATGCTGTGAAATGAAAAAAGAAAACCAAATTTTCTTGAGCAATCTGCTGTTCCTGCTTCAGGTGCTGGGCCGTTTCACTAAAGCAGCTCAGACGAGAATGTCATTAGTTCTTAAGCCCCAGGTGAATTTGCCACTGTTCCACATGATTAAGCCAGATAATTGTGTGTTGATAGCGAATGTGGTTGGAGAAATACAATTTCTAGGGCCTTCCTAAACAAACACATTGTAGAGGTGAGTCAAAGTGCTGTCATTTTGGTCCTTTGTCACAGGCTTTGCGCTGGTGGTCAATTCTGGGAGGACTGGCAAAAAATTTGAGTGTATGTCACTGATACTAAAGGTGACCTGACTCAGAATATAGAACATACTTATTCTGCCTTTTCGTTAAAAATATCCATTTCTTTTAAAGTAGCAGTGAAAGAGGCAAGCCTGTGATTTTTTCGCTATGTGACCTATGTAGTTTACTGCATATTGGAAGAGAGAGTGGTCTAGTGTTCAAAATAGTAACTGTACCAGGTGATTAGGATTTAGGAATATGCACGGCAAAAACATTTTGATCAGTTTTGGGTCATGTTCAGACTTTTTTTTTTTTTATTGTCATTTTCAATCAATATACATAACCAAAATACAGTGAAAGGGCAATCCAAAAATGCAATATGCATAACAAAAGAAACATAAATAAAGGAAACATATCTAGGATAAAGTCCACATTATGGGATCAGTGTTGTCTATACTAATTACAGAATAGAAACATAGGAAAAGTAGAGATAATATAATCCCAACAATTAGAGGCAACATTTAATTAAACATCAATCCTGTCTACCACCTGCCGTCCTTCCAAAAAAGTTTCAAGATGAGACACCTCCGTAAAGGTATACATCGCATCCTCCAGACCAACTACACATTTGCAGGGAAAGCGAAGAAAAAAGGAAGCACCCACTGCCAAAACACGTGGCTTAAGCTGTAAAAATTGCCGCCGCCGCAGTTGAGTACTCCTTGACACATCAGGAAAAATACTAATCTTTTGCCCACAAAAATTTGCACATTTAACCTTAAAAAAGGCCCTGAGGATGCGGTGCTTAACCTCCATGGAAGAAAAAGTAACTAACAAGGTGGCACGCGTAAAGATATTATCCTGAGAGTCCTCAAGAAAGGCTGTCAAGTTATCCATTGTAGAGGCAATTTGATCTAAGCCCCCATCAACCACATTAATCTTTTTAACAGAAGAGGGAATATAATACAAATGTGAAACATTTAAAGAATCTGAAATGGCTAATACCTCCTTAAGAAATTTTTCAAGCAAAATTCTGTGAGATAGCAAAGCTGAATAAGGAAAATTCAAAAACCTCAGATTACAACTACGATAAGAATTCTCCAGGGCTTCTATCTTATTATGCAAAGATAAAGAATCCTTTATAGCGGCAACACTTGTTGCATGCAAAGAGAGAACCTTTGAATCTAACTTGGTAGTAGCCAAATTAACTTGCGCAATTTTCTCGTCAAGATGCCCCAAAGCTTCAGTGGCTTCCTGCGAGTAAGTGCACAAAGAATTTAACGGAACCAACATTTTCTTGTCAATAGCCTGTAAGGCAATCCAAATATCCCGCAACATAATCTCAGACTCCAAAGAAGAAGCAGGGAGCTCAAAAGACCTACCTGCTTCTAAGAGTTGCACAGGAACTGGCAAAGTAGTAGGTTGAAATTTGATCGCCGAACTCGGGGACATCTTAGGCAAGACTGGTATGTTTCCTGGAGCAGGGCATACCGGAGGGGATCTGCTGTCAGGATTAAGAGACACCCCTTCAGGAGAAGAGTGAGCTAGAGGAAGGGGAGCGAAGTGCTTATCTAACGGACCGACTGGTTTTGCATCACCAGAAACGGCCTCAGGGGCCTTAGCCCTAGACTTAGCTTTCCGTTTCCCCATAATCCTACCAGCAAGTTAACTACCACTCTCCTACCTGTAAGAGAAACCTCCAATTATCTAAAAAGAAATAATTCCTGCAATAAGGTGTCTCAGTAGCGTCGAAGGGGCGTCAAAGGGGCAGTGCAAACCCCTTTGACCACGCCCCTTTGACACACGCCCCGCGTACATGCTCTGCGTTACAGAGGAGACCCGAAGAAATAAGAAGAAGGACCTCACAGATAGGGCTGTCTCAACAGTGCCTGCCCGATGAAAAGTGGGGTAGAGTAGGAAGTCCTCTCCTCTAACGGCAGCAACAGCCTCCCGAGCCGATGGCTTGGCTTCAAAATACCTCCTGCAAAGACAGCTGATCCGAGGTTTCACCCTGTCTGGTGCAGATTTAAAGCCCCGAGAGAAGTCCCCGCAGGTAGGGCTGTCTCAACAGTGCCTGCCCGATGAAAAGGGGGGTAGAGTAGGAAGTCCTCTCCTCTAACGGCAGCAACAGCCTCCCGAACCGATGGCTTGGCTCCAAAATACCTCATGCAAAGACAGCTGATCCGAGGTTTCACCCTGTCCGATGCAGATTTAAAGCCCCGAGAGAAGTCCCCGCAGGTAGGGCTGTCTCAACAGTGCCTGCCCGATGAAAAGGGGGGTAGAGTAGGAAGTCCTCTCCTCTAACAGCAGCAACAGCCTCCCGAACCGATGGCTTGGCTCCAAAATACCTCCTGCAAAGACAGCTGATCCGAGGTTTCACCCTGTCCGGTGCAGATTTAAAGCCCCGAGAGAAGTCCCCGCAGGTAGGGCTGTCTCAACAGTGCCTGCCCGATGAAAAGGGGGATAGAGTAGGAAGTCCTCTCCTCTAACGGCAGCAACAGCCTCCCGAACCGATGGCTTGGCTCCAAAATACCTCCTGCAAAGACAGCTGATCCCCCTGTTCAGACTTTTATCTTGATTTTTGATATTTGTTGGTTTATTTCTCACGTGTGCTAATAATCTTTTTAAAACTCATGTTAGAATTTTTAACATATGTTAATCGGTTTAATGGATGTTAATTTATAGGCTAACAAGCATTAAATCGATTTAGCACATATTACATTTTTAAGGCACATAAACAGACCATATGCTTGCTAATAAATGCACATCCCTACTAGAATTAAAATCCTAGTGCACACTGAAGAGAGGGAAGGATATGTGGAGAAGTGATGAAGCTGCAGCCATCGTAAGGTATGGTTAGCAGAACACAAGAAAAGAAAGGAAAAGGAACATGTGGGAATCAAACCCACAATCTATGGTGACTTAACACAAGTCTGTAGTCACTATCCTAAACAACCACAATGCAAATATGTTCCACCAAGTGGCCATCATGTCTGCTATATTATGCGCGTTACATTACGATGCAGTAATGCGGCATACGCGTGATGCGGCATATGCGTGTATGCCGTAACGCATGTTGCAGTGCCGCAGATGCGTAGCATGCCCAATAACATGTGTGACGTTCTCCTCTGACATAACAGATGTTCTTACGTGCCTTATGAGATACATTTAGGCGCCTTAGGTTATGTGAGCAGATTATGGCACGTAACAACGCACATCCCAAACAAACATCACACGCGTTATTGTGAGCGCTGCGTGTCTGCGGCACTGCAACGCACGTAGCGCCACAGTACTACACACATTACAGTAGACAAGATGAGGCACCGTATGACCTGTTCATTGCCTTTCTTCTATGCTCCCTCCAGTTTTAGGGTTACATCTGTTTTTCTGACTTCCAGCTCATGCCTGTCAACCTGATGCATCTTAAAGTCCCTTGGGGTACCTTAGACCTAAGGTGCCTTAGGTTGTGGATGTCATCAGGGGATGTCAGACCAGATCTGGACCTGTTGGTAGGCCACTGGCAAACCAACAGTAGTACTAGGAGCCTCTGCAGCCCCCAACCATGATCTGACATTCACCAGCAGCAGGCAGTCAGACCGTACCTGCTGGACCCCACCAGGTGTTCCAACCATGCAGAAACTAACTGCAGCCAGTCTATATTACATGTTCACAGAGGAACTATCTGCACCCAGACCTGGGTTGTACAGCACAGCCACCTGGCAGGTGCCGCAGTGATTGGCTCTCCAGAAAAGGTGGCACACATATATCACTTAAGACAAATACTATGTAGCACTATGTGGGAACATAGCTGTGCCATGGTCACAGCTCAGTCAGAGTGAGAGTGTCCTCCCAGCAAAACGTGATGTGGCCACCTTGTCCAGGTGGTGGTTAGAAACATAGAAACATAGAAATATGATGACAGAAAAAGACCACATGGCCTATCTACTCTGTCCTTCCATATCAACAACTACAACAGTCCCCTTTTTACCTTTAGAGATCCTCTGTGTTTGTCCCATGCTTTTTTGAATTCAATTACTGCTTTCATCTCTACCACCTCCACTGGGAGACTATTCCATGGATCCACTACTCTTTCCATAAAGAAATATTTCCGCATATCACTCCTGAATCTATCTCCCTTCACCCTCATCCCAATGTCCCCTCATAGCAGAACTTGCTTTCAATTGAAAGAGGCTCTCTCCCTGAACATTTATGCCATGGAGGTATTTAAACATCTCAATCATATCACCTCTATCCCGCCTTTCCTCTAAGGTGTACATATTAAGATCCTTAAGTCTGTCCTCATATGCTTTATAATGAAGACCACTAATCATTTTAGTAGCCACCCTCTGCACCGACTCCAGCCTGTTCACATCCTTTTGAAGGTGCGGACTCCAGAATTGCACACTATACTCCAAATGAGGTCGCACCAAAGACTTATACAGAGGCATTATCACCTCCTTTTTTCTGCTAGCCATTCCTCTCCGTATGCACCGAAGCATCCTTTTAGATTTTGCCGTTGCCTTTTCTACCTGTTTAGCTACTTTAAGATCATCAGACACAACCATGCCTAGGTCCCTCTCTTCTTTAGTGGACAAAAGTACTTCACCCCCTATACTATATTGCTCCCTTGGATTGCTGCAGCCCAAATGCATGACCTTACATTTTTTAACATTAAATCCCAGCTGCCAAATTCTAGACCATTCTTCAAGCTTAGCTAGATCCCTCCTCATGTTATCTACACCTTCCTGGGTGTCTACTCTATTGCAGATTTTGGTATCATCTGCAAAGAGACAAACCTTACCTGATTGCCCTTCCGCTATATCACTAACAAAGATGTTAAAAAGAATCGGACCAAGGACAGATCCCTGGGGCACACCACTGGTAACATCCTTCTCCTCAGAGTGAGCTCAATTTACTTGTACTCTTTGTCACCTCCCACCCAACCAATTTCTAACCCAAACAGTAACTTTAGGGTCTATCCCTAGGGTGCTCAGTTTGTTTATAAGTCGCCTGTGAGGAACAGTGGCAAAGGCTTTACTGAAATCTAAATACACCACATCTAGGGCTCTCCCTTGGTCCAACTCCCTGGTCACCCAGTCAAAGAAATCAATCATATTTGTCTGACAAGACCTGTCTCTTCTGAATCCATGCTGCCTCGGATACTGTAATCCGCTGGACTCCAGAAACCTCACTATTTTCTCTTTCAGCAGCGTTTCCAATAATTTACTCACCACTGAAGTTAAACTAATCGGCCTGTAGTTTTCAACCACATCCTTACTAACTCTTTTGTGTAAAGGCACCACATGAGCCTCTCTCCAGTCCTTTGGCACCACTCCTGACTCCAACGAGACATTGAATAGGTCAGTCAGTGGAGCTGCAAGAACGTCCCCAAGTTCCCTCAGTATTCTAGGGTGTATCCCATCCGGTCACATCGCTTTGTCTACTTTAAGTTGAGCTAGTTTCTCACGAACAGAGTCTTCTGAAAATTGTTCAAGATGTCCCTCGCTTCTGTTCCTATTTGTGGGTGTTTTCTGAGGTCCTGCTCCTGGTTCTTATTGTTTATTGTTTATATAACATTTGATATACCGCCCCCCGTTACATCGGGGCGGTTTACAATATAAATAAAAACATCAAATCAGAAACAGAAAGAGAAAGTTACAATTACTTGAAGAAGGAAGAAAGGAAAGCAGAGGACAGGGGAAATTAGAAAAATAGAGTAAGGAGAGTCAGCTAGATCCAGGAAAGGCACAGGAGAACAGATGAGTTTTGAGAAGGGAGAGAAATTTAGGATATGATTCTTCCAGTCGTAGTGCAGTGGGTAGTGAGTTCCAGAGGGAGGGACCAAGGTAGAAGAATGCTGATTTACGGGTGGATTGGAGATGTGCACGGGAAGGGGCTGGAAGGTGAAGGCGATTGATATGAATGGACCGGAGGCTGCGAGAAAGGACATGGAAGGAGAGCAAATCGGAAAGGTATTGGGGTCTATGGAGGTAAATGGCTCAATGGACCAGGGTAAGGACCTTGTAAGGGATCCGGAACTGTAGTGGCAGCCAGTGAAGGTGTTGTAAAAGGGGGGTGACGTGATCGCGTGAAGAGGCATGTAGAAGCATCCGGGCAGCTGTGTTTTGAATTAACTGTAGTCGATGTAACTGATACTGAGGGATACCAGCATAAATAGAGTTACAGAAATCGAATCGTGTTATGACTAATGAAAGAAGAAGGGTAGTGAGTGCCTGAGGAGATAGGAAAGGTCGAATGGCACGAATCTGCTGAAGGCAGTAAAAAGAACGCTGAGAAATAGAGGAAATGTGATCGTGAAACGTGAGTGCACTATCAAGAATGACACCAAGGTACCTAAGTTTGGGTACTGTGAAAATAGAGACACCAGAAAGAGAAGGTGTAAGAGGCGGAGTGGGGGAACCATGGGTGAACCAAACAGCAGCCGTTTTGGAGATATTCAGAACTAGACAATTTGAGGAGAGCCAAGAGGAAACTGAGGATAAACAGACCTCCAGTGGAGTGATATCAGGATGGGATGAGGAAGTGTGGTGCAGAAGGAGAATATCGTCAGCATAATAATAGCCCGAAATACCCAACTGCTGGACAAGGAGTGAAAGAGGGGCTAGGAAAAGATTGAATAACAAGGGAACCAAAATAGAACCCTGAGGAACACCACAGGTGAGAGGAAAGTGATTTGAGGTGGAAAGACCAGAAGTAACTGCAAATGAACGAGAAAATAGAAAAGAATGAAACCACCGATATACAGCACCACGAATACCCGCATCCCGCAGACGAGAGAGAAGGAGGGGATGATCCACAAGATCGAAGGCAGCTGAGAGGTCGAGGGACACAGCGATGGTAATGTCACCTCGATCTTGGGCGGTGCGTATTTCATTTAGAACCGCTGTGATGGTGGTCTCCACACTATACCCAGACCGAAACCCAGATTGGCGGGGGTGCAGAAAGTGCGTAGAATCCAAGTAATGGGAAAGCTGTGAGAAAACCACTTTTTCAAGAAGCTTAGAAGCAAAAGGAAGATTGGATACTGGACGAAAATTAGTGGGGATAGAGGGGTCAAGGGAGGGATGTTTCAAAAGAGGATGAACCAGGGCGTGTTTCCAGGGGTCAGGGAAAATACCACAAGACAGACTAGTGTTCACAATAGTAAGAAGAGAATGTAAGAGGGCAGGATGAGGCTTAGTGAACCAAGGAGAGGGAATGGGATCTAGAGGACAGGTAGTTTTGCGAGTTGTAGATAACAACTGGATGAGCTCTGGAGAAGTGATTGGGGAAAAATGGGACCAGGTATGAGAGAGAGAGGGGGACAGTGGAGGCGAGGTAGGCAGCGGTGGAGATAGAAATTGGGGACAAGAAGGAAGAGAGGAACGAAGACTTTGGACTTTGGAGGAAAAGAAGGAAGCCAGAATGGTCGGGTCAGGGGCTAGCAAGACAGAGGCAGATTCGCGTTTGGGAGGTGCCTGGAGCTGAGAGAGAGTATGTAGAGTAGCAAAGAGTTGTCGTGAACGGTTAGGAGCTGAGACAATGGACGTAGAGTAAAAAATGCACTTGGCATGGTGAATGCTTGAGCGGTAATGAGCGTGGGAAAGCTTGAAACGCTGATAAGAAGCGGCAGTGCGTGATTTCCGCCAGGAATGCTCAGCTCTCCTCAGCTGGGAGCGCAACAGGTGAAGACCTGGGTGAAACCAGGGGTGATGAAAAGTACGACGGGGGTTATTGGGCCGAAGAGGAGCAACTTGATCTAGGGCGGAAGAAAGACCGGTTGACCAGGAAGTTACTTGAGAAGAGGGCGACAAGGAGTGGAAATCCGGTGGAGGAGGACAATAGACCGCAGAGAAATTGTGAAAAGAAGCTGAATTAAGCCGACGAGAGAGTCGGGTGGGTAAGGAAGGAGGAGGGGAGAGAGGGGGACTGGAGAGGAGAGAGAAAGCAATACAGGCATGATCAGACCAAGGAACAGCTTCCACAGCGAGAGACGAAATTTGAAAAGAAGGGTTTAGAGAGGAAATAACTAAATCTAAAGTGTGTCCAGCTACGTGAGTGGAAGAAGCTACATATTGCAGCAAGGAAAGATCATGAAGAAGAGTAGAGAAGGTAATGTCCCTAGCAGAAACAGATGAATCAAAATGAACATTAAAATCACCAAGGATGACAAGATGAGGAAATTGGAGAGAGAGGTCAGAAACAGTGGAAAGAAGGGAATCCCATATAGAGGGAGAGGAAGAAGGAGGATTATAGATAAGGAGGAACTGCAAAGCCGGCTGGCCAGCGAGTTGAAGAAGCAAGGCATCCGGATGACGTAGAGAAGTAGAAGAAAGCTGGGACAGGGGGACCGAGGAACGAAAAATGACCGCAACTCCCCCACCTGACCGCGAATTCCGGTGGAGGGAGAAGGCTTGGTAGTTCGGAGGCAAGCAGCGGGCCAAAAGAGGATCTTCACCCTCCTTCAGCCACGTCTCGACTAGAAAGAGAACATCGAGGCGCTTACGCTCAATGAGGTCGTAAATGAGAACTGCTTTAGATCGAAGTGAGCGGCAGTTGAGCAAGCCAAGTCGGAGAGATCGGGTGGGCACTGGGACCGGAGACAAAAACGGGGGCGCATGGATCAGCGCAGAGGCTGGGGAGAGGGGCAGAGGCGTACTAACAGCCGTAAGAGGCGGCAGCGCCGAGGCACGCAAAAGCAAAGCAACCTGAGAGAGTATACGAGGTCGGGGGGGAACAGGAAAAGGAGTTAAAGACCGACGGCCCCAGATCACTGGGATGGCCGACATAAGAATTAAACAGGAAAGAAAGAAATAGAAAAGCCAAAAAAGCCAAAAGCGCCGAGACAATGGCCGAGGCGTGGACGTCACAGGGGCCCTGCGAGTGTGACTCGCAAAGACCTGTGTGCCGCTACGGGCGTAACAGGTGGGGAAAACAGACGAAAGAAGCAGACAGATGCCTGAGATCAGTGGAGAGGCACAGCACACCGCGGAGAGAAAAGGGTCGCCCTCGTCATCGCCCCAAGGAGCTCGCCCAAGGAGCACGTTCTGCTCCTTTGGCACGCTCCTTCGGTGCGCGCCGTTGGCGCGAGACGCCGCAGGCAGCGTCTTTAAATAATGGCCTGCTCGGTGCGCGTGCGCAGCTGCGGGGAATACAGCTGCACAGCCTCCGGGGCAGAACTGAGGAGGGTAACAGCAGGAACTACAAAGAGAAGAAAAAGAAAGTGAGCCTAGAAGGGAGAGAGAAAGAAAAACAGGTACAAAGACAGAACAATAAGGGCGGGACAGTAAAATCAGGACAGTAAAATCAGAAAATAAAAGCACAGGGCAATAAAAACAGTACAACAATACAAAGATAAAAGCTAAATCATATAGGAGCAAATTAAGAACACATGTCCAGATAAAAACAGCTCACAGCGTACTTTGTTGGCACAGTATCAGCAGGGAAGTGAAAAGCACAAGCAGGCAGCGTCTTTAAATAATGGCCTGCTCGGCGCGCGTGCGCAGCTGCGGGGAATATAGCTGCACAGCCTCCGGGGCAGAACTGAGGAGGGTAACAGCAGGAATTTGTTGGCACAGTATCAGCAGGGAAGTGAAAAGCACAAGCAGGCAGCGTCTTTAAATAATGGCCTGCTCGGCGCGCGTGCGCAGCTGCGGGGAATACAGCTGCACAGCTGAACACAGAACAAAAATATTTGTTAAGCAATTCCACTTTATCCTTATCAGCTTCTACATATTCCTCCCCTGCACCCTTGAGTCTGACAATACCACTTTTGCCCTTCCTCTTCTCACTAACATATCTGAAAAATGTTTTATCCCCCCAATTTTATTGATTAGGTGTTAGCAGTTCCAAAAACTGAGGAGGTTACTAGAGTTCAGCAACCTACTGTGCTCAAGGAAAGTTCCACTAATGCACCAAAAAGAAAGTAACCTTGCTTTAAAAATATACAAAAAACCCTTTTAAGAGCTCCCAGTCAGAGAGCTAGCAATTTAATATAATAAAATAAACCCTCAAATCCTTACCGTTGGTTGATCTGTAGAGCCCTTGTTAGGATGTCCCAGCCATTGCCCTACCACCACTGCAGTCACATCCTGCCTGATCCACCCTCTATGGGCCATACCCACAATACCTTGCTCCTCAGTATGCAGATTTGCAGGCTGGCGCTGGCCACAGTGTACGTTTTATGGGCACAGTGCAGCATAGGATGCCACACCACAATGGATGGACATGCACTCACCCACTTCCATTGCAGCACTGTGCAAAGATAGGGGTATTTGGCAAACCTGACTACCACACTGGTCCTGATCACAGTGCAGGCATTGCTATGGGGTGCAAGAGCTAGTTGTGGGCTCTGCTGATAACTGCTGCTCTGAGCTGGTGCACACAGCCTGACTCTCCATGGAGCTTTGGATAGTGGGGCCTGTGTGTGTGGATGTTTGTACTCCTGTTGGCTGATGCATTTGGGATTGCACATGGTGATGTTGTATCTGCAATGTAGGGACATACATTGTAGTATCCACAGCTGGGACCTGAACCTGTGACCCTCTGCTCCAAGACACACTGGCTATGTGTACTGCATCACACTGTTGCTACAGAGGCAATGCAATCCCTGGGGCTACATTTTCTCTTTATAAGTCAGACCTTGTTTATTGCACAGCACACGGCACACTGGGGCAGGTCATGACCTTGGTCCACTGCAGGCAGGTGACACCGCCACCGACACCCTCCCTGCCATGCTTACATACTCATATACTGTCGGTGCTGGTTGTGTGCAGTCCCAGGCCATTCACTGTGCAGGTAGGCGGGTGCCTAGGTTCAGGGTCTGAGGTGTGGTGGCATACATGGACATCCACACATCCCCCCATCACTGCCTGCCACTGTACTGTCACTTCCACATGGGGGTGAGATGGCTGTGGGGTGTGTGGTTTGTGATCTCGCAACAATTGGCTAGGGTAGACCTGGTTGATTGATTGTGTTCTGCCAGCAGACTGTGGTCAGGCTGGGGCATGCAATGCAGGCCCAGTGTATCCAAGATGGACTACTGGGTGTATACCAACGTGTGGTCACACCCTGAACTGCCTTACCAGGGGCTGTGGTAATGGGTGTTCATTTAGCTAGGTTTACGGACTGTTTGGGACTTTTCCTGGGGAAGGTCTGTGCACCCTTGTTAGAGAGGTCCCCAGATGTGCACTGCTTGTCCCATTACAGGCATTGTGGTTCCTGTGTGATGTTTGGGGTACCTGATGGGTACATGTCCCCTTGATGGGACACTCTGGAACACAGAGTACTGGGTATGTTTGACCTTGCTCAGACACTGTCATGCTGATTTCCGGTTTCTGTGTTCCTATGTGCCACCTAGGCAACCGGGTAGTCCACCCTGTGCCCCAGTTGCCCCCACTGCATGTCCCATCTTCAGCCCCCTTTGCCCCATTTGCACCATCACCATAGTGCCCCTTCATATTTGGGCACTATTCTGTTGCTGCAAATGGGCACCACTATCACTGTTTTTGGGCTCCCTGTCTGTGCTCTACATTGCTGACATTGAAATTATCTCTCTCTCTTGCAAATGTGCATTCACCAACAGGTTTTCACTCATGGTAATGTTCAGACCTTCATATAGCCCCTGCTACATGCTAGTGTAGCAGGGGCCTCTCCTTTCCCACTGCCCACCCATTGACCGCTTCTTTCCACCCTCTGGGACAGATGCTGCTGCCAATAACGTTAATGCACGTTAACGTTACATCTGGTAACATTACCATGCGTTAACATTCCATCTAGTGACGTTAATGCGCAGTAACGTTACCACTGCTACGTTACCACGCCTTAGTAAACATATCCCTATTTCTCACTCCATATTAATACAAAGGTGTATGTTTATTAAACCACTTTAACATAGCAGCAGCTATGTTAACGCGCGTTAGGTAACGTTAACGCGCGTTAAGGGTACCTAATGCGCGTTAACGTCTCTGTCCATGGTAAAGCCCGCAGAGGGCAGAGAGAGGGTGGAGAGAGGGTGGAGAGAAGGGGTAAATGGGCGGGGAGTGGGCGGGGAGAAGCTTCCGCGGCACTAACACAGGGTACTGAAGGGCCGAACATTACCGGGAATGAAAACCTGGTGTTAGCTGCACATTTGCAGGAGGGTGAAACCATTTCAGCGTCAGCAATGTACAACACAGGCAGGGAGCCCAAGACCCATGATAGTAGTGCTTCTTATGCAGCAACAGCATAGTACCCAAGTTATGAATGGCCACTATAGCGATGGTGCAAATGGGGCATAGGGGCATAGGGGGCTGCAGGTGGGACATGTAGTGGGGGCAGGTAATGCACAGGGCAGACTAGGCTGTCGTCTAGGTGGCACATAGGAACATAGGAACTGGACAGCAGCTGACCAAGGCCAAACACAATCCACCTACAGCTACCTGGTCCAACCTAGGCACTGACCTGTCATCCCCCCAGCCATCCCCACCATGTGTTAGGGACATAATATTGGTAGGCATTGATGGGGGGGATGTGAGGATGTCCATGTATGCCTCCCCACCCCAGACCCCGCTCCCTAGGTGACCATCTACCTGCACCATGGATGGCCTGGAACTGTGCACTACCAGCACCAACAGAATATGCCCAGGCGGCATGGCAGGGGGAGGTGTGCTGATGCTGGAGGAGGCAGTGGCACCTGCCTGCAGCACACCCAGGCAATGCCTTGTACCAGCACGTGGTGTGCAGTACAACAGAAAAGGTCTGGCTGAGGAGGCATACAGGTAGCCCCAGGGACAACAGTGCATCTGTGGTAACAGTGTGGTGCAGTACACACAGCCGCATGTCCCAGAGCAGAGGGTCACAGGTTCAGGTCCCAGCTGTGGCTCCTGCAGAGCACATTCCCATATTTTTCCCCACAATGCAGGTACAACAGCAACATGTGCACTCCCCAAAGCAGCAACCAACAGGGGTGCAAACACACAGGCTCCACTATCCAAAGCTCCATGGAGAGTCAGGCCGTTGGCCCCAGCACAGAGCTGCAGTTATCACAAGAGCACTATTACTACCCCGTGTACAGTTTGGCAATGTCGGCACTGTGATCATGACCAATGTGGCAGGCAGGGTTGCCAAACACCCGTATCTTTGCACAATGCTGCAGTAGATGTGTGTGTGTGTGTGTGTATGTCTATCCATTGTTTTGTGGCTGCCTACACCTCTCTGGGCCCACAATGTCCCACTGTTACCAGCGTTGGCCTGCGAATGTGCATAATGAGGAGCAAGGTATTGTGGGTATGGCCCAGGCAAGGCGGACTCAGCAGGATGAATCTGCAGAGGGCGTAGGGCAATGGCTGGGACATTGTAGTGCCCAACAACCACCTGCATGGACAAGGTGGCCACATCACATCATGCTGTTAGGACATTCTCACACTGACCGAACAGTGACCATGGCACGGCTAGGTTCCCACATAGTGCTACACACTGTAGTATCTGTCTCAGTTGATATATGTGTGGTATCTTTTTTTGGGGGGGGGAGGGGGCACCTGTGTTATTCAACCCAGGTCTGTGTGCACACAGTTTTACTGTGAACATGCAGGATAGACTGGCTAGCTGAGTGCCCACGGTTAGTTTGTGCATGGCAGGGACACCTGGCATGGTGCAGCAGGTACAGGCTGCCTGCTGCTGGTGAATGTCAGACCATGGTTGGGGGCTGGGGTACAGCTGTGGTCCTAGAACTTGTGGGGGCACAGGAGAGGGGCAATGGACAGGTGGTCTACTGTAGTGTGCAGTTTTGTAACGTACACATGTTGCATCTTGCATACTTTACAGTGTGTGCACAATAGCACGCGTGTCATCTGTTTGGGATGTGCATTGTTACATGCCATAATCTGACCACATATGCTAAGGCACCTAGTCATATCTTATAAGGCATGTAGAAAGCTCTGTAACGTCATGCACATTATTGTGCGCGCTGTGCGTAAGATGCCCTGCTTCGCGTGTTCTCCGCAACGCACATACGACGCAGAACGTGTAGGACGCACTACTGCGTTATGATCTAGCAGACATGATGGCTGTTTGGGATAATGGTTGCAGGTGTGTGTGGAGCCAACATAGGTTGTGGGTTTGGGTCCCACAGGTTCCTTTTCATTTATTCTGCTCTCCTTACCATACATTGGCTCCGGCTTTGTCCCTTGTCCACACACCCTTCCCTCTCCTCACTGTACACTGCAGTGTCCCCTCCATGCAGCCTATCCATCACATGCTAGCTGTTACATATGCTCCCTTTCTTTGGGCTGTCTGGGTGGGCAGGTGGCTCAGTGGTTTGGTGTTGGTGTCAGTGAGCTGTGTTTGGGCTCTTCAGTCTGCCAGTTTGTTTCCCTCTTACTCCTTTTTGGATCCCCTGCCCATTTTGCCCTTATACGCACACCATCCATACAGTTGGACCTTCAGACTGACCCCTGATGCCCTTTCCTTTATATTTGTTTACTCCTCTGCATGCTGTTTCACTGCACACCTTTTCATGGTGTGTGTGCCTGTGTTACTTGTGGCTCACGTCCCCATTCCAGACTGCGTTATCAGCTGCCTGTGATCTATGGCCTTACACCTAGGGCTCCTTTTCTCATATGGCACCATGTCTGCACATCCCTCAGCGTGTCTTCTACTGTGAGCATGCTTTAGATTGCAACCCCTTCGGATGCGCTTCTTCTTCCCGTCTGCTATGGTGTTTATGCGTGGTGGGTCCATGGTGCACTGTACCGCACACTGTACCGAACATTAGCACCTTGTAACGTGCGTTACTTGAGATGGCTTGCTTTAATGATGCACCGCCCACTCCTTTATATGGGCATCCGTACCATTATCGCGGAATGTAACACAAGTAACATTACCGCGGTTTAGTAAACATACCCCAAAGACTGCAAGAAATTGGTCTTTGCAGCAATACCTTAAAATGGTTCTGCTCCTATCTCAATGACCGAACCCAATAGGTCACATGTGGTGAAAATAAGTCAGCAAAGTTTTCCAAGGCATTCCACAAGGCTTGGCATTATCCTTCATTCTATTTAACATATTCGTTCAACCCATTTGTAACATAATCAGACACCACAAGATGCTTTACCATCTATATGCAGATGACATCATGGTCTACTCCCCCATTACCATTTGCAACCCGGACCTGACTCCTATAACCAAGTGCCTAGAAGATATGATTATTTGGCTCAATAATAATTCACTCAGTAAACTGTGATAAAACGGAAGTGATGTTTATCACCAGAAGCTCTTCCTTCTCGCCACCAAAAACAATCATTGTCAATGACAAATCCATTACAGTAAAAGAGGAGGTAAAATATCTAGGTGTAATCCTGGACAAAAGTCTGTCTTTAAGGACTCACATAAGCAAAATTGCCTCTAAAGCACACCACAGGCTAAAAATCGGTGGCTCAAACCTATTTTGAATAATGATCACTTCCATTCATTGTGTCAAGCAAAAGTCTCTCCCATTTTGGACTATTCAAATTCACTCTATCAAGGTCTTCCGACACAGTCCCTCTACCCTCTCCAGTTGGTGCAAAACACAGCGGCCAGGGTTATTACAAATACACCCAGGAAAGAGCGTATCACCCCAATCCTTCAGCAACTTCACTGGCTACCCATCCTCTCGTGCGTACATTACAAAGCATCTCTAAACGTATTCCTAATCTATCATAATACCTTTGCTTCGGTCCTTCAAAGCCTTGTAATCAAGGACCCCAGCACAAGGCCCAGACGCAGTAACATGATAAATAAAATTGTTGCTCCTGCTGAATTCCAATGATTTAATCAGTCTACGGTCAGAAGAGCCCCATCACTTGCTGCGCCCTCCATATGGAACTCCTTACCAGAATACATGAGATCTATCAGAGACATTAAGGACTTTTGTATGATGTTAAAGACATTGTTGTTTTCGGATCACTTTGGTCCTCCTCTCAGTGATATAACCTACTGCTAATGACCACTTTTTTTCTTTTTCTTTTTCTTATTCTTATTCTTTAACTCCTTATTTTATAATTGTAAATAACCCCTAATGTATCCCCTCATGTAAACCACTTTCATTGAAAGAAAAGGTGGTATATAAATCTGGATAAATAAATAAAGGTGATGGATGGAAGGACAGATGGGAACTGATGGATCTGACAGATCCTTGGGCAGTCAGTAAGTGGGATGAGCATGTGGGAAGCAGCTGTACTGATTCAGTGAGGGATTCCCATGTAAAATGCTATAATGTCAGTGTAAAGTGTGTCAGTCACAAAAGGCCACAAGCCTAGTCCTGTGAGCTGACCCCACCACTCGGCTCAAATAGCACAAAACAAAAAAAGTGAGGAAAGCAGAACAATCCCCCGCAGGAGGAAAAAAATTTTTTCGGACCATATAATGCCTTGTCCAGGGGCATTAAAAATCAGACTCCCTGGACTCTGGTAAATCTTAGTCCTTTTAATCAAACCAGCAGTAGTATATTAAATACAAACTTAACTGCCACGGCAAACTTCTCAGGGTGTAAGACACACATACGACACAGTCCTGTGTTTTGGGCTCAAATTTAACAGCCCTGCTTCAGGTCCATT
The DNA here is from genome assembly GCA_033557465.1 of Ichthyophis bannanicus. Lineage (NCBI taxonomy): Eukaryota > Metazoa > Chordata > Amphibia > Gymnophiona > Ichthyophiidae > Ichthyophis > Ichthyophis bannanicus. The sequence goes on along the minus strand of CM066035.1, from coordinate 600,581,672 downwards.
CAGTCAACACCGATTGAAAGCCGTCCTTTAACTGAGGAATGAAAAAATCCATTCGCGGGAGAACACTTTAAACCCGGCGTCTGACTTCAGCAAATCTCCGGAGCCTATCGGAACAAGCAGAGGGGAAGGGAAAGGAAAAGATAATAAACACCAAATTAGTCAAAAAAGGCTGTGCCAATCCAACTCCTGAATACAGTGACCCCCCATGGGCTTAATATGGATTGGCACAGCCTTTTTTGACTAATTTGGTGTTTATTATCTTTTCCTTTCCCTTCCCTTCTGCTTGTTCCGATAGGCTCCGGAGATTTGCTGACGTCAGACGCCGGGTTTAAAGTGTTCTCCCGCAAATTGATTTTTTCATTCCTCAAAGGACGACTTTCAATCGGTGACTTCACATAGCCAGCAGAAGCTGATGGATGGGCTGAAGGAAGGATGGCAGTAGATGAGAGTGTGGTATGGGCTGGCAGCACTGATGTAGCTGATGTGCTATCACCAATGCAGTTGTAGTGTGTGTGAATAAAGCATGCCTGTGCCTGTGCCATGGAAACCCCAATATCAGCTATGTGGGTATCACAGCTGTCGCAGCCTCCCAACCACCAGTCAACTCTCCAGACAAATGTGCATACAACAACTGGACAAGAGTCACTCATACTGCCCATATGGAGCAAATAAGGAAGAGTGATGATATCTGCAGGTGCCATCCCAGGGGTAGGATGTGGCTGCATTAATGCATACATGTGATGGAGCCAAAGCTGTACAGTCACACTGATGATGAAATAGTCTAATTATGTTTATTATGTATTGTATATATGTATTCATTCAGCTGGTTATTTTATACCACTTTATCATTTCAGTCAGAGCCGTGCACATTGTAGCCTAAAACTGGTAATGTACATTATAAACAGGGCCAAAGATAACTTGGATAATTCTGAGGCAATGAAGGGTTAAGTGACTTTCCCAAGGCCACAAGGAGTAGAGGTCATGCTATGAAGGACTTCTCATACATAAAAAGTCTCTGTAAAATATTCCCTCCAGTCACACAAAGAGTACTAGTAGAAATTGAATCCTAGTCCATTGCTTTTTGAGCCAGTATTCTAACCAGTAGGCTACACCTTCACACCATCCTATATATCAGGCATGTCCAACAGGTAGATTGCGATCTACCTGTAGATCGCGGAAGGGTCAGAGGTAGATCGCCAGCCCCACTTGGCTCCATCTCTCCAGCAGGTCGCCCGTCGCTAGGAGAAAACTCGTGTCGGCAGGTCATCTGCCGAGGGCTTGCCGCCGCTGCTGATCCTTTGCCTGTCTTTTTTCCCTGCCTGGGGGAATCTTGCCTGCGGGTGTATTGGGGGCGCTTGTTGTTTTCGTGCCAATAGTTTGTGGGTACCCTAGAGGGCTGCCACCCGCGCCCTGCGATGATACGCCACAGGCCCGACATTATACCTGGTCTCCTGCCTCTCAGAATCACCCATTCCTGCCCCCGCCCCATCACCCCTTAGAAGTGTGTTATATACCGGGCAATATCCATTCTCCCAGGCTTTACCTGAATATACTTACTGTATTAGTTGTGTCATGTGCTGGTCGTTGGTCGCTTTATAGTTCACTTTCATTAAATGTTTTCAGGCAGACACAACAAAGTTCAAGAATTTGGTGATTTTGGCGGGCTTTTCCAATTTTGTTCTAACTTGCCTATGCCTTGCCTTCAAATTGGTTCAAACCACTGTGACTTTTGCTTGCCTCTGCAATTTTATTTTACCTAGCCTTTGCATTGATTCTACATTGCAATTTTATTTGTCCTTGCCTTTGCGTTGATTCTACACTGTGCAGAATTTATTAAATCGCGTGTAGTGGTATTTGAACTTGTTTGGCGGTATTTGATTTTATCTGGTTTGCTGGACAAATGTTTGAGTTTTTTTGATGATTGTTTGGTGGTATTTGATTATTGGTGCCAGTATGATGAATTCTTATTTTTACTTTTAGAACAGTATGTGTGGTTTTGGCATCTCCAGTCCTCGTATTGCACATCATCCAGAGGTCTTCAGTTCCTTTTGATCTTTAATACTTTGGGACAGTGACAGTTTTGGACCAGATTCAGCCAGTGTTTATACTAACTTAGCAGATTTGGCCTTCTTACATCCAGCCACCCCAGTATAACTAAGATGAGTGTTCCAAAGAAGAGCAAAACCTACCACTTTCATGATGAATGGGAAATAGACTACTTCTTCATCATAGTGAAAGACAAGTGGTGTTGTCTAATTTGTAACACCCCAGTATCCTTGCCCAAAAAGGGTAATCTGGAATGTCATTATAAGGCTCTGCATAGCAATAAGTTTGATGCTGATTTTCCACCCAAAAGTGAAATTCGTAAACTGAAGCTCAAAGAACTTAAATCGAAATTGGCTACTCAGCAACAGTTGATGGTGAAGCCAAGGTCACATTCGGTCAAAGCAACCATAGCATCCTTCAAGGTCAGCAACCTGATTGCAAAGAAATGCAAACCTTTCCCTGAAGGGGAATTTGTAAAAGATTGTTTTCTTGAAGCAGCTGACAATCTTTTTGAAGGATTTAAAAAGAAGAAAGAGATCATAGCTGCTATTCAAGATGTACAATTGTCAAGAAACACCGTCGTGTGGCGAATAGAAAAGATGTGTGGAGACAGAACTGAACATTTGTTGGAGGATGTTTCAAATTGTGTTGCTTTCTCACTCAAACTGGATGAATCTGCAGACATAAGAGACATAGCCCAGTTACTAGTCTTTATCCGGATGGTTTTTGAAGACTTCAGTGTTAAAGAAGAACTACTTGGAATGATTTCTTTAAAAGAGAGAACTACTGATCAGGAAATATTCAGTTCTTTCCATTCTTTTGTGACAAAGTGTAATCTTCCATTACATAGACTTGTTTCCATCACTACTGATGGAGCAAGAGCAATGACAGGTGAGGTTAACGGTTCCATAGCCCTCTGTAGACAGCATGACGACTTCCCAGATTTCCTTTCTTACCACTGCATCATTCACCAGCAAGTTTTGGCAAGCAAGAGACTCAATACAAAGACTGTCATGGACATCACTTTCAAAATTGTAAATTCAGTTTGTGGAAGATCACTTCAAAGACGGCTTTTCAATCTTACTCTTGATGAAGGGGCAGCGGAAATCATTTTGCACACAGATGTAAGGTGGCTAAGTAGGCACAAATTTCTGCAAAGATTTTGTGATTTGCTGAATGAAATAACTTTTTTGAAGGAGAGGGGAGATGACCAAGCAGATTTAGAAGATGAGGAGTGGTTATGTGATCTGGCATTTCTCGCTGATGTTACAGGTGATATGAACCTTGAACTACAAGATAAAAACAAATGCATTGGCGAGATGATGAGTACAGTTTCATCCTACAAGAGCAAATTTGAGCTAATGATGACTGACCTTGCAAACAATACTTTTAATCATTTTCCTAATATGCAGGACCATCTGGGACAATATCCCAAATTTTGTTTTTCAGAATGAGAAGTATGTAACAGAAATATGTTCTGTTATCCAGGAATTCGAAAATAGATTCTGTGACTTCCAAAAAATTTGAACAGTTGTGGAGTACTTGTCATACCCATTCAAAGTAGATGTAGACATTAAAGAAACTGCAGCTGCTATCAGTAAAAATTACTCATTGAACAAGCCATCTCTTGAAAACGAAATAGTAACCCTTAAAAACAACATTTTTCTCAAGTCCCGTGCTGAGCAAGAATCGTTTTGGAAGCTAGTACCTAGAGACAAATTTCCCAAATTGAGAAGATGCAGTGAAGCTGTACATTCCTGTTTTGGTTCAACTTATTTGTGTGAATCTGTGTTTTCCCATCTAAAAATGACAAAGTGGTATGTTTACTAAACAGCGCTAATGTAGCAGCTATGACGTTTCGCGCGATACGTGATGTTATCGTGCGATAATGGTGCATTACCGTGCGAGAACATCACGTATCATGCGATAACGTCTCCTGTGGTGTTAAGGTGCGCAGAGGGTGGAGTACGGCTCCCCAGAGGGCGGAGTAAGGCTCCCCAGGGGCTGAGATAAGAGGTCAATAGGCGGAGAGTGGGCGGGGAGAGGCCCCATGTACACTAACGCCATGAAATGAACGTCTGAAAATTAGTGCCAATGAAAACCTCACGCTAGAGGCACATTTGCAGGGGAGAGAGACCATTTCAGTCAGAAATGTTCAGCAAAGGCAGAGAAACCAAGAAAGTGATAGTAGTGATACATGTGCAGCAACATCATAGTGCCCGAGTATGAGAGGACACTACGGTGAGATTTCAAATGGGGTACAGGGGGCTGCAGGTAGGACATGCAGTGGGGCAGCGGGGGCACAGGGTGGGCTAGGCAGATGCCTAGGTGACACATAGGAATGTGGAAGCAGAAAACCAGCAAGATAGAAACTGACCAAGGGCAAACATGGCCATGAGTGTGTGTCCCAGGGGACAGTACCCAGCAAGTACTCCAAAGGGCACATAACATTGGCAGGCGGAAGCGTTGATGTCTATGCAGGCACCCCTACCCCATATCACCCACCATAGGCAGCCACATACCGGCACACTGGATGGCCTGGGACTACGCACCACCAGCACCACTGGCAGAAGGGCATGTCAGCATGATGGCGGAGGGGTACTGGTGGCGGAGGGGGCAGTGGCATCTTCCCACAGCAAACCACGGCCAAGCCTGATTAGGTGGGTGCCGTGAACTGCAACAGACAAGGTCTGTCTGACAAACAGTCATGGTATCCCCAGGGAATGATCTGCCCCTGTGGCAACAGTTTGGTGCAGTACACACAGCCAGTGTGTTCAGGGGCAGAAGGTCACAAGTTCATAGTCCCAACTGTGGCTCCTGAAAACCATGTCCCTATATTTTACCCAGTACTAAACCATGGTAATAAAGACAGAACCTTTTTTGCAGATAAAATAAACATGCCATAAACACCCATATTTTACCCTACAGAGCACAGACACCATAAACCTGTGCAATCCCTAGAGCAGAGTTTTCCAGCTGCAGTCCTGGAGGGCCAAACACCATTCAGGTTTCATACTGTCCCTAATAAATATGCCTGTGCTGCATTTGTATGCATCACCATTGTATGCAAATGTATATCATGCATATTCATTAGGGACAGCATGAAAACCTGAACAGTGTTTGGCCCACCAGGACCAAAGTTGGGAACCTCTGCTCTAGAGCAACGGCCAACAGGGGCACAAACACACAAACCCACAGGCTCCACTATCCAAAGCCTCATGGAGAGTCAGACTGTTGGGCCCTGCGCAGAGCAGCATCTCCCAATACTGGCACCTGCATACCTTAGCGATGCCGTCCTAAACTTGGGAACATGTTCCACATATATCAAAAGGTTGCTATGGCAGATGCCTAGGTGACACATAGGAATGTGGAAGCAGAAAACCAGCAAGACAGAAACTGACCAAAGGCAAACATGGCTATGAGTGTGTGTCCCACAGTGTCCCAGGGGACAGTACCCAGCAAGTACTCCAAAGGGCATATAACATTGGCAGGAGGTGCCGGGGGGAAGCGTTGATGTCTATACAGGCACCCCTATCCCATATCACGCAGCATAGTCAGCCATCTACCGGCACACTGGATGGCCTGGGACTGTGCACCACCAGCACCACTGGCAGAAGGGCATGTCAGCATGGTGGCGGAGGGGTACTGGTGGTGGAGGGGGCAGTGGCATCTGCCCACAGAAAACCACGGCCAAGCCCCGATTAGGTGGGTGCCGTGCACTGCAACAGACAAGGTCTGTCTGACGAACAGTCATGGTATCCCCAGGGAATACCCTGCCCCTGTGGCAACAGTTTGGTGCAGAACACACAGCCAGTTTGTTCAGGAGCAGAAGGTCAGAAGTTCAAGTCTCAGCTGTGGCTCCTGCAAACTTTGTCCCCATATTTTACCCAGTACTAAACCCAGTACTATTTTACCCTATAGAGTACAGACACCATAAACATGTGCAATCCCTAGAGCAGAGTTTCCCAACTGCAGTCCTGGAGAGCCAAACACCCTTCAGGTTTCATGCTGTCCCTAATAAATATGCCTGTGCTGCATTTGTATGCACCGCCCCCATTGTATGCAAATGTATATCATGCATATTCATTAGGGACAGCATGAAAACCTGAACAGTGTTTGGCCCACCAGGACTGGAGTTGGGAACCTCTGCCCTAGAGCAGCGGCCAACAGGGGGCACAAACACACACACACATACACAGGCTCCACTATCCAAAGCCTCATGGAGAGTCAGACTGTTTGGCCCTCCGCGGAGCAGCATCTCCCAATACTGGCACCTGCATACCTTAGCAATGCCGTCCTAAACTTGGGAACACGTTCCACATATATCAAAAGGTTGCTATGATTAATGTCAGATAACAAAATCCTAAGTTAAACATGATTTCTTGACAGAGATTCATCATAGCAACCTTTCTGATATCTGTGGCGTGTGTTTCAGTTTTTGCTTGTGACAGTGTTTACCACCCTGGGGAATGACCCCAACAGTATTGCATACCATAGCCATGCCCACACTGTGCCCAGGACTAGTGTGGCAGCCAGGGCTGCCACAAACCTCTATATTTGCACAATGCTGGCATAGGTGTGGGAGTGTGTGTATGTCTATCCAATGTTTTGTGGCTGCCTACACCTTACTGAGCCCACACTGCTTGCACTGTTTCCAGTGCTAGCCTGCCAATGTGCATAATGAGGAGCAAGGTACTGTGGGTATGTCCTGGACAAAGTGGCCTGGGCAGGATGCATCTGCACAGGGCATAGGGCAATGTCTGTGACATTGTAGTGCCCGACTACCACCTGTGCGGACAGTGTGGCCACAGCATGTAATGCTGGGAGGTCACTCTCACCCTGACTGAGCAGTGACCATGGCATGGCTAGGTTCCCCCATAGTGCTATAGAGTATTTCTCTCAAGTGATATTTATGGGTTTCCTTTTCTGGGGCCCCTTTCACTGACATGCATGCTTGGTGTGTGTGTGCGCGCGCTCACATCCCATTTTTGGGTGCACACAGTTTCTCCAGGAACATGCACTATGTACTAGTTAGCAGACTGTCTGCAGTTACCATGTGTATGGTTGGAACACTTTGCTGGGTGCAGCGAGTGGAGACTGACTGTGTTCTCTGCTGGGGAATGTCATAGGGTGGTGGGGGGCAGCTGAGCTTTTTCCAGCTTTCTGCCTGTCTGCTATTGCCTTATGTGATGCATACAGATCTGAATTGACTGCCCTGTAGGTTGCCCGTTCCCCAGCAGATTTGGGGTTGATCGTCCCCTCTACTGCCACCATTGCAGAGATGTAGAATGTGGATCTGTTGGTGGTAGATCCTGTCCCCCACCCTCAGTCACAGAGGGTGGGTTGGGTGGTGCTACATAATACGCTTTTGGGTCCAAACACCCCCCTTCACTTATGACATGTGACCATGGCACCCACACAGGATATGCACTATTCTGGGTGCATCATAGTCCACAAGGGCTAGACGTGACTGGGAACTACAGATGGACACTGGTGTTTCCTAGGTGCATTGGCAAAGACCACCTATCACACACTGGCACTGATGGGGACCTACAGCATAGCCTATCTCAACCAACAAGGTGCTGCAGACCTGGTGCTGGGTGCCCCACCTCACTCTCAGGGTGAGCACAGGACCTGCACAATGTCACGGTCTGTAGCTACTCTGTGCCCGTAACACACACGGTCAGTTCCCCCTACCAGGCCGAGGTGCTATGTGGGTGCATACCCCATCTTGTGATCAGCTGTAGACTGCTGATCTGCATGTGCAGTGCATCATAGGTATGCGTGGGTTTACCCTATCCTGGTAACCACAGCAGACAGTCTGTGTGGTGACCTGCAGTCTTTCTGTAGCTAGCTAGGGGTGTGTTAGTATCTATAGAGATGTAGCCCACTGGTTACTTCGATGACTGTGGAGGTAGAGGTCATGGTTTTGAGGCTGTCTGAGGCTTTTCCTTTTAATTTAAATCAGTGCTGCCAGCAAAATGCACCCTCAGTGCTGTAACCTTAAGGTGCCTCATAAGGCGCCCTATCGGGTGCCCTATAAGTGACCTATAGGGCACATTAGAAGGCGCCTTGGCAGACAGGGCACTTTATAATGTGCCCTATGGAGTGCCTTATAGGGCACCATATGTGGCACCTTATGTTATGGCACTGTGAGGGTGTTTTTGCTGGCAGCACTGATTTAACTTAAAAAAGAAAATGCCTCAGACAGCACTGATTAAGATTAAAATGACTTGCCTCAGACAGCCTTCTTATATAACACCACTGCAGGATCAAACTCATTACCTTTGCCTCTGCAGTCATTGCAGTAACCAGTGGACTACATCTTTATAGCTTCTAATACTGTGCTGGCATGAAGTTAGGGTTAATGCGCGTTAACGTGCCAAGGCACACACTATCGCCATTCTCACTGCAACTACCACCGGTAACATTAAGACGGTTTAGTAAACATACCCCAAAGAGTACACAACGTTCCAACATGACAGATGAACATCTCCAGGATTCCTTGAGACTGGCCCTCACACAATATTCACCCAACTTCAAAAAGCTGGTGGATGAAATGCAGGCTCAGATGTCTCGCTAATGAGCAAGAGCGAAATATTAAAGACTGCGCAAGATCAGCCTGGATCAATACTCAACCTAAATTTAACACAAATTACTCAATAAAAGTTAAAGAAAGTTATTAAGATAGTTAAAGAAAGTTATTACTCAATAAAACATTAAGAAAAAATGTACTTTCCATTTCCCCTTGCAGTTCTTATTGGATCTTCCTCTCTCTGTTTTGTTTTTGCTTAATTTGCTTAACAGCTGATCATATCCAAGTAAATGACAGAAGGTTCATTAAAAATGAGGGAGGGGTCAGGAATCCTCCAACTTTATTGGGTTAAAATTTAATTTGAAACTTAATTTTCATGGTGGTAGATCACTGACACTTTTGGCCAGAAAAAGTAGATCACGACCTGTTCGAAGTTGGACATGCCTATTATATACTAATGTGTGGAATCAAAGAGACTGCAGGTCTCTGCCTGCAAGGGATGAAAATTGGGACATGAAGAAATGTGACTGGCACATTATAAGACCATGATACACCATACCTAGGGCCTGCCTACTGTGGTGAACATACAGTACGGTATGCACAGGAAATGTAGTACTATAGTGGTTGGGGCAAGGTACTTCAGGCCGGAAGGTCGGGGGTTCAAATCCCACTAGAGGACAGCAACCTTGGGCCGGAAGGACTGGGGTTTCTAGTCCCACAGGTGCTCCTTGTGGTCTTGGGCAAGCCACTTAACCCTCCATAGCCCATGTTCCCTGTAAAATAGTTATCTCCAAGTTATAATGCCCTGTTCAATGTAATTTCAGTTTGTTCAATGTAAACCGCACTGATGCAGAATAGCGCGGTATATAAGAGAATGTAAATATATATAAATATATAGTTGCACAACGGACACAGTGCTGCAGGATACATTTCTTCTCCAAAGGCCAAGGCACCTGTGAGGTGAAGATGCACTAAGAGGGGACAAGGCCATAGTGGAGAGACTAAATTAATTTTTTTGCTTAGGTCTTTACTGAGGAAGATGTAGGGATGCTACCCATGACTGAAGTGGTATTTAAAGATGATACTATGGAAGAATTAAAAGAAATATCGATACACCAAGAAGATGTATTACAACTATTTGATAAACTGAAGAGTAGCAAATCACCTGGACCAGATGGTATACATCCAAGGGTGTTGAAAGAACTGAAATATGAGCTTGCAGACCTGCTATTAGTAATCTGTGAACTATCATTAAAATCATCTGTAATACCTGAAGATTGGAGGATCGCCAGTGTAACGCCAATTTTTGAAAAGGGTTCCAGGGGTGATCCGGGAAACTACAGACTGGTGAGCCTGACGTCAGTACCGGGAAAAATGGTAGAAATCATAATAAAGGACAAAATTACTGAAAATGTAGATAGTCATGACTTAATGGGAGACAGCCAACATGGCTTTAGACAAGGAAGCTCTTGTCTTACTAATCTGTTATGGTTTTTTTAAGGTGTGAATAAATAGGTAGACAAAGGTGAGTCAGTTGATATAGTATATCTGGACTTTCAGAAAGCCTTTGATAAAGTCCCTTATCATAGACTTTTGGCAAAACTAAAAAGTCAAGGGATAGGAGACAGTGTACTATTGTGGATCAGGAACTGGTTAAAAGATAGAAAGCAGAGGGTAGGGCTAAGTGGCCAATTTTCCCAATGGAGAAAGGTGAATAGTGGAGTACCCCTGGGATCTGTGCTGGGTCCACTGCTTTTTGACATATACATAAATGACATGGAAATGGGAATAACGAGTGAGGTTATCAAATTTGCAGTTGACACAAAACTATTTAAAGTTGTCAAACCCCATGAGGACTGTGGAAAATTGCAAGAGAATCTTGATAAATTGGAAGACTGGGCATCCAAATGGCAGATGAAATTTAATGTGGACAAGGGCAAAGTTATGCACCTAGGAAAGAAAAACCCAAACTAAGGTTACACGATGCAAGGTTCCACGTTAGAAACCACCACCCAGGAAAAAGATTTATGTGTCATCATGGATAACATGTTAAAACCCTCCACCCAGTGTGCAGCAATGGCCAAGAGGTCAAATAGAATGCTAGGTATCGTAAGGAAAAGAATGGAAAATAAAACAAAGGATACACAGGTCTGCAAAAAAGTTTTTTTTGAGAGCTGTTTTGGTTATTCCACGTAATCTTTATGTTTTTTGGTGCGCTGAATCCGAAAAATGACCTCCCTTTTGTCATAGGACATCACGTTTCCTGACAATTTAGGTAACTATGTTAAATAAGGCAATACCTCAAAATAAATGGAAATAGTCTTATAAAATTAAAGTTTTATTACAATATTTTCATGAAAATCCTTTTTTGAACTGAAATGAGCTCACCTACACACACTAAACTCAATTCTTCTTCCTTGTGAGGCTCCTCTTGGTGCATTTACGCTCGTGAGTAGCATCTGGAATGTCTCTCTGAAGCATTCAACAGTAGTCTGCCATCATTGTAATGCTCCATTTTCCCTGGTATCTCCTTTCCATCTCTTTAATGTCTTGGTGGAATCGTTCACCTTGTTCCTCACTCACAGCTCCCAAATTTTCAGGAAAGTAGTCAAGGTGGGACTGGAGGAAATGCACTTTCAAACTCATCAGGCAACCTAAAGCTTGAAATGCTTTCAGCATTCGTCCGACGATCTTTTTGTAGTGAGGATCTTTGTTATTGCCTAAAAATTTCTGTACGACTTCTTTAAATGCAATTCACCCTTCTTTTTGAGGATCCGTCATGGTATTGACAAACTCTTGATCAATTATAAGCCTTCTAATGTCTGGTCCGACGAACACACCTTCCTTCAATTTTGCCTCCGACAGGCCTGGAAACTTGGTGACCAAGTATTTGAAGCATTCTCCATCTCTTGGAAGTGATTTTACGAATTGCTTCATCAATCCCAATTTTATGTGGAGAGGTGGTAGAAGAACTTTATGGGAAGGTACCAAAGTTTCTCGGAGGGCATTTTTTTTACCGACTGTTAGCACCCTCGGCTGCCAACTCTTCTTGGTCCAGTGATTTTGTCGGTCTCGACTGTCCCATAGACACAGAAAACAAGGATAATTGGTATACCCAGCTTGTTGCCCGAACAGCATGCACAAGACCTTCAAGTCCCCACACACTTGCCAACCATGGTCTTCATATTTAAGTTTACGAAGAACCAATTCCAAGTTCTCGTAGGTTTCCTTCAAGTGTACGGAATGACCTACAGGTATGGAAGTGTAAAAACCGTTGTGGAGTAAAACTGCTTTGAGACTTCTTTTTGAAGAATCTATAAAAAGACGCCATTGCTCTGAATCATATTGGATTTTAAACTGACCCATCAGGCCTTCGACATCGATGCAATAAACCAACTTGTCTTCCTGGGCGAAGTAAGGAACGAACTCCTTTTCACGATGTCTGAACCATAAAGATGACACTCCTGGCAACAATAAATTCCTGCTTTTCAGCCTTGATCCGAGTAACTCAGCGGCATCTTTGGGAAGATTCAAGTCTCTTACCAAATCATTCATCTCCTCCTGAGAAAACAATTTTGGTCTTGTATCATCTTCAAAGTCAGAACTTGATTCGTCATCTGGTTCAGATATGACTTCACCTTCATCGGAGCTAGGTATCTCTTCCAAGGTAGCAGGGGGCTTGGGTACTGGTATATCTGTGCCATGGGGGATGGGACAAATTGCTGGTATATCTGTGCCATGGTGGCAATGGGAGTGGTAGAACTTTCTTCTGACTGCAGCAGCATGTATGTGTGCTGCCGCTGTCACAGCAGTGTCATATCAGTCTTCACAGATGTTCTCCCTAGGCAGCCACCTTGTCAGCCTAGCAGACCTGCCAGCACCACAGCATCACCCACATGACACACCCTTTGCCAAATCTGCACCATAAATATAGTGCCCTGTCATAATAGGCACTAAGCTGTTGCTGCTAATGGAGCACTGCTATCACTTTCTTAGGATTCCCTATGTGTGGAGTACATTGCAGACATTTAAATAGGATCTCTTCCCTCAAAAATACCCCTTTTGGTGAGGTTTTAGTTGGCGTTATGGTTCTCAGTGCTGAGGCTTCTAATGCACAATTGTGCAACCTGGCAGTAAGGGAGCACAAACTGTCAATGCCCACTCTACTCCCCATTAACACCCACTCTCCACCTCCTTTTCTCTTAACACTGCGGGCCCCTCTAATGCTCATTAATACAATATTGTTGGCGCTTTCCATGGCATTAAGATTTAATGTGAAGACATGCAGTGTAAGATTTAGGGGTATGTTTGCTAAATCGCGTTAAAGTTACCAGCGGTAAGTGCAGTATTAAGGTACCTGAAGCCATATAAGGCAGTGGACAGGTAGGGGGAGTTCCGGCATAAAGGGAGCAATGGGCTGTTTAATGTGCATTAAAGGGCGCCTTGGCTGTTTAACGCACGTTAACAGGACATTGCACATTAAGGTGACAAACAGGGCACGTTAAGGCTGACAAGGCGCCCTAATGGCTTTAAGGCACCCTAACTTAAGGCGCCTTAACTTAAGATGACATAAGTCGAGGCGCCCTAAGGGCTGTAAGGTGCCACAACCTAAGGTGCCTTAAGTTACGGCACATTAACCTAAGGCGCCTTAATGCCCTTAGAGGGCCTTGAATTAAGGCGCCTTTAGTTAAGGCACCCTAAGGGCTTTAGGTGCCTTAGGTTAAGGCACCTTAGGTTAAGGCACCTTAAAGCCCTTAGGGCACCTTAACCTAAGTTAAGATGCCCTAAGGGCTTTAGGTGCCCCAGTCACATCTAGCACTGGTGGACCTGGACCCACCCAGAATAGTGCATACCCAGTGTTACAATGCGGCTGCCATGGCCACCTATTATCAGGGCAGAGGGGTGTCTAGACTCGCATGAGGTTTATGTAGCAATGCCTAATATAACGCCCTCTCCGGGTCAAAATGGTTTACAGTATATGCCCCTTGTCCCCAAAGGGCCCTCAATCAACCTTTTTGTAATTGAGGCAGTGGAGGGACATGTGGCACAACCATGAAGAATGGCTTTGGGATAAGCAACCCCAGTCCCGCTGGCCAAAGGCTGTCATCCAGGAGGGGTTGAACCAGTAGGCCAGATCTCTACCTGTTACTAGGACACTGGCAGACCAGCAGTAATGCTGGGAGTAGGCCTGGAAAACCTCAGCTGCCACCTACCAAGGTCTGACATTCACCAGCAGAAGGCACAGTCAGACTGTACTTGCTACACCCCACCAGGTGTTCCAGCCATGCACATACTCATCAAGACTCATCAAGACTCATCAAGCCCACTGATTATTACCCAATGTTTCTAATCCATGTCAGCACAAATGAAAAGGCCAGGTATCCCTCTGAGCGTATCAAATGTGATTTCATGGCTCTGGGAGAGAAGGTGAAGCAGATAGGGGTGCAGGTGGTGTTCTATTCAATCCTCCCTGTTGAGGGTAAAGGTCAAGGCAGAGAAGCTCACATTCTGGAGATGAATGCATGGCTGCGTAGATGATGTCATTGAGAGCGTTTTGGTTTCCTGGACCATGGGATGCTGTCCCAAGGGTTGCAGAGCAGAAATGGCATTCATCTGTCCAAGAAAGGTTGACGTGTCTTCAGTAGCAGACTGGCTAATCTACTGACAAGGACTTTAAACTAGATTCATTGGGGATGGGTGAAGAAAGCCCCCAGGTAAATGAAAGCTCCCAGATAAGTAAAACATTAAATACCTTTATGGAAATGGTAAAAGGAGCAACATATGGAAAGCGGTGTGTATAAATGCCCATAACATGGGAAATAAGATCCCAGATTTTGAAGCTTTAATGGGAGAGGCTGACTTGGATTTAGTGGCAGTTACAGAAACATGGTTCACAGAAAATCATGACTGGGATGTAACTATACCAGGCTATACTTTATTCAGAAAGGACAGGGTATGAAGAAGGGGAGGAGGAATGGCATTATAAGTAAAAAATAATATTCAAGCTTTGGAACTACAGAACTTAAAAGGGAGAGAGGAGGAACTGTGGGTTAGATTAGAAAGAGGGAAAGAGAAATCTATTTACATTGGCGTGATATACAGACCTCCCTCAAAGGAGGAAGAGGTGGACGGAGAGTTAATTGAAGACATACGCAGCATTGGTAGGAAAGGGGAAGTGATACTGATAGGTGATTTCAATATGCCAGATATTGATTGGCACATTCCGTCTGCAGTATCATCTAAAAGTAATGAGATCTTTGATTCTCTACAGGGAGAACTATTCAGGCAATTGGTAACAGAACCCACATGTGAAAGGGCCATACTGGTCTTGGTGCTTACCAATGGGGAAAGTGTTTCTGATGTTGTAGTGGGAGATCATTTTGCATCCAGTGATCACCAGATGGTGTGGTTCAGTATTAGGACTAGGGCTGTTAGAATCCATTCAAAAGCAAGGGTCTTAGACTTTAGGAAAACTAACTTTGCCAAGATGGGCCAATACTTCAGGGAGTCATTAGCAGGATGGGAACAGCTGGGGGATGTAGAAAAGCAGTGGGCAAAACTGAAAGGGGATATTTTAAGGGCAACCAACCTTTTTGTTAAAATTGTAAATAAAGATAAAAGGAAAAGGAGACCGCTATGGTTTTCGAAAGAAGTAGCTGAAAAGGGAAGAAAAAGAGGGAGGTATTCATGAAATACAAGAGATCACAGAGAGAGGAAGACAGGCATCTATATTTGGAAAAACTTAGAGAAGCTAGCAAAGTAATCAGGAAAGCAAAATTCAAAAAGAGGAGGAAATAGCAAATGCAATAAAATGGGGGATAAGACATTTTTCAGATATATTAGTGAGACGAGGAAGGGCAAAAGTGATGTTGTCAGACTCAAGGGTGAAGGGGAGGAATATGCAGAAGCAGATGAGGATAAAGCGGAATTGCTTAACAAATATTTTTGTTCTGTTTTCACAGATGAAGAACCAGGAGCAGGACCTCCGAAAACACCCACAAACAGGAGCAAGGGGCATCTTGAACAATTTTCAGAAGACTCTGTTCGTGAGAAACTAACTAACCTTAAAGTAAACAAAGCGATGTGACCAGATGGGATACACCCTAGAATACTGAGGGAACTTGGGGATGTTCTAGCAGCTCCACTGACTGACCTTTTCAATGCCCATTGGAGTCAGGAGTGGTGCCAAAGGACTGGAGAGAGGCTCATGTGGTGCCTTTACACAAAAGCAGAAGTAAGGATGTGGTTGAAAACTACAGGCTGGTTAGTTTAACTTCGGTGGTGAGTAAATTATTGGAAACACTGCTGAAAGAGAAAACAGTGAGGTTTCTGGAGTCTAGCAGATTACAGGATTTGAGGCAGCATGGATTCACCAGAGGCAGGTCTTGTCAGACAAATCTGATTGATTTCTTTGACTGGGTTACCAGGGAGTTGGACTGAGGGAGAGCCCTAGATGTGATGTATTTAGATTTCAGTAAAGCCTTTGACACCGTTCCTCACAGGCGACTTATAAACAACCTGAACACACTAGAGATGGACCCTAAAGTTACTGCTTGGGTTGGAAATTAGTTGAGTGGGAGGCTACAAAGGGTACAGGTAAATGGAGCTCACTCTGAGGAGAAGGAGGTTGTTAGTGGTGTGCCCCAGGGATCTGTCCTTGGTCCTATTCTTTAACCATCTTTGTTGGTAATATAGCAGAAGGGTTATTGAGTAAGGTTTGCCTTTTTGTGGCTGATATTTTTATTTATTTAGCCATATTATATACTGCCTTTCTCTGGGTCAAAGTGGTTACAATTGGGGGAATACAAGACATATACACTAATACTTGTAGGGAACATGGGCAATGGAGGGTTAAGTGGCTTGTCCAAGACCACAAGGAGCACCTGTGGGACTAGAAACCCCAGTCCTTCCAGCCCAAGGTTGCTGTCCTCCAGTGGGACTTGAACCTCCAACCCTCTGGCCTGAAGTACCTTGCTCCAACCACTAGGCCACTCCTCCTCCATGATACCAAAATCTGCAATAGAGTAGACACCCAGGAAGGTGTAGATAACATGAGACGGGATCTAGGTAAATTTGAAGAATGCTCTAGAATTTGGCAGTTGAGATTTAATGTTAAAAATGCAAGGTCATGCATTTGGGTTGCAGCAATCCAAGGGAGCGATATAGTATAGTGGGTGAAGTACTTTTGTCCACTAAAGAAGAACAGGACCTAGGTGAGATTGTGTCTGATGATCTTAAAGTAACTAAATAGATAGAAAAGGCGACAGCAAAAGAAAGGAGGTGATAGTGCCTCTGCATAAGTCTTTGGTGTGCCCTCATTTGGAGTATTGTGTGCAATTCTGGAGACCATACCTTCAAAAGGATATAAACAGGCTGGAGTCAGTACAGAGGTGGCTACTAAATGTTTAGTGCTCTTCATTATAAAGCATATGAGGACAGACTTAAAGATCTTAATATATACACCTCAGAGAAGAGGCGGGATAGAGGTGATATGATTGAGACATTTAAATACCTCTGTGGCATAAATTCACAGGAGGAGAGCCTCTTTCAATTGAAAGAAAGCTCTGCTACGAGGGGACATGGGATGAGGGTGAAAGGGGATAGATTCAGGAGTGATATGCGGAAATATTTCTTTACGGAAAGAGTGGTGGATCCGTGGAATAGTCTCCCAGTGGAGGTGGTAGAGATATAGACAGTATCTGAATTCAAAGAAGCATGGGACAAACACAGAGGATCTCTAAAGGAAAAAAGGGGATTGTTGTAGTGGTTGATATGGAAGGACAGACTAGATAGGCCATGTGATCTTTTTCTGTCATTATGTTTCTATACTAAATGCAGATAGTCCACTAGCCAGTTCATATTGCATGTTCACAGAGAAACTATGTGCACCCAGAGTTGGGATATACAGCACAAACACCCAGCAGGTGTCTCAGTGATTGGGCCCCAGAGCAGAGAGCACACAAATATCATTAGAGATAGGTGCTATTTAGCACTATATGGGACCATAGTTGTGCCATGGTCACTGCTCGGTCAGAGTGAGGGTGTCCTCCCAGCATGACATGCTGTAGCCACCCTGTCCATGCAGGTGATGGTTGGGCACTATGATGTCCCAGTTATGGCCCTACCCCCAATGCAGTGGAAACAGTGTATGCATTGTGTGCCCAGTGAGGAGCAGGAAGCCACAAAACAATGGATAGACATACACCCACTCCTATTGCAGCATTGATAGGGGTGGTTGGTAACCCTGCCTGCCACACTGGTCCTGATTATAGTGCAGGTATTACTAAGGTGTGCAGGAGCTAGTAGCAGTGCTCTGGTGTGCAGGAGCTAGTGGCAGTGCTCTGGTGCCAGAGCCAGCAGCCTGACTCTCCATGAAGCTTTGGATAGTGGAGCCCCAGGGATTGCTATGCTTTCATGGCAACAGTGTAGTGCAGTACACACAGCCTGTGTGCCTTGGAGCAAAGGGTCACAGGTACAGGTCCCAGCTGTGGATCTTGCAGAGCATGTCCTTACATTGCAGATACAACATCAACATGTGCAATCTCCAAAGCGTCTGCTAACAGGGGTAAAAACACCCCCACACACAGGCTCTACTATCCAAAGCTTTATGGAGAGTCAGGCTGTTGGCTCTGGCACAGATTGGTCCGCTATCACAAGAGCACTACTGCTAGCTCCTGCATACTTTAGCAATGCCTGCACTGTGATCAGGACCAGTGTGGTGGGCATGCTTGCCAACCACCCCTATCTTTGCACAATGCTGCAATAGGAGTGGGTGGGTGTGTATGTCTATCCATTGTTTTGTGGCTTCCTACACCTCACTGGGCCCACAGTGCTTACACTGTTTCCAGTGTTAGCCTTCAAATGTGCATACTGAAAAGCAAGGTATTGTGGGTATAGTCCGGACAGGGTGGATTGGGCAGGATGTGTCTGCATAGGTGGCAAGGCAATGGCTGGGACATCATTGTGCCCACCCACCACCTGCATGGACAGGGTGGCCACAGCATGTCATGCTGAGAGGACACTCTCACTCTGACCGAGCAGTGACCATGGTAGGGCTATGTTCCCACGTAGTGCTATATAACTTATGCTTTAAGTGATAGTTGTGTACTCCCTATTCTGGAGCCTAATCACTGTAATGCCTGCTTTTTGTTTGTGCTGTATATCCCAACTCTGGGTGCACATAGCTCCTATGTGAACATGCAGTATGGAGTGACTAGCGGACTGTCTGCAGTTAGTATGTGCATGGTTGGATCACTTTGCGAGGTATAGTCTGACTGTGCCTTTTGCTGGTGAATGTCAGACCTTGTTGGGGAGGGCAGCTGAGGTTTTTTCAGGCCTACTCCCACCATTAGTGTTGGTCTGCCAGTACCCTAGTAACAGGTACCCTAGGGGGCAGCTTTTTGCCAAGAGGACTGGGGTTGTTGGTCCCACAGCCATTCTTCATGACAGAGCCACATGCCCCTCTGCTGCCTCAATTACAAAAAGGTTGATTTTGGGCCCTTTGGGGCCTATACTGTACACCACTTTGACCCAGAGAGGGCAGTGCTACTTAAACCTCATGCAAGTCTAGACTCCCTTTTGCCCTGTTAACAGGTGAACATGGCAGCCACACTGTAACACTGGGTATGCACTATTCTGAGTGGGTCCTGGTCCACCAGGGCTAGATGTGACTGGGAAATACAGATAAGCACATAATTACTTTAGGTTTCACTGCAAAGAACACTTGTCACACACTAGCAGTGAAGATGATCTGCAACAGAGTCTATCTCTAGCACCACAGGTACTGTGGACCTGGTGCTGGGTGCCCATCCTCACCCTCCGGGTGAACACAGAACTTGCACAATGGCATAGTCTGTAGCTGCTCTATGCCAGTATCACACACTGTCAGTTCTTCTTACCAAGCTGAGGTACTGGAGAGGTGCATTCTCCATTTGGTGATCAGCTGTAGACTGCTGTTCTGCATGTGCATTGCATCATGGGTACTGGTGGGGTTACCCTATCCTGGCACACAGCAGACATGTTGTGTGGTGACCTGCAGTCTTTCTGTATCCAGCCATTATGGTGGAACTAACCATAGAGGTGTAGCCTACTAGTTAGTACAATGGCTTTCTAGGCATAGGTTATAGGTTCAATTCCTCTTTGTTCTCTTTTTCTTATGCCTATCATACTCAAATAATGTTCATGCCTGTAACAGTCACATCTCTGCAGATCTCTGCTGCCAGCCCATAACACCCTCACCACAGTTGCCAACCATCCTTCAGCCCATCTATCTGCATCTGTCAGCTGTATACAGTTCTGTCTTCTTGTGCAGGCTGCTACCCCATGTCCTGCACTGGTACCCTTTTCTGCATTGCGCTCTTCGTGCTTGCCTCTCCTGTGCCTGATCTGCATGGCACTACTACTAATCTGTCCTCCTATCATTGCAAATTTTTTATTTTATTTATTTTATTTACATTCTCTTATATACCGCGCTATTCTGCATCAGTGCGGTTTACATTGAACAAACTGAAATTACATTGAACAGGGCATTATAACTTGGAGATAACTATTTTACAGGGAACATGGGCTATGGAGGGTTAAGTGGCTTGCCCAAGACCACAAGGAGCACCTGTGGGACTAGAAACCCCAGTCCTTCCGGCCCAAGGTTGCTGTCCTCTAGTGGGATTTGAACCACCGACCTTCCGGCCTGAAGTACCTTGCCCCAACCACTAGGCTACTCCTCCACTCCTCCAAATATCTTGCCACCTCTGCCTCCACTGGGGGACACGTATTGCCACCCTCTGCCACCCACGGTCATTGCAGCACTTTACATTGCCAACACCTTGTGCATTGGTACAGTTGCCTCCAACATGTTTGTCCGCTTTATAAGCTGCCACATAGGATGCCCGCAGATATGGAAGGTCCATCAGCTCTCACCTCTCCTTCCTTCTATCACTTGTTCATTGCCTTTCCATTGTGCTCTATCCATTGTTAGGGTTACAGCTGTTTTTATGCATTACAGTTCATGCTCGTCAACTAGAAGCACTCTACTGCCCTTAGGGCACCTTAAGGCACCTTAATGTCCTTTGGGCACCTTAACCTAAGGTACCTTATGTTAAGGTGTCCTAAGGGCTTTAAGGTGCCTTAACCTAAGGCGCCTTAAGTCAAGGTGCCCTAAAAACTTTAAAGCGCTCTAACTTAAGGCGCCTTAGGTTAAGGCACCTTAAAACCCTTAGGGCACCTTAAGTTAAGGCACCCTAAGTTAAGGCGCATTAAGTTAGGGTGCCTTAGAGCCCTTAAGGCACCTTTTCAGCCTTAACATGCCGTTTTAATGTGCAATGTCCTGTTAACGTGCGCTAAATGGCCAAGGCGCCCTTTACCACAAGTTAAACAGCCCATTGCTCCTTTAACGCCAGAATGCCCCCTACCTGCCCATTTCCTTATACGGTGTCAGTAACATTAGCACTGCACTTAATCACTGGTAATATTACTGCCGCTTAGTAAACATACCCCTATGCATTCTTTTGTAAACCGCATCAAGATGAACTGTACTCAAGGAAGGTGGTATAGAAATTGAAAAAGATTTAATAAAACAGTGGTTTATTCCCTTGCCTTCCTTGGGCAAGTGCGTTTTAACACTAGAAGCTCCAAAGTACGTCAATTGACGCAAATGCATCTTCGAAGTTGTATACCAGCGCCACTGCTAGAACTATGTCAGTCATGTTCCATGACTTTGTTAGCAAGGTCAAGATGTTCAAATATGTGCATCAAAAATTAATAACAGATGCACCACCTAGTGGGAAAACAAATTTATACCTAGAAGCCCCAAAGTACGTCAATTGACGTACTCAATTGTCTTGGATGCGTCAATTGACATACTTTGGGGTTTCTAGGTATAAATTCATGTTCCCACTAGGTGGCGCATCTCAATCACTGTTTACAGTTTTACTCCGACATTACAAACAATAAACACACGATGACGTCATTACATGATGTCACATACTGCACGTATTTAACAAATAAGTAACTTCACATTAATTCACATCTGCATTTCAAGCTAAACGCAGTCGTCATGATAATGCGTCAATTGACACACTTTGGGGTTTCTAGGTAAAATTCCTTTTGGGGCTTCTAGTGTTAAGACATGCTGGTAAAGGGTTAAAGGAGGAATTAGAAACAGGAAAGGAGAATTAGAACCACTTTATCTTCATGACTTTTCTGCACCCCCATCTGTGTGAGAAGTAAGTATTTTACAGCTTTCCCTGTCTTAATAATCAGGAGAGTAGAAACAATAGATACTCTTGGCAGATAGAATCTCTAGGATATCGTTCTCTTGAAACAGAAACCCAGGAATGTTCTGTAATAATTCTTTGTTAAGAAAGAAAAGATAATCCCAGAGTGATCTATGAATGGCCAGGTAATAGCTATTCACTTGATCAAACTGAGTAAAGAAACATGGAGTGAAGTGAAAAGTTCTCAGTAACACAAAACAGACATCTTTATAACCCTCTAAAGAGCTGTCCGGTGCTGAGGCAGCTATCTCCCCTGATTGAGCAATTGTAATAAAGACTTGGGAAAGAAGTAGTTCATTCAACCAAATGCATATTGGACAGATTGTAAATATCCCCTAAGGGGGTCATTTTAGAAGCCCTATTTCAGATGTGGATGTCTTAAAATGGGCATTCAGATGTGCAAATCACAGAGACCCCCTCAGACCCATTTTAGAAAGCTGGGCATATAGACATTCCAGGCATGAGAATGTGCCATGTAGCATGGAGTTCGGTGGAGGCATGGTCTGGGTGAAACAAAGCATGTAGTGGTTTGATTTCAGAATGGCACAAGCACATCTGGCCTTGGTTGTTGAGGCATCCATGACTATACCTGTTCTCGACCATGAATAAGGTGCAAAAAAGTACTTATTTTATGACTGCAAGGCTTCCAGGGAGAAGATGAGAATGTGCTTCCATCGCCACAGTGAATATATTTCCTGGTCAAAGAAGCCTGTATGTAAATACATATTCCAACCAGTTTACTGGCCTGCCACCGCTCGTCTGATTATCTAAAATGGCAGGCTGGAATGAGCAAGTCTCATAACATAGTTGCCCCCCTTCTGTAATACCCCAGCCGGCACATCCAAGTAGCTGTTTCTGAGATAACAATAAGTGTAGCTACACTACCAGCAGCTCAGTAGTTAAGCCTTTGCCCAAAGAACAAAAATGCCCATGTCAAGTCAATACCCTCTTCGCCTGAGTCCTAAACGTCCCCAGTCAAGGCCCCACTGATCTAGATCCCTCCTTCAGAACCATCTCAACATGGCCACCTTCCACCAAGGCCCTCCCAACCCTCCTACTCAACTCATCCCCCTCCCAGGCATCAATTCCAGCCCTCCCCCCACCCAGAAAAGCCCTCCATTCTTCCCTTGGGGCTCCTTGGTAGTCCAAGTGGTACATTAGCCCGTTTTGGACAGCTCACATATTCTTTCTCTGTTCTGGATGATTTATTAGATTTGTTATACTCAAACAACTATGAAATACCGGCAATAATAAAAAATATTAAAACTTTGCAGAAAATAGAAGTTTCACATAGGGGCATGTTTACTAAACTGCGTTAACGTAGCAGCGGCTACCTTAAGGTGCGTTATGTAACGTTAAGGCGCATTAACGTAATGTAACATTAACGCACCTTAACGTAACGTAAGGTAACATTAAGGCACGTTAATGTTCCCGGCTGCGGTAAGTCCCACAGAGGGTGGAGAGAGGGCGGAGAGAAGGGGTCAATGGGCGGGGAGTGGGCAGGGAGAGGGCCCTTCCACACTAACGCGGGGAAATGAAGGGCTTATTCTTAACGCAACTGAAAACCTGGCTTTAGATGCACATTTGCAGGAGAGAGAAACCATTTTAGTGTCAGCAATGTACAGCATAGGCAGGGAGCCCAAGAAAGGTGATAGTAATGCTCAATTTGCAGCAACAGCATAGTGCCCAGGTATGAAAGGCTACTATGATGATGGTGCAAATGGGGCATGGGAGCTGCAGGCGGGATATGCAGAGGAGCTACTGGGGCACAGGGTGGACTAGGCGGTTGCCGAGATGGCACATAGGAATGCAGAAAATGGAAACCAGCAAGACAGCAACTGACCAGGGTCAAACATGCCCATGAGTCTGTGTCCAACAGTGTCCCATCCAGGGGAAATTACCCAGCAGGTACCCCAAGGGGCACATAACAGTGACAGGCGGTGCCGGGGGAAGCGTGGACATCTATGTAGGCACCCCTACCCCAGAACCCACACCTTAGGCAGCCACCTACCTGCCCCCTGGATGGCCTGTGATAGTGCACCACCGGCACCAACAGCATATGGTCATGACAGCATGGCAGAGGGGGTGGGTGATTGTGCTGGAGGGAGCAGTGGCTCCCGCCTGCAGTGGACCTAGGCCATGCCCTGTACCAGTACGTGGTGTGCAGTGCAACAGAAGAGGTCTGGCCGAGGAACGTAAGGATAGCCCCAGGGACCACTATGTTGCCGTGGCAACAGTGTGGTGCAGTACACTCAGTCAGCATGTCAAAGAGCAGAGGATCAGAGGTTCACATCCCATCTGTGGATCCTGCAGAGCATCTCCCCATAGTTTTAGCCCACAATGCAGCCACAACAACATCATGATTGTGTGCTACCAAAAAATAAATACGGTCACCTTTTTGAGCCTATATAGCTATATAAACATAAAATTGAATTATCAGCCCAATCTTTTACCTTGAGTTCAATATAGTTTTTTGCTCTGCATTAAAAAGATTAAATCATACTAGATGCAACTAGTATGATTTAATCTTTTTAATGCAGAGCAAAAAACTATATTGAACTCAAGGTAAAAGATTGGGCTGATAATTCAATTTTATGTTTATACAACAACAACATGGGCAAACCCCAATGCAGTGGTGCACAGGGGTACGGACACCCACTCACACGGGCTCCACTATCCACAGCTTCATGGAGTGTCAGGCTGTTGTCCCCAGCACAGGGCTGCAGTTATCACCAGAGCACTACCACTACCCCCTGCACAGATTAGCAATATCAGCACTGTGATCATGACCAGTGCAGCAGGCAGAGCTGTCAACCACCTCCATCTCTGCACAATGCTGAGATAGGTGGAGTGTAGCTATTACAGCATTATAAACTGCTTACTATTTTTTCTGATCTTTTTATCATGAGCCGCTAGTACCGTCAAAATCAGCAAAGTTCGAATACCTACTAAACTAACTAGATCTCAGATAAAAAATCTGTATATAACGTTTTTTGACATAACGATAATAGGTAAACATAGTTCCATTGAATTTATAACCATTAATTAGTAAACATTTGAGTAGTAAGTATGGAAACCTTATGTATGTAAAACATACGCTGGTCCAAAACGGGTTAGGCAAAAACAGTTCCCCTCGATTCCTGTTCCAGCTCTGGTAGCTCTTAAAATGGTGCTGGTCTCATGGCACTGACCCTCCAGCAGTAGTACCATGAGGTTACCACTAGAGGTAACCAGTACCATTTTGAGAGCTCACAGAACTGAGGCAGGAGTAGAAGGAGACTACTTCTGCCCCATGCACCACTTGGACCACCAGGGAGCTCCTAGATAAGAGCTGGGGCGGGGGGGGGGGGTCATCAGAGTTGGGGGAGGATCATGGTAGATGCCTGAAGGGATCCTGATCGGGGTGAGAGTGTTGGGGGAGCACTGTGAGAAGTCACCCATGTTGAGATACTGTCTGTGGGGAGGGGTGTGCTTCTGAAGCAGAGTGATGGGTAGGAAGAGATTGATGGGGGTCCAGGATCAATAGATGGGGAAATCAGGGGGTCTTGTTCAGGGGCTGGAATGGCTGCAGCCACTTGTCCCTTTGCTTTCATTTTTCTCCGGGCCTGCGTTATCTGCCTCAGTAAGTAGCACTAGTCCTCCCATGCTACCTGTTGAGGCAGGGAGCATAGGCACATGCATTATATGCCTGACTTGTCTGTGAAATGCAGGGAAGATGCTGGTCATTTACTACACAGGGTTTGCAACTACCACATGGGCATTGTTGCACGTGCTGTGTGATAGGTGCAAACTCTTACCACAGCTTAGTAAACATAACTTTAGTCTCTTTACCCAGGTCTTGTCATCCCTTAGGGGTATGTTTACTAAACGGTGGTAAAGGAGCAAGTGTGCCGTTAGCGTGTGCTAACTGTGCAGGTGCACAATTAGCACGTGCAAAAAGGCACTTTAGCAGGTGCTAATGGCACCAGCAGCGTAAAGTGCCCTGTGGGTGCAGAGAGGCAGTGCATGTGGTGGAGAGTGGGGGTCAATGGGCAGGGAGTGGGTGGGAACAAGGCTTGCTCCCTTAACGCAGGCACCTTAACGGCAGGAACCCCAACGCAATTCAAAACTTGGCAGAAAGGGTTTTTTTGAGGAGAGAGAGCAAATTCTGCATCTGCAATGTGATGCACAGAGAGGGGGAGCCCAAAAGAGTGATAGTAGTGCTCATTTGGCAGCAACAGCATAGTTCCCAAGTATGAAAGGGCACTATGTTGATGGTGCAAATGGGAGTAAAGGAGGTGGCACATGGGTCATGCAGTGGGGACTGCTGGTGCACAGGGGGGGGGGACCAGGTATCTGTCTAGATGTGTCCTGGCACCCCAGGCAGAGATCCAGGCTGCCTCCCCCTTCCCGCTGCCGCGGTACCCAGCTGTGGAGAAAGAGGTCGATAGTGACAGATGCTGTAGCCCTCCAGGAAGCTGGAAAATGCAGGTGCCTGGGGAAATACTATAGCAGTAGCTGCCATTCTTCCCCCAAGATGTATCGGTGGCAGGTGGTGATGGGGCCCCTGCATAGGCAGCTGGTGGGGGTGGGGGCTGCGTGGCCATCCATTTGTGCCCCTGCCCCCCCCCCATCCAGACCTTGTGCCCAAGTGCCTGCCAAACCCGCATGTTTAACATGCTGGGACTGTGACCACCACCACTGACAGTGCAGGGGCATGTCTGCATGGTGGGGTGTTGGTGGTGTGTGGGAAGTGGCACCAGCCTGCAGCAGACAGAAGCCGTGTTCTGGTCGTGTGTACCATGTGCATTGCAGCATGTGACAAAAGTCAGCTGAAGGGAAGCATATCAGCAGCAAGAGTTAATATCACCATAAGGCAGCATTGTGGTGCAACACACACAGTTGGTGTGTCTATGTGTGGAGGGTCACAGGTTCAGATCCTTGATGAGGTTTCTGTATTGCATATTCCTGTGGACAAGTTTTAGCTGACAGTGTAAGTACAGCTCCAGCATGTGCAACTCCCAAGGAGATGGCCAGCAGAGGTGGAAACACCCACCAGCAGCACTGACAGGCTTCACTATCCACAGCTGGTTGGAGGCTAATAGCACGGGCAAACAGCAGATGTCATCAATCCTTGAAGTGACATTGAGAGAGGCATGTCAAGCAAGAATGCTAACCATCTCCACTTTTGCTCAGTACACCAATGAGAGTGTATGCATGTGTGTATGGCTCCCTTTTGTCGTTGGCTTTCCGCACTGCATTTTGACTCACATTGTCTGAGTTTTTTCTAGCCTGTTTGGAAAATGTGACTAAGACGAAGCAGAGGATTGTGAGTATCACCTGAAACAGTACAGATTGGCCTAGATGTGTCTGCCACAATGGTAGGGTCACTGGCTGAGATCCCATTGTGCCCGTCTGCCATGTTCATTGCCTGGGTGGCTACTTTATGTTATGCTGAGATGACACGTTCACTATAACCTAAAAGTGACCATGGCATGGCTATGTATCCACATAGCTGTATTGTAATGTTTGGCTCCAGTGATGTGGATGTATTTTCTGTCCAGGGATTGTAATTACTGAGTGAATGGTTGGCTGTCAATGCTGAGTATCTCAAGGTAGTGTGCTGTGGCCACACTATGCATGCTGACCAGCAGATCTACTCTAGTTGGCTTGTGCTTGGCTGACACAGCCAGTGAAGGACAGCAAGGCAGTCTTTCTTCCCATGTTGTAGTTAATGGTTAGTTCTCAATGGTTGGGGCAGCAGTGGTTCAAAGCCTACTCACTGGGGTCCTGGCAGGACAGTAGCCTTAGCCCGCACCAGCCTATACACCCCCATTGCAGTGGCTGTTCATAACAGCAGTATATTAACACTACCCATTAGCCTACACTGTTATCAGAGGATGATGTCCAACATAGGCAGAATACAGGTCAAGCTGCTGCTGTCACCATTGCATGCAGGAAACCAAGGAGAAAAAGCATAACACACTGCAAACAATATCTGCCACACACTAGCAGTGACATGGACTGGTAGCAGAGACCATCTCTAACAGTGCAGGTTCAGTGGACCAGGTGCTGGACACCCCTCCTCACCCTCAGGGTGACAGCTGAAACCACTCTTTGCAGCATGGCTTGCTGTTATTATGTGCATGTAGCTCACGCAGCTGATATGCTGGATCAGTGCCTTCTCCATTCATTTTTCAGCAGCAGACCATTGTTTTGCATGTGCAGTGCCTCATGAGTAATGGAGGGCCCAACCTATACTGCATAGACAGCAAACAGTTTGATCAGAGATCTGCAGGCTGTGTAGAGGTGTAGCCTACTGCTTGGTGCAATGTCTCCATGGTCAAAGGTCCAGGGTTTGGTTCTCACTTGTTCATTTTGTGCCTGGGTGCGCTTGTCCACTTCACATAGTCCTGACTCTGCTGTGACCTGCAGACAAACATTTTTCTACATTTCTATGCATTATGGCGACACGTTTGGTAGCCCAACATAGCATTCCCCATCATGGACATCTGTGAGCATGGATTTAGAGGATCTGCCATGGCGTATTGCAGTGGGTCAGTGATGTATATGCAGCAGATGTCTGGGTCAACTGGTATGATGCATTTCTGTTTTGCTATCATTGTGACCTTCCAGCTTTACGTAAAGAGAATATATCTCGTACATTCAGGCACCTAACACTTTTTGCATAGTCATCCCCTGCACTGTTCTGCCATCATTACTTTCCCCACATGGGGCAAATGGGTTCAACTTGTCCCTTTCTATCATGCCACTCTGTCAGGTGTATTGTTTTGCAGTTGCACAGGCTGAAGCATCAGTCCCACCCGCACAAATGGTCTTTCATGTTCCCCATGGCACTGCTACTTTTGGTTGACACACACCAAATGCTTTTGGCCTGTATGATCTCATACATCCACTCACCACACAAATTGCAAACCCTCTGCTTGGAAGATCCATGGCATGTATAGCTTCCATGGTATTAGAATCTGATGTAGATCAGGCCAGTCCAGATTTTGGATGTCTGGATGGGCACTGATTGGAAATGGCCTCCACCTGGCTCAGGGGCTGATTTTCCCAAGCTAATATTACTGCCCAGTATATTATGAGTTTTAGCATGGAACAATTCAAAGTAAGACCACTGCACCAGGGCCAGGGTTACACATGCTGGGGCCCAGGGTAGAAATTTGGGAGGAGATCCCAAAGTCTACCAGCAAACTGTGCTTCGTTCAGCTTTCAGCAGGCTTGTGGGCTCTTTGTGGCATAGAGGCCCATGCCAGCCCTTTACTGCCCTAAAGGATGGTGCCAGAGCTGGAAAAGCCCAGAAATCAGCAGCAGCGAAGTTATCAGACTACTAAACAAAATTAAACAGAGACATTCTCTTAACATTTAAGATTTCCTTGAATATGAAGTGACCAAATATTTTAAAATTCCAGACTGGAAGCATCAAGAATGCAAAACTGAAAATTTCAGACAATCCGTATTACACACCAAGAACCCACAGTACTACTACCACTACTCAACATTTATATAGCGCTACAAATCGTACGCAGCGCCGTACGGCACAGACATGTAAGAGACAATCCCTGCTCATCAGAGCTTACAATCTAGTCAAGACAAGACATGCGAAACACGGAAGGTGTGGGCAAGGGTAGAACAAGGGAGAGCAAAGGAAATCAGGGGAGTCAAGATCCAAAGGCAGTAGCAAAGAGGTGAGTTTTCAACCGGGACTTGAAGAGGGCCAGAGAGGGTGCCTGACGTCAGGGGCGGCCCAAGGGGGGTGCGGGCCATGTGCGGAGACTCGGTGTGGGGCCTCATTTGCATAAGTGGCCTTATTTGCATAAATATTTGCATAATGTTACCATACACTAACTTTTAGTAAACATGTCTCTTAATGAGTGTATGGATAAAGAAAGACTAAAAGATTTCTACATTACTATAATCCAGTGCCAACCGCCAGGCACATTAGGAACTACTACAAACACTGCCCATTTAGAACCCATAGCAAACCCGCTGTATCCTGACAGCATTACCAGGACTCACAAAACACCATACTGTACCAATCAAAAGGCAACACTGCAAATATTAAACCAATACACTTCAGAGAATACTGGAGAAAGAGAACAAGTGGCAATGTCAAATAGGAATTACATAAACAGAATACCTCAGCTCAGTTACACATGCAGGACATAGACCATCACCAAACAAGGAATCACAGTTTAGAAACAGGAAGACAATAATTAAACTGGGAACCCCAAAAGCCAAACTTGGAATGTACAACAACACTGTAGAAATAAAACTATAAATTAATTTCCTCTTGTACCAAACAAAGGGCAGACGTTAAAAATGCACATTTCCCAGAGCTTTCATATTCCAGTTAATAAATTCAAAATAAAGAGATATCTTTCTACCTTTTGTGCATTTTTTTTTCAGTTGCAATTGCTCCAGCCACTTTCTTCTGGTTTCTTCATGTTTTCTGCTAACTCTCCATCATCTGCTGTCCATTTGTCCTTTCTTCTCTCTTCTAGTTTTTTTTTCCATTCTCTCTCTCTACATCTGATTTAACATACTAATCTTTCTCCTTTTGCTCTTTCCTCATTCCTATTTCATCCACTCAAATTTTACCCCTCCATCCTCAATCCCCACTTACTCTCCCAATACCAGGCCAATTGTAGATTTTTCATCCCTTCCACACAAAATATTTTTCCTCTCTCCATTTTACTCTCCCAGCCCCATCCCATTCTAATCCTTCCCCAACATCAGCTCCCTTCTAGTTCCAGCCTCACCCAGCATCCATTCCCTTCTAGTCCCTGCATCAGCCCATTTCCAGTCCTAGCCCCCCATCAGCCCATTTCCAGTCCTAGCTCCCCCATCCATTTCCAGTCCGAGTCCCTTCATCAGCTCATTTCCAATCCTAGCCCCATAAGCCCATTTCTAGTCATTTCCTAGCCCCACCATCAGCCCATGTCAAACCCTAGCTCCCCTCCACTCAGCCCAATTCCAGTCCAAGCCCCCCCATGAGCCTACTTCCAGTTCTAGCCCCTCCATGAGTCCATTTCAATCCAAGCCCCCACCACAGCCGATTTCCAATCTTAGCTCTCCCCAACAGCCCATTTCCAGTCCTATCCTAGCTACTCCATCAGCCCATTTCCAGTCCGAGCTCCCTTCCCTCACAGCCCATTTCCATTCCAAGCCCCCTCCCCATCAGCTATTTGCCGTTCAAGCCTCCCCTTCCACTCAGCCCATTTCCAGTCCTAGCAACCCCCCAACCCATTACCAGTCCTAGCCCCCCATCAACCCACTTCTAGTCCTAACCCCCCATCACCCCATTTTCAGTTTATGCCCCCCTATAACCCATTACCAGTCCTAACCCCCCCATCAGCCCACTTCCTGTCCTAACCCCATCAGCCCATTTCCAGTCAGCCCCCCATAGCCCATTGCCAGTCCTACCCCCCCCCCCATCAGCCCACAGCCCATTACCAGTCCTAACCCCATCAGCCCATCTCAAGTCCTAACCCCTCCCCATCAGCCCATTTCCTGTCCTAGCCCCGACCCCATAGCCCATTATCAGTCCTAACCCCCCATAGCCCATTACCAATCCTAACCCCCCCATAGCCCATTACCAGTCCTAACCCCCCATCACCCCATTTCCAGACAACCCCCATCAGCCCACAGCCCATTACCAGTCTTACCCCCCCATAGCCCATTACCAGTCCTAACCCCCAACCAACAGCCCACAGCCCATTACCAGTCTTAACCCCCCCATAGCCCATTACTAGTCCTGACCCCCCCCAACAGCCCACCTCAAGTCCTAACCCCTCCCCATCAGCCCATTTCCTGTCCTAGCCCCCCCATAGCCCATTTCCTGTCCTAGCCCCCCATCACCCCATTTCCAGACAGGCCCCATCAGCCCACAGCCCATTACCAGTCTTAACCCCCCATAGCCCATTACCAGTCCTAACCCCCCCCAACAGCCCACCTCAAGTCCTAACCCCTCCCCATCAGCCCATATCCTGTCCTAGCCCTGACCCCATAGCCCATTATCAGTCCTAACCCCCCATAGCCCATTACCATTCCTAACCCCCCCCCCCATAGCCCATTACCAGTCCTAACCCCCCATCACCCCATTTCCAGACAGCCCCCATCAGCCCACAGCCCATTACCAGTCTTAACCCCCCATAGCCCATTACCAGTCCTGACCCCCCCAACAGCCCACCTCAAGTCCTAACCCCTCCCCATCAGCCCATTTCCTGTCCTAGCCCCCCCCCCCATAGCCCATTTCCTGTCCTAGCCCCCATCACCCCATTTCCAGACAGGCCCCATCAGCCCACAGCCCATTACCAGTCTTAACCCCCCATAGCCCATTACCAGTCCTAACCCCCCAACAGCCCACCTCAAGTCCTAACCCCTCCCCATCAGTCCATTTCCTGTCCTCGCCCCGACCCCATAGCCCATTATCAGTCCTAACCCCCTATAGCCCATTACCAATCCTAACCCCCCCATAGCCCATTACCAGTCCTAACCCCCCATCACCCCATTTCCAGACAGCCCCCATCAGCCCACAGCCCATTACCAGTCTTAACCCCCTCATAGCCCATTACCAGTCCTAACCCCCCCAACAGCCCACTTCAAGTCCTAACCCCTCCCCATCAGCCCATTTCCTGTCCTAACCCCTCCTCCCCATCAACCCACAGCCCACCTCAAGTCACGTCCTAACCCCCTGCATAGCCCATTACCAGTCCTAACCCCCCCCACATCGGCTCAGGGAAATTTTTTTAAAAAAAGCTGGCTGCTGCCCTCTGCAAGGGCTTTCAGATTCGCGAAGGGAGAGTGTCTCCCTCGCGTTTCTGTTAAGCCCGCAGGGGCTAATGGGAAATTTCCAATCTGCCCCTTTAGACGCGAGGGGCTGATGGGAAATTTCCCATTAGCCCCTGTGGGCTTAACAGAGACGCGAGGGAGACACTCTCCCTTCGCGAATCTGAAAGCCCTTGCAGAGGGCCTCAGAGGGCAGAGGGGGCCTCGCGGGACACTCCACTCTGCCGCTGCCACGGCGGCAGCGGCAGCAGCCAGCTTTTTTTTTTTAAATTGAATTTTTAAAAAACAGAATGTTCTTTGCGCGGGGCCTCCTGAAACGCGGGGCCCTGTGCAAAAAATATTCTTGCTCAATGGACGGGCCGGCCTTGCCTGGCGTACAGACTCAGGTAGTTTGTTCCAGGCATAAGGTGCAGCCAGGTGAAAGGAGCTAAGTCTGGAGTTAGCAGTAAGAGAAGCAGTTTGCCAGAGAAGCGGAGTAGTACTGGAGTAGCACAGGACCCTTAGAGCAAATCTACCATTCCATTACAGTACTAACTTCCAAAACTCCCACAAGGATCCTCCCTAACAAAGGGCTGTACCATAAATACTGCAGTAGAACACAGAACAGAGCGGCAGAGTAGCCTAGTGATTAGAGCAACAGTCTTGGAACCAAGAGATCAGGGTTCAATTCTCATTGGCACTCCTTGTGACCTTGGGCAAGTTACTCTATGCTCCATTACTCCAGAAGAAAAGGCCCAGCAATCTACTTCTGGTCATAACTTGACAGGAAAACCCAGGAGTCAGCATTGACTTTAAGGGGTATGTTTACTAAACTGCGGTAATGTCATTCGCGGTAGGTTCTGCGGTAAAGGTAGAGATGCCCATATAAAGGCATGGGCCTTGCATCGTTACAGCAAGCTGACAGCTAACGCGCGTTACGAGGCGCCTTAGACTAATGAGCGTTACAAGGCACCTTGTAAAGCGCCTTGCAAGGCACCTTGTAAGGCGCCTTATAAGGTGCCATGTAAGGTGCCTTATAATGTGCCATGTAAGGTGCCTCATAAGGCACCCTATAGGGCCTCCTAGGCTAAGCGCCATATTAGGCACCCTTGGACAAGGCACCGCAGAAGGCACCCTGGGCTATGGAACCATAGGTTAAGGTGGCCTAACAAGGTTATGGTGTCCTAGGTTAGTGTGCCCTAGGGACTGCAAGGTGCCTCAAGATGACATGTATGACCTGTGCGGAACAGAGACAGATGTAGCCCTAACACTAGATAGAGCACTCAGGAAAGGCAATGAACAGGTTAGTGAAGGAGGGAGAAGTGGGAGCCGCTGGACCTGCCATATCTGCGGGCATCCCATGTGCCTGCCAGTACTGATGACAAACATGGTGGGGCAGCTGTACCACAGCACAGGGTGTTGGCAATGTAAAGTACCAGAAAAACAGTTGGTGGCAGACAATGGGAATACATGTCCCCCAGTGGAGGCAGAGGTGGCAGGATAGTTACAATGATGGGTGGACAGAGGAGTGGTGGTGCCATGCAGATCAGGCACAGGCGAGGCAAGCATGAAGAAGTGCAATGCAGGAAAGGGTATGACATGGGGTGGCAGCCTGCACTGGCAGACAAGACTCTACACAGCTGACAGACGCAGATAGACGGACCGAGGGAATGTTGGCAATTGTGGCGAGGGTATTATGGGCTGGAAGCACAGATCTGCAAAAATATGACCTCTACAGGCATGCGCACTATATGAGTAGGACAGGCATGAGGGGGGGAACAATGAGGAACTGAACCCATGAACACTGCCAAGAATGGCATTGTATTAACCAGTAGGCTATACCTCCATGGTATATGTCACAGCAATGTCTGGGTACAGAAGGACTGCAGGTCACCGCACAAATTGTCTGCTCTGAGTGCCAGGATAGGGTAACCCCACCATACCCATGATGCAATGCACATGCTGAATAGCAGTCTACAGCTGATCACCAAATGGGGTCTGCACCTCTCCGGTACCTCAGCTTGGAAAGACAAACTGACAGTGTGTGATACTGGCACAGAGTAGCTACAAACCATGCCATTGTGCAGGTTCTGTGGTCACCCTGAGGGATAGGATTGGTGCCCAGCACTAGGTCCGCAGTACATGTGGTGCTAGAGATAGGTCCTGCTGTACAGCCCTGTCACTACCAGTGTGTGACAGGTGTTCCGTGCAGTACAGCTGAAGGTAATTTGGTGTCCATCTGTATCATGCAGTCACATGTGGCCCCAGACACCAGCCAGATTGGTGTGTACCCTGTGTTAGGGTCTGGCTGACATGGGCAGCTGTTATCAGGGCAGAGGGGTTCCAAGAATTGCATGAGGTGTGTGTAGCAGTTCCTTTATAGATTGCAGTGGTATATACTACATATCCCAAAGGGCCCACATCACCCTTTTTTTAGGTAAAGAACAGGTGCCCCTGCCACGGGGAAGCAACCTCCATCCTGTTTGTATGAGACAGCCCTCCAGCGTTGGTGGGCCAGAGCCATACCTATGACTGGAACAGTGACAGACCAGCAGCAATGCTGGGGTTAGGTCTGGAAAACCCCAACTGCCTCCCACCACTGTCTGCCAGTCACCAGCAGACAGTACAGTCAGACTGTACCTTAAAGGTGTTCTGACCATGCACAGTCTAACTTCAGACAGTCCATCAGCCTGCTCACAGAGAAACTATGTGCAGCAAGCAGGCAACTCAGTGATTAGGGCCCCAGGACTGGGGAACACAAATATATCACTGGAGGCAGAAAGTGTAGAGCGCTATGTGGGAACCTAGACCTGCCATGGCCACTGCTCAGTCAGAGTGAGTGCCCTCCCAGCATGCCATGCTGTGGCCACCTTGTCCATGCAGGTGGTGGTCAGGCACTACAGTGTCCCAGCCATTGCCCCACACCCTGTGAAGATGCATCCTGGCCAATCTGCCCTGTCCGGGCCATATTCAAAATACCTTGTTCCTCATTATGCACCTATTCAGGCTAACTCTGGTAACAGTGGGACATTTTGGGCCCAGTGAAGGGTGGGCAGCCACAGAACAATGGATAGACATACACACACGCTCACTCC
This sequence comes from Ichthyophis bannanicus, assembly GCA_033557465.1. Lineage (NCBI taxonomy): Eukaryota > Metazoa > Chordata > Amphibia > Gymnophiona > Ichthyophiidae > Ichthyophis > Ichthyophis bannanicus. The sequence continues at coordinate 600,545,955 of CM066035.1, read as the reverse complement.
TATTGCAGCAGTGTACAAAGATAGGGGTGGTTGGCAAACCTGCCCGCCACACTGGTCCTGATCACAGTGCTGACATTGCTAAACTGTGCAGGGGGTAGAAGTAGTGCTCTGTTGATAACTTCAGCTCAATGATGGGCCAACAGCCTGACTCTCCATTCATCTTTGGATTGTGGAGCCTGTGTAGGTGGGTGTTTGTACCCCTGTTCGCCGCTGCTTTGGGCTTTGCACATGTTGCTGTTGTATCTGCATTGTAGGGTAAAACATAGGGACATGCTCTGCAGGAACCACAGATGGGGCTTGAACCTGTGACCCTCTGCTTCTGGACACACTGGCTGGGTTTACTGCACCACACATGCACAATAGTCCCTGGGGCTACCTGTACTTTTCCTCAGCCAGACTTTGTATGTTACACTGCACACCATGTACTGATGCAGGGCATAGCCTAGGTCCACTGCATGGAGGTGCCACCCCCACCCCTGTCAAGCTGACATGGCCATTTGCTGTCAGTGCTGGTAGTGCGCAGTCCCACACCATCCACTGGGTAGGTAGGCGCCTGCCTAGGGAGTGGATCCCGGGGTGGTGGGCCATACATGGACATCGTCACATCCCCCCATCACTGCCTACCAATATTATGTCCCTTCCACATGGGGGCGGGATGGCTGGGGGGATGTCAGGTCTGTGCCCTAGCAACTATTGGCTAGGGTGAACCAGAAAGATATAGGTGGATTGTGTTTGGCCTTGGTCAGCTGCTGTCTTGCTGATTTCCGGTTTCTATGTTCCTATGTGCCACCTAGGCACCTGCCTGGTCCACCCTGTGCCCCAGCTGCCCATGCTACATGTCCCACCTGCGGCCCCCTATGCCCTATTTGCACCATCACCATAGTGGCCATTCATACTTTGGCACTATGGTGTTGCTGAAAAAGGAGCACTACTATCATATTTCTTGGGCTCCCTGCCTAGGTTGCACATTGCTGACACTTAAATGGTTTCTCTGTCCTGCAAATGTGCATCTAACGGCAGGTTTTCATTCGCGGTAGGATTCAGCCCTTCAGTTCAGCGCGTTAGTGTGAAAGGGGCCTCTCCCCGCCCACTCTCCGCCCATTGACCCCTTCTTTCCGCCCTCTCTCCATCTTCTGCGGTGTTTACCGCGGCCGGGTACGTTAGCGATCGTTAAGTAACGTTAACGCACGTTAACGTTACATAACGCGCGGTATGTAATGTTACCGCAGTTTAGTAAACATACCCCTAAGGCACTTAAAAAAAACAGCCTATAACATCCATTCACTTACTGGGAAAACTGAACAAGTTAGTTTTCTGCATGGAAACTCCATACTAACAGAATACCTGGTTTGTCACACACTTTAGAATATACAGTAGATAGACCCTCACCAAGTACAGGATAAGTAGCCACATACTACAAAATGAAATATGCTGATAAAAATTAAACTGAAATCCCAAGAAGCCAGACTTCATATGCAGTGCAGCACCAGAGAAATAGTGATGCATTTTCGCCTTAACTGTGCAAAATATAAAGACAACAGATTCAAAAAATGACACTGTCTGGCCATTTAATTTTTCTACTCGTATTGACCTCAGTCTTTGGTTTCTGTCTTCTTCTGTCTTCTCTTAGCTCTCTTTACAAGGGCTTCTGCCCATTTCTCATTTTCCTCTCTCTTCATATTATCTTTGCTTCCTCCACTACATCCATCTCAGGCACTAAACTTTACTTTCAGTTTTCTTCCATGTGTTTTTCTGCCTCTCTGCCTTCTTACTATCTAGTACTTGCTTTCCCTCTTTTTACTGCATCTATCTACAGCTCTTCATCTTCCATCACCCTGGCTATCCCATTTCACTTGCTCTTATTCCCCTCTTATTAGCTACCCTCCATTCACTCTCTGTTCTCCATCCAGCATCATCTCTCTCTCTCTCCCATCTCCTTCCATCCAGTATCTCTTCTCCTCCTCTATCCTCACCCCTTCCATACAATATCTGCTCCTGTTTTCTCCCACCCCTTCTATCCAACATCTCCTTTTCTTTTCTCTCTCTACCCCATCTCCTCATCTTCCCTCTCTCCACCATTCTTTCCACCAGGGCTGGTGTTAAACATGCAAGGGCCTAGGGCAAAAACTGGTGAGGAGGCCCCCAAAGCCTATCTGCAGCTTATGCCTCCTTCATCTTAAAGCAGGCTGGGGGGCCCCTGTGGAATGGGGCCAGGGCAAATTCTGTTCGCCAACCCCTAACGCCAGCCCTGCTTTCCACCCAACATCCATTCTCTCTCTTTCCCCTTCCATTCACCATTTCTTCTGTCTCAGTACTTCCCCATGTGTCCAGCATTTCTTCTCTTTCAGCATCTCCACTGTTCCTCTACTTTCTGTATGTCAAGGATATGCCCTGTCAGCCTTATCAGCCTCTCTTACCCCAGTATCAACCCTTTATATCTCTGATCTTTCTTTCCCTCTCCCCAAGTCAGATATCCCCTTTTTCCTGCAACCAGTCTCAGGATGCCAAACAACAAGGTTTCTCTTCAGTTAAGATGTCTCATGGTAGACTGAGGAGATATTGAATAGCTGACCTCATTAAAAGTGGTAATCAGGAAAAAAAAAACCCTCCAAGTTCCTCTGGAATACCCCTCCTCAATGAGCAGGGGAACAACAAGAGGAATAATAAAATTAAACTAAAATGGATTAAAGGTTTTGGACCAGTAAGATATTACAAATATGAAAATTTAATTTATTCTCTATAACTGGTAACACATATATAGGGTAAGTAAGAGATGGTTTGTAATTTTTTTTTATTGTTTTATCTTTAATGCAATTTCAGAAACTTTATCAAGAAACAATACTTGCACAGAAAAGTCTAAAATGGTGTAGAAAACATAAGATCAACATACATAAGGAAATACGATTATACCAAAAAGCACACAAACCCACAATACTGGGTGGCAGACCAAATTAAAATATAAATAAATGAAATTTGAATGGTTTATATTTTAACAGGTATTGTCTTATGTTTACAGTTATTAAAATTCCATTCTCAAATTGGAGTTCTATCAATTTCTTCCTATCACAACCCAAACCTTAAAATTCTAAAGTGTGACATACTGTAAATAACTCTCTTGCTTTAAGCAAATTGAATCATCTTTGGGGTATTTTAATCATTAAACCTTTCTATTTGAACTCAAATATATGCATGTCCAATGTTGGTGCATTTAATACTACTTATCTTGGGAAGTCTTGGAAGCATTGGAGCCCAGTATTTGAAGATTCTTCTTTACTGGAAGCACCACAGGAACATGGGAATTTCAACTGCTTTCAGACGGGAACTGGATGGTCTTCTTTAGAAGGAAATTTCACCAACTCCATACCCTATCTCACACTTCTACCCACAATCTGCTAAAGGTAGAAATTTGGGCAGATTAGCAAACTTGCTAAAAAAAATTTATTCTCACATTCTTCCTCCTTTCTCATCAAAATCATCATATATTCCTCATTCAACTCAGATCACACTCTTAGGGGTATGCTTACTAAACTGCATTAAAGGAGCAAGTGTGCTGTTAGCGCGCGCTAACGGTACCAGCATTGTAAAGCACCCTGTGGACAGAGAGGAGGCATCTACGGGGCAGAAAGTGGGGGTCAATGAGCAGGGCGTGGATGGGAACAAGGCCCTGCAACCTTAATGATGGCACCTTAATGTCAAGAACCTTATCGCATATCAAAACCTTGCAGTAAGGGTGTATTTTGAGGAGAAAGAGCCTATTTTAATTTCTGCAATGTGCTGCACAGACAGGTGAGCCCAAGAAAGTGATAGCAGTGCACCATTAGCAGCAACAATATAGTGCCCAAATATGAAAGGGCACTATGTTGATGGGCAAATGGGGCAAAGAAGGGTGCATGTGGGTCATGCAGTGGGGGCCGCTGGTGCACAGGACAGTACCTAGGTGGCACATAAGCACATAGGACTTGAAAATATGCCAGACAGTGTCAGACCAAGGTCCATCATGCCCAGTATCCTGTGTCCAACAGTGGCCAATTTAGGTCACAGGTACCTAGCAATTTCCACAAAAGACACACGGGATCCGCAGTGTGTGTATTGGGCAGGCAGGGGATATTATGGGCCCCTCATTAGTAATGATTTATGGATTGATCCCCAGGAACCTGTCCAAACATTTCTGAAACCCAGCTACACTAACAGCCTTTACGACATCCTCCAGAAATAAATTCCAGAGTTTCAATACGTGTTGTTGGAGAAACCATTCACTGCTAGTAGTCCTCAATGGCTCACACTGTAGCTGCATTGCATGTCCCCTAGTCCTACTACATTTTCATGGCCTAAACAATCAATCTATATTTACCCAATCCACTCCAGACAATATGTGCTAGACCTCTAACATAACACCCCTCAGTCGTCTCTTCCCAAGGTTGAAGAGATATAACATTGGCAGGCGGTGATGGAGTCCCTGGAGAGGCAGATGGTTGTGGGGGTGGGGGATGTGTGGCCGTCCATGTATGCCTCTACCCTCCCTCCTGACCCTGTGCCTTAGGCACCCACCTACCTTCATATTGGCTGGCCTGGGACTGCACACCACCAACACTGACAGCACATGGGTATGTCAGCATAGCATGGGGGGTGTTGGCGGAGGGCGTAGCGACACCCACCTACAGCAGACCAAGGCCAGGCTCTGCTCCAGTGTGTTGTGCACCATGTGTCAAGGTCTGTCTGATGGGAAGCATATCAGCCCCAGGGACCAATATGACAATGTGCAACCCCCAATGAATCGGCCAGATCATTTCATGCCTGTAACAGTCAGGGCTCTGTAGATCAGTGCTGGCAGCCCATACCACCCTTTCCTCAGCTGCCAACCATCCTTCAGCCCATCTATCTGCCTCTGTTGGCTGTGTACAGTCCTGTTTTCTTGTACAGGCAGCTACTCCATGACCTATACTTGTATCATTTTCCACCTTACGGCTCTGTGTGCTCGCCTCTCCTGTGCCTGATCTGCATGTAACCACTACTGCTGCAAACCCTGCTGCTTCTGCCTCTGCTGGGTGACATGTCTTCTCCATCCTATGCCACACACTGTCACTGAGGCTCTTTACATTGGCACCATCCTGTGCATCAGTATAGCTGCCTTCCACATGTGCGTCCACTTTACTGGCTGCTGCATAGGGTGCACACCGACATGGCAGGTCCATCAACTCCCACCTGTCCTTCTTTCCATCATCTGTACATTGACATTCCTTGGTGCTCTATTCAGCATTTGGTTTATGGCTGCTTTCCTGCCTTAAGGTACATGCTTTCCACCTGAGGGTAGTCTCTCCTTAGGGTGCCTTGTGCCCTGATAGGGCACCTTATCTCATGTTAAGACGCCTTATCTCCTGTTAAGGCACCTTATTACCTCTTAAGATGCCTTGTCTCTCCTTAGGATGTCTTGTCACCTTACCGCACTTGGTCCTGTTAATTCACGTTAAATGGCCCAAGGCACCCTAATGCTGGAACACCCCATACCCACCCATTGCCTTATTTGGCTTCAGGCACCTAAATGCTGCTCTTTCTGCCGGTGACTTTACCGTGGTTTGGGAAACATACCCCTTATTCTCTCACTTAACCCTTCTCTCAGTCATTCAATCACTCTCACACATTCCTACCACACACTCCAAAGCCCTGCCATACTCCATACTCCTTACTTCATTTAATCTTCCATTCTTTACTAACACACGCACAGCTCTCAACCACCTTACCTGAGCCAATGCAAATCTCTGTACCTACCTTTATAATGCTAACTGCTCAGGAAAGAAACATTATATTTACTTCCCAATTCACTTTAGAATGCCTTACTTTCTAAAACAAAAAAAACCTCAGTACTTACTCTGAGATAAGCTGTTGTTTACAGTCCAACTCTTTCCCCTCTTTTTTTTTGTTCCCAAAAAGGGAAAATGCCGCAAATCTCCTTCTCAAAAGTTTCTTACCAAAGCTCTAACAGTCCTTTTTCTAAAGGTTACCTCACTTTCTTACTCTAGAACTAATGGGAATCTTCCCTGCAGTTTTACTTGCCAAAGTTAAAAAAACGACAACTTTAAACCACTTACTCTCTCTCATTCCAATCATCCCCTTCCAAACTCAATCAAAACTATAAAATCTCTCAGAAAAATGCACATTTAGGGGTCTCTACACTCAGACATACCAACACACATCCACACTCTTTCTCATTCAAGTACCAATTGAATGAAAAAGTTGAACTTACCAGCTTTCTAACTTGCCCAGGTAAGTGTCCTTACACTCTCTGATGTCATCTAATAGTCCCATTCTATGTAGACTAAAAACTTAAATTTCCCATATCCCTAATAAATTTTCCTATCACATGTTTAAAGGGGTCTCATAATGATTTTTATAGCTTTCACTATCTCATAGCAGTCTGAAACTCCCGTAGCAAACTGTGTCACTCTGTACTCTTCATTACAGCTGAGCCTCTTTGCTGCACTGTTGCCATTGAGATCCCTCCCCCCTCTCTCTACATCCGGGTATTTTTATAGAACAAACTTGCATTTTAACCAATCAAATCAATTTATTATACATTGTTCTTTTCTCATAGATATATTTGGAGCATCAACAGAGATTAAGAAACCTTACAATATCACAAAAACTCCACTTTATTTACTTTTATTAACACAGTGAATCATGACTGTAAACAGCAATAAAATACAATAAAAATCTTCCCCACATGTTTCTTAATTTCCCCACTCATCTCAGGAACCTTTCCCGACCTTCAAAACCCTAGAAAATTTTACTTTTACCTTTGGGCCATTTTCGGCCCTTTAAGGAAACTAGGCCCCGCCTCCTGCCACAAACGCTGCAAATCATGGCAACTAGAAAGTTTAAATTTTTAAAAATCACTTTTTAGGGACTAATAGCCCTTACCCAACTCTCCAGAGCCCCCAAACACCTTTAGTTTTAATTTTATTTCATGTCCATCTTGGCTCTTTTTAAATAAGCTCAACCCCTTTAAAAATCAGCTCTGCCTCTTTAAAGGTCTCAGACAGGCCCAGAAACACTACGGCCACCTCTGGGCACCTTCCCCTTCACTTGGGCCCCTCCCACACATGTCAGAGACACCGGGAATCATTGGGTCCCCAGTCCAAGAGCAGCTCCAATGTCCGTGGCCCTCTCCGGCTCTCCCAGCAGCCCTGCAACTGAGATCAGGGACAGCCGTGGCCATCACATCTGCCCTCAGTCCAACCAGTTTCCCTCTCCTACAGCCAAGACATCCCTCCGGGCCCGCCTTAAAAAGAAAGCACAGCTGCCGCTGTCCCCCTCTCTCCTGCAGCACACAAGGGAACCTTTCATTCAATGTTTGTTTAAAATGGGAAGCACTGCTGCTGCTCCCCACAGCCCCAAGCAACAGAGAAGGGTCCAATCAGCCCCCCGTCACAGCCACAAAGACTTTTTCGTCCCTTTTTCTTACAAAAAGAATGCCACATCTGCATCAAGCTGCTATCATTGCACCTCCCCCAGACAACCTCCCTTCATTCCAGCACTGTGGGTATTTTTATTTTTTATATTTATGATATGGTTACAGTATCTCTGGCCTTTTTTTCCTTCTTTCTATGTCAGCATATCCCCTCTGCCATCCTACTCCCACTCCTGTGTCCAACCCCAAACTCCCATGTATCCTTTCTTTCACCTTCCCCATCTCCAATCTCACACCTTCTCCGCCCCCATCCCCCCTGGGCCCAGCATCTTTCTCCAGTCCTTCCCTCCTCTGCTGCTGCTTTCTAAGAACAGTTCCCCTGTGGCAGGGCCAAAGGAAAAAAGCACAATAGAGAAGTGGGGACTTTCCTACTATCAGCGACACTGCAAGGTCTGCGGGCTCATCCCCTCAACAACAAGAAGTCAGAGTCAAAGGGGGCAAGACTAGCAAAGCTCACAGTGATGCTGACCCCATGGCTGTGTTGTGCTTGTTTCCTTTGCCGCTACCGCAGGGAACTGATCTTAGAAAGCGGCAAAGGATAAGGAGTGGTTATGTTGCCTGCACAGCTAAAGAACGTCCAATTAGGGCATCTTATAATGGGCATCCCAATTTTTTTCCAAACATGCAGGTGGCCGGGTATGGGGCCTGGAGTGGAGCAGGGCCATGGGCAGGCAACATGCCCACACATGCCTAAAACCAGTTTGCAGGTGGCCCCAGTGAGCCTCAAAGCACGCCCACTCACTCTGAAAAAAAATCCCCAGTTGCCCAGGGTGACCCCAAAGCTTCTGACCTCAGAAAAAATCCCTGTTGACAAGTCAGCTTGAACCTGCCCCCTCCAGAAACAATCCTTTGTGAGCCACGTGGGTCCCAAAGCTCATCTGTCTATTCTCTGAGACAATCCCTGTTGGCCCACTTGGGCCTCAAAACCCCCTCCCACCATTCCCCCATCCTTAGCACACCAAAAGTCAAGAAGCAGGAGAGAGGTCCTTACTCTCCTGCTTCTGGTACCATACTCTTGGAAAATGGAGGTGCCTGAGCCCTAGCAATATATCAGCCGGCATCACGAGGGATCCCTTATTTGGCAGAATGATCTTTTCTGGTAAATTCTAAGGGTCAGGGGCCATCATATTCCAAGATGATGGTGGAGGTATAGGAAGCCGCAATCAACTTTTCCTGGTCCAGATAGGTATTATTGGTCCTCAAGAGAGGTGTGTGCCTGGGCCAAGGACACCCCGATAGCTTCCTTAAAGAGGGAAGCTTTTTATTCCTTCTTCTTGCTATCATGAGCTAATCTCCATTCAGTATTCAATAGTGGGACTGGTTCATGCACTGGCAAGCAAGAAGAAGGAAAAAAAGACTTCTGCCCAATGCAGAAACATAGAAACAGAGAAAAATGACGACAGAAAAAGACCACATGGCCTATCTAGTCTGTCCTTCCATATCAACAGCTACAACCGCCCTTTTTTACCTTTAGAGATCCTCTGTGTTTGTTCCATGCTGTTTTGAATTCAGATAGTGTCCTCATCTCTACCACCTTCACTGGGAGACTATTTCACGGATCCACCACTCTTTCCATAAAGAAACATTTCCGCGTATCACTCCTGAATCTATCCCCTTTCACCCTCATCCCATGTCCCCTCATAGCAGAACTTGCTTTCAATTGAAAGAGGCTCTCACCCTATGCATTTATGCCACAGAGGTATTTAAACATCTCAATCATATCACCTTTATCCCACCTTTCCTCTAAGGTGTACATATTAAGATCATTAAGTCTGTCCTCATATGCTTTATAATGAAGACCACTAACCATTTTAGTAGCCACCCTCTGTACTGACTCCATCCTGTTTATATCCTTTTGAAGGTGCGGTCTCCAGAATTGAACACTATATTCCAAATGAGGTCGCACCAAAGACTTATACAGAGGCACTATCACCTCCTTTTTTCTGCATGTCATTCCTCTCCATATGCACCCAAGCATCCTTCTAGCTTTTGCTGTCGCCTTTTCTACCTGTTTAGCCACTTTAAGATTATCAGACACAACCACGTCTAGGTCCCACTCTTCTTTAGTGGACAAAAGTACTTCACCCCCTATACTATATTGCTCCCTTGGATTGCTGCAGCCCAAATGCATGACCTTACATTTTTTAACATTAAATCCCAGCTGCCAAATTCTAGACCACTCTTCAAGTTAGCTAGATCCCTCCTCATCTTATCTACACCTTCCTGGATGTCTTCTCTATTGCAGATTTGGTATCATCTGCAAAGAGGCAAACCTTACCCGATTGCCCTTCCACTATATCACTAACAAAGGTGTTAAAAAGAATCGGACCAAGGACAGATCCCTGGAGCACACCACTGGTAACATCCTTCTCCTCAGAGTGAGCTCCATTTACCCGTACTCTTTGTTGCCTCCCACTCAACCAATTTCTAACCCAAGCAGTAACTTTAGGGTTCATCCCTAGGTTGCTCAGTTTGTTTATAAGTTGCCTGTGAGGAACGGTGTCAAAGGCTTTACTGAAATCTAAATATACCACATCTAGGGCTCTCCCTCAGTCCAACTCTCTGGTCACCCAGTCAAAGAAATCAATCAGATTTGTCTGACAAGACCTGCTTCTGGTGAATCCATGCTGCCTCGGATCCTGTAATCCGCTGGACTCCAGAAACCTCACTATTTTTTCTTTCAGCAATGTTTCCAATAATTTACTCACCATCGAAGTTAAACTAATTGGCCTGTAGTTTTCAACCACATCCTTACTTCCGCTTTTGTGTAAAGACACCACATGAGCCTCTCTCCAGTCCTTTGGCACCACTCCCGACTCCTATGAGGCATTGAAAAGGTCAGTCAGTGGAGCTGTTAGAACATCCCCAAGTTCCCTCAGTATTCTAGGGTGTATCCCATCTGGTCCCACCGCTTTGTCTACTTTAAGTTGAGCTAGTTTCTCACGAACACAGTCTTCTGAAAATTGTTCAAGATGCCCCTCGCTTCAGTTCCTGTTTGTGGGTGTTTTCTGAGGTCCTGTTCCTGGTTCTTTATCTGTGAACACAGAACAGAAATATTTGTTAAGCAATTCCGCTTTATCCTTATCAGCTTCTACATATTCCTCCCCTGCACCCTTGAGTCTGACAATACCACTTTTGCCCTTCCTCTTCTCACTAACATATCTGAAAAATGTCTTATCCCCCCATTTTATTGCATTGGCTATTTCCTCCTCTTTTTGAATCTTTGCTTTCCTGACTACTTTGCTAGTTTCTCTTGGGGGCTTGATTTCAATGGGGCTGCGGCTCCGATAATGATTGGAAACCGCTACCGCGGCTTTGTAAACAATCCCCTAAGTTTTTCCAAATATAGATGCCTGTCTTCCTCTCTCTGTGATCTCTTGTATTTCATGAAGGCCTCCCTCTTTTTCTTCACCTTTTCAGCTACTTCTTTTGAAAGCCATAGCAGTCTCCTTTTGCTTTTACCTTTATTTACCATTTTAACAGAAAGGTTGGTTGCCCTTAAAATATCCCCTTTCAGTTTTGCCCACTGTTTTTTTTACATCCCCCAACTGTTCCCATCCCGCTAACCCTGAGGTATTGGCCCATCTTGGCAAAGTTTGTTTTCCTGAAGTCTAAGACCCTCACTTTTGAATGGATTCTAACAGCCGTAGTCCTAATACTGAACCACACCATCTGGTGATCACTGGATGCAAAATGATCTCCCGCTATAACATCAGTATATCATGCAAATGCAAATAGATTTCTCTTTCCCTCTTTCTAGTTTAACCCACAATGCCTCCTCTCTCCCTTTTAAGCTCTGTAATTCCAAAGCTTTAATATTATGTTTTACTGTACATATAGTTTTACAAGACTGCAGCATGTAACTATATTGGCAGTAATGCCATTAATTACCTGTATCAGGTGAAAAATATTTTTTGGCATCCCATACAAAAAACAGAAATATATATAAAAATTTTCAAAAATACAGCCATGTGCAATATAAATACAAATTAACTTATAAAAGAGGAAAAGGAGAAAAAAGACCTCTCTGACCACTCTGAAGCCATTCACAAAATGCGGGCATTCAAAAATTTAAAAGTACACATGCCAGCTATAAACTTGTGGCTTCATAAGTAATCATAAGTCAGGGAAAAAACCCTCCTTTGAATACAAAATATAAAAACCAGACCTCCCCATCTCTTGTATCAAAAAGACAAAAATGCCAAAATGCAGATCTATCTCATGCATATTCATTGTGGATATCCTGAAAACCTGATTGGCCTGGGGGTCCCAGTGGACTGGTTGAGAACCACTGTTCTAGATGCTTCTACCAAAATATTCCACTGCATATGTACTTTCTCTTTGAAAGATGTAACATTTGTATATCCGGGCTTTGCTACTAGATGAATGATTTGAAAATTGTTCCTATATAGCAAAAGTATAGTAGGAAAAGAATAGAAATGAATAAATATATATTTGTGTTTCCTAATGGAACTCCACAATGGAGAGCAACTCATGCAAACTGGAATCCTGTCCCCTCTTGACACTGTGAAAGGAAAGTACATGTCACTCAGTGAGTACCAGGGCCCTTTATTATAATGCGCTGTCAGCTACAGACTTTCCAATGTTTTCTTATCCTTCTTTCAGTCATTTGACCTGTGGCTTATGACAATGGCAATCATTTTTGGTGTTTGAAAAAGAGATGAAAGCGTTCATGGATAAAACCAAGTTGGATTTAATCTCTGTCTCTCTCATCCAGTGAACTGTACTGATGATTTTCTGAAAAAGCAAGACTTACGCTCATTTTTGTCATGACAAAACTGGTTACAGATGGCAATTCCTAGTGTACACAGTTCTAATATAATTACCAGGAGGAAATGCAGAGAGAGTTGCAGGTCTGAGATAAAGGAAAGCTTTGCAAATTTTTTATTAATGTCTCTGGCTCTCTTATTTGTGCAAGTAATCAATCTTTCGGAGAGTAGAATAGTAATTCTTTGTAAAAAAAAAAATGACAAAGAGTCTGAGGAAGAAAGAAGATAATCTGAGTTTCATTCTGTACACAGCAGGTCAGCTGTGATTGACAAAGCTCATCACAAACCTATCGCTCCCAGAATAATCCCAATGGCTGAGTTTCATTTGCAGCCGAAGCTGCGTTAATGACATGTTTAACAGCTGCTTGTTGAAGTTTCGAATCTGCATTAACCTGCAGAGCAGTGAGCAGGGAAATGAGAGAAAGTATTGAAATCAAGCCTTCATTGTTCTGACAGCCTGGGTTCAGGGGTGGAGAGATGTATGTAGCAGGAGAGCAGGGAGGGTTAAATTGCAGATAAGGACAGTCAGGATGATGACAGTGCCTGATCAATAGCTGCAAAGAAGAAGCAATGTGCTGAACATGAGATGCTGATGAAGAGAAAGAAAAGCAAGGAAACTATAAAAGTAGGCAAGGGATGATCAAAAGGGTGATACTGGGACCAGCTCACAGTTGCTCAGCCCTCGTTACCTCGAAATGACTTTTGGCCCATTGTTTTTCTCTTCAGTTATCTGACTGGAACATTTTACTGAACAGTGTAAGGTATAAATGATACATGAACAATAAAAGAACATAGTGGCATCCATTTCTAAACTGACAACAATATAGCTACATTGTAGAGAAAAAGCAAAAGGTTAAAACAGGAATGGAATTTTAGTATCATTTTCTCAGAATGCTTGGCATTATTGGAAGCCCTGTTCATGCTTTGGCATCTGAGAATGGGCATAGAGACATCCAAAGCAGACAGTTATTTTAGAAGCCAGGTCTGTGGACGTCCCCAGTGCAAGGAGGTCGTAGTCTGCACAATAGGCATTATTTCAGTATACCACAGTTTGATATTAATTTTCAAGGAATAATGAGAACATTATTGCGCACCAGAAGAATTTAGGTTAAGAAAAATGGGAAACATTATTAATTTTTACCCCCATTTACCTTGGATGAGAAGATACTCCTGATGTGACGCGAAGTAAGACGTACAAGATTGATTTGCCCGTTTTTGTCCAGAGAGGAAGCCGTGTCAAGCAGCAATTTGGGAAAATCTCTTCAAAGCTAGAGTGGAGGTGGTATGATAGGTCAGAAAGAAGTAGGTGATAAGGAGTATACAATGAGACATTTCAGGCCTTCCCAGTTCCACATAAGAACAGAAGATATACCCATCCAGGTCACAAGTACCTATCAGGTTCCCTAAAGGATCAAAGCCATGGGATCCATGAGCAGCCTCATTCTCTACAGATCGGTTTCAATTTTCCTTCTTGGAATACAAAGTAACATGGTGGCATCAGTTCTCTTTAGAAAAAGTGAGGAAACTGAACTGGGCATGGCAATATGTGACAGACATCTATTGATATTTAAGCAATGTCAGAGGAGGAGGCGACCACAGACTCCACCTTAATTTCCTGTTGAGTACATCCATGCCCATGATAACCAATCAGGAGAAAACTTTGAACATGTTCAGGAGCATAAGTCAGCATCCTTTTTGTTTATTTGTCTGTATTTACAGTACATTCAGTTTTCCATGAAACATGCTCACAATGGATTTATGGTGCATACAACAAAAATACAATAGTTTCAATAATAATGAAGGCAAATGCTCTAACATATAAAACAAAAAACAATAAATCAAATAGTAATAATCAAATGAAATAAAATAATGGGGGCTGGCATGGCATACCACAGTTGTATGTATAAGCAGTGATGTGATATGGTATGAGCAGCAGCAGCAGCATTGCATATACATATAGAGGTCATTTTGGAAGCACTATTCATGCTTTGGATGTCTGCAAATGGGTATAGAGACATCCAAAGCCATTCTAGAAGTGTTTCCAGGAATATGGATGCCCTGCCTGATCTCAGAAATGTCATGAACGTCTGGCATCGTGTCTAAGTTTAGACCTGCGAAACCAAACAAAACCGTGGATCTTGTAGGAAGAACTTGTTTTATTGATATAACCCAGCCAGGCCCAACACAGGCCGTATTTCGCAACACCTTCTTCAGGGGCTCATTGGCTAAACATACAAATGTTAAAAACAATGAAAATAAATGTGACCTATCCATTCATAATATAAATAATATAAAAGAGGAATTAAGAAAGGCAATGTGACACAGACTACATAAACCATAAAAAGATAAAAAATAAAAAATAAAAAGATGAAACCAAATTATGAATTACTTAAAAAATACAAAAGAACCATAAAACTGAACTGTAGGTGGAGCACTATAACCATACATATCATTAGATGCATCATAAATCACTAACCACATAGATACACTTATATACCAATCAATAAATAGTCAATAACATGTCTAAAAATATGAATAAATAAATAACATCATGTTAGTAACTAATACAAAAATGTTAAAATATGAAACTAAAAACTCAAGAAAAAAAGGATAAACTGCCGGAGTGTGACAACAACCAACGAGCTTTTCGAAGAAAAACCACAAATCGGGGAGGGGGACGAGGGAGAATTAATAGTGCAAACATAGAAGGCTTACTTAAAATTCTAAACAAGAATTAACATTAAACATTAATAAAAAATGTGAGTAAAACAATAATGTGTATAACAATAACCATTTATAAAAATTTATATATAAAAGACTAAAAGATAAATGAATAAAAGGACAAAAAAGAAACATCATTAATACATGCCTGTTCTGGGAACCTATTAGTGATGTCTTGATGGATATCCAGAAAAGCTAACCCAAAATGTACAAAGAATAATATTATTATATATTTTTTACATATCACATTGTGAGATCAATAAACAGCCCAAAATGGGTCATGGATCAAGATTGTTATAAAAGTGCTCAACATTGCCTTATTGATCATACTTATACTTGTATGAAAAAGGGGCTTACGAGTTCGAGAACACTATAATCAAGGACAAAATTCCTGTGTGAAAACTAAATATGATTTCGGCTCAACTGAGAGGCGATAAACATAAATGAAGGGTGTTGCAATTGGTTGCCACTATAAAGAGAAATGATAGTGAAAGTCCCAGACCTCGTGAATGTGTACATAGTTTTTACAACTCCGGGAGAAGATGTTTACCCCATGCACTGTTTAAAGATGTGCCCCACACAAACGATTGGTTTACATCGTTTCAAGTAACTATTTTATTAAGTGGATATGTTCTGATGTCTATGTTTAGGCACAATGGATAGGCTACATACTTAATAGCCGGTTTAGGTACTATTCGGTATACAATCAGTCAGTATAATCTTTTATGATAGTGAAAGTCTCAGACCTCGCGAATGTGTATATAGTTTTTATGACCCCGGTTGAAAATGTTTATTACATGCACCCTGAGAGATGTGCCCCACACAAACGATTGGTTTACATCGGTTCAAGTAACCATTTTGTTAAATGGATATGCTCTGATGTGTAGTTTTAGGCACAATGGATAGGACACATAATTAATAGTCGGTTTAGGTATTATTTTTAGTTAACATAATCATTTTAGTGAGGTTTTTGGTTAGGCTTAGTCATTACTGTTTCTAGTACATATAACAATCTTGATCCATGACCCATTTTGGGCTGTTTATTGATCTCACAATGTGATATGTAAAAAATATATAATAATATTATTCTTTGTACATTTTGGGTTAGATTTTCTGGATATCCATCAAGACATCACTCATAGGTTCCCAGAACAGGCATGTATTAATGATGCTTCTTTTTTGTCCTTTTATTCATTTATCTTTTAGTCTTTTATATATAAATTTTTATAAATGGTTATTGTTATACATTATTGTTTTACTCACATTTTTTATTAATGTTTAATGTTAATTCTTGTTTAGAATTTTAAGCAAGCCTTCTATGTTTGCACTATTGATTCTCCCTCGTCCCCCTCCCCGATTTGGGGTTTTTCTTCGAAAAGCTCGTTGGTTGTTGTCACACTCCGGCAGTTTATCCTTTTTTTCTTGAGTTTTTAGTTTCATATTTTAACATTTTTGTATTAGTTACTAACATGATGTTATTTATTTATTCATATTTTTAGACATGTTATTGACTATTTATTGATTGGTATATAAGTGTATCTATGTGGTTAGTGATTTATGATGCATCTAATGATATGTATGGTTATAGTGCTCCACCTACAGTTCAGTTTTATGGTTCTTTTGTATTTTTTAAGTAATTCATAATTTGGTTTCATCTTTTTATTTTTTATTTTTTATCTTTTTATGGTTTATGTAGTTTGTGTCACATTGCCTTTCTTAATTCCTCTTTTATATTATTTATATTATGAATGGATAGGTCACATTTATTTTCATTGTTTTTAACATTTGTATGTTTAGCCAATGAGCCCCTGAAGAAGGTGTTGCGAAACACGGCCTGTGTCGGGCCTGGCTGGGTTATATCAATAAAACAAGTTCTTCCTACAAGATCCACGGTTTTGTTTGGTTTCTCGGTTTGGCACGTGGACAACTGCTACTTCGTTGGTACTAAGTTTAGACCTGCTCCAGGCATGAACAGGCATCTGAAAAGTGCTTGTTTTGACTGAAAAACATCCAAAAGGTGTAGAGAAGATAGCACACCATGATCCCCAGTACTCAGCACAATGTCAACAATAGTAGCTGTGGGATTTGAACTCTGTGACTATACTGCTCTTAGCCCATTACTTAAACATTAGACTATCTTAGATGTCCAGGTCCTGGAATGCGGTTATAGGAATGTCTATCTTGATGTCCCCTCAGATGCCCGTATCAGGTACGTCTAAATTTATGAAATCGTGTCTGCATCTGGATGTGCCTGCTTTATTTTCAGATGTTCTGACTCAGATGTCCCAAATTGCACTTGGATATCCCTTCTAAAATTTCCCTCATGATGACACTATGGGGATCATGCCGATCTGAATAGCGGGGACTGGACTGCCGAGATATGCAGGGAGCTCTGTATAAGGGTGGGAAGGGGAGGACTGGAAGAGGAATGAGGGCAGGCTAGAGACATGACCCCCAACTAGGACGTACAGGGCCTATTCCGGTGAAGGCCCTGTATGTCCACGTTTGCTTGGTTAGATGGGGAACTTATTCCACCACAGAGGTGGTATAAGTCCCTCCCGAGGGCAGCAACCTACACTGGCAGATCCCCCGAGGACAGGGGCTGCAGGGGAGATGCCCCACTGCCTGATCCAGGCCACAGCAGGCCCCTCCGGAGATCAGGCAGTGGGGAATGCTAGTATATTGCCAGCGGTACATCAGGGCCTCTGCATGGCTCCTGGTGCCATGGCAATGGGACACCATGGCACCGGGAGCCATGCAGGCATCTCGGGTGGATTGTGTGGGGAGGGGGTTGGATATACAGAGGCCCAGAATCGGGGCACGGACTGCCTGTTCAGGCTAGTTTCACCCAATTCTGATCTCGTGGGGACGACTAGCCCCGCGGGATCAGAATCAGGTGCAAATCCAGTCCATCTAGATTCTGGATGTCCGGACATGCCCTGATGAGAATGGTCCTCCACATGTTTAGTTTAGGCCTGTTGGATAGCAGTCCTAAACTAAACAAATAATTTGTCTTCTAAAGAATTAATAGTCATTTAGGTATGGGACTTCAATATTCAGACTAGCAGAGGCAAAAGGATCTTTATGAGTCCCTTGAAGGCACTCCTCTTATAAAGGGCATGTTATAGCAAAGGAATCACCTGCCAACTTCAGCAATCTGGACAGAAGATAAGGTAGCAACTCTTATGCTATGCTAGATAAGCTGGGCCTAAATTATGCAGCATTCTCTGAATCAGTGTCACCACCTTAAATGGTACATGACTGGCCGTTGGGGACCAGTACAATTCCTTCAGAACTGGCTTGACATATTACATAAATGTCAGGCCTTCAACAATCCAGCTGCTAACTTTCAGGTTACTCTTACATAAAGAGCAAATCAAGTTTGGAAGAGTATTGGCTTTATGCTGATCTACTCTTTTTAGGGATACTATTAATTTCTTTACCTTTGTTTTCTTTTTAACATCCTCATACTCTAATCCTCCCTAGGTTTTAATTCTATATGAAAGCCTTGGTTATATAAGACAGAGCACATCTACAGTTCTTAAAACGATATAGTATTACATCAAATCAAACTGTTAACAAGAGTACCAGGAAAAGTGGCCTTTCTCTGATCACAAATACACCCCCTCTCCCCCCCCCCCCCAAGCTACCTAACCTCAAGTTCCTAAAGAAAACATGCAGAGTCTCAAAAACTGGAAGAAATAACAGCTGGCCACAACTTTAGTAACAACCAAATAATGCACATAAGAACAGAACCCGAACTAATGGAATGAGAACAATAATTCCATTAATATGGGGCAATTCCCATCCTGCCATATTATTTGCTAGGATGATCCGTCATATAAGCCAATCATCCTGTGCAAACTAACCATCTGCTGCCAAAAATAGCCTCGCCACATTACTAGTTGAGGCCTGCCGCCAAAGGCTTAGCACTTGCCAAACACCAACAGTGTCATTGTCCACAATTTTCCAGCTGCCTATGGGCAAACTATCCCCAAAACAGCTAACTGGCTTGGGTAATGACCTTTTCCCCAAAATAAAAGCTGCAACAAATTGCATCACATACAAAGGCAAAGCAGAAGACAAAGAGGCAATAAGAGGGAAGGAGGGTGGATGTCAAAAAGAAAAAAGACAAAAATTATGATGCCAGCTGGGCAGGGTAGGGCTTATAAATCCCCTGTACACTCACTTGCCCTATCCCTAATCCCAAAGTTACCCGAACATCGTCAACCAATCACAGGGCAGCAGAAAGATATAACTTTTGAATTTAACAAGTGGTTCCCTACCCCAAATCCTAAAGGTCTGCCACAAGCAACTAGATCCTAATCCTAACAACTAGGGACCTGAGGAAGATTGACTTTGTCCTGACACCAGGGATTAAGGCCCCAATCTAGCACCCTGTTACAGGTGGCAGTAGGAATCCTGCCCCACTGCCTCTAATATAAAAAAGCTACAAACCTTATGTATAACAGTAGTAAAAGGGAGAAACAAAAAACTAAAGAGGTGGAATTTGTAGTCATATAGAAGAACTGTGAGTGGTAATATTATTCTCCAGGACCAAGCAGGAAGTCAGTCCTCACATATGGGTGACATCAGCGCCGACGGAGCCCCCGTGAGGAGCATTTCCCCAGCTTTCAAAGAAAGCCTTTGGGAATGCAGCACGCATGCGTGATCCCCTTCCCGCCCAAGAGTGCCATCTTGTTCAGTCTTCTTTTTTCCGCGGAGCCCGACGGACGTGTTTCGTTTTCACCCGAGGAAAATGTGGATTTTGTTCTGTGTTTGACCCGTTTCTTTGGTTCGACGCCAGTTTCCCTTTCCCGCCTGGGCCCGATACGCCGGTATCGAGCCCAGTCTTCTTTTTTCGTTTTTTGTCCTTAGTGACTAGCGTTTGCGCCATTTTTCTTTTTTCACTGGCAGCCCTGTCTTTTGACCTCGCAGGGACCCTTTTTCAACCGATGGCTGCCAGCGGGTTTAAAAAGTGTGATCGGTGTAAGAAGCTTATGTCTCTCACCGACACCCATGACTGCTGCCTCGGACCCGATCATGACCCGATGATCTGTGGTCCGTGTGGGAAAATGTCCTCGAAGGCGTTGAGGAGTCGGCAGCACCAAAAGGAAAGAATCTTCTCTGACTCCGCGTCCGGATGGGCCCGGACTTCGTCAGAGGCCTCGACATCTTGGGACTCAGGCCCCAAGCAGTGTCGAGGTTCCTCTGAGAGACGGTCTCCCTCGCGGGAGCATCGCAGATTTGTAGTGGGAGGAAACCACTATCAGTACAGAGTACTGCCCTTTGGCCTTACATCCGCCCCCAGAGTATTCACCAAGTGCCTGGCGGTGGTAGCGGCCTACCTCAGGGTTCAAGGCCTCTTTGTCTTTCCATACCTGGATGATTGGCTCATCAGGGGTCAATCCCCGCAAGAGGCCAATCAAGCCACCCTGTGCACTGTCGCTCTGCTTCAGCACCTGGGGTTTGTTATAAACTTCGCAAAGTCCACTTTGCACCCCTCCCAGAACATGGAGTTCATAGGAGCTCGACTGGACACCTTTCAGGCAAAGGCTTTTCTACCAGTGGACAGGGCCCACAGATTGATGGATCTAGCCAGGCAGTTCCACAGCAATTCTCTGGTCTCCGCCAGACAATTCCTGATGCTCTTGGGCCACATGGCATCCATGGTCCATGTAACTCCAAATGCCCATCTATACATGAGGCCTGCTCAATGGGGCCTCAGTACTCAGTGGCACCAAGCCACAGGAAATCTCGCAGACAAAGTGAGGGTGTCCAACCTACTAGCCTCTGCTCTGCAGTGGTGGCTTCATCTTACGAATCTGGTGCAAGGGGTGCCTTTTCAAGCACCTCCACACTCGCAAGTGCTGACAACCGATGCTTCTCTGCAGGGTTGGGGTGCACATTGCCAAGGAGCATGTATTCAAGGCCTGTGGTCTCCTTGGGAGGCCGCACAGCAGATCAATCTCTTAGAACTGCGAGCTATTCTCTTAGCCCTGAGAACTTTCTCCCATCTCATCTCTCACCAGTCCGTCTTGGTTCAGACAGACAATCAAGTTGCTATGTTCTATATGAACAAGCAAGGGGGCACAGGGTCCTGTCTTCTATGTCAGGAGACACAGAGACTGTGCTCCTGGGCGGTCAGTCAAGGCATTCTTCTCAAAGCGGTCTATCTCCCAGGTCAGGAGAATTACCTGGCGAACAAATTGAGCAGGATCCTGCAGCCGCACGAATGGCAGTTGAATCCGCTAGTGGTTCAACAGATCTTCCTGAGTTGGGGTCTTCCAACCACAGATCTCTTTGCCAGTCCTCTGAACCGTCAACTTCCCAGGTTCTGCTCCCGACAACAGCATCCTCTCAGAGTAGCAGGGGAGGCGTTTCTCATTCCATGGTTTACGGGCCTTCTATATGCGTTTCCTCCCATGCCTCTAGTGTCCAAGACACTGTTCAAAGTGATCCGGGACAAGGCCTCGGTGATACTGGTGGCCCCCAGGTGGCCAAGGCAGCCCTGGTTCCCACTTCTGCAACTAGCGGTGGACACTCCTCTTCCTCTGGGGATGCAATCTGATCTCCTGTCTCAGGAGCAGGGATCTCTCTTACACCCCAATCTCCAGTCCCTCCATTTGATGGCCTGGCTGCTGAAAGGGTAGTCCTAGCACCCTTACTACTGCCTAGGGAAGTAGAAGACATGGTCTTAGCCTCTAGGAGGCAGTCCACCCGAACGTCTTATGCCCTTAAGTGGCGTAGATTCTCTTCCTGGTGTACTCAACACAACAAAAATCCTTTCTGATGCCTAGTACCAGTGGTGATGCAATATTTGCTTCACCTGTCCAACCTAGGACTTAAGTCCAATTCTGTGAGTGTTCATCTCAGTGCTCTTTCAGCACACCACTCCCCAGTGGAGGGTCAGTCCCTCTCAAGCCATCCTTTGGTGACTCGCTTCCTCAGAGGTCTGCTTTTGCTTAAGCCTCCTGTATGCCCACCTGCCCCTGACTGGGATTTAAATGTGGTCTTGCAACGACTTATTTGCCCACCATTTGAGCCTATGGCTACTTGCCCTCTGCATTTTCTCTCATGGAAAACATTGTTTCTGATAGCCCTTACCTCAGCAAGGCGAGTGAGTGAGCTTCAGGCCCTAGTATCAGATGCACCTTATAGTAGGTTCTATGGGAACAGAGTAGTCTTACGGACTCACCCTAAGTTCCTCCCTAAGGTTGTCTCCTCCTTCCACCTCAATCAGGAGGTGGTTCTTCCGACTTTCTTTCCCAGACCGCATGCCAGCCAGGCTGAGATGGTCCTGCATACCCTGGACTATAGGAGGGCGTTGTCCTTCTACCTTGACCGTACGCGGGAGCACCGGGGGGCTGTTCAGCTCTTCGTCTCCTTTGACCCCAATAAGTTGGGGTTGCCTGTCTCCAAGCATACTTTGTCCTTATGGGTAGCCGACTGTATCACCTGGGCTTACAGGGCAGCAGCCTCTCATTGCAGGGTCGAGTTACGGCTCACCGTGTCAGGGCGAAGGCTGCATCAGTGGCTCATCTCCGCTCTGTTCCGTTGGCAGACATCTGCCAGGCCGCTACTTGGTCTTCAAGTCAGACTTTTGCGGCCCGCTACTGCCTTGAGAGGGAGTCCCGTAGGGACAGTGCTTTCGGGCAGGCGGTACTCCATAATCTCTTTGGGGTTTAGGCAACCAACTCCTACCCTCCGACCCTGATGTTGGGCGACCGTTTGGGGGTGTTATCAGAGAAGATTCTGTTCTTGCATGCTGGGGCTCTAGAGGGAGCTCATTTTTCAGCTTTGGGTCTCCGGTAGCCTTAAGCTGGGGAGTCCTATATGTGAGGACTGACTTCCTGCTTGGTCCTGGAGAAAGAGTAGTTACTCACCTGTAACAGGTGTTCTCCAGGAGCAGCAGGAATCAGTCCTCACAACTCTCCCTCCTCCCCTTGGAGTTGCAGTCATATGATTTATTTTGTTATTTTTGCTGTCTTTTAGCTATGTCATCAGACTGAGCAAGATGGCACCCTTGGGCGGGAAGGTGACCGCGCATGCGCGCTGCATTCCCAAAGGCTTTCTTTGAAAGCTGGGGAAATGCTCCGCACGGGGGCTCCGTCGGCGCCAACGTCACCCATATGTGAGGACTGATTCCTGCTGCTCCTGGAGAACACCTGTTACAGGTGAGTAACTACTCTAAAGGGCTTCTCTTTAACATGATTAGCCCTTCCTGAGCTTCTGCCTTCAGGTGTCTCAGAAGCATAGCCAGAATGACTGGTAGACTGATGTACATTAAAAAGGAGAAAGAAAACTAAGGAAGAGGAAAATATCTGTTAGACCGTAACATGGGGAATGGAACACTCTGTAAATGTATTTTCTTTTGAATTTAGCACAGCCTGTCTTATTGATTCCTGGGCCAATGGCACAGAATAGATATATGTTCATGAGCAATATCCTGCATGCAGTCAGTATAGCTACATGTTTCTGATATACTGTATATGCATGAAAGTCAAGCCTCTTATCTCAGTCATGCACTGGAGATGAATTAGCCTTCAGAAGGCCATACATAACACGCTTGTTTGTACTCTGCTACTGATTCTGCTAAATGATCACTAAGGTATATAGCCAGATTAATATTAATAAAATACAGTCTCTAAAATGCTTGTATGCAAATGCTAGAAGTCTAAACAATAAGATGGGAGAGTTAGAATATATAGCACTAAATGAGAGGTTAGATATGATTGCAATCGCAGAGACATGGTGGAAGGAGGATAACCAGTGGGACACTGTGATACCTGGATACAAGGTATATCGTAATGATAGAACTGATCAAATTGGTGGAGGGGTTGCGCTCTATGTTAGAGAGGGCATTGAGTCAGAAAGGATTAAAGTTTTGCAGGAAACAAAATTTGCTGTAGAATCTCTATGGATTGAAATTCCATGTAAAAAGGGGAAGGCAGTGGCAGTGGGGGTGTACTATCGACCGCCTGGCCAGAATGAACAAATGGATTATGAAATGCTCAGAGAAATCAAGGAAGCTAACAAAAGTCACAGCAGAGTAGTAATAATGGGTGATTTCAATTACCCCGGTATCGACTGGGTCAGTGTCATGGCAGGACATGCTAGGGAGATAAAGTTCCTAGATGAAATAAATGACTGCTTCTTGGAGCAGCTAGTTCATGAACTGACCAGAGGGGAAGCCATACTGGACTTAGTCCTTAGCGGAACACCAGATCTGGTGCAAGAAATAAGGGTGTTGGGACCACTTGGCAATAGTGATCATAGCATGATCGTGTTTGATTTAGTTAGTGGAGGAGGGATAGTAAAGAAATCCACAGTACTACCTTTTAACTTTCGGAAGGGAGACTATGATAAAATGAGGAATATAGTTAAGAAAAAGCTAAAAGGAGCGGTTGGAAAGGTTAAAGACTTACATCAAGCTTGGGTGTTGTTTAAAAATACTATCCTGGAAGCCCAGACCAGCTGTATTCCACGCATTAAGAAAAGTGGAAGAAAGTCCAAAAAACTGCCAGCATGGTTTAAAGGTGAGGTCAGAGAGGTTGTTGCTGCCAAAAAAGTGTCTTTCAGGAAATGGAAAAAAGAGCCAAACAATGAAAACTGGAAACAGCATAAG
This sequence comes from Ichthyophis bannanicus, assembly GCA_033557465.1. Classification (NCBI taxonomy): domain Eukaryota; kingdom Metazoa; phylum Chordata; class Amphibia; order Gymnophiona; family Ichthyophiidae; genus Ichthyophis; species Ichthyophis bannanicus. The sequence continues at coordinate 600,521,351 of CM066035.1, read as the reverse complement.
CACTGGCAAGTTAAATGCAAAGCATTGATAAGGCAGGCAAAGCGAGAATTTGAGAAGGAACTTGCTACTGAAGCAAAAAAACGAAATAAAGACTTTTTCATGTACATTCGTAGCAAAAGGCCTGTGAGAGAGTCAATTGGACCATTAGATGATGGAGGGGTAAAAGGGGCAGTAAGAGGAGATAAGGCTATAGCGGAGAGACTGAATGAATTCTTTGTTTCAGTCTTTACTGAGGAAGATGTAGGGATGTTACCCAAGACTGAAGTGGTATTTAAAGGTGATACGGCAGAGGAATTGAGAGAAATATCGCTACACCGGGCAGATGTATTACAACTATTTGATAAACTGAACAGTAGCAAATCACCTGGACCAGATGGTATACATTCAAGAGTGTTGAAAGAACTGAAATATGAGATTGCAGACCTGCTATTAGTAATCTGTGAACTTTCATTAAAATCATCTGTAATATCTGAAGATTGGAGGATTGCCAATGTAACGCCAATTTTTAAAAAGGGTTCCAGGGGTGATCCGGGAAATTACAGACCGGTGAGCCTGACGTCGGTACCATGTAAAATGGTAGAAATCATCATAAAGAACAAAATTACACAGCATGTAGATAGTCATGGCCTAATGGGAAACAGCCAACATGGCCTTAGACAAGAAGGAGCTTGTCTTACTAATCTGATATGTTTTTTTGAAGGTGTGAATAGACAGGGAGACAAAGGTGAGTCAGTCAATATAGTGTATCTGGACTTTCATAAAGCTTTTGACAAGGGCCCTCATCAGAGACTTTTGGCAAAACTAAAAAGTCATGGGATAGGAGGCAGTGTACTGTTGTGGATCGGGAACTGGTTAAAAGATAGAAAGCAGAGGGTAGGGCTAAATGGCCAATTTTCCCAATGGAAAAGGGTGAATAGTGGAGTACCCCAGGGATCTGTACTGGGTCCGCTACTTTTTGACATATTCATAAATGACCTGGAAAGTGGAATAACTAGTGAGGTTATCAAATTTGCAGACGACACAAAACTGTTTAAAGTTGTTAAAACCCAAGAGGACTGTGCAAAACTGCAGGAGGATCTGGATAAATTGGAAGACTGGGCATCCAAATGGCAGGTGAAATTCAATGTTGACAAGTGAAGTTATGCACCTAGGAAAGAACAACCCAAACTATGGTTACACTATGCAAGGTTCCACATTGGGAACCACCACCCAGGAAAAAGATTTAGGAGTCATCGTGGATAACATGTTAAAACCCTCTGCCCAGTGTGCAGCAGCGGCCAAGAAAGCAAATAAAATGCTAAGTATCATAAGGAAAGGAATGGAAAATAAAACAAAGGATATTATAATGCCTCTGTATCGTTCCATGGTATGACCGCACCTTGAATATTGTGTGCAATTCTGGTTGCCGTATCTTAAAAAGGATATAGTGTTATTAGATAAGGTACAGAAAAGAGCCACCAAAATGGTAAAGGGATGGAAGGCTACTCCTATGAAGAAAGGCTACAAAGGTTGGGGCTCTTCAGCCTGGAAAAGAGACGGCTGAGGGGAGATAAGATAGAGGTCTTTAAATTAATGAATGGAGTGGAACGGATAAACGTAGATTGATTGATTACATTATCAGAATATAGAAAGACTAGAGGACATGTAATGAAGCTACAAGGTGATCTATTTAAGACAAATAAGAGAAAATATTTTTTCACTCAACGTGTAATCAAACTCTGGAATTTGTTGCCGGAGGATGTGGTAAAGGCTGTTAGTGTAGCTGGGTTTAAAAAAGGTTTGGACAAGTTCCTGGAGGAAAGGTCCATAAACCATTATTAAAAAGGGACCCAGGATATCAATGCTTGACCCAATACAAGCATTGTGGGACCTGTGTCTCTTGGGGATACTGCTAGGTATGTATGACCTAGATTGGCCACTGTTGGAAACAGGATACTGGGCTTGATGAACCTTGGTCTGATCCAGTATGGCATATCTTATGTTCTTATGGGTTTTCACACTTTTCAGAATATTCCAGATGAGGTCTCTATGATGGATGCAAAGGATGTGATATTGCCTAAAATCAATACTAAAAGCCACCTCCTAAAGCAGAGGTTCAAAGCTTTGTTCCACCGACCCCTCTGAGTCCATGAGACTATTATAGGGGGTCTGCAGGATACAGAAAATAGGAAATAGAGAGAGATGCTGGTAGGAATTGGTTGGAGAGAAGAGTGAGAGAGAGACTAGAGGGAACTGTCTGGGTGGGGAGAGAATGAAACTGAGATTGGTGGAGAGCAGCTGAATAGAGATAGATAGATAGATAGAGGAATGGTGGAGACAAGAATAGGAAGGGAGATATAGAGGGCTAGTGGTTTGGTGCTGAAGGGTGAGGGTCTTGGAAGAGTGGTGGGACAAAATCGGGGTCCCTGAACATTTTAGAGATTAATAAGAGGTCCACAGAAGCAAAAAGGTTGGGAATGTCTGTACTAAAGGATATAGACAGTGTGGAAATGTTTCAAAGAAAAGCTACCAAAATGGTGCAGTGTCTATATCACATACCACACATGATGAAATTAAGGACCACAATGTGTGTATCCTAAAGCAATGATTCTCAACCCAGTCCCCACATCTTCTATACATGCGAAGTTTCTTTTATGTGCACTCTTTTAAAATACATTTTCCAAAACCCAAAGTGCAAATTAAATGCATATCCCTAATAGTTAGCATGCATGAAATACTACAAATCTATCTCATATATAATAACTGTGTCCTGAGGTCTTGGTCAAGACACACTGTTTTAGAGGATATGACAGATGGTGGCTTATGATAAATACATTCAAATCCATCAAATGTATAAATAACTTACAAGAAGGAAACCTTTCACAGAGAAAACCATCCTCTAGATTAGAACAAGTAGTTATGGTAAATTTCCAAGAGAATAGACTCTGAAGCACATCAGCAAATATTGATTCACTAAAAAATTGGTGGATGCCTAGAATGGTCACCCAGTAGAGGTGTTGAAATAAAGCCATACAGAATTCAAGAAAGAATGGAGTACTTGACTATTACATTCAGAACAAGCATCTTGGTGTCACAAACCATCTGCACATTCAGAAAATGATAGTGCAATCTTTTCTCTAAATATTGGCACCACATGATTGCTCCCTTCAAGATAGGTAGCCAGCAATTACTGTTTCTAGTGCCGTCAAGTAAGTGCTGACTCCTGGCAACCTAGCTGTCTCTGGGTTTTCTGGGCAAGGTATCATCAGAAGTAAATTGCCAGGCCTTTTTGTCAGAAGCAATGGAGGATAAAGTGGAAATCAAACCCTTAATCTTCTGGGCATTAAGCAGTTGCTCTAACCACTAAGTTACTCCTCTACTCATTAAAACCCTTTTTAAAGTCTGCCATTGTAGCTTCTGATTAAGAAAGATGATATTTTACTTTTTCATGATTTGTAGTACCAGGTGAGAACACCTGAAAAGTGGGCTACCCTCAGGGGCTGCTCAAGGCAATCTGCTGCCTGAGGTGAAGAATGAGATGGTGCTCCCCCCCCCCCTTAGAGGGGGCGGAGCTTTTTCAGAACTCCAATCAGGGATTGAACCAAACCAAAAAGCCAATTAGATTATATGGAGGGAATGCAAGATGTTTGCACACAGGGCCATACCAAGCTGCAATCGTGCCCTGTGTGACTTGCAGCTTTGGGGCGTGCCCCCTTCTCCCCCCCATACCTCCGTCCAGTGCTGCCTGCTCTTTCCCTGCTGCTGCCGCCCTCTGTTTTTTTTCACAGCGGCACTGGCAACAGAGAAAGAGCAGTCAGCGCTGGACAGAGGTATGGGGAGGAGGAGGGGGGCATGCGCCCGATCTGAAAGGCGCCGGCACTTTGAGCAGATCTGTCCTTCCCTGCTCTGACATTGCGTTGGAGGAGGGAGGGACCAGACCTGCTAAAAGTGCTGCGAAAAGGCTTGGGAGGCACATTTTGGCCGCCTGCTATTGTCCTGTCAGCAGCAGCAGGGCAACCTCAGACAGCCGAAATGCACCCCCCAAGCCTTTGCGCCCTGTGCGGCTGCACCACTTGCACAGGGCTAGATACGGTCCAGTTTGCACATCAAGGAACTAAAAGAGAGCAAGAACCAACAGCAAAGTTTATAAAACTAAATTATAGCTCACTTATTTTGTTGTTATATGTTGAAAAAAAAAAGCAAGAACCATAACGCAGTTTATATTTTGCATCCACAGTGGGTGCAGAGAACCAGGACATTCACCCACAGAACTCAATATTAAAAAAAAAAAAATCTGATTCTGATCATCTCACTAACAACAACAACCACTATTCTCCAGTACCAGGCATATTGTGAACTAATACAAAACCCTACAACAAAGAGCAAACCTACCATACCATACCATATCAGCACAAACTTCCAAAACTCGCATAAGGAGCCCATCCAAAAAAAGCATCACTGTAAATACTACAGTGGGCCCTGGAACATCCATACACCTATTTGAAAAGCTGAACAAGTCAAATTACTGCAGTACAGTATAGATTTTTATGTACAAACTCCATGTTATCAGAACACCTGGTCTCAGTCACACACTCACAACATCGACCCTCACCACGTACAGAATAAGTAACTATAATCTAAAGTAAAAGTAGTCAAAATTTAAACTGAAACCCCAAGAAGCCAGAGTCCACATGCAGTGCAACATGAGATAAATAAGAGATGCAGTTCCCCAATACAGTGTAAAATATAAAGATAGCACAAAGTCCAATCACTAAAATTAAATAAAATTATTTTTTCTACCTTTGTTGACTGACCAATTTATTCTGTGATCATGCTGTTCCCGATCTGAGGCTTCTGCTTTCCTGTCTTCTCTTAGCTCTCTTTCTGTGGTCTATGGTCAATCTCTTCTATTGTTTTCTTCACTTCTTTCCATCAGCCTATTTCCAGTCCCTGTAACCCTCCCCAGTATCAGCCCCTTTCCAGTCCTCCCTCCCAGTTCCTTCCAATGTCAACTTGCATTCCCATGACTGCCACTGGTGTCCATTCCCTTCCAGTCCCCCTCCTTCCCCACTGTCCAGCACCTTCTAGTCCAAATACCATGGCAGCCCCTCTCAGCATCCACTCCCTTCCAGTCCCATTCTCCCATCCCCTCACATCAGCCCATTTGTAGCCCTAGCCCCCAGTTTTCTTCCAAGGCCAGCAGCTCTATCCTCCCCTCCCACCATCAGCCTATTTCCAGTTGAAGCCCCCCCAACCAGCTCACTTGCAGTGCTAGTCCCCTCTCAACCCCATTACCAGTGCTAGCCTCCCCTAATCAGCCCTTTACCAGTCCTACTCCCCCCATCCACCCATTACCAGTGCTAGTCTCCACTAATCAGCCCACTTCCAGTCCTAGCCTCTCCGATCAGCTCATTTCCGATGCTAGTCCCCCTGTCCATTACCAGTCCTACCCCCCCATCAGCCTATTACCAGTCCCAACCCCCCCTTGATCAGTCCATTCCCAGTCCTAGCCCCCCGATCTGCCCATTACCAGTGCTAGCCCCCCCCATCAGCCCATAATAATAATTCTAACCCACACTGTCTCTCACCTCTTTCCAGTATTTATCCCCTGTCTATCCAGTGTGTCCCCATCTCTCTCCTTTGTCCAGCATTTTCCCCCATCTCTCCCCTTTGTCTAGTACTTGTCCCCTGTCTCCCCCTTTGTCCCCCATCTCTCACCTTTATCTCTCCTTGTCCTCCTCCTGTCCCTACTCCCTCCACCTGCACTCTTATCTGGCGGTGGCGGGGGCACTCTGACTGTTTTCATTTTAGATTTTGCTGCCACTGCCCTGCCTCTGCCTTCCAGCTGCAAAAAAAAAAAAAAAAAAAAAAAGTGGCGGGAAGGCAGAGGCAGGGGAGAGGCGGCAAAATCAAAAATGAAAACAACCGGAGTGCTGCTGCTGCACAAATCAGCCTGATGGCTTGCAGCGATCAGGCTGATTTGTTTGATGCCGGTTGTTCCTGCTGGATGTGAGGGAACCCTTGCCAGGTCCCTTGCCAGGTCCCTTCCAGCCCCCTCCTCCCTCCCTCCCTCTTTCCAACCATCCATCCATGTTAGCTCTCCCTCCCTCCATCCATGTCAGCCCTCCCTCCCTCCATCCAATCATGTCAGCCCCCTCCCTCCTTCCCTCAGTCCATGTCAGCTCCCCTCTCTCCCTCCCTCCATCCATGTCAGCCCCCTCCCTCCCTCCATCCATGTCAGTCCTCCCTCCCTCCCTCCCTCCCTCCCTCCAATCATGTCAGCCCCCTCCCTCCATCCATGTCAGCCCCCTCCCTCCATCCATATCAGCCCTCCCTCTCTCCAATCATGTCAGCCCCCCTCCCTCCATCCATCCAACCATGTCAGCCCCCCTCCCTCCATATTAGTCCCCTCCCTCCTTCCCTCTATCATCAGCCCCCTCCCTCCTTGTCAGCCCCCTCCCTCCATCCATCCACGTCAGCTCTCCCTCCCTCCATCCATCCATGTCAGCCCTCCCTCCCTCCCTCCCTTCCTCCATCCATCCATGTCAACCCTCCCTCCCTCCCTCCATCCATGTCAGCCCCCTCCCTCCCTCCCTCTATCCATGTCAGCTCCCCTCCCTCCATCCATGTCAGCCCCCTCCATCCATCCATATCAGCCCTCCCTTCCTCCATCCATCCAACTATGTCAGCTCCCTCCCTCCATCCATATCAGCCCCCCTCCCTCCCTATAGCCCCCTCCCTCCATCCATCCATGTCAACCCTCAATCCATGTCAGCTCCCCTCCCTCCCTCCCTCCATCCATATCAGCCCCCTCCCTCCATCCATCCATGTCAGCTCCCCCTCTCTTCATCCATCCATGTCAGCCCTCAATCCATGTCAGCTCCCCTCCCTCCCTCCATCCATCCAACCATGTCAGCCCTCCCTCCCCCTCCATCCAATCATGTCAGCCCCTCCTTCCCTCCCTCCATCCAATCATGTCAGCCCCCTGCCTCCTTGTCAGCCCCCTCCCTTCATCCATCCATCCATCCATGTCAGCTCTCCATCCATGTAAGTTCCCCTCCCTCCATCCATCCATCCAACCATGTCAGCCCCCTCCCTCCCTCCATCCAATCATGTCATCTCCCTCCATCCATCATGTCAGCCCCCCTCCCTCCCTCCATCCAATCATGTCAGCCCCTCCTTTCCTCCATCCAATCATGTCATCCCCCTCCCTCCATCCCTCCATGCCTGTCAGCCCCCTCCCTCCATCCATCCAATCATATCAGCCCTAACTCCCTCATCCATCCCTCCATATCAGCCCCCCTCCCTTCATCCATCTCAGCCCCCCTCCCTCCCTCCCCATGTCAGTCCCGTTGCAGGTTCCCTGCCCCTCCTCCACTCTCCCCATGTCCACCTCCTTCTTCTGCAGCCGCAGTTCCCTGTCTCTTAGGGAACCGCAGCTGTGCCTGTGAAGCCATTGCGGAGCCTTCCTGTCTCCCGACGTGTTCCATCCAGCATTGTCCTGCCTTCAAAGGAAGTTGTTTATCACTTCCTTTGGAGGTGGGACAATGCTGCACGGAGCCTGTCGAATCGAGAGACAGGAAGGCTCCGCCTCCCTTCTTCTGCAGCCATGGCTCCCTGCCTCTTAGGGAACCACAGCTGCAGAAGAAGGGAGGTGGCAGTAACTTGTGCGATGTTTTATTTTCATTTTTTTTAAACTTGAAGGCGAAGTGAAGCAGCTATTTTGGGTACATTTGCCGCCCTCAAAACTTTGCTGCTTGAGGCAGCTGCCTCACTTCGCCTCATTATAGAGCCGCCCCTGGCTATCCTATTCTACCAACTACTGGTCTTTGAAAAACTCAAGAAGCCAGAAAATATAATGAGCTTGAGTTTTGCAAAAATAAGCATAGCAAGATACCTCTATGAACCAAGGGAAGTTAGAGCTGGTCAGGAATGAAATAGAGTGTGTACAACTTGATCTATTGGGTATCAGCGAACTAAAATGGACTAGCAGTGGGAACCTTGCATCTGATGATCATGTGGTATGCTATGCTAGAAATGAAAGACAAAGAAGAAATGGTGTTGCATTTATAACTAAGAAGAAACTTGCAAGAACTGTAATGAAAATGCAATCAGTGAATGCTTAATTTCTATTCATCTATGCAGAATGCCCATCAGCACAACTATTATTCAGGTATATGCCACAACAGAAGCTACAGAAGAGGAAAACATTGATCAGTTCTGTGAACAAGTACACGCTGAAACTGACAGAACATGCAGACAGGATATCCTGATAGTCATAGGTGACTGGAACACAAAAGTTGGCAACAAAGAAGAAGGCAATGTGGCTGGAAAATATGGACTTGGCAACAGAAATGAAGCTGGAAAAAGACTGATAGAATTCTGCAAGAGCAATGATCTATCCATCTCAAAAACCTTCTTCTAGAAACACAAACAGTGACTGTACATATGGACTTTACCCAATGAATTGTACAAACATCAAATTGACTTCATCTGCACAAGTCAATGATGGAAAAGCTCAATATCATCAACAAAGACAAAACCTGGATCTGACTGTGGTACAGATCACCAACTACTAGTATGCAAACTAAAGCTAAAGTTGAAAAAGAGCAAACCACTCATGAATGTAGCAAAATATGATTGTGAGAATATACCACTGGAATTTAGAGATCCTCTTGCAAAATCAATTTTCTGCTTTGACTACAAATGACAGAGCATCAAAAGAGTTATGGGATGACATCAAGAAAGTTGTGCTCAAAGAAAGTGAGAAGTCTCTACAAAGGGTGAAAAAGCAAAAACAGCCTAAATAGATGACCGAAGAAACTGAAAATTGCTCAGAAACACAGAGAAACTAAAGCCAGAGGAGAAAGAGAATTGAATGTACCCTACGCTCTATCATTTGATTTTCTATGCAATTCATGCTATGGTGCTGGAATCAATGAGGAAGTTTCAAACTAGCGGGTCTCAGACTTACAATGGCATGAAGTTTTAGGGTTTATTGCTACCCTTAATAGCATGCCTGTTCGCATCAATGACCCTTTTGTACTTCCATTCTTTTAACTCTTCTTTAAGTATCCAGCTACTGGGTGCTCAAAATAGTTTCTAAAATTATGTTTCTTAATTCACACTACTAAAAAATGTTGTAGACATTCCATTAAGTCAAAAAAAATTTGCTAAAATGCTTTGAATTGTCTACTTAGCTCGCTGTGTTGTAGATGTTCATCATCATACGATAATCAATTCTGTTGAAGTTAAAGTTGAAAGTCCCGACGCTATTGTTTGACGTGCCTCTGCGTTTCTCCAGTCCGGTTCTTCAGGGGACTATCGAAATGTTATTACTGACTTTAGTGATGCTGCCCACGTAGAATAAACAGACCAGTGGTTCCTCACAGAACTCCTTCTCTCGATCTGAAAAAACACCGCGCATGCAGATCGAGAGAAGGAGTTCTGTGAGGAACCACTGGTCTGTTTATTCTACGTGGGCAGCATCACTAAAGTCAGTAATAACATTTAGATAGTCCCCTGAAGAACCGGACTGGAGAAATGCAGAGGCGCGTCAAACAATAGCGTCGGGACTTTCAACTTTAACTTCAACAGAATTGATTATCGTATGATGATGAACATCTACAACACAGAGAGCTAAGTAGACAATTCAAAGCATTTTAGCAAATTTTTTTTGACTTAATGGAATGTCTACAACATTTTTTAGTAGTGTGAATTAAGAAACATAATTTTAGAAACTATTTTGAGCACCCAGTAGCTGGATACTTAAAGAAGAGTTAAAAGAATGGAAGTACAAAAGGGTCGTTGATGTGAACAGGCATGCTATTAAGGGTAGCAATAAACCCTAAAACTTCATGCCATTGTAAGTCTGAGACCCGCTAGTTTGAAACTTCCTTATTAATCCCAGCACCATAGCATGAATTGCATAGAAAATCAAATGATAGAGCGTAGGGTACATTCAATTTTCTAGTTTTAAGATCGCTCTGACACAAGACCAACTTGAATTGTTATGACACACAAAGAGGAGAAAGAGAAGCAATCACAGAACTCAACAGAGATTTCAAAAGTGCAGCAAGATGAGACAAGGAGAAGTAATACAATGACACCTGGAAGGAAATATAATCAGAAAATATTAGGGGAAGAACAAGATCAACTTTTCTAAAGCTACAAGAGTTAAAGAGAAAATTCCAGCCTTCAATTGGAATGCTACAAGATGCTCAAGGATCCATTTTGAATGATACTGAGAAGATCAAAAAAAGGTGGAAAGAATACAGAGAGTTATAATACCATAAAAATAAAGTGGACCAACAGCCATTTCAACCTGAATCTTATGCTCAGGAACCATTGGTGAGGAAAGAAGAAGTTGAAGCAGCATTGAAAGAATTGTGAAAGAACAAAGCACTGGGCATTGATGGCATTCCCATTGAAGTATTACAGCAATCGGATGTGACTATTACCATACTTACAAGAATCTGCCAAGAAATTTGGAAGATAACATCATGGCCAACTGACTGGAAAAGTTCTGTGTTTATACCAATAATGAAGAAAGGTGATCCAAATGACTGTGGAAATTATCACACAATCTCTCTGATTCCACATGCCAGCAAGATTCTACTCAATATAATTCAGTAGAGACTACAACACCACCTGGAACAAGGACTGCCTGAAGTGCAAGGATTCAGGAAAGGTCAAGGAACGAGAGACATCATCGCAGATGTGAGATGGATGCTTGAAAAAAACAAAAGAATGCTAAAAAGCTATCTATATGTGTTTTATTGACTACATCAAGACTTTTGACTGTGTAAACCATGAGAAACTCTGGAAGCATGGGTATACCAGAGCACTTGCTAGTTCTCTTGCACAACCTTTACATTGATCAAGAAGCAACAGTTTGAACTAGACAAAGAGAAACAGAATGGTTTAAAATCAGCAAAGGTGTACGACAAGGCTGCATACGTTCCCTCTACCTGTTTAATGTATATGCAGAACAAATCATCAGAGAGGCAGGAATGTATGAAAACAATCAAGGTGTGAAGATTGGTGGAAGACTCATCAACAACCCTCGTTATGCTGATGATGCCACAATTCCGGCTGAAAGTGAAAATAATCAGAAACATTTGCTTCTCAAGATCAAGGAACATAGTTTTAAAATGGGCTTGTACCTTAGCATAAAGAAGTTTTGTGACAACTGGTAAAATCAATAAGTTAATCATTGATGGAGAAGAAATTGAAATAGTGGGCAACTTTATCCTGCTTGGATCAATAATCAATAGAAAAATGACAAGCAATCAAGAAATCCAACAATGCACTGCTTTTGGCAGAATGGCTATGAAGGACCTAGACAAGATTCTCAAGAGCAGAAATGTCTCTGCCATGCTATTTTCAACAACATAAAATGGTTGTAAAAGTTGGACAGTGAAAAAGATGCAAGGAAGAAAATTGATGCCTTTGAATTATGATGCCGGTGAAGAATATTGTGTATACCATGGACAGCCCAAAGAACAAACCAATCAGTACTAGAGGAGACCAAACCTAAGCTTTATTTAGAAGCTCAGATGACAAGACTTTGACTTTAAACACACCATGCAAAGAGAGAGATCATTAGAGAATGACATCATGCTTGGCAAGGTTGAAGGTCAACGCAAAAGAGGAAGGCAAGCAATGAGATGGATCGCTACAATAATAGCAGCTATGGATGCCACTCTATCAACAATGAGCCACGTGATTGAAGACTGAGCACAGTTTAGGACAACTATCCAGAGGATTGTCATGAATCGTCACTGACTCAATGGCATTTAACAACAACAACAACCAGGGAACTCCCATCAGAGGATCAACATTTCTCTCAGCTCCTTAGATAATTCAAGTGAATTTTACCTAAAAAAGGTGTCAGTACTCATATGCATAGTGATTCCACCCTTCCAAACCAAATGTAATCAATCAACATCAGAAAAGGCCTTCACGCTATTTGCATCCACCATGTAGAACTCATTACTGCCGAAATACGTTCGACCAATATTGTAGCAGAGTTCCAGCACAAACTAAAGACTCTCCTCTTCACAGAGCATTATGGATCTTACATGCAAACCTCGTATGAAGCATTGTAATGATACCTTCTTCTATATATTCTCCATTTAATCCCATCCCCCTGCATTTCATTGCACCCATACTGTACATACATTAATGCAATGCAAATAATCATTTTCCTGTAATCTCATGTTTTCCTAATGTACCCCCTGTTCTTGTTATTCTCCAGTTCCATGTAAAACATTTATGCAGTTGAGTTAACTGTAAACCGCTATGACTTGTAGATAAAGAGGTATAAAAATAAGGTGCTAAATAAATAAAAATATGCAGGGCTTTTTCATTAACACATGAGGAACAATGGCCAATTTTAGTAGGTAAAGAAAAAGATGCTTGTACTCGGTAAAAGTACTGGATAACTCCCTAATGCCAGAGCTGTCATGGATTACTTATGCCCCTAGAAACGTAGCAAGGTTGTTTGGGATATACAGATCCTAAGGCTTGGCTATCCATGAGGCTCTTTGACTCAGCCATATTCCTCCATTTTCACTTGCAGCTCTTCCTTCTGACTTGGCTCAACGGGCTGTCTCTCATTCTGTACCAGTGCTGTCTTCAGCCTCCTCCTTTATCAGACTCCAGAATATTTTCTTGGTGTGCAAACTAGGTGAGAATGGCCTCCTCCCTTTTATAACACTATTAATCAGTGTTTTCTGCAGGCACCTAAGAAGAAGAAAGTGGCCATTTCTCTCTGGTATGAGCTCCAAAGATGGAGAAAAATTTGGGGAGTAAAAACAAAATTCCATGTAAGTGGTTGTGCAAGTCTGTATGCTTTAGAGAGTAGTATAGAGCTTTCCATATCAGGCAGAATTACCGATTTGCAAAATGAATAATGTTACAAGGAGGCTTTGCAACAGTGGGTACAGGGAGGCTTGTGAAGATCAAGTGAAGGATGGATGGCTGCAAAGTACAGGTAGAACCTGGAGGAAAACCTGTTCCAGACTTCAGTAGAGTGGGGTCACCTTACATGGCTATGGAACATTTTTACACCAGTGGTTCAGCCTGCATTTATATGGTTAAAGTGCCACATAAATAATAGGGAGGATAGTTTTCAAAAGCATTTCTTCTGGTAAAGCAGTGCTTTAAGCACATAAATAGGCTTGAAATTGTCCTCTTAATATGTAGGTAAATGTACCTGCATAAAGACGGTATGCATTAGAAAAATGTAGTTAGTTTTCATTTTTTTCACAAATGTTTCTTGATTTATGCATATTTCTACAGTTTGTTGCACAGATTATTTTTAACAGGGAATTTTTAGCTTACACTAAATTAATTTAACACCGCACTAACTGATGAATTAAGGCTCACTAAGGGGCATGTTTACTAAAGTGTGGTAACATATGTTTTAGCATGTGTTAAAGCCCGTGCTAAATGTTACTGAAAGCAGCCAACATGGTGAAAGGACCCTCGGATTTGGGATGATTTCAGATCTGTTCTGCCTTGAGATACTCATAAATAACTAGTTTGTATGTCATCAAATGTTTCTTGGTCTGACCTGTGTCCAGTGGCCTTCTTAAGTTTGGGTGGCAAGATGATTGAGACCACAATTAGTTCTATTGTTACTGCTTCTCTTCAGAAAGGTTATGTCACCCCTATTTTGATGGGACCTTCTATGGACCCTATGAGGTTGGAAAGCTACCTGTCCATTGCAAATTTTCCTTTTGGTAAAGTTGATGGGGAAGGCTGTAAAGAATTGCTTGGCTTGTTAGATGCACATCATGTTCTAGATGATCAGCAGATGGAAATCCAGTGTTTAATAGTACCAAGACCCTCCTTGTAGTTTTGGCAGAATGCATCCATACCTTGCTGGACAGAGATCATTGGGGTCTTTTGTTGTTATTGGATGTCTCTGCAGAATTTGACATGGTAAGCTATGAGATACTGCTGTATTGTCTGGTCATGTTGAGGATTGGTCAATAAGGCTTTCCAGTGGTTTGTTTCTTACCTGCAAGAAAGACAGCAAGTAGTTTCCCTGGTAAGAGATATGTCCCTCCTAGTCCTTGTTGTGCAGGGTATCCAGCTGGGCTCTGTGCTCTCCCTGTACTGTATTTGCTCAATCTATTTTTGCATCCTTTAGGTTGAACTATGCAGGCTGCTAAATATAAGAACATAAAGAATCTAAGAAAGGCCTTATTGGGTCAGATCAAGGTCCATCAAGCCCAATATCCTGTTTCCAACAGTGGCCAATCCAGGTCACAAGTACCTGGCAAAAGGTACACAAGTTCCACAATGCGTGTCCTGGGGGCAAGCAGTGGATATCCTGGGTCCTCTTTAATAATGGTTTATGGAACTTTCCTCCAGGAACTTATCCAAATCCTTTTTAAACTCAGCTACACTAACAGCTTTTAATACATCCTCCGATAACGAATACCACAGTTTGATTACACATTGAGTGAAAAAATATTTTCTCTTATTAGTCTTAAATGGATTACATTGTAGCTTCATTGCATGTCCCCTATTCTTTCTACTTTTTAATGAGGTAAACAACCGATTTACATGTATCCGTTCCACTCCATTCATTATTTTATAGACCACTATCATACCTCCCCTTAGCCATCTTTTTTCCAAGTTGAAGAGCCCTGACCTTTTAAGCCTTTCCTCATAGGGGTATCCTCCCATTCTCTTTGCCATTTTTATGGCTCTTCTCTGTATCTTTTCTGATTCTGCTATATCATTTTTAAGATGTGGCGACCAGAATTGCATACAACATTTAAGGTGCAGTCATACCATGGAATGACAGAGAAGCATTATAATTTCCTTGGTTTTATTCTCCATTCCTTTCCTTATGATTCCTAGCATTCTATTTGCTTTCTTGGCCACCACTGTACTCTGGGCAGAGGGTTTCAATGTATTTTCCAAAATGACACCAAAATCTTTTTTTTGGGAGGTGGATCCTAATGTGAAACTTTGCATTGTGTAACCATAGTTTGGGTTGGTCTTTACTAGTTATATAACTGCACTTGTCCACATTAAATTTCATCTGCCATTTCGACAGCCAGTCTTCCAATTTATCAAGGTCCTCTTACAATTTTGTGTTTTAACAATTTTGTGTCATGTGAAAATTTAATCACCTCACTCATTATTCCTATTTCCAGGTCATTTATGCATATGTTAAAAAGTACTTTGGAAGATTGTGTTAAATATTATGGTGTTATGTATTTTGTATTTGTAAACCACAAAGAGAGGATATAAGTTTTGTGCTAAATATTATGGTGTTGTGTATTTTGTATTTGTAAACCACAAAGAGAGGATATAATTTTTGTGGTCAACAAATAGTATTAAATCAATAAATAAAATACTGTGCTAATTGCTTAGCACATGATGGGACAGAGACTGAATGGGTTAAGGGCAGAAAATGGGTGTGGACTGCACATTGTGGCCAGTATGCAGTATTTACTGCGTGCTGCCAATTTTGCAGTTAATGTGGGTGCACCTAATGCCTCCTCTAAAAGTTAAGGAACTTTTCAGTATGGCAAATATAGAGAACGTGTTGGCCACACCTACAACAGTTGGTGCATGGCCTTTGTACATACCATGAGTTACTGTTTACTTCTAATATGCAGTAAGTACATAAACTTATCACACTTTAGTAAACATGCCTGAAGTCGATTAGTAGGTGTCAAATCAATTTAGCCCACACTAAATTTTTTAAGGCACACTTAGAAACCAAATAAGCTATGAATGCAAATCCCTAGTGTGTATATAAATCTACCATAACTAAGTTGAAGCATTCCAAAGTGCGGGATTGGGGTGGTTAGTGTTTATGTTGGAAAAGGAGGTGGAGTAGCCTTGTATGTCAAAAGCAATATTAAAGCTACTGAAATGCAAGGAACATGGGGAAAATAAGAAGCGCTCTGGATTGCGTTGGAAAGAGGAGATGGCACTGTCATCCATATTGCTGTAGTCTACAGACCTCCGATTCAAATTGAAGAGAGAGATAACGAATTGATTAAAGATATTGCCAAGATAGCAGCAAAGGGGGAAGCGATCATATTGGGTGACTTTAATCTACCTGATGTGGATTGGATTACTCCTTCTGCACATCTGGAAAGAAGCAAAAAGATTGTGGATGCTCTCCAAGATGCATTATTTAGACAAATGGTGATGGAACCAACCAGGGAAAGCTCAACGCTGGATGTAGTGCTCACCAACAGTGATAGTGTGTCGAATGTCTACGTGAGTGCCCCTGTGAACAACAGCGACCATCAAACGGTGTGGTTTGAGATAAAAGCCATGGTACAGGCCAATCATAGCAAGCTCAAAGTCCTAAACTTCAAATACACTGACTTCAATAAAATGGCAGAGTACTTAAAGGAGGAGATGACGGGGTGGAAGGAGATAAAGGAAGTGGAATTGCAATGTGCTAAACTAAAGAAGACAATAAATGGGCAACAGATAAATATGTAGGAAAAGTAAATAAAAACAAGAGGAGAAGGAAACCTATTTGGTTTTCCAAAGAGGTGGCTGCTCAAATCAAGGCAAAAAACACAACTTTCACAAAATTCAAAAGCTTTCAAACAGAAGACCAAAGAAATGAATACAGGATCCAACTCATAGAGTCTAAAAGAGTAATAAGGATAGCAAAATCAAAGGCAGAGGGAAGGATGACTAAAGATGTTAAGGGTAGCAGCAAACCTTTCTTCAGGTATATTCGGGAAAGGAAGAAGATCAGAGTTGGAATTTCAGGACTCAGAAGTGCTGGGAAAGGACTCATGGAAAGTGACACTGAAAAAGCGGAATTGCTAAACAAATACTTCTGCTCTGTTTTTACTAAAGAAGATCCTGGAGATGGACCAGCTGTGACTCCCAAATATAAAAATGGGAATGAAGTAGATACAACACCATTCACAGAAGACGAGGTGTTAGAACAACTTGCTAAACTGAAAGTGGACAAAGCCATGCGACCGGATGGGATACATCCTAGGATACTGAAAGAGCTCAGAGAGGTTCTTGCAGGACCGTTAAAGGATGTCTTCAACAGATCCTTGGAAACAGGAGAGGTTCCTCAGGACTGGAGAATGGCTGATGTCGTACCTCTACACAAAAGTGGTGACAGGAAAGAAGTGTCAAACTACAGGCCCGTGAGCCTTACCTCGGTGGCGGGAAAAGTAATGGAGGCGCTCCTGAAAGAGCGAATAGTGAACTTTCTCAAAACTAACAGGATGCAAGATCCGAGGCAACATGGTTTTACCGGAGGACGGTCTTGCCAAACAAATCTGATTGAGTTCTTTGACTGGGTGACCAAGGAACTAGATCAGGGGCATGCGATGGATGTCATCTACCTGGATTTCAGCAAAGCCTTTGATACTGTTCCTCATAGGAGGCTTGTCAACAAACTCAGTAGCTTGGGGATGGGTCCCAAGATGGTAAACTGGATTAGAAATTGGTTGACTGACAGACGACAGAAGGTGATTGTACATGGAGCTCACTCGGATGAGAGGAAGGTAATTAGCGGGGTGCCCCAGGGTTCGGTCCTGGGTCCAGCACTGTTCAATGTATTTGTGAGTGATATTGCTGAAGGACTGAATGGAAAAGTCTGTCTTTTTGCAGACGACACAAAAATTTGCAACAGAGTGGACTCCCCAAGGGAGTGGTTAACATGAGGAAAGTTCTAAAAAAGCTGGAAGACTGGTCTAATGCCTGGCAACTACGATTTAATGTGAAAAAGTGCAGTGTCATGCACTTGGGTAGCAGAAATCCAAGGGAAATGAACGTGATAGGGGGCGAGAGGTTGGTATGCACGGTTCAGGAGAAAGACCTTGGTGTGATTATCTCTGATGATCTCAAGGTGGCAAAACAGTGCGACAAGGCGGTGGCAAAAGCCAGGAGGATGTTGGGCTGCATACAGAGAGGGATTACCAGCAGAAAGGAAGAGGTACTTATGCCACTGTAAAAGTCACTGGTGAGGCCTCACATGTTATACTGTGTTCAGTTTTGGAGACCATATCTTGCAAAAGATGTAAAAAGACTGGAAATGGTTCAGAGGAAAGTGACCAAAATGATTTGGAGCCTGTGTCAGAAGCCTTATGAGAAGAGACTTGAAGACCTAAATATGTACACTTTGGAGGAGAGGAGGGACAGGGGAGATATGATTCAGACCTTTAAATACTTAAAGAGAAATGATGAACAAACAATCCTCTTCCAAAGACGGGGAAGCTGTAAAACTAGAGGGCATAACATGAAGCTGCAAGGTGGTAAATTGAAAGGCAATATCAGGAAATATTTTTTCACTGAAAGGGTGGTGGATGCTTGGAATGCCCTCCCGAAGGAAGTGGTGGGGGCAAACATGGTGACGGAATTCAAAACAGCATGGGACAAACACAGTGAATCCCTTTACAGCAATAGGATAAAAACAAAATAAACGGTACCATCTAACTTCTGAACCATCTAACGTCTCAACAAATAGGGGTGTCCTACATGGAGTGGTGGGTTTACCCCTAAACAAAGACATGGGGAGGGGTGGCCTGCACAGAGTGACAGGTGCACCTACTCTTGCCATCTTGCTGGGCAGACTAGATGGACCATGCTGGTCTTTATCTGCCGTCATTTACTATGTTACTATGTTACTATGTTCAGACATTAGCAAACATATGTGCATGCACATAAATTTACTCAATAAATTTTTGTGTGGCCAAATATCCACAAAGGTTTAGGTGGTTATTCGTGCCTACCCCTGCTGCATCTAACCTCCCTGCCGGTTGTGCGGGGAAATTAGATGGGGGCAGGGAAAGGGCGGCTCGGGGCGGAGTCTGGGCAGGTGGTGGACAGAATAACTTACCTGTACAAGTCACCGGCCCTGGACATACAGGGCTGATTCTAATGCTAGCCCTGTACGTCCAGGGCCGGCAACTTGTACAGGAAAGTTATTCCACCTCTGAGGTGGAATAACTTCTCTGTACATCCAGGATCGGTGGCCCAGGCTTCAGATGGGGCAGGGGGGCCTGAAGACTTTCCTCGCAGCCCGACGCTGACCTTAGGAGGCCAGATCGGAGGTCGGGCCGTGGGGAATGCAGTGTTGGATTCCAGTGGCCAGCATCGCAACTCTTCAATGGAGTCATGATGCCATGGCAACATGACGCTATGGTGCCGCAGCTCCATTGAAGAGCCTTGACTGAGTTAGCCGGGAAGGTCCTGTATGTGCAGGTTAGGCTGAATCATAGTCCTGGCCTGCACGTTCAGGACTGTTCGCGATTCTGATCTCATGGGGCTAGATGCACCCTGTGGGATCAGAATCGCGATCCGATCTCTATATCCTCCTCAGATCAGATGTACAGAGGGGATCTACATCTGGAATGGAATGATCCTGTTAGTGAATCAGCTCCCAAATCTAGAGAAACTGAATGTTTGTCAAAGTTTCCTTTAATCTTATTCCTATGAAAAAAATAGATTAGAATTCATCAGTTTTGCTGGATTAAATGTTCATTCAGTAATTGCAGTGGACAGTATGCTTACAGGGTAGAAGAATTAAATTAAAAGGAAGGAAAGGTACAAAAAATATAGTGTCAAAATTAGAAAATGTTTCATCAGATCCTGATGTTCATGCAGTAATGAGCCTGTCAAGAGATAATAATATTTTAGGAAAAGGAATGATTGGATAAGTCATTTTATTTATTAACTGTTACCCTAAAATATCAATTTTGTCTTATTATTATGGAACGGGTAAGGACCGGAAAGGATGCCTGACATGAAGAATTAACACATGGATTGTAGCAGTAACAGGCTTTAAATGCATGCAATTCCTGCAAAGGCCATCATAACATGGCTAATACTTGATTCCTATGGTATTCACCAACTTTGAAGGAAGTAAAACCTGATTGCCATAGTAAAAGTATCTATCTAGTTAAGGTACATACTGAACTATTTTTGCTACTGATGTTTAATTATCTCTAATCTCTATGCAGATCATATGATCATTCTGTGCTATACAATTCTGAAAATCTACAATTATTTAACTTGAAGCAATGATGCATCACATCATTTCTATGGCCTTCAAATGACAGCGAAAGAAATTTCACAGTTGTCTTGATGTCAAAAATCAAATAAACACATGATGGTGTTAGACATTTGGAAGCCACATATCACAAACATATCGGGGATTTCATGTTAGCATATATCTGCATGTGCTGCTTCTTTGTTGATGTTACAGTTCAGTTTCTGATAGTGAAACACATATTTAGAAGTGTTATACTATTGGAATTGAACAGGAAAAACAAATTTTGAAAATGTAGACCAGCATGTTTTCAAAGCAGGATACAGGAGTACTGCTTTGAACGTCTCACAAAATATAGTGAATATTTGTGCTGAATACAGATAAGTATTTGTTAACACACATTTAGCAGGTTCTTTTTCTAAAGCCCGCCAAGGTTTTCCACTTAACGTGCATTACAAAGAAACATTAACTGCAAAGCTTCCACTTTAGCTGTCGGGAGCATGTCCAGCATATTTCTGGCAGTTAACGTGCAAACAAGTACCTTAAGAAGCAAACTGAAAATGTTTTGCCTATGCACATATCTTGTGCTGAATATCAAACACTAGTGGCTCAACTTATCCAAAAATCTCTTTGGTCCATTAAAGGTATTCATCTGAAAAAAACCCCTTATTACAACTATCAGAAAAACAGATATGTAGAGAAATTCTGCGAAATATTGAAAATAGTAAGAGTCTGAAATAAACAATTGGAGTGTGCAGGAGTTAAAATCACTACTGTACTGTGGACTCATGCCCACATTGACCCCTTTTCCCTACCTTCCGTCAATAAAAACTTACACCACCGTAAAAACCCAGAGAAAGGGAAAATCATAGGCAGAAGGAGAAAACCCTTTCCAAACACATTCTTCTTTTTATTAAATCACACTTAGTACACTCTCATGCAATTATACAGTGATCGCACATTATCTGAATTCACAATCACAGTACCTGAATATTCAAATTATTGTACTTAATATCAAAACTAGCAATGTTCAATCATTCTATTGTGGCCAACACAGACGCTAACAGAGCAATGGCGCATCTTTGCCCACACACGCCACTCATGCCTTGAAAAAGAATATTATATAGTAGACTAATGTATCTTGGGCTAGAACCTAAGTAAATTGAGTGATTCTACTCCCTTCTGATATAACTTGAAGGATTAACTATCAATCACCTGATTTTGGAAGATGATTGGTAGGGAGCTCCATGCGGCGCTCTTTATGGATGCATGCGTGGCATGTTTGGGCAAAGACGTGCCATTGCTGTCTTAGCGTCTGTTGGATTAAGTGAGAGAGTGTGAAAGAGTTGTGGTGACTTATGATATGGGTGAGGATCTATGTTTGGAAGATACAAAGTGAGATGTATGTGGATTCCTGCCTTATGTATGCATCTTTTTTGATCTGTTATGATGAACATGATTGAGGATGGTGTTTGTAGCACACTCTCATTCAATGTACTGTCCAGAGGACATATTGGGACAGTAGAGTGGGGTTTTAGTAAATAGGATACTGTTGATCACAATGTGGGTATTTGTATTTTGATGCGCTGAAATTTCAAAGACTGTGCAACAGTGTGGATTATAGATGGATAATCCCTGAGGCAGCTGTATCAGCGAAACGGGACCCATTGGCGTGGGGTCTGAAGATAGTAAAGTACCACATCAATTGCTGGGATATACTGCACATAAAAATGATAAGGATAAAAAAAGGATAAAAAAAAAAAAGAACATTGCTGGTTTTTGACATCATGCATAGTTTTCCATGTTGAGGTCATACTTGAATACTGGAATTTTGTCCCGAGGCCATAATAGAATGATTGAACATTGCCAGTTTTCATACTGAGTACAATATTTTAAATATTCAGGTACTGTGATTGTGAATTCAAATAACGGTGAGAAGGATGGGCCTATTACGACCCATTTCTGGACTGCGGGAACAAAATGTTACCGCAGTACATGGAATTGGGCCTGAGGACAGCCCGGCATGCCCCTGTCTGCCTGTGGGGGCATCTTCCCTGCAGACCTCTCTGTCTGCCGTGGCTCGGCCCCCCTCTTCCCTGCCGCTTGACCCACGGTTGGTCAGCCAGGTCATGGATCAGGCAGTAGGGACCCCCTGCACCTGGGCCTGATCACTGGGTCGGTGCTGCTTATTCGACCTTTGAGGTGGAATAAGCAGCACGTCCCCTTTGACCCAGCAGGACATACATGGCCATGACCTGAATTGGCCCTGTACTCCTGCTGGTCTGGCCCACCCCAACTCCACCCAGATCCTGTCCCCTTCCACCCCTCTGCCAGCTCTCCCCATCCTGCTGCTCAGGATGTATTGGGAGAGCCATAGGGGGCAGGATCTGGGCGGAGCAGGGGTGGTCTCAGAATCAGGCCCATAGTGTATGATCATTGAATTATTGCATGAGAGTGTACTAAGTGTGAATTAATAATAAGAAGAATTTATTTGGAAAGAGTTTTCTCTCTCTGTGTTGGATAAAAACTTATAGACATGATTATCTGTAAGCAGATAAGGTTTATTCCATTTAATATACTGCCTTTAACAAAACAGCAAGATGAGAAAGAGAAAAGGAACTAAATAGAAAAGATAGCATAGGTAGTCAGCAAAGAGTATTAGTCACATAAAAGTACTCAAAAACAATTAAATATAAAATTAAAAAGTAGTACAATACAAAAAAGTAATTTAAAACAAAAGTAAAAAAAAATCACAAACAAAACACTGCAAACAGGGCCCTGAGAGCAAGCACATGGGATGTTAGCATGATCTGTATGTCATAACTGGCGATAAAGTAGGTGTACTTAAAGCTACCTTAAGAGATAGCATTAAGTGCAGTCATGTGACTGGCAGTCTGGTAACATGGCATTGGCCATGCCCTTTAAAAAAAATGGCAGTCGTGGAGGTGCAAGCCAATCCCTCCCCAATCCGACCATCCTTCTGATCAGCATCTGCCCAAACTGAAGTACCACTGGACAGTAATCCCCCCTATCAATGAATCCCCTCCAACAACATCAGCACCTCCCCTGTAGAAAGCATCAACATACCCCAAGAAAAACTCCCCCAAGGAAAGTCCCCAACAAAACCCAACCTTCCCTGTACCCACCGACCATCCACCTGGACTCACCCAGAGGTTTCCCTGGTTTGTAATGTAATGAGGCAGGAGCAGTCCCCCTATACTTCTGGATCTGGAGTCACTGGGGTTCAAAATGGTGGCTATGATCCCCAGTGGTAGTCTCGCAGTACTGCCACTAGGGACCAATCTTCCATTTAAGAAGCAATTGCCAGTTGAATCCTAGCAGTTCCAGGATAGGATTAGCGGGGGACCACTCCTGCCCAGTGCACTAGATACCAGGAAAATCCCTAGGTGAGCTCCAGAGGACATCAGAGGGATGGGAGAATGGTAAGGGTATATCACTGGGGGGGGGGGGGGGGCTTTTCTGGGGGATTCTCTTTTGGAGGGGTCGTGATCATGGAGGTGGGGATGCTGTCCATAGGGGAATGCTGATTTGGCAGGATGGGGATGCTGTTGGGGAGTATCTTAATTGAGGGAGAAACTGTTTGGGAGGATCTTCAGTTTTGAGGGGCAATGGTCATAGGAGGATAAAACGGAGCGATTGGCTTGGACCACCATGGCCACTTTTAGAAAAAAATGTAATTTTGTGCTGGGTGTCTTCATTCTATGCTTTGTTACCTGCCCTGGCATGTAATGTAGGCCCATTTAGTAAGATGCCGATTCAGAGAAATATGTGCAGGATCAACAAAAATTCACAACCAGTACATGTCCCCACCGTAGACGGTATTCCATGCACACATGCAAGCACGTACATGCACATTACAGAATATGGCGCAAAACATCTCCGTCTTTTCACGTATATGGCACAACACAGGCTGCCGCAGATTGCACATATAAAAGGTGAAAGCATGTACCCTCGCAAAACATGCACACTGCTATGCAAGCAATGTATACTGCCCATTTACGCAGGATAACAATTCTGTCACCACCGCCCATGTGCGGATGTTGATGTCCGTTCACATGAAAGTCTGAAAATGTGCCCACCAGCACTGTGGCCCATGTGTGACAGGAACAGGATGGAGTGATGACCCCCCTGCCCCAGCAAGTCCCATACAGGAGTTCATAAAATGTCAGCACGCCAGGTTAACTTCTCGGAGGCTGAGACTTGTCTGCTCTGCAGGCTAGTTATAGAAAATGAGGAGGCCCTGATACCCATGGGGCACAGATGGCCAGCCCTAGCTGCATCACGCAGTGGCTGGGAACATATCAGGACCACCCTAGCACAGTATGTAGGTCAAAGCAGAAAGGCATGTGAGTGACAAAGAGGGGCAGGAAGGGGGGGGGGAGGCATGTGGAGTGACAAGAACTGTGCAGAGAGCCAGGAGGGCAGCCTCAAAGCAAAAGGCCAAAATGATCAAGGGCCAGCTGAACCCAAAGAGTGTGCATACAATTACACCACACCACACCACCAAATGTCTGCATACACACAACAGGGCCTGCAACAGGAAACATGCAAACAGAAACACTGCCCAAGAGAAAAGCATGGAGGCAGTGCAGACACAAAGGACAAATGAGTCAACAGAGAAACAGGCACACACACACACACACACACACACACACACAACAATGTAAAATGGTAAACTGGAACAATCCCTGAGAAACAGAAACAGAAAACAGAAACAACATAGAGAAACACACGAACCACTCCACACATGTGTAAAACAAGTGGCAAATGCACAAATACAAAGGAAAATACAGTGTTACTTCCAAGAATCTTTTGTTAATCAAGAACAGACACATGAATAGTTGAGGAAAGGTGAATTGAAACCGAAGGATGAAAGATTGATAATTTCAGCCCAGGACAGTAGATTATGGATGAGATGGTTTACGGTGAGTGTTGAAAAAACTGTCATATGCTGATTCTGTAAGAATGAACTGGAAAGAGTGACTCACCTTATAACAGTCTGTGAAGTTCTGATGGTGGAAAATTTCTATACAGAAAGGCACAACAAAACAGCACACCTCCTCCACTGGAAACTCTGTAAACACTACAACATCACTGTCCCTGAAAAGCACTGGGATCATGACCCTAAGAGAATAACAGAGAATGAAGAAGTTATGATCACCTGGGATATTCCCATTCTGAAGGATAAGAAACTGGATGCCAGGAAACCTGACATATTGGTAAAGGAGAAGAATACCAGAACGGCATTGATAATAGAAGTGTTCGTACCGAGTGGTTATTCTGTGACTAGCATGGAGAGGTAGAAGATCCTGAAGTACCAATGCAGTCAGAGACAAAGAAACTGGCAGAAAGATCTGGAAATATTTCCCATTGTACTGGTAGCCACAGGCTTGTTAAAGAAGAATTTCCAAGCACTTCTTGACAAACTGCCCATACTTGTTACATCTTCCGAACTCAAACAGGAGGCTCTCTTTGGCACGATACAAGTATTATGCTGAGCATTAGCAGTAAATTTGAAAGACTAAGATCATACTCCACATACCCTGGCTTAGAAGTGAGGTTCATGATTTCCATAGTATGCGCAAACTATTTCATTTGGAAAAACTACCTTATGTAACAGTGCAGCAACATGGCCAATCATGTAAGCCAAATCACTGCAGAGTGCCACACAAACATGGAAACACAATATCGATATCCACGACCACCAAAAATAGAGGGAAAACCATGCATGAATGAGCACAATCAAATGCAAACAGTCTAACAATATATGAATCTACAAATTCTGGACCTATCAAGATGAGGAACAAACCCCTACACCTGATATCCAGTTGAATCATAATGTTGTAATAAGGAAACAGCCAACCTGCCATTTGAAAACCCACCATTTCTGGTTTGCAAACCAACAATCAAAATGTACCACTGTAATGCCCACCCCAGAAAGGAATCCATGGTGAAGCACAGAAACATGCTAATGCGCAGCCAACACAACAAGGGGAACAAGTGGGATTTGAACCCCAGACCCATGGCTCCCCAAGACAGTACCCAAAACACCACAACACACTTCCCCTCCAACCCAATAGACAGGTGAAAGGAAGCAGCCACATGTGCATAGCAAATGGCAGAGATGGCCAGTGATATGGGACAACTAGCATGAAACCTAGCCATGCAAGCAGAAAGGTGCACTGACCTGCGGGACAGTGCACTGAAAGAACACACAGAGAAAGCCACAGAAATCCAAAGCAAATACAGCAGGTGGGTATTGAATCGCAGATCCCTGTTTCCCAAAGCCAGTGCCCAATCCACCATAACCCCACCACCAGGCTTAAAATGAGCAATGCAATGTGGCACCTGTGTAGGACACAGCACAGGTAAGTACAAACAGACAGGAGCACAATCAGAAATGAGCACAGCTGTAATGCTCCCTGTAACCTGGACACAACTGTGGCACAGACTGCGGACACGATATAGCCAGGACCCAAACCAGCATGCAAGGCACATAATGTGCACCACAGGGCAGGCAGCAAATTCAACAGGTCACCCAAACAATGTTGCTTACAGAACATCTGAGTAGTGGACCACTGTCCCCGTGCCCCCCTTAGCCCATGCGGGGTCCACAAAAAAAACAGCACTAGCCACTCAACCGGGTAGGAGCAAAAAAAAGAAGCGGCAGATACACACCCAATAAACTTAAAAACTTTATTAAACCAAGGGGTGGCCAAAACCCAACACAGGCCGTGTTTCGTAATTACTTCATCAGGGGCTATCCAGGCACACTAAAAAACAAATATATAAATTAATAAAATCAAACTAAAGAACAATAATCATATAGAAAATCTGGAAAATTAAAAATAATGGAAATAAAATTATAAACATTGATGTAATATAAGCATAAAGGCCAAAATGGACCATATCAGTGACCAAATATCTTAAGAACCTTAATAAAAATCATAAAAACCAAATATCTAACGTATTTGATTAACCAACAACTCCATAAATAAACACAGAAAATTCATCTATATACATATATATAATTAAATATAAAAATATGTATAATATAAATAAATAATTAAGAATATGAACACTAATTGGAATACAAAAAATGATAAAATAACTAAAACATTTATAAGTATAAAATGCAATACACAAAATTACACAAAGAATATAAAACACAACTGTAATTCATTGCGAAACAAGAAGGGATGAGGAGACTGGAAGAGGAGGACCCATCTAAAAACCATTTGTATAAATGCCAATAAAAGCCCATACTATAAAGATGGATATTACCTGTGGGTGTGAAGTGCAAAAACTTCACCAGAATCGGTAAAACTGGCAGAGACAAATATCAGACTAGCTTCTAGAAAAAATAAATAAAAATAGTGGTAGTAAAAAAGGTAATTATAAACCTGTGACCCATATGCCATGTAAAAGAATTAAACTAATATTAGTTATTTGAAACAATATTTTACAATAAAAAAAGATAAAAGTTATGAGTGTGTTTACATAGTTATGAATATCAAGAAACCATGGCTGTTGCCCCCATTGACATATAAATTGTGTATCTTTATTTAAAATCTAAACGTACTGTCCCTCTTTAGAATTCATAATGATAAATATAACCAGTACTAAACCCTGATTGAGTAAATGAAATCATCTTAGTGAGGGCTCAATATACATTGATTTAAATGTATGTCTAAAAAAATGTAAGTATAACTCTCATAAAATTGTATTTTAATACTATCCCTATTAAAAAACTCATGAACATAAAATAATCAAAAAAAGGGGGGTAGGGGGGAGGCTTATTTCTATAGTTATAAAATGTGCCCTTATAAAATAAATTGTATTCTCTAATTCTAAAAAATGAATGTTATGCCCACACAAATATAAATATATTACTTTATTTTTTAAAAAAACAAACTGTTAGAGATTGTTTAAAAAATTTTAAATTGCTAAACATATTGAAAGACCATGAACATAAACATGACCTATAACAAAACAAGAAACTCAATAAGCGTAACATAATTATATTGTTTTAAAATATTAAAGGTCATGGATATTGCCCTAAAAAATGAGTAAATGGATTCATTTATTTTAAAATATAGAAGACTTTGGATGTTATCCCCACTAAAAACTTGTGAGCACAAACATAAACGATCATAAATAATATAACGATTAAAAGAATAAGAACCAACATAATGGCATATTTTATAGAATATGTAAATAGGAGAGAAGGTTCTCTAAAAAACAAACAAGACAACCACCCAACGGTTGTTGAAACTGATAAAACCGCATAGTGTATAAAATATATGAACAGAAGAGAGGGTTCTCTAGAAAATCTTATGTAAAAACAAACAAGACAACCTCTCATCGGTTGTTGAAACTAATAAGACCGTATTGAACACCATAAGGACATAGTGGAACCTAATAAAAATCAAAGAAGGGGAATCGAAAGATATGCAAAAACAAACCAAAAAAGAATTATGAACACATTAAAATCTTTCTTGCCTTAACAATATCCAGTATATTCCTTGTGCCGCGCTATCCAATCCGAGTCTCAGGCGCATAAACCGGAAAACCTTAAAAGTGACATCAATATGTTAATACAACGTCAAAAATGTCGGGTGCAGGGAGGGTCCAGGTGAACGCTAAACTAGAAGGCACATACTTGTGTATTAAAGGTCAAACAACGAAAAATGATCAGTGCCTAATGAAATAAATGTTAATCCAACTGTTAAAAGAAACCAGACTGCCATAAAGGATGGAATTGTATTTAAAAATAAGGCGTTTAAACAATCGTGTGAAAGAACATTTCATATAAGAAGCTATAAATAAAACACCCGGGGAAAGTGGGGGAGGGGGGGGGAAGGGGAGAGGGGAAGAAGGGAAAGGGGGAGGAAAGGAGAGAGGGGAAAAAGGGGGAGGAAGGGGTAGGGAAAAGGGAGGAGGGAGGGGGAAAAAAAGGGAAGAGGGGAGGGAGGAGAAAGGGGAAAAGGAAAGCACCAATATTAACGAAAAGCTTAAAGGGGTGGATACAAAGTCTTTCTTTAAACATCGGGGATTATAAACGCTCGATTTAAAAAACCTACAGAACATCATGATAATTGCATATATAATTGTAAAAGCATAATAAATGCCAAACCTGCAACCATATAACACTAAGAGGATAACAAAAACAAGGAACCATCTGTAGCACGCCGTTTGAGGATTCTCAAGAGTAGAAAAACGCCGACACATGCGCATTAAGAAGAAACCTGAACCGGAAGTATAACGATAAAAAGCTTTAAAAAGATGAATAGAAGAAAAAAAGGCACCGATCAATCACTATATATTAAAAACCAAATAAATTCTAATGGCATGTACTGACTAAAAGATTTAATGTAACAATGTATAATGCAACTCAAATAAATGAACTATTAAATGTATGAGATAGGGAATACTGCGGAACTGGGGGGTGGGGGGGGTGGGGGGGTGGGGTTGGGTAGGGAGGGGGGAGGGGGAAAGGGGGAAAAAGGAGGGGAAGGGAGGGGGAGGAGGGGAAAGGGGAGAAAGGGAAGGGGGGAGAGAAGGAAGTGGGGGGGGATGTCACTTTTAAGGTTTTCCGGTTTATGCGCCTGAGACTCGGATTGGATAGCGCGGCACAAGGAATATACTGGATATTGTTAAGGCAAGAAAGATTTTAATGTGTTCATAATTCTTTTTTGGTTTGTTTTTGCATATCTTTCGATTCCCCTTCTTTGATTTTTATTAGGTTCCACTATGTCCTTATGGTGTTCAATACGGTCTTATTAGTTTCAACAACCGATGAGAGGTTGTCTTGTTTGTTTTTACATAAGATTTTCTAGAGAACCCTCTCTTCTGTTCATATATTTTATACACTATGCGGTTTTATCAGTTTCAACAACCGTTGGGTGGTTGTCTTGTTTGTTTTTTAGAGAACCTTCTCTCCTATTTACATATTCTATATAATATGCCTTTATGTTGGTTCTTATTCTTTTAATCGTTATATTATTTATGATCGTTTATGTTTGTGCTCACAAGTTTTTAGTGGGGATAACATCCAAAGTCTTCTATATTTTAAAATAAATGAATCCATTTACTCATTTTTTAGGGCAATATCCATGACCTTTAATATTTTAAAACAATATAATTATGTTACGCTTATTGAGTTTCTTGTTTTGTTATAGGTCATGTTTATGTTCATGGTCTTTCAATATGTTTAGCAATTTAAAAATTTTTAAACAATCTCTAACAGTTTGTTTTTTTTAAAAATAAAGTAATATATTTATATTTGTGTGGGCATAACATTCATTTTTTAGAATTAGAGAATACAATTTATTTTATAAGGGCAAATTTTATAACTATAGAAATAAGCCTCCCCCCTACCCCCCTTTTTTGATTATTTTATGTTCATGAGTTTTTTAATAGGGATAGTATTAAAATACAATTTTATGAGAGTTATACTTACATTTTTTTAGACATACATTTAAATCAATGTATATTGAGCCCTCACTAAGATGATTTCATTTACTCAATCAGGGTTTAGTACTGGTTATATTTATCATTATGAATTCTAAAGAGGGACAGTACGTTTAGATTTTAAATAAAGATACACAATTTATATGTCAATGGGGGCAACAGCCATGGTTTCTTGATATTCATAACTATGTAAACACACTCATAACTTTTATCTTTTTTTATTGTAAAATATTGTTTCAAATAACTAATATTAGTTTAATTCTTTTACATGGCATATGGGTCACAGGTTTATAATTACCTTTTTTACTACCACTATTTTTATTTATTTTTTCTAGAAGCTAGTCTGATATTTGTCTCTGCCAGTTTTTACCGATTCTGGTGAAGTTTTTGCACTTCACACCCACAGGTAATATCCATCTTTATAGTATGGGCTTTTATTGGCATTTATACAAATGGTTTTTAGATGGGTCCTCCTCTTCCAGTCTCCTCATCCCTTCTTGTTTCGCAATGAATTACAGTTGTGTTTTATATTCTTTGTGTAATTTTGTGTATTGCATTTTATACTTATAAATGTTTTAGTTATTTTATCATTTTTTGTATTCCAATTAGTGTTCATATTCTTAATTATTTATTTATATTATACATATTTTTATATTTAATTATATATATGTATATAGATGAATTTTCTGTGTTTATTTATGGAGTTGTTGGTTAATCAAATACGTTAGATATTTGGTTTTTATGATTTTTATTAAGGTTCTTAAGATATTTGGTCACTGATATGGTCCATTTTGGCCTTTATGCTTATATTATACATCAATGTTTATAATTTTATTTCCATTATTTTTAATTTTCCAGATTTTCTATATGATTATTGTTCTTTAGTTTGATTTTATTAATTTATATATTTGTTTTTTAGTGTGCCTGGATAGCCCCTGATGAAGTAATTACGAAACACGGCCTGTGTTGGGTTTTGGCCACCCCTTGGTTTAATAAAGTTTTTAAGTTTATTGGGTGTGTATCTGCCGCTTCTTTTTTTTGCTCCCCCTTAGCCCATGCTCCAGCCAGTCAGCAATGCAGGCACACAGGACAGAGGAGGCCAGGGAGAACAGGTCAAGCTGCAATCCAGGGTGAGGTAGCTCTGGATATGTTCTAGTTGATGAGACTGGGTCACGTATATGCAGATGGTGGGATAGCAAGCAGGCAGCTGCTGGTACAGACTTTGGAGGGATGAATACATGCGCATATGTAAGACTCTACAGACACTTCCACATCCTGAGGGAAAAGAGGCCTACTGGGTGTGTTTCCAGGCCATATGCCATCTGCGGCCATGGATGCTAAACCAACTTACATGGACTCCCCCAGGCCACTCTGAATCTGCTGCAACTTGCAATGAACACGGGGCATCCAGGAAGGACCATTTGACGCCCATACTGAAACACCTCCACTGGCTTCCGACACATAGCAGACTTAAGTACAAAACCCTACTGCTAACTTTCAAAGCCATCAATGGGCTTTCATCCTCATCATTATCTGAATTAATCCAGACCACTCCCTCCAACAGGTCCAGAAGATCAGTGGCACTCAATACACTTCAGTCCCAAAATCAATAACCCAATGCACCCAGTCAACAGCAAGTAGGGCCTTCAAACTCTGCGCGCCCAGATGCTGGAATACACTACCCCCCAACATCCGTGCAATTCCTGACCTACTCCAGTTTAGGAAAGCCTTGAAGCACCACCTCTTCCTCCTGTACTACCCGATAGACATTGCCGTAGCAGCCCCATCCACAGATACAACACAAAACGCCTACGGCTAGACCAATGAGGTGAACCACACCGTGCTGCAAGATTGTATATAGTTACCCCATGTTATCCAAGTTTTAATTCCCTGTTCATTGTAAACACAGAGTACCCAAGGAAATGTGTAGTTCTATGTTTTATTGTAAACCGCGCTGATGTTGAATAGCGCGGTATAAAAGAGACTGGAAATAAATAAAATAAATAAATAAATAACTCTGGCAGTGGGAGCAAGGTGAGTGTGCATGTATGGCACAAGAAAGGAGCCATGACGCGTGACATGGCACAGACCCAGTGTGGTTGGGCAATGCAGGGTTGATAGCAGACAGATCATGGGGCAGTGTATGACAATGGGGAGTTGACAGCCAGATGTCCCCACTCACTGTAACTAACACCCACCTTTCTGTATCCCACACTCAGCCATCCCAGTTGAGGACCCCCCCCCCCCCCGCTCCCCTGCACCAGACGAGGAAGAGGAAGATGATGATGAAGGGGATGAGGCGAAAGAGGAGGCAGAGGAAGAAGAGGGGTGGCAGAGGAGCAGCCACTGCCATAGAAATGTGGCAGGGGGTGAGCCCCTGGAATATGCAGCCCCCACAGCCTGGAAGCTGAGGACACATTCACCACTGCAACAGCCAGTCCCATAGTGCTATCTAGCTCTTCCCCATCAGGGGAGAGTGGGGATGAGGAACAATTATGCTCTAACCCTGACTTAGGTTCCCTGCTCCCCTGAGGGGGATGGACAGGATAGCAATGTGCAGCCTGGGCAGGGGACCCTATAGTGGGACGCCCAGGGCACAAAGGGGGGACAGCAGCAGGGGCTGAGGGGGGAGGCAGGGCACATCTGGAGGTGTGACCTTGAGGAGGAGGAGAGGGAGGAAGGAGAGAAGTCCCGGGAGGAGGGGGAGCTCAGGGAAAAACCACCCAGAGACACCATGTGGATAGAGGAGGAGGGACACAGAGGGGTGGATGAGGGAGGGTGACAGGGACGGGAGTGGTCAGGGGGCAGAGGGGGAGGGGAGGGGAGGGGAGGGGAGCATGCAGGGGTAGAGGGAGGTGATGGGAGTGGGCAGGGGGGAGCAGGGGCCGGGGGTGGGGATGGGGACATGAGTGGCCTGTGTGATGGGGGCCCTGACAAGATGCTGTACAATGAGGTACCATCTGAGGAGGCACAAGGTACCATCCATCAGCATAGTGAGGACACTGAGGGTGGATGGGGCAGGTCCCAGCAGCAGCGGCAGGGGCTCCTTGTCCTCATTGCACAGCACCTGCAGGGCATTCAGGGAGACCTCCAGGCCTTCACCCAGGTGGTGTATAGGATCACCGAGGCATGTCTCCCCCCAGGTCACTGGGTGGCAGGGGTGGGCCAAAATAGGCACCATTGAATGGGTGGGCACGGTTGCTGAATATGCATGCTTGTAAAAAGCAATGCTGATGTGCCAATAATAAAGGTTGTTTACAGTTCACAATTTGTCCGCATCTCTGCCCATACTGGGGGCCACAGGGGGCATGGCAACACACAGGGAGCAGTGCTGCAGGTGGGCAGGGCATGCACAATCACATTTTGGACAGGACAAGCCCCCATGCAGGCACTGGGCATGTGGAGCGCTGACAGGCACCCTATCATCGGCTTGGCATGGCAGATGGGAACCATGCCCCCACACAGTGGGCAAGTAAATATGACCCAGCATGCCAGGGTATGTCCCTCTCCTGCACACAATGGGACCCATCTGTCTGCTGCTGACCCCGGGAGGGGGGCCCTGGGTGCTCAACTTGCTGGGGCAGGAGAACTTGATATGTAGCTGGGGGGGACAGGGGATGTAGCTGGGGTAGAACAGATGGACCCATGCACCACATGATCTGGGGCTGCAGCAGACTGTGGCTGCTGTGGACCGGGGCTCGACAGTGCATACCGACTGGGGGCATGTGAGGGCGAGGGGGACATAATGCCTGTGTGGGTGGGGGTAGTCCACATGCCTTGCTGTGTCTGGGTGCCTGCATGGGGTTAGGGGGCATGTCCTGCGTGGGGGGACATGGATGGCAGAGTGCAGGTAGGGTCATGTACATATGGGATGTTAGGCACACAACAGCAGATGTGAGGGACGAGGTGACAGCTGGCAGGAGATGGAATGGCATGTTGGACAGTGGACAATGGTGGGTGCCCACAGGGCCTACCCACTGCCCCCAGCCCCACCCCCCCAGTACAGTCAGCCTACCTCACATGAAGTGCATCTGCAGGAGGGTCTGCTTTGTTGCCATACCACTTCAGTAGGCAGGACCATGTACAGGCTGTGGGGCCACCATATCATCCACCTCATCTTCAGGCTCTATGTCTGCCACAGCAGGTGCAGACTGCCTCTGGCGCAGCGCATAGTTGTATAGAATGTAGCAGGCCAGGATTATCCTGCACACCCTGGATGGCTCATATAGTAATTTGCTTCCTGACCAGTCGAGGCACTGGAAGCGGCTCTTGAACAGCTCAAATGTCCGCTCAATGACAGAGCAGGTCCGCTGGTATGACTGGTTGCAATGCTACTCCTCAGGTGCACACGGGCTGATGAATGGTGTCATTAGCCAATCCCACAGTGGTTAATCCCTGTCACCTGCAGAGAATGGAGGTGGCATGGATGAGAATGTGCTGCACCATAGCCAGCATCATGGATGACGGCTGACCCATGTGTCACATGCCAACCCAACATGTCCAACGTGCATGTGCATCACAACTGTGCCATGTAGCTCCCCCTCCCCCCCAATGCTCGGTGCTGGACCGTTCCTGACATATAAGCACCCCTGTGCATCCACAGCTATGGTGGTGGCCCAGCCCCCAACATGCCCATGTGCTGAATGTGCCTAGCCCCTTCCTGCATCCATGTGGTGTCAGGAGCACCTGCAGGTCCCCCGACCATGGTCAGGGGACCCACAGCCATGGTGTGGCATCTCGGAAAGCACGGTCTGCCTGCATGCACATGGAAAACCATGCCCCTGTGCCCCAGGGGATCCACATGCATGTCTGTAGGGTAATGGCCTGTGTCCACCTACCAAGCAGCCAGCCACTGGTGATGACACTACCCTTGAAGGCCACATGGATCCCTTACAGGGCCAGGATGTAGGCATTGTGTCACGAGCCAGGGTAGCATGCCATGACATCCATGATCCCCATCTGGGTGTTGCAGATGACTTGCATGTTCAGTTAGCATGTTCCTGTATACTGCCTCATGCAGCCGTGGTGGGAAGAGGCCACATAGGTACAATCAATGACCCCAGGACAGATGGGAACCTTGCAAGCTCATTGAACTATAGCATGATCTGCTGCTGCTGCTGTGTGGTGTGCGGGAATGATATGTACTGTGCAGCATGTCCCATGAAGGCATCAAGGAACTGGCTGATGCTGCACAACATGGCTGCCTGCCTCAGCCCAGATGCCATGCCACCACTGACTGGAAGGTGCCTGTCCCCAGAAAGGCTAGGGCCATGAACACTTTCATATGGACAGGCACCATGTCCTGTCTGTGTGCATATGGTTCTAGTTCCTGACACAGGTCATGGATGGCTGCACAGTCGAATTGGTAGCAGGTTATGGACAGCTCATCACTGATGTCCATATATTGGGTATGCAGCCTGGGGACCTGGCATATAGGTGGTGATGTGCTGCCCTCAAGTGCTCATGATCAGTATTTACCAGCAGGGTAGTGGCAAACATGGCAGCGGGGTCCCCTCATGTAACATCCTTGGACCCTGCACAGCAGCCAGGAATACCTGTAGGAGAATGAGACAGGTCAGTGTGTGTGTATGGGGCCCTGGAAGTGTGCCACATATGATACCCCCCAATTGGGCCTGTGGGTGGCAAGGGGCAGGTGCTGTGATCTTCTAATGGCCCTAACCCACCCCGCACATGCTATTGGGGCATTGAAGATGCCCGGGTGGGAGCGTATGAATGATAGCCATATGCTGCAAGCTGAATGCAATTCACCACAACAACAGAAACATTAGGTGGCATATTTGACATGTGACACTGCACAGTCGCATATGAAAATGTGCACATGCCCATTAGGTTCAGGTGAGCCCCCAACTGTGCACTGCAAGGTATTCCAACCACTCCACACACAGCATTGTATTGGGATGTGCAGGTGCCGTGACATCATATCCCCAAGCATGATCCTGTGGTGTCTGCCCATGTGTACCCCCTGTTGCCATGACAGGGCTATATGTGTCACCACCCACAGTGCAAGGCCTGTATGAGTGATACTGTGGTGTGCATATTGGGTACCGTACAGTAAGCTGAGTGTATAGACCTGACAGGGTGATATGAAGGGTAGCAGGTATCAGGGCTGGCCCATATGTATTTGTATATATATATATATATATACATATTTAACCTTTCCTATAGACCACTTTTCAATTGTATCAAGGCAGTTTACATCGCACACAACTGAACTTTAGTCACATTGAACAATTGTAAGGTAAACAGCAAACATAACTGAACATTAGATTCCTAGTAATTAGAGGACAGGTAGATAGGGGAACAAGGTGACAGAAGCTAATTATTCTTTGGAATGATATAGGTTGGTAAGGGTAAGCCACTACAATTTACACAGTTACATATTTACAGTGTGATTCAGTGGTTGGTCTAGGATGCAGATAGTTGCATGGTAGTAGCCATGTGTCTGTCCCAGAACATTCCTGTGAGATGTTTTACTTAAGCATGGAGGAGTGGCCTAGATGTTTTACTTAAGAGTGGAGGAGTGGCCTAGTGGTTGGGGCAAGGTACTTCGGGCCGGAAGGTCGGGGGTTCAAATCCCACTGGAGGACAGCAACCTTGGGCCGGAAGGACTGGGGTTTCTAGTCCCACAGGTGCTCCTTGTGGTCTTGGGCAAGCCACTTAACCCTCCATAGCCCATGTTCCCTGTAAAATAGTTCTCTGTGTGCTGTGCTTTCCTGTCTAATCAATGTGCTTATACCTCAAAAGTTTCCTGTCATGATTTGACAATTTCCAATCTGTAATCAAAACCGCTGCTGATCGCTGGAAGTAGCGGTATACAAATGTATACTAAATAAAAAAATTAAAAAAAAAACTAAAATGTTCCCTGTGGCAGCTGCCTGCTCTCAGGAACCCTGATGGTGCCTCAGGGTGCAGGGGCCACATGTGCTGTTGGTTTCATGTGCTGTGTATGGACCCACTATACCACAATATCATATCATTCACTTCCATACTGTTCATTTTATTCTGGACTGATCTAAATACCATACAAAATGGTACAGGTTCAGCAAAGCACCAGGCACCATTGTACCTGTTCATTTTGTGACAATTCATACATGCTCGTTTCAATCCGGGCTATCAGGCAGGTAATATGTGTTGCCTCAGTTGTGGCCCATTGGAGTGTGTTGGAAATGTGACCACAGCAGGTGCATAACCCACAAAATGGTCAGGCTTGGGAGACTGCACTCTGACTGTGGGTGTCAGTCTGGACCTCCATTGCATATATACTGAACGTGCAGCCACATCCTACAGGGGTGATGTGGATCTATCAACCTGTTTCTACATTGCAGGCAGATACATACGATCCCTTTCTTGGTAATTCCTTCCATGGCAGATACCTTGCAGCTTTAGCATAGTTGTTCATGCACCACCCTGTCTCACCAGGTTTACCCCTCACAGTCTGTTTCTGGCTCTGCTCCCTCCGGAAGTAACACAGCCGAGTTCACGCAGCTGTGTTCCAGCAGGTAACTGGTTCTACCACTCCTTTAAAAGACCAGCGTCAACAGTGCTTGTTGCCACAGTGGCACACGGCATAGGCACGCATCGAAGGAGCAGAACTAAGGAGCACGACATGCTCCTTAGGTGTGCTCCTTGGGGCAGCTCCGGTGGCATAGACAACAATTTCTGAACAAACCGCACTGCTATGGTCTCTTTCCTGCTTGCTTGCCTCATCGCCTTTCTCTTCCTCTGTCAGCAGCTCACTCTGCCCTTGGAAGTACATTTTCTCTCTCTGCCTCTAACAACTC
This sequence comes from Ichthyophis bannanicus, assembly GCA_033557465.1. Lineage (NCBI taxonomy): Eukaryota > Metazoa > Chordata > Amphibia > Gymnophiona > Ichthyophiidae > Ichthyophis > Ichthyophis bannanicus. Next base: position 600,483,062 of record CM066035.1, on the reverse strand, counting down.
ATTTACTTTGGTGGTACCTGATTGCTCCTCAATGGCTCCCATTCCAGTTTTATGGGGGAACTGTCCCCACCTTCCAGCTCATTCTCTCGTGTTAGGTGGACCTGCGTCCCATAATTCAGCAAACCTCCTCCCTTGTTTCCTTACCAACTGCCAGCCTTGCTCTGCCCCCTCTAACACCACACACTCTCTTTCCATCAAATTAAGTCTTGTTAATTGCCGCTCTTTGAGGGCTAAGACCCTTCTAATTCAAGACCTTGTTGTTCAGGAGTCTTTGGATCTTCTTTTGCTCTCTGAGATGTGGCTCAGAGAAGGGAAAGATGATCTCCTCGCTCGCTGCCTTCCTTCTGGTTTTGCTGCTGTTTCCATCCCTCGCATCGGATGTACAGGTGGGGGTATTTCGGCTCTTTATCACTCCTCTCTCCCCTTCATACAGGTGTCCTCTCCCCTGTTTCACTACCCTGAATTCCCTCTCTTATGCCTCCAGACCTCACCTGTGCTTTATGTTCTGGTTGTCTACTCCCCTCCGTCTCCTTGCCCTTATCTTTGGGAATCACTCCTTCTGACCATTTCTGATCTATCACTAAATTGCTCTCACTTAGTAATCACAGGGGATCTGACCCTGCACCTCGATGCATCTTCTTCCTCCAGAGACCATTCCTTTATCTCTCTCCTTCGGGATTTGTCTCTCACCCAACACATGAACATGCCAACCCATACAGCTGGGTAATCACTCCAACTGATCCTATCCTCCTGCTTAGTCATCTATGCTCCAAACCCCTGCCCTGGACTGATCATTACTTCTTGGCCTTCCAATGCCTCCTTCAGCCGCCCTGCCCTATTATCCCCCTCATCCATCCACTGACCCACCGTTAGTCCCTGCACAGATCTCCCGTTGGATTACCCCTCTCGCCCTTCAGTACTTCCCAGCTGCTGATGAGATCCTCTCCACAGATTTCCCCTCCCTCTCCCCTGACTCACAGGTCTCCCAATGGACTTCCAGCCTCTCAGTTGTCCTAAGCCAGTTAGCACCATTACAGCCTTGTCCTCCATGCCACCATCCCCCACAACCCTGGTATCACTCTAGCCTTCATCTTCTCTGCTCCCAGCTTCATCATGCAGAGCGACTATGAAGAAAATCTGGTTCTCCATCCATACTGCAAACCTTTAAAGAACACCACTAGCACTATTGGGCCCAGGTTCACCTGGCCAAACAAATGTATTTCTTCACGGCTTTTTCTTCTGACCCAAATTCTACCCGTTACTTCTATTCAGTTATCAGGTCTCTTACAGCGCTTCCCCCGCTGGCACCTAGCTCCTCACAACTGGCTTCCTTCTTCACTTCAAAGGTTCTGGACCTTAGGACTTCATTGCCATAGTCCTCCCCCCATTATCCTCTCCCCCTACACCTTCTCCCCCCCCCCCATTTCTCCACTTTCACATGTCTGGGTCTCCTAGCCACTTACCATTTCTGAACTCATTAAAACTGTCTCCTCTTCTCATAAGACCACCTGCCTCCTTAACCCTCTACCCTCACCATGGCTTCTTGAACCCTCTCTTGCCCTCCTTCCTTCCATCCTCACTATGATCAATGCCAGTCTTTTCTCTGGATCCTTCCAATGCCTCTGGAAGCATGCCTTAGTCCGTCCCCTCCTCAAAAAGCCCTTACTTGACCCTCTTATTCGTGTGCACTATCGTTCAGTTTCTAATCTTCTTTTTCTTTCAAAAATACTTGAAAAAACAGTCTTTGCTCAATTGTCCCATCATTTAGATACCACACATTTTCTTTACCCCGCCAATCCGGTTTTCACCCTGGTCATAGTGTAGAAACGCTTCTTCTTGCTTTCCTCAGTGAGATATGCCTTGCTCACGAACATGGTGACATCTCGGTGGCCTCTCAAAGGCTTTCAATCTCGTTGACCACTCACTTCTACTTTCTCGCCTGCGTGAAGCTGGCCTTTGTGGCACAGTTTACCGTTGGTTCCATTCTTATCTTTTCTCTTGGTCCTCTGCAGTCCTCTCTTGCACTTCCTTGGCTGTCTCTTCTGACCTTGTCCCCCTTCACTGTGGTGTTCCTCAGGGCTCTGCATTGGCACCTCTTCTGTTCAATATTTTCCTGGTACCACTTGCCCTCCTGGTTCAAAAGTTTGGAATGCCTGCCTACAATTATGCTGATGGCCTTGTTCTCCTTCATCACACCTGTCTCCTTCAACCTGACCTCTCCCTCCTCAACTCTTGCCTTGTCTCTGTTGCTAACTGGCTGGCATGTAGATAGTCATGGCCTAATGGGAGACAGCCAACATGGCTTTAGACAAGAAAGAACTTGTCTTACTAATCTGTTATGCTTTTTGAAAGTGTGAATAAACAGGTGGACAAAGGTGAGTCAGTTGATATAGTGTATCTGGACTTTCAGAAAGCCTTTGACAAGGTCCCTCATCAGAGACTTTTGGCAAAACTAAAGAGTCATGGGATAGGAGGCAGTGTACTACTGTGGATCAAGAACTGGTTAAAAGATAGAAAGCAGAGGGTTGGGCTAAATGGCCAATTTTCCCAATGGAGAAAGGTGAATAGTGGTGTACCCCAGGGATCTGTGCTGGGTCTGCTGCTTTTTGACATATTCATAAATGACCTGGAAAGTGGAATAACTAGTGAGGTTATCAAATTTGCAGATGACACAAAACTATTTAAAACTGTTAAAACCCAAGAGGATTGTGGAAAATTGCAAGAGGATCTTGATAAATTAGAAGACTGGGCATCAAAATGGCAGATGAAATTTGATGTGGAGAAGTGCAAAGTTATGCACCTAGGGAAGAACAACCCAAACTATGGTTACACAATGCAAGGTTCCACATTAGGAACCACCACCCAGGAAAAAGATTTAGGCGTCATTGTGGATAACATGTTAAAACCCTTGGCCCAGTGTGCAGCGGCGGCCAAGAGAGCAAATAGAATGCTAGGTATCATAAGGAAAGGAATGGAAAATAAAACAAAAGATATTATAATGCCTCTATATCGTTCCATGGTGAGACCGCACCTTGAATATTGTGTGCAATTCTGGTCGCCGTATCTTGAAAAGGATATAGAGTTATTAGAAAAGGTTCAGAGAAGAGCCACCAAAATGGTAAAGGTGATGGAAGGATACTCCTATGAAGAAAGGCTAAAAAGAATAGGGCTCTTTAACCTAGAAAAGAGATGGCTGAGGGGAGATATGATAGAAGTCTATAAATTAATGAATGGAGTGGAACGGGCAAACGTAGATTGATTGTTTACGTTATCAGAATATAGAAAGACTAGGGGACATGCAATGAAGTTACAGGGTAAACTATTTAAGACTAATAAAAGAAAAATATTTTTTCACTCAACGTGTAATCAAACTCTGGAATTTGTTACCAGAGGATGTAGTAAAGGCTGTTAGTATAGCTGGGTTTAAAAAAGGTTTGGACAAGTTCCTGGAGGAAAGGTCCATAAATCATTATTAAGAAGGGACCCAGGATATCAATGCTTGACCCAGTACAAGCACTGCAGAACCTGTGTCTTTTGGGGAAACTGCTAGGTACATATTTCCTAGATTGGCCACTGTTGGAAACAGGATACTGGGCTTGATGGACCTTGGTCTGACCCAGTATGGCATATCTTATGTTCTTATGTATGTTCTTATTACCAACTGTTTACACCTTAACCTGATAAAAACACTAGCAATTTGGTTCATTCACGGCAGTCCCCCCCCCCAGGTGGCCCCAATCCTTGCAGTTACCCCCATCCTCCTGGTGTCATGTTTCCATTATCTAGGGGTTCGCCTTGATCCTGATCTTTCATTTCAGGATCATATTTCCCATGTTACAAGGAACTCTTTCTTTTTCCTCCGCCAAATCCGAGCTTTCCGCCCCTTCCTCACTCCACAAGCTATCACTACTCTTTTGTTGTCCTTTGTCATTTCTTGTCTTGATTTCTGCAACTGTCCTTGCCGGAGTTCCTCAGGTCCAACTACACAAGCTACAGCTTATTCAGAACACAGCAGCCCGTATTGTCATTCATTCCACTCCTCAGGAGCGCATAACCCGCCTTCTCATTCACCTTTATTGGCTTCCTGTAGAATACCGTATTCGTTTTAAAATTCTTGCTATGGTTCATCAAGTTGTTTACACCCGTAACCCACAATATTTGGCTGATCTTCAGTTTCACACACCCAGTTGCAGTCTCCGGTCAGCACACATCAATCACCTTCACTTACCCTCACCTGCCCGTGCCCATCTGCAATCCATCCATAACTTTGCCTTTTTCTTCATTGGCCCTGCATTATGGAATTCATTTCCCACCACCCTCAGGATGGAGCAAAACTACCGCGACTTCAAATCCTGTCTAAAATCCTATCTGTTCTCCTCTGCTTTTGACCTCCCTGCCCCCCCCCCCCATGTGACCTTTTCTGTGTTATTCATCTCTCCTGTCTGGTCTGCTTGATTGCTCTGCTCTCTGTCCTGTCTTACACTGTAATTTATTTTTCCTTTTCCGGCCTTTGGCCATCTTTCTATTTTATTGATTGTACACCGCCTTAATGTTATGAAGGGCGGTATAGCAAATGTAATAAACATAAACATATCTTTGGCAACATGCAAATATAAGGGGTCCTGGGACTTTGTGTTTTCAAAAAAACTAGCTTCCTTTGTAATAGAACATGACATATGGGCTCATTCTGTTAATGCATAAATTATAGTCTTCAGATCAGAAGTAGGATCGTCATCCAAAGACATATAAAATCTATCATCATGTAATCAATCTAGCTTCCATATGATATTGCTGATGGGATTGCTCCACAGTACTTCCTCCTTCGTCTGCCCCCTTTACAACTAAGGAACAATCTTGTAATTCTTTATCAGCAGCCCTCTCAGCCCTGAATAGATTTTGAACACAGTTATCACATTGACCAGAGCGTTCAAATCCTTCTAATTCATGTAGAACCAAATTGCAAAACATACTTATTCAGGAGTCTAAAATCCCCAGAGGCACCCAATTGGATTTAGCTCTATTAATCCAAAATGGTAGGTCTATCCTGAAATATACTTTTGATTATAGTTTCCATATAAACTGATGAAAATATACTTGAGTTTTGAAGGCATCATATTTAGGAGTCAGCACAAAATTCAATCCTTTATTTAGCAAACTCAACTGTGCATCAGATAAAGAATAAGTAGAAATGTTAATCACATTAGATCTCATCATTTGAGAGGTCCCTAATGTTGTTGGTTCCCATTTATTATTATTTTTGTAACCTGTTTTGAGGCCAATGGATACTTTTTTGGAAATGATTTATTAGCCTGTTACATTTGAGTTGTTTGGCTTACTTTTCTGTGTTACTCAAGTGACAGAATATCTGTGTTCGAGCCTGGAGCAGGTCTAAACTTTGATGTGACTCCAGACATTCAAGATGTTTCTGAGATCAGGCAGGGATGTCCAAGCTCCTGGGAACACCCTAACTGTGCCTCCACCATGCCCCCATTCAGACTTGGATATCCTAGCCTCTAAAATGATCCTTAAGACATTTCTATGCTTTGGATATCTCTACATCCATTTTGGATGTCCAAAGCATAAATAGACTAGAAAGTATTCGGTCTGCTTTCAGAGGGTAGTTACTAAACAACTGTATTATAAAAGGTATCCCTCTAGTAAAATTAATCAAAGCTGATGTATCATAATCCACTAGATACAATCACAAACTCCTTATTCTTATGCCAATTCGTTTGTCTTATTATAAACCACTGGTCTCAGACTATAGCGTGCACTGCTCAGGAACATGTCTCAAGAGCTACGTGCTACAGTGACATCAATGACCAGGTTATCATGTTTTAAAGTATGGCTTGAAAAGATGTCATGTACCAAATTTTGGGATTCTTAAAAAATCAGACTTATCTTAAATATTGATCCAGTTTCAGTATTTGCCACTATTGCAATTACCCCAACGCCACCTCTTCGGTATCCGATGTACGTTTCGTTGCTTCTTCAGGGGGCTTGCAAAAAATTGGCTCTACATACAAAAGAAAATGCAGCAATTACTATGTTAAACATATTGTTTCATGAAAGTAGAGGCAGAAGATAACTATCAAACCTGAACTGGGATATTTCTGAATCAGGCTTGTGCGGATAGCTTTGTGCTTGATACGGCTGCCTAGCCCTCTCAAAAGACGCCGCGCATGCGAGTTAGAGGTGTGCTCAAAGAGATTTAAATACTAGCAGTAAAAGTGACGTCACTCTTAGGGTGCTGCCAATCACGTTTCTTAATATCACAGACAGGCTCTCCATTCGATCATACTATTGAGCCCTCCAGGAAAAACAGTTTGCAATACATAAATCCATTTTTGTTCCCGCAGAAGGAGCATTTTTGCTCGAGAACTTCCAGAGCTACCTCCCAATACCCGATCCACGCCAAAACATCGTAGATCTTGGAACGCATGGCCTTGTTGTATACAGTGGGTTACTAAAGGAGCTTCCATCACTTTGCAGTGGAGTCGGCTGCGATGTTCCCCCAGTCGAACCTTCAAAGGGCGGGTAGTTTGCCCAACATATAACAACCCACAAGGACATCTGATGGCATAAACAATGTGATCAGTGACACAGGAGGTATGGTGCCGTAAAATATAGTGCTTCTCATGATAGGTAAAAGTGTCCAATTCCTCAGTAATAGCACAAATAGTGCACTGACCACACTTCCGATGACTGCCCCTAGCACCACTATGTAGTGGAGCCTCTCGTAGTTTCGCCGGGCTGAGCTGTTCCTTTAAATTGGCTGAGCGTGTCCACACACAGCGAACTCGCTTATCTTGTAAACCCGGAAGCGTAGTCAATACGTTCTGATGTTTTTTAAAAATGCGCTGGATAGAGCTACTCAAAGGGGAATAGCGAGTTATCAAGTTTATATGGTCTTCATCATATTTTGCAGAGGGGCTAGGGATCCGCGGTTGTAATAACAATCCCCTATTATTATAGAGTGCTCGTTTATAGGCACCCTTAAGCACCGGCATTGGATACCCCCGGAGTTTAAAACTCTGAGTTAGCTGTTTTGCTTGAGTCTTGTAATCTGTTAATCGGGAGCAGTTTCGACGGTATCTAATGAACTGTGACAGCGGTAAACTGTCTTTCAGTTGTTTAGGGTGCTGGCTGGTGTAGTGAAGGAGGGTATTTCTGTCAGTGGGTTTTTTATGAACCCAGGTTATCCAGCTCTGAGCTCCTTTCTGAACTTCTACATCCAAAAAAAACACTTTTTGGGTATGGTAAGTGTAAGTAAAGGTGATATGGGGATCCACCCCATTAAGCCAATCAATCTAAAGCTATCCGCACAAGCCTGATTCAGAAATATCCCAGTTCAGGTTTGATAGTTATCTTCTGCCTCTACTTTCATGAAACAATATGTTTAACATAGTAATTGCTGCATTTTCTTTTGTATGTAGAGCCAATTTTTTGCAAGCCCCCTGAAGAAGCAACGAAACGTACATCGGATACCGAAGAGGTGGCGTTGGGGTAATTGCAATAGTGGCAAATACTGAAACTGGATCAATATTTAAGATAAGTCTGATTTTTTAAGAATCCCAAAATTTGGTACATGACATCTTTTCAAGCCATACTTTAAAACATGATAACCTGGTCATTGATGTCACTGTAGCACGTAGCTCTTGAGACATGTTCCTGAGCAGTGCACGCTATAGTCTGAGACCAGTGGTTTATAATAAGACAAACGAATTGGCATAAGAATAAGGAGTTTGTGATTGTATCTAGTGGATTATGATACATCAGCTTTGATTAATTTTACTAGAGGGATACCTTTTATAATACAGTTGCAAAGCATAAATAGGGCTTCCAAAATGACCTCCTATGCCTCCTCCATATTATGTGCATATGTCTGCAGGGTTTCAAACACAAAATGTGCAGGATATCTTACAAAAAAATGAAAAAAATAATGAAAAAAGGTGATCATAAAACTGTTACTGTTAAAAAATTCAACTCAGCATTTGCAGCCAAAACTCCAAACTAGATTTTTTTAAAGATACAAAATCAATGTATGCTACTTTTCAAATATCCAGTAAAACTGAATATCCAATGTTCAAATTGTTATCAGTTACTGTACCTTTTTCATTACTTTATAATGTGCCACAATTGATATTTTAATATATCTTCTTATATACCACTTTAAAAAAAAAGTAAAAATGAACTTAATGAATAGATTGTTGGTCTTGCATAATTCTTTCAGTCTTTCTCCAGCTCTATTTCTGTTGCCAAGTCCATATTTTCCAACACTTTACCCTCTTTTATTTAGCCAAGTTTTGCGTTCCAGTCACCCATGACACCTTCTTCTAGCAACACAAGCAGTGACTGTACACATAGACTTCACCCAATGGATCATACAAAAATCAGATTGACTACAGTACATCTGTGGAGGACAACAATGGAAAAGCTCTATAACATCAACAGAGACAAAACCTGGAGCTGACTGTGGTACAGATACAACTACTAGTATGCAAACTCAAGCTAAAGTTGAAAAAGAGCAAGCCACTCATGAATGTAGCAAAATATGACTTTGAGAATATATCACTGGAATTTAAAGACTGCCTGCAAAATCGATTTCCTGCTTTAGATACAAACGACAGAGCTCCAGAAGAGTGATGGGATGACATCAAGAAGGTTGCTTTGGAAGAAAGTGAAAAGTCTTTAAAAAAGGTGAAAAAGCAAAAATGGCCAAAATGCATGACCGAAAAACTCTGAAAATTGTCCAGAAATGCAGAGAAGCTAAAGCCAGAGGAGAGAAAGGCAATCACACAGCTCAACAGAGATTTCCAAATGCAGCAAGACAAGACAAGGAGAAGTACTACAATAATGGATGCATGGAAATAGAATCAGAAACTATTAGAGGAAGAACAAGATCAGCTTTCCTAAAACTACGAGAGTTAAAGAGAAATTCCAGCCTCGAATTGGACGGCTACAAGGATCCATGTTAAAGTTTGCTGAGAAAATCAAGAAAAGGTGGAAAGAATATACAGAGTCATTATACCATAAAAATCAAGTAGACCAACAACTTTTTAAACCTGTACCTTATGATCAGGAAGCACTGGTGATAAAAGAAGAAGTTGAAAGCCTTATCAAAGAACAAAGCACCGGGCATTTATGGCATTCCCATTGAAGTATTACAGCAATTGGATGCAGATGTTACCATACTTACATGGTTCTGCCAGGCTATACATTTCAAGCAAAGGTAAGAGTGAGCGGCTTTTCAACTTAATAGCTCTCTGCCTGGGAGCTCTTAAAAGGGTTTTGGTGCATTTTTAAAACAAAGTTACATTCTTTTTGGTGCTTTAGTTTAAAAGGGGAAATATTTTCTTTAGTGGGGTAGGTTAAAAACTCTGCTTTAGTATCTTTCTTCAGCTCTATGAAGCTACTGACAACTCATCAGGTGTTATTTCCCTCCCTACCCCCCCCCCCCCAACTCCCACACACCCCTAGTGAGCGGTCTTGTTTTATAGGGCACTTCCCAAATTAACTACACACAGGGACTTGGAACAGCACATTTTGAACACACTTAAAGAGATTTAACTGCTTTTTCTCCAAAAGGACAGCAGGGAAACCAGCTGGTACTTTGGTAGGTCTCTATCTTTTGCTTTAACAGATAACTAAATTCCACCAACTGAACAATGGCTAGAAAAAATTGTATCGATAAACATGCTGCTCCTGTTACAGCTTCTGCTTCTGTCCAGACAGAGGTCCCAATGCCAGTTGAAGAACTGGTCCCATGTGCAGGTTGCCTGCACGCTGAAGCTCTCAGGAAACAAGTGGAAGAACTCAGAGAGGAAGTGGCGAGGCTCAGGAGCATTCAAGATAGTGAGAAGTACATTGATGAGATGCTTCTTGCAACATCCAAGCTCTCCAGCAGAGGAGAAGATGGGTGCCTACAGAATGATGAAGGTTGGACACACGTCACCAGGGCCTGCAGAATCATCAATCCAACTTCTCCAGTCCTTGAATTGAAGAACCATTATGCAGACCTGGAAGTGAAAGAGGTGAAACTATCCCTGGAAAGGAAAGAACCAGAGCTCAAGTATCCCAAAGATGCAGAATCAGTGACCACAAGGAAGCGAAAGGTAGTGGTGGTTGGTGACTCTCTTCTGAGGGGTACAGAGACGTCCATCTGTTGACTAGATGATGTCCAGAGAGGTATGTTGTCTGCCAGGTGCCAAAATCCAAGATGTTATGGAGAGTTTGCTGAGACTCATCAAGCCCACTGACTATTACCCAATGTTGCTAATCCATGTTGGCACAAATGATACTGCCAGGTGTCCCTCTGAGCATATCAAAAGTGACTTCATGGATCTGGGACAGAAGGTGAAGCAGATAGGTGCACAGGTGGTGTTCTCTTCAATCCTCCCTGTTGAGGGAAGCCCCCAGGTAAGTGAAACATTAAATACCTTAATGGAAATGGGAAAAAGGGCAACATATGGAAAGTGGTGTGTTTAAATGCCCGTAGCATAGGAAATAAGATCCCAGATGTTGAAGCTTTAATGGGAGAGGCTGACTTGGATTTAGTGGCAGTTACAGAAACATGGTTCACAGAAAACCATGACTGAGATGTAACTATACCAGTCTATACTTTATTCAGAAAGGACAGGGTAGGAAGAAGGGGAGGAGGAGTGGCACTATATGTAAAAAATAATATTAAAGCTTTAGAACTACAGAGCTTAAAAGGGAGAGAGGAGGCACTGTGGGTTAAACTAGAAAGAGGGAAAGAGAACTCTATTTGTATTGGCGTGATATACAGATCTCCCTCACAGGAAGAAGAGGTGGACAAAGAGTTAATTGAAGAGATACGCAGCATTGCTAGGAAAGGGGAAGTGTTACTGATAGGAGATTTCAATATGCAAGATGTTGACTGGCACATTCCTGCTAATGTATCATCTAGAAGTAAGGAGATCCTGGATTCTCTACAGGGAGAACTATTCAGGCAACTGGTAACAGAACCCACACGTGAAGGGCCCATACTGGACTTGGTGCTTATTAATGGTGAAAGTGTTTCTGATGTTATGGTGGGTGATCATTTTGCATCCAGTGATCACTAGATGGTGTGCTTCAGTATTAGGACTAGAGCTGTTAGAATCCATTCAAAAGTGAGGGTCTTAGACTTTAGAAAAACTAACTTTGTCAAGATGGGCCAATACCTCAGGGAGTTGTTAGCGGGATGGGAACAACTGGGAGATGCAGAAAAACAGTGGGCAAAACTGAAAGGGGATATTTTAAGGGCAACCAACCTTTTTGTTAAAATGGTAAATAAAGGTAAAAGGAAAAGGAGACTGCTATAGCTTTCAAAAGAAGTAGCTGAAAAGGTGTAGAAAAAGAGGGAGGCCTTCATGAAATACAAAAGATCACAGAGAGAGGAAGACAGACATCTATATTTGAATAAACTTAGAGAAGCTATTAAAGTAGTCAGGAAAGCAAAGATTCAAAAAGAGGAGGAAATAGCCAATGCAAGAAAATGGGGGGGATAAGACATTTTTCAGGCTGAAGGGGAGAAATATATAGAAGCTGGTGAGTATAAAGTGGAATTGCTTAACAAATATTTCTGTTCTGTGTTCATAGATGAAGAACCGGAAGCAGAACCTCAGAAAACACCCACAAACAGGAACAGAAGCGAGGAGCATGTTGAACGATTTTCAGAAGACTGTGTTCGTAAGAAATTAGCTAAACTTAAAGTAGACAAAGTGATGGGACCAGATGGAATACACTCTAGAATACTGAGGGAACTTGGGGACATTCTAGAAGCTCCACTGTATGACATTTTTAATGCCTCGTTGCAGTCGGGAGTGGTGGCTAAGTACTGGAGAGAGGTACTTGTCGTCCCTTTAGACAAAAGCATAAATAAGGATGTGGTTGAAAACTACAGGCCGGTTAGTTTAACTTCGGTGGTGAGTAAATTATTGGAAACACTGCTGAAAGTGAAAATAGTGATGTTTCTGGAGTCCAGCGGATTACAGGATCCAAGGCAGAATATTTTCACCAGAGGCAGGTCTTGTCAGACACATCTGATTGATTTCTTTGACTGGGCAACCAGAGAGGTGGAACGAGGGAGAGCCCTAGATGTGGTCTATGTAGATTTCAGTAAAGCCTTTGACACCGTTCCTCACAGGTGACATAAACAAACTGAGCACCTAGGGATGGACCCTAAATTTATTGCTTGGGTTAGAAATTGGTTGAGTGGGAGACAACAAAGGGTACAGATAAATGGAGCTCACTCTGAGGAAAAGGAGGTTACCAGTGGTGTGCCCCAGGGATCTGCCCTTGGTCCGATTCTTTTTAACATCTTTGTTAGTGATATAGCAGAAGGGCTGTCGGGTAAGGTTTGCCTCTTTGCAGATGATACCAAAATCTGCAATAGAGTAGACACCCAGGAAGATGTAAATAGTATGAGGATGGATCTAGCTAAGCTTGAAGAATGGTCTAGAATTTGGTAGCTGTGATTTAATGTTAAAAAATGCAAGGTCATGCATTTGGGCTACAGCAATCCAAGGGAGCAATATAGTATAGGGGGTGAAGTACTTTTGTCCACTAAAGAAGAGCGGGACCTAGGTGTGATTGTGTCTGATGATCTTAAAATAGTTAAACAGATAAAAAAGGTGATAGCAAAAGCTAGAAGGATGCTTGGGTGCATAGAGAGAGGAATGGCCAGCAGAAGAAAGGAGGTGATAGTGCCTCTGTATAAGTCTTTGGTGCAACCTCATTTGGAGTATTGTATGCAATTTTTATTTATTTTTATTTATTTATTCTGGAAACCACACCTTCAAAAGGATATAAACAGGCTGGAGTCAGTACAGAGGGTGGCTACTTAAGTGGTTAGTGGTCTTCATTATAAAGCATATGAGGACAGACTTAAGGATCTTAATATGTATACCTTAGAATTTATTCCAGTACTAAAGAAAGGTGATCCAACTGATTGTGGAAAATATCACACAATCACTCTGATCCCACATGCCAGCAAGATTCTACTCAAGATTACTCAGCAGAGACTACAACCATACCTGGAACAAGAACTACCTGAAGTGCAAGTAGGGTTTAGGAAACGGCAAGGAACAAAAGACATCATTGGAATACCAAAAGGATATCTATATGTGTTTTATCAACTACAGCAAGGCTTTTGAATGTGTAAACCATGATATACTCTGGGCCACACTAAGAAGAATGGGTATACCAGAACACCTGATAGTTCTCTTACACAACCTTTACATTGATCAAGAAGCAAATGTTTGAGAGGAACAAGGAGAAACAGAATGTTTTAAAATCAGCAAAGGTGCACAACAAGACTGCATACTTTCCCCCTACCTGTTTAATTTGCATGCAGAACAAATTATCAGAGAAGCAGGACTGTATGAGGACAATCAAGGTGTAAAGATTGGTGGAAAACTCAACAACCTTCGCTATGCTGATTATACTACATTACTGGTTGAAAGTAAAGACGATCTGAAACATTTGCTTCTCAAGATCAAGGAACATAATTTTAAAATGGGCCTGCACCTTAATGTAAAGAAGACAAAGATCCTGACAACTGGCAAATAAATAAGTTCATCGTTGATGGAGAAGAAATCCGACAATGCATTGCTCTTGGCTGAATGGCTATTATAAAGGACCTAAACAAGATTCTCAAGAGCAGAGATGTCTCTCTCCATACAAAGATTCAACTTGTTCAAGCCATGTTTTTTCCCATAATGTTATATGGATGCGAAAGTTGGAAAATGAAAAAGATAGAAAGGAAGAAATTGACGCCTTTGAATTATAGTGCTGGTGATGAATACTTTGTATACTACGGACTGCTCGAAGAACAAACCAGTCATTACTAGAGGATATTAAACCTAAGCTTTCTTTAGAAGTTAAGAAGACAAGACTTTCATAGTTTTGACATTTCATGCGAAGAGAGAGATTGTTAGAGAAGGACATCATGCTTGGCATGGTAGAAGGTCAATGCAAAAAGAGAAAGGCCTGCAACGAGATGGATCGATACAATAACAGCAGCTATGGGTGCCACTCTATCAACAATGAACCGCCTGACTGAAGACCGAACACATTTTAGGACAACTATCCAAAGGTCTGTCAAGAGTTGAAACCAACTCAACAGAACAACAACTGTACCGCTCTCATTGGTTTTTGCAACCCAAATACATGACCCTGCAATTTTTAGCATTAAATGTTAGCTATCAAATTCTAAACCATTCTTCAAGTTTTTCTAAATCTCTCCTTAAACTGTCCACACTTTCCTAGGTGTCCTCCCTCTTATAGTTTTTGGTATCATCCGCAGAGGAAGACTTGACATGACAACCCTTCAGCCCTATCACAAAAATGTTAAAAAGAATCAGACCAAGGACTAATCCCAGCGACACTCCACTGGTAATGCTCTTATCCTCAGAGTGAAGCTAATTTACCACTCCCCTGTGATGCTTCCCATTCAAACAGTATCAAACCCTGTCAGTCACTTTAGAGTCTATAGCAAAGGCACTGAAATCTAAGTACACATCATATAGTGCTCCCCTCAACACAACTCTCTTGTCATCCAGTGAAAGAAATTATTCAGAATTGTCTGACAAGACCTACCTCTAGTAAAAATGTACTACCTCAGATCCTGCAATCCATTGGCTTCCATAAACTGCACTATCCTAAGTAATACAGGATCACACTAAAAGAGATACAGAGGTGGAAAAGGAGGAGGAGTAGCCCTATATGTCAAAAGCAATATTAAAGCTACTGAAATGCAGGGGAAGTGGGGAAAAGAAGAAGCACTATGGATTGTGTTGGAAAGAGGAGATGGCACTGTCATCCATACTGGTGTGGTCTACAGGCCTCCAACTCAAACTGAAGAAAAAGATAGCAAATTGATTATAGATGATATTGCAAAGATTTTATTTACATTCTCTTATATACCATGCTATTCTGCATCAGTGTGGTTTACATTGAACAAACTGAAATTACATTGAACAGGGCATTATAACTTGGAGAGAACTATTTTACAGGGAGCATGGGCTATGGAGGGTTAAGTGGCTTGCCCAAGACCACAAGGAGCACCTGTGGGACTAGAAACCCCAGTCCTTCTGGCCTAAGGTTGCTGTCCTCTAGTGAGATTTGAACCCCCAACCTTCCAGCCTGAAGTACCTTGCCCCAACCACTAGGCCACTCCTCCACTCTGATAGCCACAAAGATAGACACAAAGGGGGAAGTGATCATATTGGGTGACTTTAATCTACCTGATGTGGATTGAAGTATTCCTTCTGCAAATGTGCAAAGAAGTAAAAAAAATTGTGGAGGCCTTCCAAGATGTGTTACTTAGACAAATGGTGATTGAACCGACCAGGGAAAGCATGATATTGGATTTAGTGCTCACCAACGGTGATAGCGTGTTGAATGTCTGGGTGGGTGCCCCTGTGAGCAGCAGCGATCATCACACGGTATGGTTTGAGATAAAAGCCAAGGTGCAGTCCAGTCATAGAAGCTCAAAGTCCTAGATTTCAAAAACACTGACTTCAGTAAAATGGCCAAATACCTGAAGGAAGAGTTGACAGGGTGGGAGGGGATAAGGGAAGTGGAACTGCAATGGGATAAACTAAAGGTGGCAATAAAAGAGGCAACAGATGCATTATGTAAGGAAAGTAAACAAAACAAGAGGAAAAGGTTCTCCAAAGAAGTGGCTACTCAAATAAAGGCAAAAAACACAGCTTTCACAAAATTCAAAAGCTCGCTAACAGAGGAATACAGAAAGGAATACAGGATCAAACTAAAAGAGACAAAAAGAAAAATAAGGATAGCAAAATCAAAGGCAGAAGAAAAGATGGCTAAAGATGTGAAGTGTGGCGACAAAACATTCCTCAGGTATATTCGGGAGAGGAGGAAAATCAGAGGTGGAATTGCAGGATTCAAAAGTGCTGTGAATGGATTTGTGGAAAGTGACATTGAAAATGCGAAAATCAGGGGTCCCCAAACCTGTCCTGGAGGGCCGCAATCCTGGCAGGATTTTTGGGATAGCCCTAATGAATATGCATGAGATATATATGCATTAGACATATCCTCCCAACCTGACTGGTTTGTGGCCCTCCAGTACTGGATTGGGAGACCCCTGCCTTACACCTCTGTCATTAAAGATTGTGAGTGGGCAAGGTACAGATGTCCTAGACATCAAAAGGGTAGACAGAATTTGTCACATTGCTCCTCTAATAGACAACATTTTGGTGGTGGTGAGAAGCGAGGAGGAATGTGACAAAGACTATCTACCCTTTTGATGTCTAGGACATCTGTACCTTGCGCACTCACAATCTTAAATGACATCTCATGCATATTCATTAGGGCTCTCCCAAAAACCTGTCAGGATTGCGGCCCTCCAGGACAGGTTTGGGGACCCCTGCCCCACACCTATGCCAGCACTGTGCATCTATAGAGGTGTTTGGCAGCCCTGGCCACCGCACCAGTCCTGGGCACAGTGCAGGCATGGCTATGGTACGCAATACTGTTGGGGTCACTCCCCAGGGTGGTAAACACTGTCAGACACCAAACCTGAAGCACACTCCACAGACATCAGAAAGGTTGCTATGATGCAGCTCAATCAGCAAATTGTGCTTAACTTAGGAATTGCTATCTGCCAGTAATCATAGCAACCTCTTGATAGCTGTGTACCGTATTCCCAGGTTTAGGGTGGCATTGCTAAGGTATGCAAGTGCTAGTATTGGGAGATACACGCAAGGCCCAATATCCTGCCTCTCCAGGAGGCATTGGATAATGGAGCCTGTGGGTGCGGGTGTGTCTGCCCCTGTTGGCCACTGCTTTAGGGTAGAGGTTCCCAACTCCAGTCCTGGTGGGCCAAACACTGTTCGGATTTTCATGCTGTCCCTAATGAATATGCATGAGATACATCTGCATACCATGGGGGCGGCGCATAGAAATGTAGCACAGGCATCTTTATTAGAGGCAGCATGGAAGCTGAATGGTGTTTGGCCATCCAGGACTGCATTTGGGAGGATCTGCTCTAGGTAATGTGCATGTTTATGGTGTCTGTGCTCTGTAGGGTAAAATGTAGGTGTTTTGGGCATGTTTACATCATCTGCAATAAAGGTTCTGTCTGTATTAGCACATTTTAGTATTGGGTAAAATATGGGGACTGGGTTGGCAGGAACCACAGCTGGGACTTGAAACCTGTGACCTTCTGCTCCTGAACACACTGGCTGTGTGCACTGCACCACTGTGTTGCCACAGAGACAGTGCATTCCCTGGTGATACCATGACTATTCGTCAGACAGGGCCTGTCTGTTGCAGTGCATGGCACCCACCTACACAGGGCTAGGCCATGGTCTGCTCTGGGCAGCTGCCACTGCCCCCTCCACCACCAGTACCCCTCCGCCACCATGCTGACATGCTCTTCTGCTGGTGGTGCTGGTGGTGCGCAGTCTCAGGCCATCCAGTGTGCCGGTAGGCGGCTGCCTATGGTGCGGGTTCTGGGGTAGGGGTGCCTGCATAGCTGTCCACGCTTCCCCCCAGCACCGCCTGCCAATGTTCTGTGCCCTTGGGGGTACCTGCTGGGTACTATCCCCCGTGACACTGTGGGAAACACACTCGTGCCCATGTTGGGCCTCATCAATTACTGTCTGGCTGCTCTACTGTTTCAACATTCCTATGGACCTCCTGGGGCATCACCCTAGTCCGCACTGTGACCCTGCTGCACCACAGCATGTGCCGCCTGCAGCCCTCTGTATCCCCTTTTCCAGCATCTGTCCAGTTGCCCATTCTGACATGCCCACCCTGCTGTTGCGGAACATGTGCACGCCATAGGAAACCTGTCCAATAACAAGGGAAAACCCTGATCAGCGCTATTTCACTGTGGGATCATTCACCTTGTATGGGGACAGAGCATAGACCCTTCCAAAATTAATATCTTTTTTTTTTGGAGCTTTCTCAGTAGTGTTTTTTGCTGTTTCCCATTAATATCACTATTGGCCAGCTTGGTTATGTTTTTTTTTATATTTTCTTCTGGTCATTTTCACTGTTTATTTGCCCTTTTGTTCTGTGCACATGTATCACACTTATCACTTTTTTGTAGGTTTCCCTGGTTTTGCGGAAATGGTTTCTTTTCCCTTTAAATCTGCTCTAACGCCAGGGTTTCACTGGCGTTAGTTTTCAGCCCCGGATTCCACGGCGTTAGTGTGCAGGGAGCCTCTCCCCTCCCACTCTCTGCCCATTGACCCTCTCTTTCCGCCCCTGGGGAGTCTTCCTCTGCCCTCCGGGAGCCTTTCTCCACCCTCAGCGCTCATTTGTACCGCTGCGCGCATTATCACGCGCTAAGGTACCTTATCACCTGGTAACGCGCCTTCATCGGGCGATAAGGTACCTTATCGCCCGATAATGTCGCCGGGCGCACATTAAGACGGTTTAGTAAACATACCTCTAAGTTTCTTGGATATATCCCTTCTGACTCCATCACTTTATTTACTTTTAGTTTTCTGAAAATTGTTCAAGATCCACTTCACTTCCATTTCTATTTGTGTTTATTTTTCTGTGGTTCTACTCCAGGCCCTTCATCTGTGAATATAGAACAGAAATATTTGCTAAGCAATTCTGTTTTATCTTCATCCATTTCTACATATCCCCCCCCCCCCTTCATGCTTGTCTTACAGTATCACTTTGGTACTTCTGTTACTAGCATATTTAAAAAAAAGTCTTCTCCCTCCATTTTAATGTATTGCATATTTTTTTCTCCTTTATATCTTTGCTACTTTATCAGCTTCTCTTTGCTTTTCCAGATTTGTTGCTTGCATTTTATATAGGCTAACCTTGTTTTCCTTACCTTTTCAGCTATTTTTGAGAACTATAGTGGCTTCATTTTCCTCTTATTTACTTTTCTAATAAAAAGATTTGTTGTCCTAAAAATATCACCTTTCAGTTTTGACAGCTTTTTTTTCTACTTCCCTCAGCTATTGCCATCCAACTAATGACTTCTTGATGTATTCTCCCATCTTGACAACGTTAGTTTTCTCAAAATCTTGAATCCTCGCTTTTGAATGAAACATCTCCACCATGCCCTAATACTGAACCACACCATCCAGTGATCACTGGAAGCCAGTATGGATCCCTCCTGTAAGGGTTCATTTAACAGCTGCCAGCACAGTTCTTTCTGTAGAGGATCCAGGATCTCCCTACTTCTAGATGACACCGCATCTGGGATGTCCCAACCAACAACTAGCATATTGAAATTAACTATCAGTAGAATTTCCACTTTCATAGCAATATTGTGAATATCTTCAATTAAATCTGTCCACTATTTCTGCCTGTGAAGGAGGTCTGTATATCATACCCATGTCAACAGATGTCCCATTTCTCTTTCCAGTTTAAATCACAGTGCCTTCCCCCTACTTCACAGGTCCTGCAATTCTGTTGTTTTAATATTAATTTTTACATATAGAAGGGCATTTTACAAAGGGCGTACTGGGCATGGGGTGACCATTGAAATGGGGACGTGCAGCAAATGCAGGCCATTTTGTAACTGGATCCATGGACAGGTAGTGCAGGTGCAAATGTGCAATGTGAATGTGCGGTAGAAGGGACACACAGGTTGGATGAGGAAATCACACATCCATCCAATGTGGAATATAGCGAGGAAAATGGCCAAGGTGCCATTCACAAATAGGAGCCCATGGACATCCAGGCACCAGCTATGATACACAAGCACATATTTATTTATTTATGTGCACTTATATACTGCCTTTCCGGAATCAATGCAGTTTGACATATGGACACGCAGGGCAGAGCATGAGGAAATGGTGAGAAGCTGGGACAATGATAGTGAAGAGACTAAGCAGCTCTGTTGCCTGATGCTGGAGAATGAGGAGCACCTTTACCCACCTCATGGGCACCAAGCCAGCCAACAGAAGGTGCAGATGATGTACAAAATGCTCAGTCGGCAAGTGGACATGGAGAGGGGGCAGCAGCAGGTGCAGGAGTGCAAAAGCAGCCAAATAAATGAGGCAGCAAATGAGCATGGAGCAGAGATAGAGGAACGGGTCCAGATACAGGGAAGGGGGAAAGAGACAGTGCAGGCAGCCTGCCAGGAATAGGAACACCATCCCCCAAAACCATAGCTCGGACCACAGTGGACACATCGGTGACAACGTGGGAGGGCATAGGAAGGGAGGAAAAGAGACAGTGAGTTGAGGGACAACGCCATGCAGGAGCATACCTGTGCAGAAGAGAAAGTAGGCAGGACAGCGATGGTGAAGGGCCTCAGGAATAAGTAGAGGAAGCACTGGAGCAGGAGAAGCATGAGCAGGAAGCATCGGATGACTGAAAATAGATACAGTACCTCCTGCGAGGAAGCACCAGAGGTCACCTCCAGCATACCATTGCTCTGCCTCTGATATGTCGGGGACCTGACCTACAGTAATGAACTGTCTGCCCTAGCAGATGTCGCTGGGGGACTGTTGACTGCATGAGAGGAAGATGGGATGGAATATGCAGCAATTTTTAGCATCCATTCAAACTACAAAAAAGTGTATGTAAGGGAGAATTATATCTTATGTGCATTGTTTAGTAGGTTCCCTTTATAGAATTAACTCAAAGATTAACATATTACTAATCAAACTCCCTTAAAATTGTAATAAACGTATTCTCTTTTAAATGATAACCAACATTTGTATTTTCATTGTTTTCCCTTCTAACCAATAACAAACAGTATTGAAGACAATTTGGGCAGAGCAGGGATGGGCTAGCTTGGCATCACATAGAGGGCCAATTCAGATTATGGCCCTTTATGTCCTGCTGGGCTCATGGGGACGTTTGATATTGGTTAGAAGTGAAAACAAGGAAAGTACAAATGTTGGTTATCATTTAAAAGAACAAGTTTATTACAATTTTAAGGGAGTTTGATTAGTAATATTTTAATCTTTGAGTTCATTCTATAAAGGGAACTTACTAAACATCTTAGGGGTATGTTTACTAAACCGGGCTAACGGTTAACCCAGGCTATCTGCCACTAAGTCCCATATTATTCAATGGGGCCTAGTTGCAGATAGCCCGGGTTAAACGTTAGCCCGGTTTAGTAAACATACCCCTTAGAGTCCACCCTGAATGATAATTGATAAGATTATGATGCCTAGTGGAGTCTTTAAGTAAGGCTCTAAAAGTAGAAATTAGAATTTTGAATTTTATCCTATAGAAAATGGGAAGCCAAAGATGTTTTAGCAGAAGGGAGGTATCATGATTACATTGCTGCCAACTGAGAGCTGAAGAGGACATTACACTCTTGCTGCCCTCTTGATCTATTCATGAGCTGATACTGCCCTGAAAAGAGGACCAACTCATAGATGGGACCTTCCACTGGCAGGGCCTATGGAAGGGCCATATCAATAGGTCTTTTACATGGCCATGATGTGGACAATATTTGGTAACTAGAAATCTTATGTTTTTGCTATGTATTGAACTGCATTGCTTAATGGCCTAAACAATGATCTTGTATACTTTTTCTTTTCTTAGTTGCACAGATTTATTTGTTTATTGTACTATGATTCTAGTTACAATTGAGAATGGTCACTATAGAGGTCATTCCAAAACGTGGGTTGCGGGGCTGCATGTCCTGGTGGAATGTGCAGCCCTGCAAGCTGCCTGGACCCTATTCCCCCACTTGTCCTCCCCACATGTCCCGTGCTCTAAGATGGGGAGAGCCGGTGAGGCAGGCGGGAGGGGGTGGGGTCTGGGAAGAGTAGGGGTGGGCCAGCCTGGCATCACATATAGGGCCAATTCAGGTCATGGCCCTATATGTCCTGCTGGGCCCATGGGGACATGCTGTTTATACCACCAGAAAGGTGGTATAAGCAACACTTTTGGGGCAATTGGGGCTGGGAAACCCCCTCCTGGGCAAGGGCCGGGTGCGGGGATCCCTGCCGCTCGATCCAGGCCCCGGCTGGCAAGCTGTGGGTCAGGCAGCGGGGAAGAGGTGGGTCGAGCTGTGGCAGCCAAGCGAGGGTGTGGAGAAGATAGGCAGGCAGGGGCACTCTGGGCCACCCTCGGGCCCAATTCTGGCTACCACGGGTACATTTTGTTCCCACAGTCTAGGATCGGGTCCAAACAGGTCCATCCTGCCTGGGGCCATCTGGACAGTCGAGACATGCCCCTAAGGCTAAATTAATTCATTTTGTAAATATAAATTAAGAGGGCTATCTTGCCTGTCTTATATTGATTGCTGTAATCTGCAATCAGTTAGTTCTGCCACTGGAATTACCTTGAAAATATTCACATGGATGTCCTTACTATGCAAAAATCTCAAGGGGTATGTCTCTACCTGATTAGGGAGTGGCCTGGGTGGGCCAAAAATCTACACGTGTCTTCCCCATTTCATATAAGGAATACCCGTGTATGACTGCAGTTGTCCAAGTCAGGAGTTATAGTTGCTCCCTGGCACATGTAGCTTTTCAATAGAGTGGTTATTCTCCTTAATCTTCCATTGTTGATTCATCCTCCAAACTGAAATTAGATAAGGATAGTAGCCAGGTCTGTTGTTAGACATCCAGAAACTGAAGAAGAGGCCCCAAAGCTCACCATCATGCTAGTCCTCCTTCCCATTGAAAATGGCTTGAGGGACCCCTGTGGCATGGAGGCCCAAGGCATTTGCCCTGTTTGCTACCCCCTAACATTGGCCCTGATAGCAGCACCTGTAGTTAAATGGCCAGCATGCACATGTAAGTACCAGCATCTACACGTGGAATTTGCTACGTTTCCCCTGGTGATTTTTCCCACATATAGATTTGCAAAATGGCTCCATGTATTGGCAATTTTCTGAACTACTTTAGAACAGGCTCCATGCAATGTTCCCTCTAATTTTCTGTAGGCCGTGTGCGCATAAAATATCAGCTGTGCAGCTTTTGAAGGAAGGTTAAATTTTTGTGCGCCGCATAACGACACTCGGAGTTATATACTTTAAAATTTGACTACACGTCAGAATACACTATGTACACCACACTGATTGCACTAGAAAATATTGTGGAACTTGTGAAAACCATAAATACACAACAACTTTTCAATTTTAAGAACGTCTGTGTGTTCAGAACCGTAATTTTTGTGCGCTCTGTTGTAAAGTATGTGCGCTCGCTCGGCGAGGTGTGTGCGCGCGCACACACGCACAGCTTAGAGGGAACAGTGGCTCCATGTTTATCAGAACCTTTTCTTAAGTACTGCCAGAATTATGTATATTGTGATCTCAATATCTCAATTTTTTTTTTTTTTTTTTAACATTTTTATTTAAGAGTTTTCAAATACAACAAGAAAATAGCTGATAACATTATTAAACAAGAAAAGTAAATTACAATCAAGAAACTATTCCCCCCACATAAAATGAAACACATCAAGGAGAGAATTGTCAAAAATTATTATAAGATCAATCAAGATACAAGAAAAAAGGGGAGATTAAACACCCCACAAAAAGGAGCTGAAAAACAATTAAATCATTCCCCCTCAACACTTATACCTCCCTCTGCTTTTAAATCCAAAAAAGATTTCAAGGCATTAACATCATTATACACATAAGTACGCCCAGCCAAGGTAATCACACAGCGACAAGGAAATTTAAGGAAAAAGGTCGCCCCCAATGCCAACACCTGAGATTTCAACAGCAGAAACTGCTTACGCCTTAACTGCGTGTGGCGACAGACATCTGGGAAGACTTGAATGGACTGACCACAAAATAAATTAGCACGATACTTAAAGTATGCTCTCAAAACCCGCAGTTTGGCAGATTCAGAAATAAACTGAACTACCAAAGTGTTACGTTTTGAGATATTGTCCATTGAGTCTTCCAAGAAGGCTGTTAAGTTTTGATCCACTGAAGAGGGTGAAGGGGTCGAAGCCCCTGCAACCCGAGGAGTGGACGAAGAACCCTGAGGCAAATAATACATATGAACTGTATGGACCGTATGAAAATCCCCATCCAAATGCAAAATCTCCAAAAAGTATTTACCCAACAATATGTCAGAGGACATTAGGTGTGTCATAGGAAAATTAAGAAAACGTAGATTGCTTGCTCTAGCACGATTCTCAAGAGCCTCTAGCCGGAAGGAGATAGCTGAGGAATCACGAATAAAGGCCAAATCAGAAGTACGGCTAGATTGGACCTGAGAATTAGTGCTATCAGCAAGTTTTACTACAGAACCTAACTGGTTATCCATAAACTGTAATTTATCCACAACATCTTGGGAAAATTTACACAAAGAGGACACAGTAGAGGTTAAACGTGTATCTATCTTTTGAATAGCAGACCATATATCATGCAAGGTTATCTCCCCCTTAGGAGAAACTAAACTTTCAGGTTCTACAACAGGTGGAAAAACAGGACATGGAAAAGGGGGAAACCGCTCAAGGGGACTACCTGAGAGGGTAGAAGAAAGAGCAGGAAGAGGAAAGGGAGGAGGAGACCGGAGAACAGGACTCAAAGAGGCCTCCTCCGGAGAACGATTACCAGGCAGCAAAACAGTCACGTGTTTGTCCATAGGGCCCGCCGCTTTCCTCTCTGTAGCACCAGCCCCCGATTTTTCATCCAACTTTGCTTTCCTTTTGCCCATGATGCTGTAATCGGCTCCAAGATGGACACACCACACGACACCTCACGTGCGCCGAAGGGGCGCCAAAGGGGCGTAACCTGCCCCTTGAGCCACGCCCCTTTAGGCCACGCCACGCAGGCCGCGACACGCGGCCGCGTGTAAACACCGGAGGGCTTTATGGGGCACAGCAGGGTCCTCCGGGCCAAGGCACGTCCTCCTCCCGCCTGTCCCGATCACACACCAGCCGCCTCCTGGTCTCGCTGCGCTGAACCGTGCAGGTGGAAAGCACGGCAGCTCCCTCACAGCGACGCTTCTCTCACTGCTTTCCCAAAACCGGAGGGCTTTATGGGGCACAGCAGGGTCCTCCGGGCCAAGGCACGTCCTCCTCCCGCCTGTCCCGATCACACACCAGCCGCCTCCTGGTCTCGCTGCGCTGAACCGTGCAGGTGGAAAGCACGGCAGCTCCCTCACAGCGACGCTTCTCTCACTGCTTTCCCAAAACCGGAGGGCTTTATGGGGCACAGCAGGGTCCTCCAGGCCAAGGCACGTCCTCCTCCCGCCTGTCCCGATCACACACCAGCCGCCTCCTGGTCTCGCTGCGCTGAACCGTGCAGGTGGAAAGCACGGCAGCTCCCTCACAGCGACGCTTCTCTCACTGCTTTCCCAAAACCGGAGGGCTTTATGGGGCACAGCAGGGTCCTCCGGGCCAAGGCACGTCCTCCTCCCGCCTGTCCCGATCACACACCAGCCGCCTCCTGGTCTCGCTGCGCTGAACCGTGCAGGTGGAAAGCACGGCAGCTCCCTCACAGCGACGCTTCTCTCACTGCTTTCCCAAAACCGGAGGGCTTTATGGGGCACAGCAGGGTCCTCCGGGCCAAGGCACGTCTTCCTCCCGCCTGTCCCGATCACACACCAGCCACCTCCTGGTCTCGCTGCGCTGAACCGTGCAGGTGGAAAGCACGGCAGCTCCCTCACAGCGACGCTTCTCTCACTGCTTTCCCAAAACCGGAGGGATTTATGGGGCACAGCAGGGTCCTCCGGGCCAAGGCACGTCCTCCTCCCGCCTGTCCCGATCACACACCAGCCGCCTCCTGGTCTCGCTGCGCTGAACCGTGCAGGTGGAAAGCACGGCAGCTCCCTCACAGCGACGCTTCTCTCACTGCTTTCCCAAAACTGGAGGGCTTTATGGGGCACAGCAGGGTCCTCCGGGCCAAGGCACGTCCTCCTCCCGCCTGTCCCGATCACACACCAGCCGCCTCCTGGTCTCGCTGCGCTGAACCGTGCAGGTGGAAAGCACGGCAGCTCCCTCACAGCGACGCTTCTCTCCCTCAATATCTCAATTTTGATCTCCAGATACTATTTAAAATTCACTTTCAGATGTGAAAAGGTTTCCATGATTAAGAGGGTGCAGGATGAGTTTGCATTGGCAGATTTGAGCGATCCTGAAAAATGTGTTAAGCAATGGACTGAGGCTATTTCCAAGATAAGCTGGCACTCAGAGCTGGCTTATTCATTAGGCAAGACTAAACATCTACCTAGGGAGGAAGCTTCTGGGAGGGGCAGCAAAGTGCAGCAAAAGTCAAAGCAAATCAATAGATCCTGACAACCATGCAAACTCAAAAGAGCAATTCTCTTATGTGTAGGGAATGTGGGCAAAACCCAATGCATGCAAAGGAAAGTTTAATATTTAAAAGTATGATGTCCAATTATGCATTTTTACGGAATTGTTGTGGGAGAGGTGGCATTGGTATGGTCATAGCTGTTGAGTTTTCATTATCAAAATCTTGAAGGAGGTGCTAAGACTGAAGGTTTTCCAAGAACACCCAATACTCTTGCCTTGGTTCTGTGGGTATGAAATTCGTATAAAGAGATGAAATTAGGACACACTTTGCCCTTTGGTTTACTTCATCCAAAAAAAAAGCAAGATATGACAAGAGAAAATGTGGCATTAATAATGTAGAGATACTGATAAGATAGCCTGAATTTCTGTTTTAGATGAATATTGTCATCTATTTGATACCACCAAAAAGCATTTTTATGCTCGAAAATAGCTGTCTTTCTACATTTTGTATTTCTTTTAATTTCTGAGGGAGAGCAGGTGAATCCTGTGTGGGTAAATGAATATTACTTTGCTGGTAAACTTGGTAATTTAAAGTTTGGCATACAGGAGAGATTGTAGGTCTATTTGGAAAAGTCTGTTTAATTTCATTAAAAAAACAGAAATAGCTATCATAAAAACATAGAAACATGATGACAGAAAAAGATGAAAGACCATATGGCTGATCCAGTCTACACTTCCATGCCAACTACTATAGTCACTTATTTTTCTTTTGAGATCTTCTGTGTTGGTCCCACTCTTTCTTGAATTCAGATACTGTTCTGGTCTCTATAACTCCACTGGAAGACTGTTCCACACATCTACTACTGTTTCCGTAACGAAATATCTCTGCATATTACTCCTGACTCTGTCCCCTTTCACCTTCATCCTGTGCCCCCTCGTTGCAAAACATTCTTTCAATTGAAACAGGCTCTTCTCCTGTGGATTTATGTCATGGAGGTATTCAAAAGGCCCTATCATATCTCCTCTCTCCTGCCTTTCCTCTAAAGTATGCATATTGAGATCTTTAAGTCTGTCCCCATATGCTTTATGTTTATGTTAATGTTTCTCTTTATTTGATATACCACATATCTGAATCTAAGCGGTTTACAATAAAAACAATATCTGGAAGAAAGGAACGCTATTCTAGTGACAGAAAAAGGTTAAAAGCAAAAGACACACAACCAAAAAGTAATTATCAAAGATATGAGAGAGATAGCTGTAATATATCAGCAAACGAGACTCTGAGGACACCCCAAAGGCTAACTCAAAAAGATGAGTTTTCAGTGTTTTTTTTAATGTTTGAAGTCCAGTTCTAAGCTTAGGAGAGCAGGTAAACTGTTCCACAAAGCTGGAGCTGCAGCAAAAAAGGCAGATCTTATGACGAAGTCCACTGACCATTTTGGTAGCCTCGAATCCTGCAATCCATTGGACTTCAGAAACCTCACTATCCTCTGTTTTAGCAGTATTTCCATTAATTTACTTACTACAGAGGTTAGACAAATCAGCCTGTAGTTCTCAATCTCATTCTTACTTCTCCTTTTGTGTAAGGAGATTTCATGTACCTTTCTCTAGTCCTCTGGGACCACTCCCAACTCTAAAGAAGCATTTAAAAGTTTAGACCGTGGAGCCACTAGAACTTCCCCAAATTCCTTCAATACTCTAGGATATATCCCATCTAGCCCCGTTGCTTTGTCATGAACACAGTCTTCTGAAAATTGTTCAAGATCCCCTTTATGGTGTTCCTATTTGTGGATGTTTTCTGAGGTCCTGCTCCTGACCCTTCATCTGTGAACATAGAACAAAAATATTTGTTAAGCAATTCCGCTTTATCCTGATCAACTTCTACATATTCCTCCCCTTCACCTTCGAGTCTGATAATACCACTTTTTCACTCCTTTCTCTCACTAACATATCTGAAAACTTTTACTGCATTGGCTATTTTTTCTTCTATTTGTATCTTTGCTTTCCTGACTACTTTTATAGCTCTTCTAAGTTTTTCCAAATATTGATGAATGTCTTCTTCTCTGTGATCTCTTGTATTCTATGAAGGCTGCCCTCTGTTTCTTCATTTTTTTAGCTACTTCTTTTAAGAACCATAGCGGCTTCCTTTTCCATTTACATTTATGAACTTTACTAACAAAAAGGTTTGTTGCCCTTAAGATATCCCCTTTAACTTTTGTCCATTGCTTTTCTACATCCCCTAGCTGTTCCCATCCTGCTAACAACTACTTGAGGCAGTGTCCCATCTTGGCAAAGTTAGTTTTCCTAAAGTCTAGCACCTTCACATTTGAATGGACATTATCATCTCTAGTCCTAATACTGAACCACATCATCTGGTGATCACTGGATGCGAGACAATCCCCCACTATAGCATCAGAAACACTTTCCCCATTGCTAAGCACCAGGTCCAGTATGGCCCCTTCATGTGTGGATCCTGTTGCCAGAATAATTCTCCCTGTAGGGAATCCAGGATGTCCTTACTTCTAGATGACACTTTAGCAGGGATGAACCAATCAACATCCGGCACATTGAGATCACCTATCAGTAGCACAACCCTTTTCATGGTTGGTTTAGAGATTTAAAATTAATTTCTATGAGATTTAGGCAGGCTCTTAAAGTCTTAAAAGAGAACATTCAAGTTATTAGTCTTTTTTCCACTTACCCTCCCCAACTCCCACCCACCCTAGGCACATCTCTTAATTTATAGTTAGTTATCTCAATTAAAAGAGTGAAATTTGATACCAGTGTATTTTTATCAAAAAATGATTAATCCTTAACAGATTATTAGCAGTTCATTGGGAACCAAACAGGCATTTATATTAATTTACGTATTCCTACTCCCCTTAACAACTATAAACTCACTAAGAAAAACATGCAGCAGCAAGATGGTGGCTATCCAATCTTTTGCACTGAGTGCTACATGCATGATTATCTCTCAGTTGTTCAGAGGTCACATGTGTGTATTTGGTTAAAAGAGTTCCTGACTCCCAAAGAACAAGTCTGACCTCTGGAAGCCAGAGTAGCAGATTTTGAGGAGCTGAAGTAGATAGACATATGTAGAGAGACCTACAGGGTACATACGTAGTAGAAAAGTCCTATCTCCAGGCTGGCAACCTCAGTGAAAGAGAGCATCATCTTGTGTGGCAAGAAATAATCCTGTAACCAGGACCTGTCCTCCACAAGAAGCAATATCCTCTCATACTGAGTATGCATCTCCAGGGCCTTCTGCCCAGGAGAGAAGAATAGGATGGATTGTCAATATGAACAAAAAAAGTACTTTGAAATCTCTGGATACAAATTATATTACAATGATAGGGTAGATCAAGCTGGTGGAAATTTTTTTTATTTATTTATTTAGTCAGATTTAATATACTGCTTTATCATTAAATCAAAGCGGTTATCACAGCAAACAATCGTTGGGGGGAGAGTGTGCAACATGCAGTGTGAAACATCTTAGAGAGTGTGGTTGAGGGGTGTGAGTGATTTGATTACTTTAGGTGCAGATGATCTATGTACAGCTATGCGAGACAAGTGGGCTATTTACAATTGAGCTATCTACAATTGGGCTATAGACAGGTCTAGATACAGTTAGTAAAGGCTTCAGTTTGGCTATGGCGGAGTTTAGTTCAGGTGAAGACCTTGTAATGACCCATGAAAAGCTTTGTTTTTAGTAACTTTTTGAAATCTGTGAGGTCTGTGGCAGATCTCAGCTTGTCGGGGATAGAGTTCCACAGGGAGGGTGCCACCAGGGACAGAGCTCTTCTTGAGGTGTCCTGTCTGGATTTGGTGAATTCTCGTGGGGTGATGATGAGGTCGGTGGTTCTCCTTCTTCTGGGTCTGGTGCATCTGTCCGTTTTGATGAGAGGTTGCAGGCTGTCTGCTGAGATGTTCTGTCTTATCTTGAATATGTTTAGGATAACTTTGTATTGTATACGGGAGCTGATTGGGAGCCAGCGGAGATGGTACAGGATAGGAGTAATGTGGTCCTGTCCAGAGCGGCCTGTTATTATACGGGCGGCAGTGTTCTGAGCCATCTGAAGTGGTCAGAGGGCCTGTTTTGGTAACCCTAGGTATATTGGGTTGCAGTAGTCGAGTGTAGGGGTGATGCGTGTTTGACAGACTGTACGGAAGTGGTGCTGAGAGGATGGGTTTGAGGCGTCTAATGGTTCTCATTTATAGGTAGGCGTTTTTTGTGGTTCTGGCGATGTGGGCCTGTAAGTTTAGGTCTTTGTCGAGCGTCACTCCGAGGTATCTCACTTCAGGTTTTACTGATATTATGTTTATGTTTATGTTTATCAAATTTGATATACCGCTCAGACCCTAAGGCATAGAGCGGTTTACAATAATACATCATTTAAGGAAAGAAGAAAGGAACGCCATTTATATGATAGGATAGGGTAGAGGAGAGAGATAGTTAAATAGGCAAGAGGAAGAGAAGGACATAGAACAGCAAATTACCCCGATACATAGGTAGTATATCAAACATCATCAGGGACTCCAGATGCAGATGCCACGGACCAACGCCTATTGTGACGTCATTTAGTTTGATGGTGGGTGTCATTGAGAAGGTAGGGTTCCTTGATATGAGAAGAGCTTCTGTTTTGTTATGGTTTATGGATAGATTGTTTTTCTAAGAGCCAGGTTGTCATTTTCTGGAGACAATTGGCTAGGTTGGAGTAGTCAGGGGTGTCCAAGTCTATAGGGGTGAATATCATTATGTCATCGGCGTAGATGGTGTATTGGATCTTGTGATTCTTGATGATGGAGCAGATTGATTGTAGGTATATGTTGAATAGCAGGGCGGATAGGGATGAGCCTTGTAGGATGCCCTGGGTGGCTTTCAGGGGCCGGGAGGTGTCTGCGCCACATTTGACTTGTAGCTTTCTGTCAGTCAGGTATGATGTGAACCAGTTCAAGGTGGTACCGTGTATCCCAATCTCTTGTAGTCTCGCTAACAGAGTCATGTGGCTCACTGTGTCAAATGCTGCAGAGATGTCTATGAATATCAGGATGACTCCCATTTTGATGTTATCGATAGTCTGGATCAGTTTGTCGAGGAGTTGGATTAGTTGCGTTTCTACCCCGTGGTTTGGTCAGAAGCCGTATTGGTTTGGGTCCAGGGGGGCGTGGGTGTCGATGTGGTCCTGTAGTTGGTGCTGGACTGCTTTTTCGATGATCTTGGCTAGGAGGAGGAGACTTGAGATGGGTCTGTAGGCAGCAGGGTCAGTTTTAGCTAGTGTGGATTTCTTTGGGATGGGATGTATTGTAGCTAATTTGAGTGTACTTGGCATTATTCCTGTAGTGAGGGAGCTTGTGGTTATTTTGCAAATGTCCTGGATCAGTTCCTTTTTAGCAACTTTGATCCATGTTATGGGGCATGGATCGGTGGGGGCAAGGCTGGTGTTGAGCATGGTGATGATGTTTGATATCTGTTCCTTGGTTGGGATGCTGAATTTGTCCCATCTTTGGTTGGGATGAGGGGGCTTGGTGCTGCTGGTTACTTTGTTGTCCTTTGCGGGGACTGTGAATTTTGTTTTGAGGTGGTCTGCGAAGATCTCTGCATCAATTTGTTGTTCGTTTCTATTCTGGGGTTCATTGGTGAGGGTCCTTACTATGTTGAAGAGTTCGCGGGGGCCGGGCCGGCCCATCCATTGAGCAAGAATGTTCTTTGCACAGGGCCCTGCGTTTCAGGGGGCCCCGCGAAAAAAACATCTTGCTTCAGCCCAAATAGGTAAAAAAAACAGAAACCGGCTGCTGCTGCTGCTGCTGCTGTCGCTGCCGCTGTGGCAGCGGCAGAATCGAGCATCCTGCGGGGCCCCCGCCTGCCCTGCAGTCTTCCATGCGGCCTCAGCATCAGCTGTCAGAGCCGTGCGAAGAGAGAGAGCTTCTCCTCTCGCGGCTCTGTTAATCCCGCCGCGGGGCTGATGGGAAATCCCATCAGCCCCGCGGCGGGATTAACAGAGCCGGGAGAAAGGGGAACTCTCCCTTCACGCGGCTCTGAAAAGCCCGCACTGAGACCAAATGGAAGACTGCAGGGCGGGGGGGTGGGGCCGCGGGATGCTCAATTCTGCCGCTGCTACGGCGGCAGCGGCAGCAGCAGCCGGTTTCTGTTTTTTTTTACCTAGTTGGGCTGATGGGGGGGGAGGGGTTAGGACTGTTAATGGGCTATGGGGGGTTAGGACAGGTAATAGGCTATGGGGGGCTAAGACTGGAAATGGGCTGATGGGGGGTTAGGACTGGTAATGGGCTGATGGGGGGGCTAAGACTACAAGTGGGCTGATGGGGGGCTTATGACTGGAAATTGGCTATGTGGGCAAGTACTGTAAATTGGCATATGGGGAGGTGTAAGGACTGGTAATGGGCTATGGGGGGGCTAAGACTGGAAGTGGGATGATGGGGGGGTTACAACAGGTAATGGGCTGCAGAGGGGCTAAGACTACAAGTGGGCTGATGGGGGGCTTAGGACTGGAAATGGGCTGATGGGGGGGCTAGGACTGGAAATGGGCTGATGGGGGGGTTAGGACTGGAAGTGGGCTGATGGGGGGGTTAGGACTGGTAATGGGCTATGGGGGGGCTAAGACTGGAAATGGGCTGATGGGGGGTTACGACTGGTAATGGGCTATGGGGGCGGGGGGTTGACTGGAATTGGGCTGATGGGGTGGTTAGGACTGGTAATGGACTGTGGGGGGAGGGGGTAAGACTGAAAATGGGGTGATGGGGGTTAGGACTGGTAAGACTGAAAATGGGCTGCGGGGGGGGGGGGTTAATACTGGTAATGGGCTGTGGGGGGGGTTAAGACTGAAAATGGGCTGATGGGGGTTAGGACTGGTAATGGGCTATGGGAGGCTAGGACTGGTAATGGGATGGGGGTTGCTAGGACTGGAAATGGGCTGAGTGGAAGGGGGCTTGAACTGCAAATAGCTGATGAGGAGGGGGGCTTGGAATGGAAATGGGCTGTGAGAGGATGGAGCTAGGACTGGAAATGGGCTGAGTGGGGGGGGGCTAGGACAGGAAATGGGCTGATGGAGGGGCTAGGATAGGATTGGAAATGGGCTGTTGGGGTGCTAAGGTTGGAAATGGGCTGTGGTGGGGGCTTGAATTGAAATGGACTCATGGAGGGGCTGGAACTGGAAGTAGGCTCATGGGGGATTTGGATTGGAAATGGGCTACGTGGAGGGGAGCTAGGATTTGACATGGGCTGAAAAATATTTTGTGTGGGAGGGAAGACAAATCTACAATTGGCTGGATATTGGGAGAGTAAGTGGGGATTGAGGATGGAGGGGTAAAATTTGAGTGGATGAAATAGGAATGAGGAAAGAGCAAAAGGAGAAAGATTAGTATCTTAAAGCAGATGTAGAGAGAGAATGGAAAAAAAACTAAAAGAGAGAAGAAAGGACAAATGGACAGCAGATTTTATTTATTTATTTATTTATTTATTGAACGGTTTTATATACCGCCTTTCAGAAAAATCAAAGCGGTTTACATAGAACAAAACTTGAACATTACTTTGAAACTTATTCAAACAATTGAAATTACAGTGAACATTAAATTGTATATAATAAAAATGGTAATTTGAGGGTTACAATGCTGAGTAAATGCTGATTAGGTATATAAATAGTTTAAAAATGTATACAGATTTTAATATTTACACATTTCAAAAATCTTATCATCTTATCTGAGCAAGGAAAAATGTATTGTAGTTCACTAGAATTATTAGTGTAAAGAGTAAATGTGATAATGTGGAGAATTGGGTATTGTAAGATAGAGTAAGAAAAAGGAAAAAGTAAGTTGTGAATTAATGAATATGAGTATACATGAGTTTAAGTGGGAAATATTTCATCTATTGGGAATGAGTCTCCAAAGTACTCTATAAATATGTGAGTTTTAAGATCTTTTCGAAATGCTGAAAGATCTGT
The DNA here is from genome assembly GCA_033557465.1 of Ichthyophis bannanicus. Classification (NCBI taxonomy): domain Eukaryota; kingdom Metazoa; phylum Chordata; class Amphibia; order Gymnophiona; family Ichthyophiidae; genus Ichthyophis; species Ichthyophis bannanicus. Next base: position 600,448,977 of record CM066035.1, on the reverse strand, counting down.
GGTATCTCTGAGTTTATCCGGCAGAGCGTTCCATATTAAAGGAGCATTGAAGCTGAATGCCCTATTTGTTGTAGTTTTATTGAGTTTTGAAAAGTTGTTTGGAACAAGTGGTGTGTTCAGGTTCCTTTGTCTCACTGTTCTGGTCCTTGAATGAATTGTCAGTAGATCAGTTAGATATGATGGGGCTATATCTCTTATCAGTTTGAACGTTGTTATGATAACTTTATATTTTATCCTACTTTGTATAGGTAACCAGTGAAGTCTGTACAGTATAGGGGTTATGTGTTCAGTTGGACCCTCATTTATAAGCATTCTTGCAGCAACATGTTGTGCTACTTTTAGTTGGTGTAAAGCATGTTTTGGAATACCTTGAAGAATTATGTTACTAAAATCTAAGTGAGGCAGGATCAGGGCTTGAAGGACTGATCTGAAGTCCAGATTTGATAATAATGGTTTTAGATTTTTAAGATATCTTAATTTATTATATATTGTGTTTGTTGTATTCCTGATGTGTGTTGTTAGACTTAACGTTCTGTCTATGATAACGCCAAGGTATCTTATTTCATCTTTTATGGGGATGCTTATGTTTTCAATATTTATTTCTGTTGGGGTGGTAAATTTTGGAGAGTTAGCAGAAGACACGAAGAAACTAGAAGAAAGTGGCTGAAACAATTGTAACTGAAAAAAAATGCACAAAAGGTAGAAAAATATCTCTTTATTTTGAATTTATTAACTGGAATATGTCAGCTCTGGGAAATGTGCATCATTAACGGCTGTGCTTTGTTTAGTACAAGAGGAAATTAATTTATAGTTTTATTTCTATAGTGTTGTACATTCCAAGTTTGGCTTTTGGGGTTCCCAGTTTAATTATTTCCTTCCTGTTTCTAAATTATGATTCCTTGTTTGGTGATGGTCTATGTTCTGCATGTGTAACTGAGCTGAGGTATTCTGTTTATATAATTCCTATTTGACATTGCCACTTGTTCTCTTTCCCCAGTAGGTCATGTATTGTTATTCTCTGAAATGTATTGGTTTAATATTTGCAGTGTTGCCTTTTGATAGTTAGGGTATGGTGCTTTGTGAGTCCTGGTAGTGCTGTTAGGATATGGCGGGTTTGCTATGGGTTCTAAATGTGCAGTGTTTATAGTAGTTCCTAATGTGCCTGGCGGTTGGTACTGGATTATAGTAATGTAGAAATCTTTTAATCTTTCTTTATCCATATACTCATTAAGAGACATGTTTACTAAAAGTTAGTGTATGGTAACATTATGCAAATATTTATGCAAATGAGGTACCTTATGCAAATGAGGCCCTGCACCGAGTCTCCGCACATGGCCCCACACACCCCCTTGGGCCGCCCCTGCACAGAGGTTGTTGGTAGATTTCATGATGAGGTTTGTGTGGTAATCCTTCTTGTGTTGGTTGATGAGTTTATTATATTCCTCTTGTTTTGACTGGTATAAGTCCTGTAAGGGCTTTGATTTGGAGCGTCTTCTTCAGCGTTCGAGCCTTCTTAGTACTCTCTTTGCATTGTGCATTTCCTTAGAGTACCAAGGAGTGGAACTGGGTCTCTTTTTGTGTGGTTTCCTTGTGTTGGAGGTGGTGAGTCTGGCAGCGTTTGAGATGGTGTTGTTCCAGTTTTCTATTTGTTTGTTTATGTCCTCTGGGCTGTTGATGAGGAGGGGTAGGGTGTCTTGTAGGAATTGATCGTTATTGAAGCTTCTGAATCTTCTTGTCGTGGGTGGTTTGTCTTGGAGGTTGTTGCATTTTGCCGCTTGTATCTGGATTTGCAGCAGGTGGTGGTCTGACCAGGGTACTGGTGTAACTGATGGTTCTGTGATGGATTTGCTGTCTATTAGGTTGTTGGGGGCGAATATGAGGTCGGGGGAGGATCTGTTTCTGTGTGTGGGTGTATTGATCATCTGGGTGAACTGTAGTGAGTTCATCGCTGTAAGGAAGGCTTCTGCGTCCTTGTTATTTGTGGATTTGAGGTTGAAGTCACCGAGTACGAGCAGAGGTTTGTGGAGGTTGTTTACTGTACATATGGCTTCCAGTATTGTAGATAGATCTTCTGATGGTGCATTCGGTGCTCTGTAGGTGAGGCAAAGTGTGAGGTTCCTGTTTTCAATGATGATTGTGTTGCAGTGACTTGTAGATGTAGAGGATCTGGCTTTGAGGTTTAGGTTGTTTCGTGCAATGATCAGGACTTCTCTTCCTCTTCTTTGTGTGCGTGGGCAGTTGTATGCTGCGTGGGTGGTGCTACATGCTAAAGAGGGCATTGCGTCAAACATGATGAACGTTTTGCAGGCAACAAAATGCACTGTATAATCTTTATGGATAGAAATTCCATATGAGAAAGAAAAGGGAATAGTAGTGGTGGTGTACTACCATCCACCTGGACAGAATGAACAGATGGATGATGAAATGCTAACAAAAATTAGGGGAGCTAACAAAATTAGCAACACAGTCATAATGGGTGGTTTCAAATACCCCCAATATCAACTTTATCAATGTCACATCAGGACATGTTAGGGAAATAAAGTTTTTATATAATTTAAATGACTGCTTTATGGAACAGCTGGCTCAGGAACCAAGAGGAGAAAGAATTTTGGAGCACTTGGCAATTTTGGGGCCACTTGGCAATAACACTGGTAACCCGGAAGCCCTCCTCGCCTCCATACGCCGATTTGACACCCTCCAATCCTGTTCCCCCCCCCAATAAATTCACCAACTCAGTAATTTTGGTACAAACTTTTGGTCGCAGCTTTATTTACAACCTGTACAACCAGCCCAACACGGACCTAAGATAACAATTGAACAAAACCCAACCCCGCACCCCTTTACCGGAGGATGCCCCCCCCACCCGCCATCTTAGTAGCAAGGCGGAGCATCCTCCTCCCCCCCAAACCCCGCCGCCTGCCTCGCCATCCTAGTAGCAAAGGCCGGCTCCCACCCCCCCGCTACCGGGCCGAGACCCCCAACCGGGCTGTCTCGCCCCACCCCGGGGAGCACTTCGCCCCCACTGCTTGTAAACCAGGTCAAGCCCGCGCCGCTCCTGCGAGCGCTGGCTCTGTACCCCACCACCCCCACCAGCTGCAACATCCCGACAAACCAAAACCATGGGCGGGCGGGCGGGAACGCGACCGATACGCGAGGAGCCGTGGCCAGAAGGAGACGGCCACGCGGCTCCTCGCGAACAGCACCGCCCACCCCATGACATGCGGGCCAATGAAATCGCTCCGACGGCACGCCGGAGCGATTTCAACTGCCTCGCACCGCCCCCTCCCCCCCCCGACTCACCCCCCCTTTCACCCTGCACGTGGGTGGCCGCGGCCGGGCCCGGGCCCAGGTTACTGTCGGCCGCGGGACCCGGCCCGCGGCCTCGGGCATTAATGATAATAACATGATCAAATTTGATATAATAAATGGAGAGAGGATGAAGCAAGGAAATTGACTGTGCGTGCATTTACTGTAACTTTCAAAAGGGAGACTATGATAAAATTAAGAAATAGGAAAAAAAATAAAAAGAACAGCTGCAAGGGTTAAGAATATACATCAGGCCTAGACACTGTTGAAAAATACCATCTTGGAAGACCAGACCATATGTATTCAACACTTCAAAAAGGGTGGAAGGAAGGCCAAATTATTGTTGACATGATTAAAGATGAAGTGAGAAAGATGGTCATAGACAAATAAAACATCTTTCAGAAAACGGAAAAACTATCCAAATGAATAAAACAGAATCATCATAAGCAATGGCAAGTTAGATGCAAAGCATTGATAAGACAGGCAAAGAGAGAATTTGAAAAGAAGTTTGCCATAGAAGCTAAAACTCATAACAGAACATTTCAGGTAAATTTGAAGTAAAAGGCCTATGAGGCAGTCAGTTGGACTATTAGATGATAAAGGGGTAAAAGGGGCAATAAGGGAGAACAAAGCCATAGTGGAAAAAGTAAATGATTTTTTTATTTGGTCTTTACTGAAGAAATAGTAGGGGAGATACCCATGGCAGAAATGTTATTTAAAGGTGACTAATCGGAGAACTCAGACAAATCTTAGTAAAGCGGGAAGATGTAATAAAGCAATAGAGAAACTAAAGAACAGCAAACTACCTGAGATGGCTAGTATACATCCCAGGGAGCTGAAACAACTCAAAAATGAAATTGCAGACCTACTATTTGTACTTTGTAAGCTATCATAAAAATTATCTATTATACTTGAAGACTGGAAAATGGCTTGCATAATACCAATATTTCAAAACCTGCCGCAGGCAATCCAAGTAATGACAAAGCAGTGAGCTTGATGTCAGTGCCAAGCAAAACACTGGCAAAATGTACATCTCCTAAGCTGATGCTCACACTGACAGTGGTGTGCTCATGCAAACTACATATTAAGACGGATGAAACAGATAAGGTCAAACAAACCCTCGTATACTAGTCTTTTGCATGCCCATAACATACAAGGTTATGTGCATGCACCAAAGCTATTGTATAAGCAAGTGGAAAGTGAGATGCTTGTCCAGACAAATCCTGCAGCAAAACAAACATGGCATTTGAAGAACACATTAGTATAAATAACATGGTAAGTCATATATATCTCAGTGCTGTTTGCACTAGCAGCATGCCCCCACTCCGAGGGTGCCCCACCACTGTCAGGGACATGCCCCACTATGTTGCTGCCGAGCAGCTTTTCAGAACATATGCCGATTCACACTGGCTCCAGGTGATGCTGCAATCAGCCCCATGATCCAGGTACTGGCCAGGCATACATATCCCCCCCAGGGTTGCGGATAAGCATACCGGGGCCTCCCCTGCACCCCCATACCACACACATAGAAACTCCTTCTTGCTTGCACTCACAAATAACATATATTTGCAAAACCCATGCCCTGCACCTATAAACAACTGCTGGTAAGACTTAATGGCATGGCGTCTCAGGACAACCCATCTGCTCTGCATTTCTCAGCCAAATAACGAATCTGCTCCATACTACCTCACATACCTACATCTACATCTGCAAACCATGGAAACACCTTTGAATATCTCTCCACTGTTTTTATTTCATTCTATTGATTTGTTTTTGTTTTCCTGTATTTTTTTGTTGTGATATTGAATTATGAATGCTGCATTTGCTATTTATCAATGAAGTGTGTCCAAAGGATTATGGGTGAATAAAATAAATAAATTATGGGCAATTCAGAATGCAAAGTAAGAATTTGTTTTTCACAAATACAAATATGTCAATCTTCTCAAAGTTCTTTAAAAAAAAGTCTCTGCAACATGAGTACGCAGTAGATATTAAAGGGGCTAGCTATTTAGGTGTGCTAACATTAATGCACATTAATTCATTGTTAATCACGTGTTTGAAGTAAGTAGGTCCCATTGAATAACATGGGACCTATGCTCAAATAGCGAGCATTAACAGTGAGTTAATACTCGCTAATATTAGCGCAACCTAAGCATTTTCTTAACCAATAAACATAAAGCTCTGTTTCCCACAATGACGGTCTTTTGCTATTGTTGTCAGTGTGTGTTCTGCCGTGCGCTAATAGTGCGCTGGGATGCATGTTTCCAGCTAGTGAAAGGCCACAACAGCACAGGATGAGTCCCATGCTAATTGTACCACATATGTTAGAGGATCAAGTGGGTGGAGTATTGGCAGAGAATAGAGGCATGGTGAGCCTGGCGCAGTTACCACTGTGTTTATACCGCACTCTAAGTGCATTAGCATAGGTGTACCTAACACCACCTATTGGACAGGGTTCTACGTTAACTGCCAGGGAAACGCTTTCCACGCCCCTGACAGTTAACGTGAAGGTGCTGCATCTAACACACCATGGTTTTTGCACTATTAGGATGTTAGGTGCAACACCTTAGAGCCCGTCAATAAAAGACTACAATGTTTCCTGTTCCATCACTGATTGCTCTCTTGGGCTTCTGCTTTGCTAAACCATTTTGCTCTGAAGAAAGCCACAATGTGGTGGCTGAAAAATCAGTTCCATTACGAAGACGCAGCATGACCCAGAAAACTGCAAAGTCCATCACTGATTGTCATGAAGTAAAGCAAAATTAAATGAGATAACGTATCTTATTCATAAAGGTGTTTTTTTCAATTCCATAGGTACAAAATGAGTCAAGCAGCAGAGAAAAAAATGTTGATGCTGTAGGACCTCCAATCCCTGGGGCACAAGAAGAAAACAAATCCCATATGATGGTGGAATCATCAGCATACCAAAAGGCATCCAATCCCCGCCAGAAATGAATGAGGGGGTTACCCATGGCAACACAGCCATCAGTGTGCTGGCAGGGAGCAAACACCCCCCCCCCCCAACACTAGAAGAGCAAACATCTTGCAGTGATGATGGCAGGAGATGGCAAAGGTCTTCAGTCCTTAATGGTTGAAGAAGTAGTGGCTCCCACAGCAGTTAATGCAAACTGAGTGATGGCCCAAAGTTATCTACAGGATGGTGGAGAGCATAGGTTCTTTCACCAGAAGAGAAGCCTGAAGGAGCTGAACTGAAAAAGGTGAAAGTAGCAGACAGGGCTAGCAGGAGGGGGAAGGTGGTAGGGAGCTAGGAGGATGAGAGGGGTAGGAGAAGCATAGAAACATGATGACAGATAAAGACAATACACCCTGTCCAGTCTGCCATTCCAGACCAATTACTAAGTGTTACAATCCTTTTTTTTCCTTTAGAGATCCTCTGGTTTGTCCCATGCTTTCTTGAATTCAGATACTGTCCTGGTCTCTACTACCGCCACTGGGAGACTATTCCACCTATCTACCACTCTTTCTGTAAATATTTCCACAAATTACTCCTGAGATTATCTCCTTCATACTATGCCCCGTCATTGCAGAGATTTCTTTCAATTGAAAGAGGCTCTCCTCCTGTATTTTATGCTATGGAGGTATTTAGACATCTCTCTCATATCTCTCCTCTCTCATCTTTTTTTCCAAAGTACACATACTGAGATATTTAAGTCTGCCCCATATGCCTTATAATGAAGCCCACTAACCATTTTTCTAGGTACCATCTGCACTGACTCTATCCTGCTTATATTCTTTTGAAGATGTGGTCTCCAGAATTGCCCACAATACTCTAAATGAGGTCTCACCAAAGACTTATACAGACACACTGTCACTTCTTTCTTCCTGTTGTCCATTTCTCTCCCTGTGCACCTAAGCATCCTTCTGGAGTGAGGGGGACAAACATGGAATAAAGAATGGAGAATAAAAGTGTGAACTACAGACCTTGCCCTGCATGTACACCCTTAAATATCCCTCCTCCCACATAGACACACACTAACACCCATATGTACCCAAGCACCCATGCATATCTAGCTCCTTCACATCTTCCTACCCCACAGACATACTTCTCCATCCCCACAGACACCCTCCACACCTCCCCACATTTACCTATATACACACCCCTCAGACACGCACATGTATAATACCTAACACAATCTTCACACATACCTAACTTCTTTTCCACAGTCCTTTCTCCCCATGCTGCAGATACCCCCGAAATGCACAACCTCCTGACACTTCCAGCGATACACAAAAAGTCATCCAAAGAACCTTCCCACAAAAAACCACTTATCCCTCACAAAGACATACTTCATAAATACCACCCATCTACTAACAAAGTGCCAACACAGGCCAGCCTCTGAATCTGCAAATAAAGGGGAAATATTCCACTTGTGCCAAACTGTAAGAGAGTCAGTTTATAAAGTTGCCCCTGGTCAACATGCATTTTCATAAGCCTATTTTAAACCTGCTGTATAAAGTCAAGATGTATGTACTCAATGTTAAATAAAATACTGGTGTCAATGTGAAAGATTGTACATGCATGTAGGTGCTAGCACTTACAACCACAAACCAAAGAGAAGAGCACCTACTTGCAGGAACCTCCAAAAGACACAAAGAGCAAGAGGTATGGTGGTCACATGCGCTTTATTAATAACCAATAACCCCAACGCGTTTCGGCAACGCCTTCATCATGATTAAGTGCAGCCTATCTATGTTCTGCCCAAACTCCTCCCCGTGCACGACTACAGTGAATGTGTGCACTATGAAACCTATGTGCATATATTTACACAGGTTGATATTTTATTAGTGGTCCTTGGCATCAGGGCCATACTGAGTGTAAATTTTGTCCTATGCAACTTGCACATCGGGTGCCCCTCCCCCCCCCCCCCCCCCGTGGCGGGAGAGAAGAGGCATGCCCAATGTGCTCCTGCAGGGAGGGACAGATCTGCTTATCATGCGGGTGAGAAGGCTTAAGGGGTGCATTTTAGCTGTCTGTCGTTGCCTGCCACCGCTGAGAGAAGAAAAAGTGGCGGCGGCAGGCAACAGCAGACAGCTAAAATGCACCCCTTAAGCCTTTTCGCATTGTGCGGCTGCACCGATCGCAGAGGGCTAGGTACGGTCCTGCATGGCATGCTTAAGTATCCACTCATGCACATAAATGACCAAAATAATTGCATTTATACAAATTCTTACTGCCTTAACCTAGTGGGCGCGTTATAAAATTACCCCTGTGAAAGCATATTTTACAAAAGACATCCAAGTATAATCTGGAACGTTCAAGCCAAAATGTCTGAAAACAAAGCAGGCACATCCAAGTTTAGGTATAATTTCACAAATGTGGGCATGCCCAATATGGATGTCAACGGAGGCGTCTACATAGATGTTCCTAGAATAGTATTTAAGGATGTCTAATAGCCTAATGGCTAGAGTACTGGACTAGGACCAGGGTTCAAATCCCATTTCTGCTCTTTGTGATCTTGGGTTAGTCACTTAACTCTCCACCTTCTCCGTTTCCTCTATTTATTTATTTAACAGGTTTTATATACCGCTTCATCATTTTCAATCAAAGCGGTTTACATTGAAACTTAAACTTGGTAATAAATGTTTTACAGACAAAACAAGCACTTTCTCGATGTCTATTCATGCCTAGAGCAGGTCTAAACTTGGACAGGGTCCCTGACATTTCTGAAATTGAGCAGGGAAGTCTCAGACCATTGCACCTCCTTCACCACACCCCCTACCTGCTTGGACCTCTACATAGCAGAAGCCTCTTTAAAAGCCATTTGTAAAATGGCTCTGGGGACATCTCTGTGATTTGGACATCACATGCACCCTCGTCATATGTCCAAATCACAATTAAGACTTTTAAAATGACCCTCTTTGTGAGCACTTTCTGACTCGTTAAGAGTTTAGTCACAGTGGAGGGTCCAGTAGAGCAGACTGCTCTTTCTCTCCTTGCTATTGGTACAGTTAAAGAAAGCTATCTGAATTATCAACTTGCCAAAGAAATGCTGATTTTCATTAGATGCAAAGGAAGATGACAACGACACAGGCATCTAATGAGGATCGATCTCAAAATGCAATGTCAAATTATTTTCAAGAGCCGTGTCACGTATATTCTAGAACAGCTTCTGTACTTCATGGCTTGGCTCCATTTAGTTGGGAGTTAACCTGCAAGAACTGGCAAGTATTTTCCCTTTCCACAGTGACACTTGCTGGGAAAGTCTGTGAGCTGATCAGCTGCAGAGTTCCCTACTGCTCTGCTCAGCAGGGTCATCAGAGTACAGATTTGATGAATCTATAGCAATCATGCAGGCTGATCTACCATTTTCACAGTCCTCACGAAATGTACCTATATTCTCATCCTAGAAAAAAGCATAATTAATATTAAGAAATTCCTAGTTAAGTCGCCTAGTTCCATACATTTGACCAGAGGGCACAAATAGTAAAGGGTCTAATCGACCGGCCATATGTTTGGGGGATAGTGAGAGGGTGGAGAGTAGAAGATTGTTTCCGTTTAAAAGGCAGCATAAAGTATTCTTATTTTGTATGACTAAATTTCCATACTTCGCTTTATGCTAATCATTATGTGCTTGTATACAAAACTGAATAAAGTCTCTGTGAGTTATCATTTGGCCATGTGACACATTAAGACATTTAGCACAATGATTTGCAAGATATAATACTGTGCATTATAGTCAAATGTAAGTTATAAAATGCTTCATGTGACTGAGGAGAAATACAAAAAAACAAGCTGCAAACCCAGTGAAAAATCATCAGAGGATACGTGGCCTTTCATCTCCCTAGTGCATTTTTGCAGCATGTGGCCATTCTACTGCCAGACTGCCCCCTTTTGTTCAGCGCTGTAAATGTACAGACAGGTAGAAGAATACAACAAAGTTGAAGGCTAAGGAGTGGATTTTGAATCCTTAGGCCATGGTTGCGTTGCCCATATAAAAAGCAGATTTGTACATAGAGTATAAGCAGCAGTTGGGTTTTCAGGATATCCATAATAAATATGCATGGAAGAAACGTGCGCGTACTGTGTCTCTGAGCGTCCAAATGTATTTCCTGCATATACATTGTGCTTATCCTGAAAACTCAAGTGGGCGATTCATGAATAGAGCAGATTTGAGAAGCCCTAGCATATGTTGCTAAAGAAAATGGGCATTTTTAGTGAGGGACCATCTAGCCGTTGTTCAGATACAAAGAGTTCCCCTTTGAAAATTCCTTACAAGATTCATGTATTTTGCATTTGCTTTATAGGTAGGACTAGGAATAGGGGCAAAACCATAGAAAGATTGGAAACTCCAGAGGCACGCATCTTTTGACCTAGCTCCCCATTCCTGCCCAAGAATATCTCGTTTTAATAGGATTAAAAGGTGTGCATGGCGAGACCCCATTTATGTTTTCAGCAACTCTGAGGGGGCAAATCTCATCCAGGGCAATTTTTCCTGGTACTGTAATTATTTCCCTACCAGCTAAAACCACCTTGAAATCGCCCTCCAAAAATATAATGGAATGCCATAAGAACCAAAATAACATGGCAATAGTGGAACTGCAAGTGGAAACACATTCCTAAAATAAAGGGCCTCGCATTCAAAAGCGAGGTGCGACCGGAAGTAGATCGCCAGGGAATAGTCACAGCATGAAAACTTTCCGCAGGCCTGAAAAAAGTCGACTTCCTCAGCAGCACAGAACAACAACAACCGTTCAAAAGCACTTATAGGTTTAGCAGTGGCCTATCCGTGAACTTTCTGCAGCAAAGTATAGAGGGCGCTGCTGAAAATTCTTACAGAGCACCCCACACTATTCAGAAAGTGCCGGGGCAAGGCATGAGCTTTCCGCCTAACTCTACAGATGGCCAGCGATATTCAGTCACTGTCCCTATAGCCTTGTGCTTATAGTAGGACCGCAAAAAGACTGTCCTAAGTTAAATTGCATAGCTATATGGATTGCAGCTGAATATTGCTGCTCTCCTTAAAACCAGCAGTGGTTTGTGGCCTCTGCGTATATTCAGCACCCTTGGCTATCTGGATAGCGATGCTGAATAGATGTGTATCTTTTTCTAAATGCCGCAGTGGGTGTTTTAAAAGGAATGCTTGCCACACTGACTATTGACTCAAAAGGATTCAGTCAGGGATCACACTTCTGCTTGTTTTGCAGACATATTATCAGTGCCAAGAGAACATAAGTCCCTTCACTCTTCTGTTAAAAGAAGTATAAAATATTTGCACTTAATCCTCATTATCTTGTACTTAATTCCCCCCCCCCCCCTATGTAGCACCGCTTTGACCCGGTGAAAACGGTATATAAATACAGCTAAATAAATAAATAAATAAAATTATCTCTTCCTCCTATTATCATGGATCTCTCAAGGGTTTTTTGTTTGTTGTTAATGAATTTCTTTTAAGAACTATAGAGTCTATGAACTTAACCCTTCCTTGAGATAGGTTCAGACTTAGATGTATTCTGCTTGGGGGAGAGAGGGGGGGGGGATATGGTTAAAGCCAGAAATCAGGTGGAGAATTTGGGGAATGAGCCATAGGTGATGTGATACCCAGTGGCAGCATTTGCAAACACAACATTTGTCATGATGTCTGGCCCTGAAGATCAAGTCTCAGTTCTCTGTTTTGTAACTGTGTAATTGAGGTATGCAAACTGTGAAAACTCAGCAGCAAAAAATGCCACATGAAAAGATAACAGAGCATTTTTAATGGAAAATTGCAGCTTGCTTGAAGTCTGATTTTGATTGTTTGCCATGCCACTGAGATTTCTAAAGCCCCAGCAACTGAACGTACAAGAATTGAGGTTTTTTTTAGATGTCTGCAGCAGCTTCCTGATGATATGAACCCCTCTAGTGGCAGCAAAAATTATTACATCATGCAAATACATTTTCTTGAGCTTTTTCTCAAAGCTTATGCACCCTCTGCACATGAAACATGAGGAATTCAAGCCAATTTTAAAATGTAAATTGATGCAAATCGTATTCTTTTCTTTGTTTCCTTCCTCCAAACAGCTCAACACATTTACTGGTAGGTCTGTAGTATCTCCACAATGATTTCTTAATCAGTTTGGAAAAACACACACTACGGAGATAACTGTGAAAATCCATGTCTGCATGTATTTTTATCTTTATTATTAGTGATGATTATTAAATATGTTTTATGATACAGCATGTACAATATAATAACTATTTGTTCAAGATTTTAGGATTGTTAATCCAATTTTAAATGCTTCTTTTTAATGGTCATCTATCTTCTTCCTAAAGTGATGTTGGTTTACAGAAAGTAAAGTTGCTTACCTACTACTACCACTATTGATCATTTATATAGTGCTACAAGGCATATGCAGCACTGCACAAACACATAAAGAAGACGGTCCCTGCTCAAAGAGCTTACAATCTAGTCAAGTGGACAGTACAAGACAGAAGAAACAAGTGGTAAAGGGGAAGGAGACACAAAGAAAATAAGGGATTAGGAATCAAAAGCGGCTTTGAAGAGGGAAGCCTTTAGAATGGATTTGAAGAGAGGGAGAGAAGAGACTTGACATAAAGAAACAGGAAGTTTGTTCCAGGCTTAAGGAGCAGCAAGTTGAAAAGATCGAAGTCTGGAGTTGGCAGTAGAAGAAAAGGGCATCAAGAGAAGAAAGCCAGCTGAGCAGTGGAGTTCATGAGGGGAGGGGAGGGAGAAAGAGAGAGGAAAGGTAATGAGGGGCAGTGGAGTGAATGCATTTATGAGAAGAAGAAGTTTGAATTGGATACAGAAGTGGAAGGGGAGCCAGTGAAGAGATTTTAAAAGAGGAGTAATATGAGTGTATCAAGGCCAGCAGAAAATTAGCCACGCGGCAGAGTACTGAATAGATAGGAGAAAGATAACACTGAGGGAGACCAGCAAGGAGGCAGTTAAAATAGTCCAGATGGGAGGTGACTAAAGAATGTGCAAGAGGTTTAGTAGTGTGTTCAGATAGAAAGGGGTGGATTGTGTTAATGTTGTAGAGGAAATGACAGGTTTTGGCTATCTGTTGTATATGAGTGGAGAAGGAAAGAGAGGAGTCGAAGAGTACCCCGAGGTTATGGGCTGAGGAAACAGGGAAAAGATGAGTGTTGTCAACAGCGACAGAGAACAGAGGAAGGGGGAGAAAGGTTTAGGAGGAAAAATAAGAAGTTCAGTTTTAGATATGTTTCATTTCAGCCAGCGGTTAGATATCCAGGCAGTCAGATAAGCAGGCAGAGATATGATTTTGGAGAGGAGGAGAGATGGGAGAAGTGGATAGATTGATTTGAGAGTCATCAGCATAAAAGTGATACTGAACATCATGGGAAGAAATAAGAGCACCAAGGGCCTGGAAATAGAGAGAGAAAAGGAGAGGGTCCAGAACAGACTCTTGGGTACACCAGCTGAGAGAGGGATGACAGTATAGGTGGAACCACCAGAACAGACACTGAAAGAGCGAATGGAGAAATATGAAGAGAACCAAGATAGCACAGAGTCCCTAAAACCAAGAGACGAGGGTGTCGAGGAGGAGCAGGTGGTCAACAGTATCAAAAGTAGCAGAAAGGTCCAGAAGAATGAGAACTGAATAAAGGTCTTTGGACCTGGTGAGAAATAAGTCACTGGAGACTTTGGCAAGAGCTGTTTCGGTAGAAAGAAAGGGATGAAAAGCAGACTGAAGTGGCTCGAGGAGGGCATGAGAGGAAAGAAATTCGAGACAGTGGCAAAGAACTGCACATTCAAGAAGCTTGGAGATGAATGGGAGAAGGGAGATAAGTTAATAATTAGAAGGGCAAGAAGGGTCAAGTGAGGTGTTTTTTTTTAGGAGAGAAGTAATCACAGCATGTTTGAAGGTTGTGGGAAGGTTGCAGTAGAGAGCGAAAGGTTAAGAATATGTGAGATGGAAGGGATGATGGAAGAGGAAATGGAGTTGAGGAGGTGAGTGTGGGTGGGATAGGAAGAACAGGTAGTAGGTTTGGAGGAGGAAAGGAGACGAGAGATTTTATCATCAGAGATTTTAGAAAAGGGTGAAAGGGGTTGAAGGGAAAAGTTGGTATTGGAGAAGGGGTAGAGGAGATGAAGATGAAGAAGAAGAAGAAGATTTCATGGGTGAATTGAAGCGTAATCTTATATACTTTATCATGGAAATAGTCAGCTAGAGTTTGGGTAGAGAAAGAAGCAGAAATAGGAGGCAGAAGTGCCTTAAGTAGAGAATTGAGGGTAGAAAAGAGATGGTGGGGGTTGGAGGCAAGACAACTAGTCAAAAGGATAAAATAGTTTTGCTTAGCAAGAGCACTGCTGGACTGGAAAAAAGTAAGCATGAATTTGAAGTGAAGAAAGTCAGAGAGGGAGTGATATTTGAGCCAGGAGCGCTCAGCTGAGTGGGCACAGGAACATGGGTAGTGGGTAGTTGAAGACAACAAAGTCTGTGGTGAATTGTGTCTCACAGGACATGTTATGAGAGGAGCAAGGAAGTCTAGGGTAGAGGAGAATGTGGTATTAAAGGAAGCTACAGCTACATCAACAGATTGAGAGGACTAAGTAGAAGAAAGAAGGGCTGAGATTGTAGTAGATAGAGCAAATGGATCGACAGCATGAAGATTTTAAAGTTATAAGAGAAAATTGGTTGAGGTTGGGGGGTGATGAAGAGTGAAGCTTAACAGGCAATGGTCAGAAAAGGGAAGAACTGAGGCATGGAAATTAGAGGGTAAACAATTGGAATAGAAAACAAGGTCAAAGCGGTGACCTAGTTGATGAGTGGGGGCAGAAGAGCAGAGTTGGAGTTGAAGGAGGAGGTAAGTCAGAGGAGTTTGGATGTATAGGGGTTGAAAGGGTTATCAATATGAAAATTAAAGTCACCAAGAATAAGGGAGGGGGAAGAGGAGTCCAGGAAGAAGGAGAGTCAAGAATCAAAATCAGGAAGATGGAGGCAGACTTATCAGGGGGTCTATAGATGACAGAAATCCAGAGAGGAAGGGGAATAAAAAAGATAGATGGAATGAACTTCAAAGGAGAGAAAGAAATGGGTTTGAGGTAGAGGGAGGGGCTGAAATTGACAAGAAGGAGACAGTAGAAAGCCACCACCACCACCTTGGCCATTGGGATGAAGAGACTGAGAGAATTGGTAGCCATCATGACAAAGGGCAGCAACTGAAGCAATGTCATCAGGAAGTAGCCAGGTTTTATTAAGAGCGAGAAGACTGAAAGCATGAGAGATGAAGAGATCATTGGTAAAAGGAAGTTTATTAGAAATGAAGTGAACATTCCATAGGGTACATGAGAAGGGGAGAAAGGAGGTACAGAAGAAAGGGATATGAATGAGCTTAGGGAGGTAGAGAAGGAATCTAATAAGGTGGTGATAGAGAAGAGAAGAGGGACCAGGGTTGGGATTAATATCACCAGAAGACAGGAGGAGAAGGAGAAGAAGAATGAGAGGGAGAGAGGAGAGAATATGGCAGAAATGAGGATGAGTTTGTTTTAGAAAGGAAGGGGAGGGATCAATGAAAGGAAGAAGAAGGTGAAGCAGTAGAGCTGATGGAAAGGTAGAGGGTAAGATGGGGAGGAAGTAGAAGCCTCTGGGCAGTATGGCTTGTGGTCTGAGTTTTGTTTTTTTTTTAATTTTTTTATTTAATATTTATAAGTTTATACAAACAAATCAAGAATACAATCTTGAAACAGAAACTGAGCTGGGTATGGCAACACAATAACATATGACTTGAAACGTCCCACAAATAAATCATGCAATAAAGATTCTCAATACCCAGCCCACTCTAGCCCCCAAAACAGGGAGGATACTATAAAAGAAAAAACAAAAAACATTGATTTATCTAAGAGGAAATATTCAGGTATACCTAACAGTCAGTACTTAACATGCTCAGACAGAGGCAGAGGAGGGGGCTTCCACATCTCCAGATGACGAGCATTAATAAAGCCCAGCAATCGGGAAGGTTCATAGAAAATATATGAATCAGACTGATATTTAATCAGACACTTGCAAGGAAACTTTAGAAAAAAGAACCCTCCCAATTGCTGAACCCCAGAACGCAGAAGGAGAAATTCCCGTCGCCTCCTCTGAGTTTCCCTGGAGAGATCCGGAAACATATGGATAGTTAAACCCTTAAATAACATATGTCGCTTCCTAAAGAACAGCTTCATAAGCCATTCCTTATCAGATAATAATGCTAATGTAATTAATAAAGTAGAAGATACCACATTTTCTTCTTGTGAGGATTCCAACATAGCCGTCACATTTAAGACATCAACATTAGATAACCCTCTAACTACCCCAGACCCCACTTTTTTTTCCCAGATGGTAAGTAATACATCTTGGCTATAGGGGGGGGGGGGGTGAGAGTCAGGGGGAATACCCAAATTCTCAATCAAATAAGTTCGAAACATATCCCTTGAAGAAATCAATGCTACTCTGGGAAAATTAACCAAACGAAGATTCACAGCTCGAGTTGCATTTTCCAGCATCTCCAATTTAAGACATGTAGGTATTATACACTTCTTAAACAAATCCACATCATTCTCAACAGTTAATGTCTTAGATTGTAAACTAGAAACATCCGCCTGAAGAAATGAGATCTTTACAACATTTTCCTGAATAATAGTTACATTATTAGAAACCTGAGACGCCAAGCTGGTCATCCGCGGGACCAAATCTTCCCGAAGCTGCATAATACCAGACCATATAGCTTCCAGGGTTACAACCTCTGGGGTAGCAGAAGACACAGAGGGAAGAGTCTCCACATTACCAGTTGAAACTAATAAACAGCTTGGCAGCAGAGCAGTTGCCAACAGACCAAGAACTGATCCAACCCTTTCATCTGCCATTTCCGCCAAGACCTCTGCCCTCTGACGTTGTTCCAAGGAGACACCAGAGACCAAGCCTCGTTCCAAGACCGGCCTTTGTCTGCTGGCGGAATCTGATGACTCAACGCCGTCCACCTGACACTCCAGGACGATGGTCTCCTGCCAAGGGACCTTTGAGGCCCAAACTGAGCCTGGAGAGCAAGAATCTCCACCCAAAGCAGACACCGAGGACTCCACTTCCGACAGCTGCAATGCTGAGCTGCACTCCCCTTCTCCAACCGACTGTTGCAGCATGGGAAAGAAAAAGGAATCCAACGGCCCAGCGGGAACTGCAGGTAAGACCTGTGGGGCTATAGCAGGCTGATTAGTCCCCCCTAGTCTTCCGCTTCTTCCCCATAGAAAACCCGTGCCGCACAGCACACGTAAACAGTCGCCATCTTGAATCCTCCCCCGAGAGTCGTGGTCTTTTTTAGAGTTGCATGTGCTCAAAGTCCACTCTAAGGGCCATGCCTCCAATGACCTGCTGGTGATCCTGTGTGAATGAAGACTTTTACAATTTGAATAGTTCCCCTGCACCTTGATTGGCTGCTCTGATGAGTGGGAGGAGCTCAGCTCAAGCCTGTAACAGATGTTCTCAAAAGACAGCAGTATAATAATCCCAATAAATAGATGACATCATTGACATCACCCCAGTTTGGAAAAGCTTCTGGAAAGCTGAGGGAATGATCAGAATGCTTTTCCTGATGTGCTCAATAAGGTTCTCCTTCATTGTCACACAAGGCCCTTTTATTCTTATGAAATAGATTTCAGAATTCACTTTCCATGGTAAAAGTGTGAATATGTAGGAATTTTCCTCCTGTCCTTGGAAAACACCTGTTACACATAAGCAGGGCTGGCCGCAGATTTGGTTCAAGGTGTTGGCACCCATGCAAACCTTAAGCCTTACAACAACCTGGATGCCAAATTTATAGTTTAGCTTTGAATGCCCTACTCTTTGCCACCCCTCAGAATTGTCTCCCCTAGGTGATCACCTAGTTTGCCTAGTGGTTGGGCCGGCCCTTCAGATAAGCAACTTTGCTTTCTCCAAGAACAAGCAGAATAAGAATCCACATAAGTGGAAAACCCTAGCAAAGGGTTATCACCTAATTAAAAAGGAAAAAACCCAATTGTACCAATTGGTGAACCTTTATTTTTGAAGGCAACCCAAAATAATAAAAATGGACCAATGGGGAACTGAGGATCATAGTTTTCCAGTCCTTCAAACATACAGCATCTCAGCCTAGTGGGTTTAAAGAGTGGGTTTACCTCCATTCGTAGCTGCTTGGGACGAAGAATGGCTGCTGCCAATATTGCCCTGTTCTTAGTATCGCACATTGGCAGGGCTTGTTGATGATGCTTTGATGTTTTCACCTGATGTGTGGCATACTGTAGTTGCTCCACTATAAAAGTATCAATGCAGAAGAATCCTTTTCTAACACTGACTGGGAGGAATGGGAGAGCATACTGCTCCTATACCTGGGACCAGGGCCAGTTTAAACATTAGGCAAAACTAGGTAGTAGCCTTGAGTGGACAATTCTAGGAGGCAGCAAAAAGAAGCTATAGTCCTGATGGCTACGCAAACTGAAAGATCCAGTAGTGATATTTTTACTTGCAGGAAGGGCAGGTATCTTTCAAACAGCCCATTTATTTGGTTAAATGACTTATAAAGTACCCTCATAATGTGTGTGTAGAGATATTAGACAGAAAGATTGATAAGACAGATAGATAGACACATACATACAAAACAAAATTTAATATTTGCAGTATGATATCTAATTATGCATTTTTATAAGATAACTGTGGGATGATCATAACTGTTGAGTATAAATTATCAGAATCAAAGGGTGTAGACAGACTAGGGCTGAAAGTAGATAGAGGTTCGGTATGAGGCTTAAGATTCCCTTACGGCACCCAATACCCTTGCACTGGCCTGCCTGAAACAAAGAGTTCTCTCAATGTTGAGGTGCTGCCTTTAATTCCAGTGCAGATGGTTGTACTTCTAACTGAAGATCTTCTCATATTAATTTTTGCATTCTCTATGCCTCAGAGGTATCTTTTGTCAGGGACTGGAGCTAGATACTTTGGTGCCCTTTTACTAAAATGTGGTAAAGGTTACTGTTGGTTGTAGCACATGCTAATGGCTCTCGGTAACCATATGAACTTCCATATGAACTTCATGCCAGTTAATTACAAAAGCATTCAAAAATCAGCTTTTTCCTTGGCGGCCCTCACCCTTTGGAACTGCCTGCCTTCTCCAATTCACCTGGAGCCTTGTTTCGAAAACTTTAAAAAGGCTTTCAAGATGTTTCTTCTTTTTGAAACCTCATTTGACCTACCCCCTGCTTCCACATAGGATTCTCGGTCTCAACGCGACCCTAGGAATTGCTCTCTTCCCCTTGTTCTGGATGTCCATCCTTTGAAGCAGCTATGACATGCTTTTCTGATTTATGCTTTCTTGTCATTGAATGGGAGTTCCTTTTTCCTGTTTCTACTTCTGCTTTTATGAATTTGTAAATCACATAGATTGTATACAATGTTGCAGTATATCAAGTGCCCAGTAAACATAAACACCAAAAAGGGTTGAGAAACACTGCACTGTAGGAGGGAAGTACTTCTATCCATAGCAGAAGAGAGGGACCCGGGGGTGATTGTTTCTAATGATATTAAGATGGCTAGACAGCTAGGAAAGGCAACAACAAAAGCCAGAAGAATGCTTGGGTGCATAGGGAGAGGATTGGTCAGCAGAACGAAGGAGGCAATAGTGCTTTTGTATAAGTCATTGATGAGACCTCATTTGGAGTACTCTTTGTGTTCCGGAGACCACATCTTCCAAAGGTTATAAATGGGATGGATTCGGTGCAGAGGGTGGCTCCTAAATTGGTCAGTGGTCTTCATCATAAGGCATAAGGCATAAGGGACAGACTTAAAGATCTCAATATATATACTTTGGAAGAAAGGAGGAAGAAAGGAGATGATAGATAGAGATGTTTAAATACCTCTTTGGCATACATGCACAGGAGGAGAGCCTCTTTCAGCTGAAGGAAAACTCTGCAATGAAGGGGCACAGGATGAAGATGAAAGAGGATAAACTCAGGAGTAATCTAAGGAAATGTTTCTTTATGGAAAGAGTGGTAGATGCATGAAGTCGCCTCCCAGCGGAGATGGCAGAGAGGAGGACTGCATCTCAATTCAAGAAGGTAAGGAACAAACCCAGAGATCGCAAAAGGATTTGCAACAATCAAATGCAGTTGTTATAACACTTACAAGGCATTGCCAAGAAATTTGGAAGACATCTGACTGGAAAACTCAGGTGATTCACCTGACTGGAAATTATCTCACCATCATTATGATCCCACACACCAGCAAGATTCTACTCAAGCTCATTCAGTGGAAGTTACAACCATAGCTGTTATAAGAACTGCCCAGCATGCAAACAAGTTTCATGAAAGGGCAAGGAACAAGAGCCATTATTGTGGTTGTGAGATGGATCCTTGAAAAGACAAAAGAATCCCTACATGTTTATGCAATTTCTTGATATACCACCCAAGCTGAAGAGCATCAGAGCAGTTTGCAATCACTACAAGGAGGTAATGGATACATTCCCTCTTCCCTGAAAGGCTCATAATCTATGTGTACCTGAGGCAACAGAGGGTTAAGTGGCTTGTTCCAAGTCACAGGGAGTGTCTATAGGATTAGAAACCCCAATGCCTCTGGCCTGAAATTGCTGTCCCTAAGTGGGAATCTAATCCCTAGCCCTCCAGCCTGAGGTACCTTGTCCAAACCACATGTGTTCTATTGACTGTAGCAAGGCATTTGATTGCATAAATCATGAAAAACTCTGGGCCATATTAAGAAGCATGAATATAGTAGAACACCTGATAGCTTTACATTGACCAATTTGACCAAGAAGCAACAGTTCAAACAAAACAAGGAGAAACAGAATGGTTTAACATCAGCAAAGCCACTGGCAAAGCTGCATACTTTCCTCATGCCTGTTCAATTATATGTAGCTCAGAGCGAAGGTGGGGGGGGGGGGTTACCTGCATGGAGCAGCAGTTAAAATCCAAAGTAAAAGCATCTTACTGGGCAGACTAGATGGTCCTTGATGATCTTATCTATCATCATTTACTATGCTATCACGTCACTATATAAATAGAGAAGGAGGATTGTATGAAGAAATTGAAGTGTAAAGATTGGTGGAAGACTCATCCACAACCTTTACTATGCTTATGATATCACATTACTGACTGAACGTGAAGATGACCTGAAATCTTTGCTTATCATGATCAAGAAACACAGTCTTAAAATGGGCCTGCACCTTAATGTGAAAAAGAAAAAAAACCCTGACCACTGGCAACATCAATAATTTCATCTTTGATGGAGAAGAAATGGAAATAGTAGATAACTTCAACTTTCTTGGATCCATAATCAATCATGAAATGACAAGAAATCAAGAAATCTAATGATGCATTGCTCTTGGCAGAAAGGCTATAAAGGACTTAGACAAGATTTTAAAGTACAGAGGTCTATCTCTGCGTACAAAGATTCAACTTTTCTAACCATGGAATTTTTAGTAATGTCATATGGATGCAAAAGTTGAACAGTGAAGAAGAAAGACAGGAAGAAAATTGATGCCTTCAAATTATGGTGCTGGTAAAGAATATTGTGTATACCATGGACTACCCAAAGATCAAACCTAAGCTTTCCTTGGAGGCTCAAATGACAAGACTTTGACTTTCATACTCTTGATGCATCGTGCAAAGAGAAAGGCATCATGCTTGGCAAGTTGAAGATGAATACAAAAGAGGAAGACCGCCAATGTGATGGATCAATACAATAACAGCAGCTATGGAAGCCACTCTATCAAGAATTAGCTGCTATGGATAGTTGCCCTAAATTATGTTTGATCTTCAGATATCAACTTGATGGCCATTAATAAAGATTTTTACTCTTGTTTGGCCAATCGCTGACTAGGAATTTGACTTCTTGCAGTGAGGGGGGTGAAAGTCTGCTGAGAGCAACCATGGACACGGGGCCTGGAAGTCATCATTCCTCCTTCCCTCCACCCTCTCCCCACTCCCACATAGCTTCAGAGGTAAAGGAGAAGAGCAGAGATCATTTCCGCACACTTTGCCCAGGATCCTATTTAAAAGAGGTATCAAGTCGCATTCCACATGTTTTAATCTAAATATCATGATAATGCAGAGATGTCACAATTCATACATTCTATGTCGAAAAATGTTTGCTGTTTGAAGAGAGTTGAAAGATTGCTATAGTGTATGTTATTGACTGTCTCCCTGAAGCAGAACTGGGTTATTGCTTATGTCTGAAACACAGCACAGAGTCAGAGGTGAAAATTGATGTAGAAGTAAATTGGCATGGACATTAGCACAAGTTTACTCTTCAGATATGTGCTTAGTATTACTGTTTACTACTGAACTTAATGCAGTTGCTACGAATGCCTCAGTAATACAGACCATAGAGGTTTACTGTGTCTTTTAGAATTATTGACATGGGAAAATGTTTGAGCCTACATTTATATAAAATGTGAACATAGAGGGGGCTATTCAGCAGCAGCGGTGAGCACTTGTAAAGCACATAGCCGTCGCCGCTGAATACTAACCCCAGATATTCAATGCCAGGACTATATCTGGCCACTGGTATTGAATATCCAGGTTGCCACAGAAGCTAGAAGCTAACCAGGCAGCAATGATATCGAACCGCTGTTGGTTAGCTTACGCAGGTAAAGTAAGGCTAGCCTTTGCTGTGCCTTACTTTACCCGCTTTTCCATAACCAGGCAGCGGTTCGATATCACCGCTTCCCAGTTAGCAACAGGAGCCGACTCTGCTCTGGCCCCGAATGGCCACGACATGCCCTGATGCGAAGCACTTAGCATGGGGGCATGTAGCGGTGGTACCCACAGATATCCCACGACATTAACCATGTTAGTGCCACTGAATATTCCGTTCAGCTGCATTCACACCACTTCCAGGTCTGCAAACCACGTAAATGCCTTTGAATATCCCTCCCAGTGATTTTAGTCTATCATTGAATTGCAGTCGCGCTTAGAGGACTTTTGTGCATAGCGCCCAAGGATAACAGCGGGCATTCTGAGGTTTCAGCATGAACCGCTGTCAATGTGTCATTGCTGCTCCAGCGTTTCAGAGTGTTCAAAGAAGGAGATGGATAAAAGCCTGCCTTTCTAGAACAGCACCAGCAGGTCTCGTCAATGGGATAAATATGGTGGGGCTAGCCGAGGAATTTTCTGATGCCAGTCATTCTCCTCTTTCGCCCAGCTTTAGAGTGTACTTATGGTCTGGGTATTTTTTTCCATTCTCCTGGTAGTCTATTTTCATCTTTCATCCCCTCTCCTGGGGTCTACATGGTATGCAACCTCTGCTGTCTGCACTGACAACCAGCCACATGCACCAGGCTTATGTTTATACAGGTTTGCAGGAAAAAAAATTGAGTCACAAGGAAAGAGAAATGCAGATGTAGCACACAGGGACTATTAGTGCACAGAAGCTCCCATTTCTATCTGTGAACATTGTAGCTATTTTTCATTCAGAAAATATGTGGGGCAATTTAGCTTTGAAGATTGCCCACAAGGTCTGTGGGCTAATAGCACCAGTGGTCTTTGCATCTATGATTTATGTGGACAGGAATTTGCATACATGCATAAGTACATTTTGATTTATCAATCAAATCAGTGTGTTCTTTCCTTAATCTGCCTTTTTTCCTGCCCCAGGAATGCATTCCCTCAATATACACATTGGAAGTGGTGAACATTTCTAATCGTCTGCCAAAGTCCATTTCTCGAGGTAAATGTTTTTGAAAAGCATCATATAAACTGGTACTGTAACTACTGTGATACCAGTGAGAAAGCCCAACCACAAAATAATGGGAGAATAAATACTGGCCGGTCTGTATCTGAGTTCCCATCCCGGCAGAGTCTTGCAGGGCCGGGCGTCCTTCATGCCTTGCCTCTCACACCATCTTCACTCTAGCCTCTGTCCCAGCTCCCCACCCTCGAACTAGGCCATCACTGCAGCAGACAAGGATCCACACCACTCACTGCCTCCGTCCTCTCCACCTGTGGCAGCCGTCAGGCCTTTGACAGCATGTAGCGCTATGTACCACATGCTGGTTGCATATATCCATTCCATCCCACTGATGAACACCGAACACACAAACAACTGCCTTTTCCATATGGTAGAATGTCTCAGAAAACATTTCTAATAGCTATATTTTGTAACATTTTAAAGTAATATACATTTTGGGTCCGATTTGCAAAAGGACTGCTATTAAAACACCATGGGAGCGAGCTGCGGCACTGAAATATCCGTAGGGCATTCAGAGGCAGTGTCCTGATAGGATCTGCAGCTGAATTATCCGAGTTGAGTGACGCTCTGTACATAAGTACCGGCACATTCCATACGGCCATACCGGCACCTATCCAAAGAGCGCGATTTTGAGCCGGCACTTACATTATCTGGATAGCAACTTTGGCTTGCTTTTCCTGCTGCTAAAAATAATGCCGGTACCACCCACGCTCCATCTATGGATCGCCCATACATGGAGAGATATCCAGGGGCACTTTCCAGATAATGCCACTAAATAGTGTGCTGACTATCTCGCTCAGCACCTTATCTAGATAAAGGTTTTAAATACCATCTCATTTCTTTTTTTTATTTTGATGGTTCCTAGGTCTCCAGAAAATTGCGACCTTGAGCTCATCTGCTGCCATTATTGTGTGTTTTTGTTCTTGACAATAAAAAGATTTATTTTTTTATTACTATCTTCATTTCCTTAAACTATAGCTTAACAGTACAGTAACAATCTGACAGGCATAAATTGAGGCTCCCCTCAGATTCTGGCATATGTATGCCCCTTAAATTGGCCAGACTGAGACACAGTGTAACTTCAGTCAGTCAAAATATAGTTTATATAGTTCAGAAGTGCATACTTTTAATGACCTAGTACCAGCCAGTTTACATTACATTAAACCCCAATTTACTGGGGTTTCTAGTCCCACAGGTGCCCCTTGTGGTCTTGGGCAAGCCACTTAACCCTCCATTGCCCATGTTCCCTGTAAAATAGTTATCTCCAAGTTATAATGCCCTGTTCAATGTCATTTCAGTTTGTTCAATGTAAACCGTCTTGATATCATGAAAGGCAGTATATAAGAAATGTTAAATAAATAAATAAATTAATTAATTAATAGTTCTTTGGTTATTAATAAAGTATTTTTATGATTCATTAAAACTTTAAATCTTAGTCTCGCCATGCCTGTAACTTGGTAAACTTGAAAAAAGAAATGGAAAATTAAATAAAAAACAAGAGATTTTGGAAATCTTTCAGTCACATGAGGTGATGGATTTAATGGAAGAGGTACTCCTCATTATATTTTGTAAAAGTACAATTTTATGCTTTCTTTTTGAGGTACCATTTGTATTTTATAAAAGCTAGGGGAATGCATTTGTCATGGTTGATTCAATTTGTATAGGGTGTGAAAATCGCTTGTATGTGCATATACCTAAGATGGAGTGGAGTGGTGGAGTGGCCTAGTGGTTGGGGCAAGGTACTTCAGGCCAGAAGGTCGGGGGTTCAAATCCCACTAGAGGACAGCAACCTTGGGCTGGAAGGACTGGGGTTTCTAGTCCCACAGGTGCTCCTTGTGGTCTTGGGCAAGCCACTTAACCCTCCATAGCCCATGTTCCCTGTAAAATAGTTATCTCCAAGTTATAATGCCCTGTTCAATGTAATTTCAGTTTGTTCAATGTAAACCGCACTGATGCAGAATAGCGCAGTATATAAGAGAATGTAAATAAATATAACATGCATGCAATTGATTTGCACATGTATACAGTGTGTGCACAAAAAATGAACAGGTGAAATAAACATGAAAGCAATGCCTTGTTTGTAGACGTGCACACCCTTAATAATAGCAAAAAAATGAAGATAAAAATTAAACTAAACTATGGGGTCCTTTTACTAAAGTGCATTAAGCAGATGGCATGGGCTTTGTTGCATGGTAACCGTGCATTTGAGCCCGCAAAAAGCAGGTAGATTTTTAGAAATACTGTAGAAATAGGTACAGATGTTGATATAGATTTAGTAGAACTCTTCGTTTGGGCATAGTAAAACTGCTTTGGACTCACTCCAGACAAATACAGATCATGAGCATTTCCTTCTTATTTTTAGGAAAAAAAAATCCTCTTCTGTGCACTTCACACGCAATAAACAAAGCTTGGATTTTCTTTTCAGACTTTCGAGGACTACTGTTGATTACAACGTAGTAGGCAATGATATTCTCTAAGCAGGCCATGTACATAGCGTTGTCTCAGTAGAAAATACGCGTACAAAGAAAATAAGCTGAAACATTTTTATTTCCTGATCATTTCTAGGGTTTCAGGTTGTTTGCATGCACCCATTGGAAATGGTACACTAGCTCAAAACTTGATAACTATGTTACTATTTGAGAATACTGTCACGGTAAATACAGTACTTTCATAATTTATACAATTACATGTGGCAACATAGAAGACAAATGCAAATACAGAAACTATTGCATAAACAACATTTTTGCAGACTCAGGAGCCATTGCTCTGTCTTCCATAGCATTGTGATGCTGGATTGACATAAGATACAGCATAAACAAGTATGTCTATTTATAAGCTCGGAAGCTAAGGCAAGCGCTGCTCTGTGGAAGGGAACAGGCATGGAAAGAGAAAGAACTACTCTCTCAGACTCTTAGGGCAATGTTTACTGAAGCATGCTAGAGTTTTGCAGGTATCACGAATTTAGGGTAGATATCAACCCCTCAGTACATGCAAAGGTTGTGCGCTACCTGTTGGGGCATGTACAGCATGGCCCCCAGCAGATACCACAATGCGCAAGCACTTAATACCGCCCACTGAGGCGGTGTTAAGTGCAACCATGCTACCTACAACATTGACAAGAAACGCGCTCTGTCAATGCCTGTGCTATCTGCAATGTGCAGACGTACCTGTGGTCTGCCCCGACCCTGCCCATTTCCCTCCCCATCATGTGCTAAGCAGACAGCATGAAAATAACCCCATGCTGCTATTTAGCATGCGAGCTGTTATCACGCACCATTCGCGCGGGCTCAAGACCGCATTAGCAGCAAGTGCGGTTTAGTAAACATGCCCTTGAATTTCTTCGGTCATTACTATCCTCCACAACACAGACAAAATATATATATGGGTTAATATTCAGAGATGGCAGTGAGTAGACTTTTTTTTTAATGCTGGCCACAGTATTTATATGACTATTCAGCGCTGCTATATGGATAAGTGGCAACCCAGAATAGATGCATAAAGGGATATTTTAGAAGCATCTCCATGTGCAAGTAGCCACCTTTACATGAGGAGATTGGAATATACATGTAACTGCAATTTTAGAAACCCACTATTTATACGTGGAGATCCACAATACATGGAAATTCCGAGGGGGTGTGGTAGGGTGTGGCCTAGGTGGGCCAAAAATCTACACATGTACTCCCTGTTTCACAAAGGGAATCTACATATATGTTAAAAATATTCTCCTTCAGGATTTACACCTACTCAGATGCACGAATAGATATTTCAAAAGTGCTCATGTCAGCCAGGGCTTTAAATGAGGAATTAAGGGGGTCATTCTTCTTCATCTCCCATTGTTTATTTTCTCTTCTGAAATGAAAGTTATAAAAGATTGTGGGCTCGGTACTTAATTGGTGGCACTTAAAGGCTTGCAAACTGGCCCAGCTACATGTGGATATGCCTCACTTGCACGTAGACGTTGCAAAATTGACACGTGGAAGCTACTGGTTGATTAGGGTCAGTTTTCCCATTATAGATCCGTAAAATGACTCTGGTTGCATGTGGCAGTAAATCCACAAGCACTCTTGCATGTTCTTAATATATATTTTACAAACATTTGATAGAGCCTTGTGTAAAATACTCCCTGAATTGAGCACGTCGTAATCTCCATGTCTCAATTCAGATCTTAACGTGCTGTTACTGCTGTTGGTTAAACATATGAGGGTAATTTTATACATGGGGGCCTAGTTCAAAGGCTACTTAAGGCACCTGCGTTAAGCATCTTTTATAAAAACAAGTAGGCACCTCCTTGTCTTTATAAAATACTAGCACCGATGGCACTCCATACTAGCACACTGCAAGTTAAGGCACCGACATTTGTACCAGCTCTGGAGCTGGTATAAATGCCCATGCTTAGATTTTTCAAGAACATGCAAAAATTATCATATTTTACAATCTCTGAATCCACTTGTGCACTCAGCCAACACTCCATCAATGCACTTGCCCAACAGCAAAGTATGTGCCATCCTAAAACATGCTTACTTTTAAGCTTGTCAGTATTTTAGGACAGGTCAAGAATGCATGTACTTGGCCACATATAGGCATTATTGGCTTAAATAACCAGCAGTTAGGCACGTACACTGTGCCTAAAATTATACATCCTCTACAAAATTAACCCCTGTGTTGGTGATATTCTGTCACCATACCAGTGTTGTTCTCCTAGCAAAAAAAGGTGCTGGTACTCATACGCAGGGTCAATTTTAGCAGGCAATGAAAAACAAGCCGGTATTCCGTACCACCGAGTACCCCCTCAAAAAAAGCCTCACGCTATACAAAAGCTCAGTGGTTGAATTTAGGCTTGCTTTTTGTAAATGCTTGCATCTAGATTTCTAAAGAACATACATAAATTATAGTATTTTATAATTTATTTGCATATCTTTGTACCGTGCCCATTCGTTCACTCAAATTCAAGTGTATACCAGCACGTGTACACACCTCTTTGCAGAATGGAGTGCAGCACAAGCATACTCAAGTACTTAGGTGGAAAATAAGTAAATACCCCTATTTGAGCGTGCTCTTGCTGCCTCAATCTAGGTTTCTCCTTATAAAATCACGCTATAATGTCACTGAAAAGCCAGATAGGGGACTTACGTTTAGTCACAACTGCTAAACATACGAGTCTGTTCAATTACTGACCTGACAATCATTAAAAATTATGATTTGATCAGTGGTGAGGTTGAAAACTACTGAGGATGAGGAGGAAAAACTGAAGTCACAAGTACTATGTGTTCTGTTCATACTCATAGACATGCCAACAGGCTCCAAATAGAATTGAAGGAATTTGATAAGACAGAATGCTTTCCTTTTGTTAAGAAGTTGCTGTGCCCGGTGACCTTTTTCATCTAAGGTCATTAGCAGAAAATGCCAAGTCCAGAATTATACCAATAACATACTGCATATAAAAACAATGTCCCAGTTAATATACCCAACATGATAATAGTACTAGCAGTTTTGTTCTTAGCTAGTGTGAATCTGAATAGTACGTCCGACTAGCAGAAAAAGCATCCCTGCAATTAATGAGAAAAATATTCCAATGGAAGCTAATATGAAGGACCAGCCATAGCGAACATACACTGTAAAGTGTGGGCAATATGTTTTATGGGAATTGATGTAATTTTCCAGATCGGCTACCGCCTGAATCCAAATAACGTACATCACGACCACCATCGAGAACAAGATACCTGTAAGAAAAGAAACAATTAGTGTTTTTCACGGATTTTAATTCTCTAATCCACTGACATTTACTGATTTTTCATTTCTTTGTAGCTTTGATGTTTCGTTAGATAAGTTTTGTGGTATAGGCACTTTGCAAAATGGTTTAATGCAACTAAATTATTATGAGATTATGAATACATTTTTTTCTGCCTTAGTTTTTGGATTTGATTTCTTTGGTTCTATGTGTTTCCTAATATTTACTTACTTCTCACAGACTTTTGACAGGAGGCGGTAATATGGGAAAGAAAATGAATAACCAACTTAGTCAGTGTTTTTTTTTTTTGCTAGCTCAGCTTTAGAGCTCCTCTTTCAGTCAGTGGTACAGTTAGGAAGTTACATTCAAATTGTGAAATTCCCAAAAGGAAAATGGAACATGGCACTGCAGAGATAGTGGAAGCATTATTTTAGCTGGGCTGATTACTTTTCTCTTCTTATTATTCCAGTCAGTCCTAATCCCACATTTAAAGATTAAGAGGGCAATTTTAGAGAGGAATGTCTAGTTTAAGAGGGCAAGTAGGCACCGACTTGGCACTATTTTATAATGACAAATAGGCACCATCTGTCTTTCTACTTGTGTAAGAAACAGAGATCGCACCTTAAATGCAGGGAGTGACGTTTACAGCTGCTCAAGAGCAGATTTAAATGAATGTCAAAGTTTGCAAGTGCACATGTAGATTAAGGTATTTCATAATCAACGTGTACTTGCTGTGGCGTGCCAAGAGTGAGGCGGTGGGTGTGGTCCACCCTGGGTGCCAGCCATGAGGGAGGTGCCAAAATGCTGGGCCCACATAGCGGAGGCACACATGGCAAGCATACCTCAATGTATTTGTTGGCTTGTTGTATAATTCCACTCCAAAACCAGCAGCTGTTCCCTACTGGCTGAAGTCTCATGACCCACGAGACTTCGGCCAGAGAGAAAACAGCCACCAAGCCTCGAGTGGAGGTAATGTGCTAAGCCAGCAAAAACATGGTGGGGGAGGGCATCGTAAGGATGGGGGAAAGACCAATGGAGATCCCTAGATATGGTGTACTTGGATTTCAGTAAAGCCTTTGACACCCTTCCGCACAGGCTATTTATCAACAAACTGAGCACCCTAGAAAGGACCCTAAAGATACTAATTGGGTAAGAAATTGGTTGAGGGGGAGGTAGCAAAGGTACAGATAAATGGAGCTCACTCTATGGAGAGGGAGGTTACCAGTGGTGTGCCACAGAGATCTGTCCTTGGTCCGATTCTTTTTAACATCTTTGTTAGTGATATTGCAGAAGGGCTGTTAGGTAAGGTTTGCTTCTTTGCAGATGGTATCAAAATCTGCAAAAGAGTAGACACCCAGGAAGGAGTAGATAACATGACGAGAGATCTAGCTAAGCTTGAAGAATGGTCTAGAATTTGTCAGATGGGATTTAATGCTAAAAAATGCAGGGTCATGCCTTTGGGCTGCAAAAATTCAAAGGAGCCATACAGTGTGTGTGTGTGTGGGGGGGGGGGGGAGTACATCTGTCCATAAAAGAAGAGTGGGACCTGGGTGTGATTGTATCTGACGATCTTAAGGTAGCTAAACAGTTAGAAAAGGCAATGGCAAAAGCTAGAAGGATGCTTGGGTGGATAGGGGGAGGAATGGCCAGCAGAAAAAAATGAGGTGATAGTGCCTTTGTATAGGTCTTTGGTGCAACCTCATTTGGAGTATTGTGTGCAGTTCTGGAAACCACATCTTCAAAAGGATATAAACAGGTTGGAATCGGTGCAGAGGGTGGCTACTAAAATGGTTAGTGGTCTTCCTTATAAAGCATATGAGGACAGACTTAAGGAACTTAATATGTATGCTTTAGAGAAAAGGTGAGATAGAGGAGATATTTAAACATCTCTATCATATCTCCATGGTATAAATGCACAGGAGGAGAGCCTCTTTCAATTGAAAGCAAGCTCTGCTACAAGGGAACATAAGATGAGGGTGAAAGAGGATAGGAGTAATATGCGGAAATATTTCTTTACGGAAAGAGCGGTAGATACATGGAATTGTCTCTCAGTAGAGGTGGTAGAGATGAGGACAGTATCTGAATTTTAAAAAAGCATGGGACAAACACAGAGGATCTCTAAGGGAATAGAGGGGACTATTGTAGTAATTGATATGGAAGGGCAGACTAGATAGGCCATGTGGTCTTTCTCTGCCGTCATGTTTCTATGTTTCTATCTGCTCCAGTGCCCAATAAGCTTAGAATGCCACTATGTACTTGTTAACCCTGCCCACACTCCACCCAAACTGCACCCATGCTATACCTACCAGCAAAATAGGGACCTTTATGCCAACACACATACTTTGACACCAGTCTATATTTTATAAGAGGCTATCTTTGCCTGTCTGTGACTACTGATGCATGAAAAGCATAGTTACTCACCTGTATTAGGTGTTCTCCATGAACATCAGCAATAAGTCCTCACATATGGGTGAAGTCATTGATGGAACTCCACACAGAACGCTCCCCAGCTTCCAAAGGAAACTTTTGGAAGGTACATGACACATGCGCGCTTGCCTTCTCGCCCACCGCAGCACCATATTCTCCAGGCAAAGAGGCTCATTGAGTGAGAGCTAGAGCAGCAGGGGGAACCAAGGCTGCCGAGGCCAGTAAGGGGCGATGAGAATCATGGAGCTCCTCTCAGCCTGGAGCTTCAGGAGAGTTTTCACCACAAGTGGTATGGGGGGGGGGGGTAAGAATAGAGCAGGCCCTCCCCCCAGTAGAAAAGGAAGGCATTTGAGACTAGGTGACCATTGACCGGCCTCCGAGAGCAGAACCAGGCTACCTGGGCATTTTGTTCCATAGCAAAAAGATCCACCACTGGGTGCCCCACTCCCGGAAGGTCAGGTCCACCGCCTCCCTCTTCAGAGTCCACTCATGTGGTTGAAGAACCCAGTTGAGACAATCTGCCAGGCTGTTGAGCTCACCAGGCAGATAAGTCACTCTGAGGTCCATACTGTGGAGCAAGGTGAACTTCCAGAGGCAAACAGCCTCCAATACAGGAAGTAGGATCCTGCGCCCCTCTGCTTGTTCACACAGAATATCACAACCTGGTTGTCTGTATGAATCAGGAGCACCTGATTCATCAGGTGTACATAAAAGACACAGAGGGCATTTGCTATACCCTGAAGCTCGAGAAAATTGATTTGATGAAGATTCATGCTCAGATCACAGACCATTGATGCTCATCCAGGTGTGCTCCCCAGCTAAGCTTGGATGCATCCATTGTGAGTGTCTTGCATGGGGCCACTGGCTGGAATGGGAGCCTTGAAGCAGGTTGTCCAGCTCGAGCCATCATGCCAGGGGCTGTGCCAGTGGTATGGTGACCACTATCTGGTCCTGCAGACAGCCCAATGCCTGCTTCCATTGTGTGCACAGGGTCCACTGTACCTGCTGCATGGAGAGGTGGGCGTGTGGAGAGATAATCACCATGGCAGTCATGTGTCTAAGGGCTCTCAACAGCCCATGAGCCATGGTGTGGCACCCACCACCTCGATGAGGCACTGCAGGTGGTCCATCAGCAGAAAAGCCCAAGTCCGAGTGGTATCGAGAAGGGCCCCCATGAACTCGAGCTGCTGCATTGGTTGGAGGTGGGACTTCAGGTTGCTGACCAAAAATCAGAGGCCCTGGAGCACCTGGATTGTGAGCGCAGAAAACTGCTGGAACGCTGGCTGGCATGGGATCCTTGATAACCAGTCTTCCAGATATGGGAAGACAAAGACCCCCCCCCCCCCGGGTTTGGAGGAAGGTGACTATGACTGCCAGACACTTTGTGAAGACCCTGGAGCTGCAGCCAACCTGAAGGGAAGCACCCGATATTGATAGTGCCAGCAGCCCAGCATGAACCAAAGGTATTGCCTGTGATGTGGGTGGATTGGAATATGCATATATGCATCTTTCAGATGCAAGAAGAATAGCCAATCATCCTGTATAAGGTATGGGAGCAGCATCCCTGAGAACATTTTGAACTTTTCATGCACCAGAAACCATTTGAGGTTTTGCAGATCCAGAATTGGACAGACCCTGCCAGTCTTTTTGGGGACCAGGAATTACCTAGCATAGAAGCTCTGCCTGATCTGAGCCTGGGGGACCAGCTCGATATCAAGGTCAGACAGCAGGGCCTCAACCTCAGTCTGCAACAGGCTTCAGTGCACAGGGTCCATGGGGCACTCCCCAGGGTTGAATGGAGATGGCAGCTGGGTGAAGTGCTTTGGACAATATGCAGCATCCGGGCATCTGAGCTGACAAGGGGCCACCAGTGGGCAAAGTGGAAAAGCCGTCCCCTGACCTGCAAGGGGACCTCAATGGACAATGGTCATATGGCTATGCTCCTGAGGAACTTCTCAAAATCCTCCACCTGCTTGGACTGGGGGGTGGTTGCGCCTTGGGTCTTCTTTTTCTGCTGTGGGTGGGGAGTCTGCCTTGGTCTGTGCCTATGACTGGGCTGGGAAATACCAGCATGGGTGTGGATAAAAGGCCTTCCTGGCCTGATGTTTTTTCTGCATATGATCCACGGTCTTTCTGGAGAGCCTGGGGAGGGTCAACTGTTCCTTCTCCAGCTCCTCGGATTTCTCCTCCATGGGCTTGCCACTCTGCCTGTTGATACGAAGGTGTCATAGGTGCCCCCCACCATGAACTTTGAGCAACTGTGAGCCACAAGGCCCCAAAAGGACTTGCGATGGTTCTCGGAAACAAGAGTGGTAAAGTCCTCCAGGTTCAACATGACATTCTCAAGGAACATGCTCATTTAGGTCTGGTAAGCCAGAATCCAGGCAATTAGCATGGAGCCCTGGAAGCACTTCATTCCAAAGGAGTCCAGGGTATGAGCCTTCTGACTCAGCGGAACCAAGAAGTGCATCTTAGCACTCTTCAAGCTCTTCAAGGCTGACTCCACCATGATGGAATTTTGAGGCAATTGAGGCTTCTCAAACCCCAGAGCCTTCTGGACCCATACAGAGAATCAAACTGGCAGCTGACGACCAGAAGCATGAGCAGTGCCTCCCATAGCCACAGTAGCAGTCACTGCAGGACACGGTGGATGGAAACCATCACCGCCTCCTGGGGGGGCTGAGGGGTAGTGGAGTAATTCCAGTTCTTCCAACCTCGGTTCTTCCTCAGAGTCCAGACAGAAGGGAATGGCCTTGGCCATATCCCTGATGAAGTCCTCTGGCTCTACAGCTTGGGGGAGGGAGGATGTTGATGACCCTAGTGCTGCCTGGCATGCTGATGGCAGTATCCTTGGGCCTCGAACTCAGATACACTGGAGATATAGGTGGCTCCAGCAACTGGAGTCAATACCAATCTCCCACCCTATGTCTCTACCTCAGTGGGCAGGATATGGGTCTCCAGAATAGGCCGGAAGGAGTGCAATGATGACATGCTCCGTGCTGTGAAATCTTTATTCCAGAAGACTTCTGCAGCCACCAAGTGAGCTTCTAGGGCTCAAAGGTGTACCTCCAGAACTGCTGTTTGCAAGAGGGCCAATGCTGCAGCCACAGACATCGGTGTTAACACCTCAGATAAAGACTCTATGATGATAGGTGTATTGGGAGACATCCAGCTGCCCTCCTGGGCACTGGGAGTGGATTCTGCTGTTCGGGTTGGGTTCTCCCACCAGGGAAGCTGGGCGAGCAGCTCCTGACCATCACTCTCTGCATCGCATTGAGAAGGGCTGTGATGGCACTGCACCTGGAACTTCTCCCGATGCTCACCCTTTGACGTCAACAGGATCTCTGCAGGGAGTCTCCCCTCACCGCTTGGTCTCCTCTGCTCCGACTGAGAATGCTGCTATTTCCACTTGGCCACCTCAAGACTTTTTGTAGGCATAGATAAAGGGGTTGGGGCTGAGGATGCTGAATCAGATGAGCAAAAGAGTGACTGCAGCTTTTTCCAACCTTTCAGCCCTCAGTGTGTTGTCTGCAAACAGAGCTCACAAGATGCTGGCTCATGGTCGGGCCCAAGGCACTGCAAGCACCAATTATGTTGGTCAGTGGCAGAAATGGTCTTGCCACACTTGGTGCATTTCTTAAAGACACTAGCTGGCTTAGATGTGCAGAAAATCACCGCCTTGGCAAAGTCAATCTGAAAAACTGCCATTCGTGGGAAACCACCCCAGAGGGGGAAAATCACGCAAAAGGGTTGGGGAAAAAAAAGCCTAAAAGGGGAAAAGGCTAACCAATGGCAGGCAGAAGAGAACTAACAGACAAAACCTGGCCAAAGAGGCCAGGTAAAGAATTTTTTTTCCAGACTATAGGAACACATCCTAGGGGCTCTGCAGAAAAAAGAAGACTGGATAATATGGTGCTGCAGAAGGAGGGAAGGCCGGTGCAAATGCATTATGTACCTCTCAAAAGCTTCCTTTGGAAGCTAGGGAGTATTACACTAGCAGAAAAAATTGTGGATACACCTGTAAAATTTGAGCTCTCTGCGATAATATCTATCTTACTTACGTTAATTAAGTATTCTATATATTAGATACTCTATGAAGATTGTAATATGTTCCCAAATGTTATGGCAACAAACGAATATCATCAACATTTATCAGAAAAAACTTTGATTTGGAGTCAGACAAGGTAATTGATGTCTTTTTCTCAGGAAAATTATATTTTTCATGAAACTGTCGATCCACTTTAAGCAGGTTTTATGCAGAATCTCATGTATAAGCTGATGCTTCAGATAATGTGTGCTATACTGCCAGGT
This sequence comes from Ichthyophis bannanicus, assembly GCA_033557465.1. Taxonomy (NCBI): domain Eukaryota; kingdom Metazoa; phylum Chordata; class Amphibia; order Gymnophiona; family Ichthyophiidae; genus Ichthyophis; species Ichthyophis bannanicus. Next base: position 600,412,514 of record CM066035.1, on the reverse strand, counting down.
GTATACAAGCTGTATCAAAGTCATATTTGTGCTTTTGTTATTTTTCCAAATTTATTTTATTTATTAGTGAAATTATTTTAAAAAAATGACAAAAGCTTAATAAAACGTTTCCAATTTGGAATATGTTGTTGTATTTTGTAGATTAATGATGGGGCCATGGAGTGACAGCATCTGGTGTACAAAAGTTGTGTGCTCGCTTCAAAGTCACTGAAAGTGTTGCAACTCAGAATGGAAGAGGAAGGAAAAAGTCTACAACTCCAAAAACTGACAGAATGATTGTTAGGCTGGCTTTAAAAAATTGTAAATCATGGATCTTGGTGTGTCCGTTACTGATGGAACTGTTCAAAACAGGCTACTCAACGCCAGTCTGAGGGCAAGAATTCCAAGAAAGAAACCTTTTCTGAATATTCTTTCTTGGAATTCTTGCCCCCAGAATGGCACACAGATGCTATCACTCCATGGTCCATCTTCTGAGCGATTTCACAAAAGCTGTACCCCTCATTTGTCAAAGTAATGGCTGTTGCTCTCTTTTTAGGAGACCAATCAACCCTCTTTGTTGCTGCCATCATTAATCTACAAAATACAACAACATATTCCAAATTGGAAACGTTTTATTAAGCATTTGTCACTTTTTAAAAAATATTTTCGCTAATAAATAAAATTAATTTGTAAAAATAACAAAAGCACAAATATGACTTTGATACAACTTGTATACACCTAGCAGTATAGCACACATTATCTGAATCATCAGCTTATACATGAGATTCTGCATAAAACCTGCTTAAAGTGGATCGACAGTTTCATGAAAAATATCATTTTCCTGAGAAAAAGACACCTTGTCTGACTCCAAATCGAAGTTTTTTCTGATAAATGTTGATGATGTTCATTTGTAATATGTTCTCAAATGGTATGACAACAATCTGCATAGAGTATCTAATATATAGAATACTTAATTAATGTAAGTAAGACAGATATTATCGCGGCGCGCTCAAATTTTACAGGTGTATCCACAATTTTTTCCGCTAGTGTACATGCTAGGCTCCATCGGTGACATCACCCATATGTGAGGACTTATTTCTTGCTTGTTCGTGGAGAAATGAGGTTATAAAATTGCCCCAAAGAGTTCAACGAAGCAAGGGGCAAAAAGCTGTTTGGGAAGTCTGGTGAATAAAAATATTTCCTATTCAATGCAGGAGCAGAGACTGCAAGGAAAGCTACCAGTTTTAACAGTTGGGTGCCACAGGGATGTGTCCTTGGTCCGATTCTTTTTAACATTGTTGTTAGCGATATTGCAGAAGGACTGTTAGGTAAGGTTTGCCTCTTTGCAGATGATATCAAAACCTGCAATACAGTAGACACTCAGGAGGGAGTAGATAACACGAGGAGGGATCTAGCTAAGCTTGAAGAATAGTTGAGAATTTGGCAGCTGAGGTTTAACATTAAAAAAATTCAGGGTCATACATTTGGACTGCAAAATTCCAAGGGAGCAGTACAGTACAGGGAATGAAGCACTTACATCCATGAAAGAAGAGCGTGACCTGAGTGTGATTGTTTCTGATGGTCTTAAGCTGGCTAAAGAGGTAGAAATGGTGACGGCAAAAGCTAGAAGGATGCTTGGGTGCAAAGGGAGAGCAATGGCAGCAGAAAGAAGGAGACAATAGTGCCTCTGTATAAGTCTTCGGTGAGACCTCATTTGGAGTATTGTGTTCAGTTCTGGAGACCGCACCTTCAAAAGGATATAAACAGGATGGAAACTGTGCAGAGGGTGGCTATCAAAATGATCAGTGGGCTTTCTCATAAGCCATATAGAGACAGACTTAAAGATCTCAACGTGCATACTGTGGAGGAAAGGTGGGAGAGAGGAGATATGATAGCGACATTTAAATACCTCCATGACATTAATACACAGGAGGAGATTCTCTTTCAGTTAAAAGAAAGCTCTGCAATGAGGGGACATAGGATGAAGGTGAAAGGGGATAGACTCAGGAGTAATATGCAGAAAACTTTCTTTATGGAAAGAGTGGTAGATCCAAGGAAAAGTCTCCTGTTGGAGGTAGTAGAGACCAGAACATTATCTGAATTCCAGAAAGCATGGGAAGGACACAGAGGATCTCTAAAGGAAAATAAGGGACTATAGTAATTGGTATGGAAGGGCAGAATAGTTTTTTTTCTGCAATCACACTTCTATGTAAAGAGCAGGATATTTGACAATAATAAATTAATGAATTTTTCAGATTGGTACTGCTTCCTGCTTTTTATAGATGCAATTTTATAAAGGAATGTTTGCACAGAAAGGCTTCTTTTTTTTTTTTTTTTTTTTTTTTAAACTTTTATTTTCATTTTATAACAATAACAATACACACAGTAATAAAACAAGGATGATTGCATCAAAATAAAATGGAATAAACCGGAAAATAACCCCATCAACCCTCCCCCCCTATGCTTCTTCTCTAGATAATAAAAAAAAAAAAAAAAGAGAAAAGATATTAACCCAGGCATGGGGTCCATAGCAATTATGTTAGAACATAAACATAACAGTCATGATATACTATGGATCAAGAGAGAGATATAACTAGACAGTCAAGTGCGAGCATTTGGCCGACTGCACGAAATCTGTGAGTAATTTCCATTTAGACACCTGGTAGCGGGCCTGAAGGGAAGGGGTAGCCCTACGAGGAATTTGTTCAAACTTACTATATAGACAGACACAATTCCACCATTCTAGAGGACTCAGTGAAGAGCTATTTTTCCAATATTTCATGATTAACGATATGGCAATACCCATTAGAAAGTCAAGGAGGAAGTAAGCAGACTTCGGGAGAGAGGGGATGCCCGCTGCAGAACGGAGTCCCACTATTTTCCAGGAGAGTGGTTCAGTAAAGTGTAAGATAGATTGAATACGACCCCAGACCCGGCTCCAGTAGTGTTGTAGTGCGGGGCATTCGTACATGACATGAGTGAGGGTGCCTGTAGCTGCATGGCAAGTCCAACATTGATTACTCAGAGTGGAAGTCCATTTGGCCAGTCTATCAGGGGTATAGAAACAGCGATGGGCAAAGAAGAAAAGCGTCTGGGTTAAGGAAGCCGAGCGGGAAACACGAACCACTTTGCTCCAGAAGAGGTTCCAATGTTCAGGGGTTAGAGTTACACCCAATTCTCGCTCCCAAGTCTGCTGTGCAGAAGGGGGGACAGCATTCTGAGGAGCACAAAGAGTTTTATAAAAGGTGGAAGCAACACCGGACTGAGCCCCAATAAAGGAGACCACCTCAGTTATCCCTTGGTCATGAGGAGTTAGTGGGGGAAAAACCCCAGCACTCTTGAGACAGTGCTGCAACTGAAGCAGTTGAAAATAGTATTTAGAAGGAAGGCCAAACTCACAATGGAGCTCATTAATGGACTTCCAGCGAGCATTGTGAAACAGTTGATTGGGAGTCCAGATGCCTCTGGAATACCAGGGACTCCAGGCCACCGGCTTATGTTGAATTTGGAATCGAGCATTATGCCAAATTGGAAGCCGATCTAGTGGGCAAGCTAGGGAATCTAGGGAGCTGATGAGAACATTGAAGGAGCGAAGTGTATCCAGGAGCATTGGTGGATAGTGGGCATCCAGTGGGAAAGTCATTCCAGGGAGATAGCTAAGTGGAATGGGCTTACAGAGGTCTTCTTCTATATCTAACCATATTGGTCTGGACGGGAAAGAAGCGTCCAACCAACGGGCACCCTGTTTGAGAAGAAAAGAGAGGTGATAGTTGAAAAAATCAGGAAATCTTATCCCACCATGTTCCTTATCTGACTGAAGTTTATGTTTCGCTATTCTAGGCGGTTTGTTCTGCCACAAAAATCTGATCAACAGGCCCTCGATATCTTTGTAGGTATGTCGAGGGAGAAGGCACGGTAACATTTCTAAGACATAATTAACCTTGGGAACAATCATCATCTTTATGGTATCCATACGGCCCCACCACGTAAGAGTAAGTGGAGACCAACGTTGGGTGAGCTCACGGACCTTGGTGATTAAATTTTTGACATTAAAAGCGACGGTTTCTTCGAGAGGATAACAGTAATGTACCCCTAAATATTTTACCATACGGGGCTGCCATACAAAAGGAAAGGTTTGCAAGTCTGCTTGGTGAACCTGGTGGTTTAGGGGAAAGGCGACTGATTTGGTCCAATTAATTTTGTAACCTGAAAGTTGAGAATAGCGGTCAATTAGATCCAGAACAACAGATACGGAGTCTAAGGAAACAAAAAGCATAAGATCATCTGCATACGCTGAGACTTTTATATCCCGACGGGGAAAGGGAGCGCCGTGGATATGTGGAGACTGACGGATTAACAGGATTAGGGGTTCTAACGCAAGATCAAAAAGTAAGGGGGAAAGTGGGCACCCCTGACGGGTGCCTCTTTGCAGTAAAAATGGCTGGGACTTCAATGTGTTGGCACAGACACTAGCAGTTGGTTGAGAGTATAGCACTTGAAGGCAACGGAGAAAATTATCGCCGAAACCAAACCAACGGAGGGTCGCAAATAGGAATGGCCATTCTAGCCGGTCAAAGGCTTTTTCGGCATCTAGGGAAAGGCCAACCAATGGACGATCGTGGGAGGCCATATTAGTTAGTACATGACAAAGAGTCCTGGCATTATCAGCAGTTGATCTGCCGGGAATAAATCCACATTGATCTGGATGTATTAAAGTGGTCATTTTGTGAGAGAGCCGAGTAGAAAGAATAGTGGCGAAGATTTTATAATCTGCGTTAAGCAGGGAGATGGGTCGGTAATTGGCTGTCAGGTGTGGGTCTCTCCCCTCCTTCTCAAAGACCACTATGTTGGCCTCTGAAAAGGAACCAAGGGAGGATCCGTCGGCTACTAGGGTAGTAAAGTATTGCTGCAAAAACGGGGCCAGATCAGAGCTGAAAGTTTTGAAGAACTCAGCCGGAAGGCTGTCTGGACCCGCAGCACGGCCGGAGGCACATCTTTTAATTGCATCCTGTATTTCCACAAGAGTAAACGAATGATCAAGGGCCGTGCATTCCTCAGCCGAGAGAGTAGGACGCTGTACACCAGCTAACAAGCGGTCGAAATGTTCAGGAACAAACTCACATTCAGATTTATACAAGCTAGCATAAAAATCGCGAAAAAGCTCTAAAATCTCATGATCTTTTGTGACAAGGCCATTCCCAGATGGGCTTCGGAGAGCTGCTACCCGTTTGGCTTCTTTTTTCCCCTTCAAAGCATTAGCTAGTAGTTTACCAGCGCGATTATTTTCCCGGTAATACAATCCCTGCTGGGATGCTATATTTCTAACAGCGGCATTATGCAAAATCTTGTTGTACTGAAAACGGAGACGTTGCAAACGAAGCAGAACACATGGGTCTGTTCGGGACGTAAGAATACGTTCACCAGCCTGTATCTGTTGTTCAAGGATCACCAATTGTTGCCTTCTTTGTTTCCCAAGACGGATTTGATAACTAGTCACCGTGGCTCGAATAGACGCCTTAAAACCCTCCCACCAGGCCCAGTTCGTTGTGTCAAGGGGAGAGTTAAAATGAAAGTAATCTTGTATGGCAGCCCGTATTACAGTTTGAAAATCCTGTTGGTCTAGGAGAGACCTATCAAAAGACCATGCTCGGGGACTTGCATTTTGCGCAGCAGTGTGTATCGTAAAAGATATGGCAGCATGGTCTGAAATGTGCAAGGGGTGAATCTTAGCCATACCAATCTGCGATACCAATGTTTTAGATAAAAGAAAAAAATCTATTCGGGATTGTGATTGGTGAGTAGCGGAGAAAAAGGTAAAATCCAAATCAGAAGGATTCAATAACCTCCATATGTCCACCAAAGCCAAATCAGCGATCATAGCTGTAAGTATGGAGAGACTCTTGGGTGGACCACAGGTTCTAGGCGGCTGCCGATCCACCAAAGGGTCGAGGACCTGATTAAAGTCTCCTCCCAGTATTAGTGGGGTATGAGCGGAGGCTTGCGCAGCTTGTGCAATTGTAGCAAAAAAACCAGGATTGTCAACATTTGGAGCATAAATACAAATACACGTGAATTCTAGATCCCCCACTTTGAGATGAGCGCGAGCCCATCTACCCTCATTATCTGAGCTAATATCTAGCACGGTGGCCTGCAGGGATTTCTTAACAAGTATGGCAACACCACAGCGTTTAGCAACAGCGGGAGAATACGCCACAACAGCATAAGGCTTGACATTAAGCTTTAGTGTTTCTTTAGCATTTAAATGCGTTTCTTGAAGCAGTACTAAATCAGCATGCTCAGTATTCAAATAGCTAAGAATTTTCTTCCTTTTGATTGGACTATTGATACCTTTGACATTCAATGATAAGAGCTTACAGAAAGCCATCTAGTAATATACAAAATTCTGAGAGAACATGAAGTTGCACATTATTCCCTAAACTATGCATATTGGTAGCAAATGACTGTACACACGACATGAAATAATAAACTTTTGGTAGAAAGCATAAATAACCCCAAAAAAAAAAGAGACAGGCACCGAAGTGCACTAGAGAAGAAGCAAAACCCCAACTATTACTGGCGACCATGAGTCTGCGGGGGAAGCCCCAGAGAAGGCCCGATACTGGCCATACTCCCTGCAGCAGGAACAAGTCCCGGGAGCCACCGAAGGGTGCAGAGAAGCAGGATGGCGGTTCAAAGAAGTAGGTCAGGAGAGCAGTCCAACCGCGTCCGCAGCGAAATCACTGCGATAGGCCCCAATGAGGTAGAGATTTAAGAGAGCTTTGAACAGCAACACAGCTTGATGGTAACATCAACGCATCAGTTCAGCTTCTTTAGAGTCCAAAAATGCAGCGAGGAGGTCAGGATCCTCGAAGGTCCTGGTATGGTTATGCAGCGTAACGCGTAGCTTTGCCGGATACAGGAGACCAAATCGGGCCTGCAGTTGCTGAAGGCGAGGGCGATAAGCAAGAAGCTTCTTTCGGCGGTCCATCGTGGGCTTAGAGAGATCAGGGAAGAAAGACACTTTATGCCCATCTATCTCGAGGTGATGATTAGCCCGGGCAGCAGCCAGAATTTGCTCAGCTTGTTGATAGCGCAGTAGCCGAAAAATGATGGGCCTGGGAGTCGTCCGGTTGAGCGCCATATTAGTGGGGACACGATGTGCCCGATCTATCTCCAGGTCCTTAAGAAACGTCGTCTTCAATAGAGAGGGTAGAATATTGCCCAGATATTCCCGCAGATCTCCTGCTTCTACGCCCTCTGGAGCTCCAATGAGTCGAATGTTATTGCGACGAGCTCTATTATTGCTATCTCAAGTTCCTTTTGAAGGAGCAAAATCTGGCGTTCAGCTTTATCGATCTTCCCCATTCGCACCGCGTGCGATTCAAGAGTCTCCGCCATTTTGTCTTGGCGCAACGAGAGGCCCTCGAGCCTTTCCTGCATCATGGTAAGGTCCTCACGCATGGCGCGGATCGCTTCTCCGTTGGATTGTACCAGTTCCTTTACACCACGAATCTCCTCGAGTATCACCCGCTGCATTTCAGGGCTCTCACAGAGCGGCGCCATCTTATGCGGGGAAGGCAGTTCCGTTTTGGAGCGTTTGCCGTGCGACGAAGTGGGGGAGCCGAAATCTAGGCGCTGTGGTTTAGGTCCCGCCATCCCTCCGATGCGCCCCGGCGATTTTAAAGCAAAATAGTGAAGTTTTGCAGGAGTTTAGTCAGGATTCTGTGTAGGCCTCTCGGGAGCTTCAGCACCAGGCGTCTACCCCGTTGGACATCAGGCTCCGCCCCGCACAGAAAGGCTTCTTATAAAATTCCCTCAGTAGTTCCACATGTAAAAGTATGCATGGTGAAAGGTGGTGCATACTTTTAGGTGACCCTCATTTAGGTATGTTCTGGAGCAGACTATGGGTTGAGCGTAGGCAGAGTCATGATTTATGCACATTTTCTTTTATAAAATATGCATGTACACATGAACGTTAATGCCTACTTCCAACCAGGTTTAACTATGGACTCAGTTTAGACATGATTTCTTCCAGTTTTGTGCAATAAGTGACTGTGTATCTTTGTAAAATAGGCTTAAAAGACGCATGTACTTGACCTTCACACATACGTAGCCTGTTATAAAATTACATTCCACATTAATCGATTTTCATTTGAAAATAATAGGCATAGACTAGAAAATACATTTATGCATGTGCTGTCTTTTGAATCTTTCCAAAACATGACCATAAATACACCTCATCTAAATGCAGCTAAAAATTCATACCTTGTGAAATAAAGTGTGCAATTTAGTCATATTGCGGAAGCACAATTCTTGCACTGCCAATTTGCTTTGAAATTTGTCATTTCGCTAACATTAGGATAGTTTTACTAGGCATGTTTCATTTAGAAATAATGTCTGTTGTCGAGGGTTCAGGCAGGCAGGAAATTGTCTGTCAGTATGCATATTTGTTTGAGCATGCTTTGTTGTTGTTGTTGTTAAGTGCCTTTGAGTCAGTATCGAGCATAAACAAAGCATGCAAGCCTAGTCAAAATGCCGTGGTTCATACTTCCAACAACATGATTATCTCTCTGAATAGTGCAGCCACATGGTGCAGGAAGTTCAGGCTGATCTTGCAAGACTTGAAACCAGGAGATGAAATTCGTGAATCACATGGCTCCACTATGGAGAGAGTTGATTTTGGTGGAGGAAGTGTGAACTGTCCTGTTTTTGAGGATTTGCAGCCAGTTACAAGAATGGGTGAATAAATGACAGACTGGATGAAGGGAGGGGGGGATATGAGAAAGAGAGACAATGGATGAAGCCTGGGTGATCATGAGAGAGAGAGAGAAAGAGAGACTGGGGGAAGGCTGGTGGGGGGTGTTTGAGTGTGAGAAGGAGAGAGACTGAGAGGAGGTCATGAGAGGTTGACATGTACATATGTGTGCAGCCCACAACACTTCCCATGACACACACACATGCATACATGCATCCTCTGACACTCTTCATAACATACCCACACACATGCATGAAGCCCTCAACACTCCCTATGAGACACACACATGCATATACAAAGTCCTTATACTCCCAATGACACACACACACTTAGGCACACATGCATGAAGCCTCCGACATTCCCCATGACACACATGCATGCACACAGCTCTGACACTTCTCATGCCATAGATATGTTCGCACCCTAGAATACCCCCCATGATAGAAAGAGATGCATGCAGTCTCCGACACTCCCAATAACAATCACATAAGCGCACAAACACACATAACCCTTGATACTTCTCATGATACATGCACACCTGCCTAGCCACTGATATCCCCAACACATACATGCACCACCTGATACTTCCTATGTTCCTATGAGACATACAGATATAAATCCCACACATGGCTGATTCTGAAAGTGGGGGACACACGCCATTGTCTCACACTGCTAGTGTACACTTTTCAACTTATTATAGTACTAATCTTATGCCAAAATAGAATTTAAGAGCTCTTTTACTAAAGTGTGATAATGTTTTGCACATACCCTTTGGTAAGTGCCCAAATTACTACGCAGCAAATGCAAAGCCTGCATGCTAACTGTTGGGTGTTTTCCCAGTATGTTTCCATACAGTTATCACACAGAAAAATTACTATGTGGTACGTCTATTGACAATTAGCATGGATACACTTACCGGTCAGTGCATCCACGCTAATTGCAACAGTAACAGCATACAGTAAGTGATCATGCCCTAACTGCAGTCCATGTCCATTTTCTACCCATAACCTCTCCTTTGTGCAGTCCATTACATGATAATCAGTTTGTGCTTGACTTAGCATGTGCTGTCATGCTAACATGCTAAGAGTTACTGCATCGATGCACTAACTGCTTAGTGCACCTATTAAAAAGGCCTTTCTAAAGCAAAATCAGAGTGGGTAACCATCATATTCATTGAATTTTTTCATCTTGTACTATAGTGCTTTTCAACTAGGGTTGAAAGCCTTAGGGCAAAGATTCCGTCTGCCCGCCTCTCTGAGTGAGAACATGGCAAATCCGATAACTAGAAAACAATCACAATAAAATTTGAGGAAAGGAGTATGATGGTCCTGGTACCTACTCTGGTGAAAATTATCTTAGGGTCCCTTTTACCAAAGTGCACTAAGCAGTTATGTGAATTAGCATGAATTAACGGTTAGCACACAGTTGTGGTAACATCATGCTGGCAGGGTGAGATGTAAGGAGTGGCTGGATTAATGGGTGCATTTCTGTGCAATTAATCGCATTGATTCCATCGCATCTGCACAGATTTGACTTTATAGGATTGCAGTGTGTACATGACTACTAATGCACAAAAATAAAGCCTGTCACTTGCGCCATTTCTAGAGCTGGTGCAAATGGCCATGCCGATCTTACGCACTTATTTCCATATTCTATAAAATATATGCATAAATAAGCAATGTGCCCAAGCTCTGCCCATGTATACACCCACACTAAAAGCACGCAGGATCGACCCAACGCATGCAATTTTAGAATCGCTTCAAGCTATTTACATATATGTGAAGTGATTCATGCACCTAAACCACTAGAAAACAGTAATTTACATGCATAAGCAGGTACATAAATCCAGCTTCCCTTTTTAGAATTAGAGACGTTTAAATACCTCTGTGGCATAAGTGCACAGGAGGAGAGCCTCTTTCAGTTGAAAGAGAGCTCCGCAATGAGGGGGCATAGGATGAAGTTGAAAGAAGATAGACTCAGGAGTAATTTGCAGAAATATTTCTTTATAGAAAGAGGGGTAGATGCAAGGAAAAGTCTCCCAGTGGAGAGAGTAGAGACCAGGACAGTAGGTGAATTCAAGAAAGCATGGGACCCATACAGAAGATCGCTAAAGGAAAAAAAGGACTATAGTCTTTGGTATGGAAGGGCAGATTGAATCAGCAGTATGGTCTTTATCTGCTGTCATGTTTCTATATTTCTCCTTAGTGTGCATTAATTCATATTCTAAATGCATAGTATGGTTTGAAGTAGGAAATGGGGAGGGTATTATGGGAGGAGATTGGGTGTGGACTGTACACTGCAGTTAGCACACAGTCATTTACTAGTAAGAAGGTGGAAGAGCTGTCCCATACACTAGGCAGCTGCCTAGGGTGGCAGATTTCTGTGGGTGGCAGGCTATGTGCTTCAGCACACATGGCCTGCCGCCCCTGTGCTGCCCTTCCCACCCCCCGTGCTGAGCCATGCCGTGCTGCCGCCCCCCGCTGCCGCTGATTCCAGAGGCAGGGGAGCTGGCTAAGCTCAGTGGCTTGCCATGTGCTTCACCATCCATGGCCTGCTGATTCTGAATGCGCAAAGTTATGTCAGAGGGGGATGAGAAGCAGCAGGTCATGTGTGCTGAAGCACATGGCCTGCCGCCGAACCACGTTGCGTCCCTCCTTGAACTGGAATCAACAGTAGTGTGGCTCAGCGCAGAGAGGCATGGCTCAGCACACGCAGGGGTGGAATGGCTCGGGGGGTGGGGAGGGGAAGCGGCACAGCCAGGGCTTCTGCCTAGGGCAGCAGAAACCCTTGGGTCAGTCCTGGGAGTTGGGATAAGGGCATCTCTGCTAATTATGAATGCACTTACAGTAAGTATTTAATAGCATGGTAAAGAACGTTTCTGTGTAATAACTGTATGGAAACATGCTAGGAATACCCCTAAGAGTTAGTTAGTACACAAGCTTTGCACTTATGACACTGTATCTGCAAAACTTTATGCAGTTTAAAAAAAGGGCCCCTTAATACGATAAGGCAGTGCTTCTCAACTAGTGTGCCGGGGCAAGCTGGTGTGCCTTGGAATGGTCCTTGGTGTGCCTTGATGGAGCCAGTCAGAAACATGGCTGGGCATGAGCTCAAGAGTATTTTGCCCTAGCTCTTCCAGACAGTGCCCTAGAAAAGATCCCTACGCTTCAAGCTGCAGCCCTTCCCTCCCAGACAGCATACGGGCAACATGAAGGGAAGGAGTGAATGGTGCAGACGGAGCCGACACTGCAGAGCAAGGAAAAACACCAACGCTTACTTCTCTAGCCTAAAATCAAAATGTATCAGTAGGGAGCAGCGGGTTCTTTTTTGCCCCACTGTATTAGCTCCACTGTCCCCAGAAACTGAATGTTGTAAGTAGGAACAGAAGGAGAGGAAGGGCTGGAGCAGAAACATCTCTAGGCCACAGGTGCAACTTCTGGAAGTGATCAGAAGAGAGGGGGAGAATGTAAATGATAAGGGAATGAGAAAAAGAGGATGATTTCAGGTGAATGCTATCTCCTTCCATGTCTATGAAGCCAGCAATGCAAACTTACACTGTTCGGCAACATTTCCCTCTCCAAGGTCCAAGCTGTCTTGCGTCTTGCAGCATGTGTATGAGGTTTGAGACTAGGGTTGTAAAGATAGAAAGCATGAGAAACTTGGGAGGGGATGAGAGGATGAAAAGGGGGTAGATGACTATGAAAAAATCAGGGTTATGATAAGTGTAGGGGAGGGTGGGAGTGAAAGAAAGCCAGAGATAGTGTTGGAGTGAGGCGAAATGGTGATGAACAGTGTCTCTGAGAAAGATCCAAATGTGCTTAGTTGGTAAAGGTGGGTCAGTAACAGAGCTAATTAAGGGGGGGGGAGGGAAGGGGCGGATAGACAGCTGAAGGAGAGACAGAAGTGGATAAGGGGTGACAGGAATGGTGTATGAGAGAAAGAAACAGAGAGGTATGCTGGAGTGAAGGGGAGACTATATAAGGGGGTGACGGGGCAAAAATGAATCTGAGATTGGAGATTAGGGGAACATAAAAGAGAAGATTTGGGGATGAATGAGGCAAACCAAGAGGGGATAGAATGTGAAAGGAACTTGAGTACATTTAAATGGCTGAGGTGGGGTGAGGACAGAGAGTAAAGGAGGGAAACTATGGGGACAGAGAGTCAGTGTGGGGCTGATGGTGAGTGGTGGAGCTAGAAAGAAGGTGGCTTTCAGAGAAGAAAGAAGCCTATAATACGAGATTGATGGAGAAGCAACTTGGTAATGGTGAGCTGGAGAGTTGAGATGGCAAGTATTGAGACAGGGAGAATTGGTGGGTGAAATATGCTAAAGGAAAGAGAAGAGGTTGATTGGATAGTGAGTGAAGAGATGATGTAAGGGAGAGATTTAGAGGTAAAGAAAAAAATGGAAGGAAATGAAATAACAGGCAAAGCTCAATGTCAGAGAGAGGGATAAGGGAGGAAATGATAAAGGTAGGCAAGAGAAGAAGCATAAAATAGAAAGGAAGGTTGCAGAAGTAGTTAGAGAAAAACAGACAAGAAGGAAAAGAGAAAGAGACTTGGAATCACATGATAAGAGGAAAATGTACCTGAACAACAAAGACAGAAAAAAGAATTTCATTTCCACTTTAATGACTGAAATAAGTAGCACGGTAATTTAGTAGCTATACAGCTTCTGGAGTAAACTGAATACTCTCAAACCTAGTTCAAAATCTCTGACTTAAGCGTAACTCCCCAGATAGAATTTATATTTTGGAAATAACTAGATTCTGTTGGCTAATTTGATTTTTTCTGGTGCACAATTAATTCTTTTCTATGCAGGACACTCCGACCAACCCTGAGGCTTTTGTATCGGGCCCAAAAATATTGTGTGGTAACGAAATTTAAAGAACATGGTTTTAAGTATAGTTTGAGAGTAGTTTGCTACAAATTTCCATGGAAATAGTCTATTGGACTTTCCAAGTTCCTTCTCCCATACCCACTCCCGTATCACAATGAATTCCTTGTTATCTGTAGTGCTCACTACTAGCACTACAGAGAATGAGTGTCCCAGAATCACACACTAGAAGACTGGTAACCTTATCTTCCCTCCCTCCTTCCCACTGGCAGGAGGAGATCAGTGTTTCCTCTATGTGTGCCTATTCTGCCGGCTTTAATCTGACATTGATATGTGGGGTCCTGTAATCTCGCAGGAACCGGTGGCTCCATATGTTCAGGCATCAGACCGAAGCCAGAGGCACACACAAGTGAAAAGTTCTGCTCTTTTGCTGGGGGAAGGAAGTGGTAGTAAGGACCATCCAAAATTTGTGTTTCGTGTGCCATAAAAACTGAACAAACTCAAAACTGTGCTACAACATAAAAAGGGTTGAGAAGTAGTGAAACTGGGTAGACTGAATAGGTCAATTGCTCTTTTTTGCCGTCATGTATTATGACACTCTTGCTATCACAACATTCATCTGTTTTAAAGAAATCTTAAAAGAGAACCAATTTCTTTTAAGGGAAGGAATTTCTGGTGCATCTTTCATATTGCCCTTTCATATTTTACTCTTACCAAATGTGAAACATAGTTTAATGGCTGATAACCTATCAAATATCTTACATTTGACCATGCTGGTCTTTCATTTTAAAAGACGCAAAATGTCACTTTAAAAAAGTATGCAAATATTTGTTTTTGAAGATTTTCCTTTGAGGTTCTTAGTGCCATCTTCACTAATTAGAATTTATATTTTTAAATATAAGGCACCAGGATCTGAAATAAAAAATACAACATTTTTGATGAGAGAGAAGGCTATTAAGATTATTTTAAGACAGCACCATCTTGGAAAGGTTCCTGTCTGCACTGTCATGCCAAAATTAATGGAAACGCTTATAATATGCCAAGACCCTAACAAGTTGTTGACATTTGATAAAATGCATGTCCTTTAATTAAGCAATACACCACTGGTAACACTGGAGACATGAAAAATTACAGTTGCAAAGTTTGAGCTCAATGTGAGTCCATAGCTGCAATCCTTTGTTCTGCTTTTTAGTTAGTCTCTTTTTTTCTTTTCCTGGCAGAGTATCATAGTGCCCATGGGTGAAAGTTGTGAAGCTGAAAGCCCTGGTTTGGTCTGAATTTCTTTCCTCCCATACAATTCACCATCATCTTGAACAAATTACTTAACTTCTATATGCCCAAAAGGATAAAATGATTGAAGTATGCTAATTCCATTAAATGCACTTTTTAGTAAATAGATCCCATTAAATAAAAATGAGAGTTGGGATAAAAATAATGCAGTAGCACACTTTAGTAAACTTTGGGGACCTCTTCCTAAAACCCGGTACCGCACATTAAATGCAAAGCCTCCACATTAGAACTGATGGGGGCCTGATCAGCAGGTTCCCAAGTACCTTAATGCATAGAGGTGTTGTTAAGTGTACTCACATTCCCTCTAAGAACACACCAATTGCCCTCTGCTAGCAGCAATGGGGGGGGGGCATATTCAAAGGCATTTACATGGTTTACAGACACTCATGGTTAATGCCACCGCAAATCCTCTGGTTCCGCTGCTACATGCCCCGATGCTAACCGTGTAAAGATAGGCATGGGTACAGCTGGCCTTATCCTTACCTGTGGGAGATAACCAGGCAGCAGCTCAATATTGCCGCTGCTCACTTAGCATCTGTGTCATAAGGTGCCCAGTTGAAGAGACCTAACCTTTTAAGCCTTTCCACATAAGGGTATCCTTCCATCCCCTTTACCATTTTGGTGGCTCCTTTCTGTACCTTTTCCAATTCTGCTATACCCTTTTTAAGCTAATGTCCAAATCCCGCAAATGCACCTTGTGGCCTTTGGGCAAGTCACGTCACAATCCATTGTGATGGGTACAAATTTAGGACTTGTTTTACTAATCTACGTTAACTTTTTAACATACATTATTTAAGTCCCCTTGTTGTCAATGGGACCGATTTGTTAATTATTCAAGTTAATCACATTAATACATGTTAAAGGCAAATTAACACACAATAATGCATTCATAAAGGTCAGTAAATCTATTTCTTAGATTCCTGGTCTTCACTACCAGTCTTTGAGGGCCATCAGGTTTTCAGGATATTCATAGTGAATATGCATGAGTAAGATTTGCATACTCACTACCTCCGTTGTATACAAATCTCTCTCATGTACTGTATATTCATTAGGGATACAAGCAAAAAAGGGAGGGGGGACAACCACTATCAATAAAGGTCCATGACAAAAAGAACAAGGGGAAAGGACTAATAACATTGCCACAGAATAAATTAATGGCCACAGAGTATAACTGTGTTTTGCCACAATATGCCTCTCTCAGGGGCAATTATTGCATGCAAAGAAAAGCACCTATAAAACCTAATCTTGGCATCAGCAGTATTCTCTGCTATGAAGACTGTATTAATAATGGTTTCCTGAATCTTGCATAAAATCTTAAAATCGTATAAAGAGTTATTTTAAAAGGTTTAGCCATGATTTGGATATCTGAAGACGTGCACGTCAAAATCATGGACATGTCTCCGTAGCCATTCCACAAATAACATTCGCAGACGTCTCCAGTGCAGGGATGTCCAAGGATGTGGCGGAGGCGTGTTTAAGGAATGGCAATGTACTTACACATTCCCGTTCGATCTCAGAAATGTCAGAGACCATTGCAGGCACGTTAATGTTTATACCTGCTCCAGGCACAAATAGGCATCAGGAAAGTGCTTGTTTTCACCTTTAAACATCCAGTCAGCATAGAAAAGATGGCCCCCCATAGACGTTTGTCACATTCTGAGAAGAGATCTTCATACAACACCTCTAATCTTATTCATATCCTTCTCCTTTCCCCTTTCTCTCTCCCTTTCTCATGTACCTTGTGGAATACACATCTCAAATAAACTTGCTTTTACTCATAATCTATGTATCTCTAATGCTCTCCATCTTCTTGCTCTAACTAAGACCTGGCTCCTCCCAGAAGACACAGTGTCAGTCGCTACTCTCTGTCATGGTGGTTATCAGTTCTCCCACACGCCTCGTCCCACAGGCCGTGGTAGTGGTGTTGGGCTTCTGCTTTCTCCTTTATGCCATTTTCAACCCCTCCTGCTGCTTCATTCTCACTCCTTTCCCTCCTTTGAAGTCCACTCTATCCGCCTTTTCACTCCACTGCCTCTTCAGGTAGCTGTTATTTATCAACCTCCTGACAAGCCAACCTCTATCTTTCTCACTGACTTTGAATCACGGCTTTTCTTCTTTCTGAATTCCTCTTCCTCCACTCTTATTCACAGGGATTTTAACATTCATGTTGATAACTTCTCTGATCCTTATACTTTAAAGATCCTTTCCCTTGCCTCCTCATTCAACCTCCAGGTTTGCTCTACAGCCCCCACTCACCCGCATGGCCACTGCCTTGACCTTGTATTTTTCTCTAATTGCTTACCCTCAAACGTCTGTAACTCAGTTCTTCCCTTATCCAACCATCACCTGCTAAGCTTCACTCTTCATCACCCACCACCTCAACCTCATCCTGT
Source organism: Ichthyophis bannanicus (assembly GCA_033557465.1). Classification (NCBI taxonomy): domain Eukaryota; kingdom Metazoa; phylum Chordata; class Amphibia; order Gymnophiona; family Ichthyophiidae; genus Ichthyophis; species Ichthyophis bannanicus. Next base: position 600,395,263 of record CM066035.1, on the reverse strand, counting down.
CTCCTCCAACCTCTTTAGAAATCATCATGCTATTGATTCTTTGGTTCTCTCCTCCACTGTTTCATCACCTTTTTCCTCCACTGCCATCTGAGTCTGTTGATGAGGCCGTAGCTTCCTATAATGCTGCACTCTCCCTGCTCTGGATGCTCTTGGTCCACCCATGCCACATCCTGTGAGGCATACTGTATCCCAGCCTTGGCTTTCATCCACTACCCGCTATTACATTCCTGTGCCCATTCAGCCGAGCATGCTTGGCTCAAATCCCGCTCCTTTGCAGACTTTCTACACTTCAAATTCATGCTTGTCTCTATCCAGTCAGCCATAGCGCTCACCAAACAAGACTATTATGTCCATCTGACTAACTTGCCTCTGACCCTCGCCATCTCAATATTACTCTCAGCTCTCTCTTCAGGGTGCCCTCACCTCTAACCCCTCTCTCCCTTTCTGCCGAAATCCTGGCTGACTATTTCCATGACAAAGTCCACAAGATAACCCTCCAGTTCCCCACAAAGTCAGCTACTTCCTCTCCTTCCCCTCTTCACTCCCAACTTTCCCCCTCTACCTCTGCCATCCTTTATTCCTTTTCTGTGATTTCTGAGGAGGAAACTGCACACCTTCTTTCTGCCTCCAAACTCACTACTTGCTCCTCTGAACCTATTCCCACCCATCACCCATTCCCCATCTCATCCACTGTTGTCCCATCTCTCATATTCTCAACCTATCGCTCTACACCGCAATTCTCCCTGCAGCCTTCAAGCATGCTATGGTTACACCTCTACTCAAGAAACTCTCATTAGACCCTACCTGTCCTTCTAACTATTGACTCATCTCCCTCCTCCCTTTTGTTTCTAAACTACTTGAACATGCAGTTCACTGCCATTGCCTTGACGTTCTCTCCTCTCAAGCCCTCCTGGATCCTTTACAATCTGTCTTTCACCCTTTACATTCTACTGAAATGGCTCTTGCCAAAGTCTCTAGTGACTTGTTCCTGGCAAAATCCAAGGGCCTTTACTCAGTCCTCATCCTTCTTGACCTCTCTGCTGCTTTTGACACTGTTGACCACAACCTTTTCCTTGATACCCTGTCCTCGCTTCGTTTTAATGGCTCTGTACTATACTGATTCTCCTCTTATTTCTTCCATCACTCGTTCAGTGTTTGTTCTTGTGGATCCTTCTCTGCTGCTATCCTGCTCTCAGTTGGTGTACCCCGAGGATCTATCTTGGGTCCACTCCTTTTCTCTCTCTTTACCCAGTCCCTTGGTGCGCTCATCTCTTCCTATGGTTTTCAGTACCATCTTTATGCTGATGACTCCCAGATCTACCTCTCTACGCCTGAAATCTCTCTGGCAATCCAGACCAGATCTCTGCCTGTCTTTCTGACATTGCTGCTTGGATGTTTCACCACCACTTGAAACTGAACATGGTCAAAAGTGAGCTTCTTATTTTTCCCCCTAAAACCTCCTCTCATCTTCCTTTTTTCCTAGTCTCTGTGGATAACTCCTCCCTGTTTCCTCGGCTCGCAACCTTGGGGTTGTCTTTGACTCCTCTCTCTCCTTCTCCACACACATCCATCTGATAGCTAAGACCTGACGTTTCTTTCTCAATGATATCAACAAAATCCGCCTATTCCTTTCTGAACACACTACTAAGACACTTATCCACTCCTTAATCACCTCCCATCTTGACTATTGTAACCTATTCCTTGCACGTGCCTGCTTTTTTTTCAGATGGTCTGGCTTTGACATCCAAGATTGCACTTGGATGTCCAGTTGTGAAATGTGCTGCATAGTGAAAGTAAAATATTTTACTTAACTATCAGTTTGGTTTTAAATTTAGGATAAAATGCTACTGTGTGCCAAAATATTGAATTAGTCTCCTTTACCCTCCCTGGATCTTTCAAACCAAGTTCAATTTTGGATAACTCAAAGTAGTAACAAACATTTCTCTAAAGCCCAACATGTAGAGGGTAATTTCCTAAAGTCGCGTCTAGCTGATGCACATTTTCACACATGTATTTTACACTCAGTTTATAAGGTCAAGTCTACACATACTTGACTTTATAAAATACTTGCATGAGCAGCAGAGACCGTGCCTTAAATTAAGGTATGATCACTTACCTCCGTCCTAGAGCTGGTATAAATGATCGTGCCTACTTTTTTGCAAGTATATGCGCAAATTCTAGCATTCTATAATGAATGTGCATACATGCACCGCCCAGGCTTCCACCAAACTCTGCCCATGTGCGCTCCCAAAGTGAAAGTATGCACGCTGCAAACAAAATGCATACTTTTACGCTAATCGGTATTTTATAAAAGGTTATTAACCCGCGTAAATGGTTACACAACTGACAATTGCACACATTCTTATTGCCTAAAATGAGGCAGCTCCTTATAAAATTACTCCTATGAAACATACATTCTTTTTAAATTCCAGTTTAGTGCATAAAAAAATTAGAGGCAATCATTTGGAAGCAGTAAAAATAAAGAGTCTATTTTTTCATTCTATCACTATGAGAACTATAATTGAGAAATGCATGTTCACCTACCAGCAGAGATGAAAAAGATTCCTCCAACTTTGTAAAGTGTTTGATGGGCAAAAGGAGCTGCACAGACGATAAGAAAACCAGCTGCCACAATAGTGATGATGCCCAATAGCATGAAAATGGTCCAGAAACCTCGATAAACTGAAAATCCACAGGGGGAAAGACAATCAGTTTTAAAGGGCACAAACTACAAAAAATGGATGAGGTTTTAGGCTTCATTTTTCTTATTAAATTAGCAGTCATTTCATGAATATGGCTGCTGCATATGATGAACCATAGGCATTTGGTTAGAAATAAACCCCAGATTTTATCTGCTGTGTACGGAATAAACAATGCAATTTTCAATTGACTTAGGGGCCCCCACCATAGAATTCCCAATACTCTGCGTGCATTGTGTGTTTCTGTTCAGTTCATGACTTAGAACATTGTAAGGACAAATACATTCAGCCAGTCTAATGAGTTAAAAGCACGCATACACACACACACACACTATGTTTAGACTGATCCCCACTTTTAACTATGCAATAAACTATCAACTTCATTACAGATAAAGTTGTGTGGTTACCATGTTAGGCCACTTGAATGCATGGAAAAAGGTTAAACAACAATAGAGATAAGCATTTGTGACTACCATGACTTATCGGCGCTATAGCACTAGAAGGCGTTTGCAGCGTTATATATATGCATGTAAGAGAGTCCCTGCTCATCAGAGTGCACCATCTAATCAAGACGAAAAACATCACAAAACTGGGACCTAGAGTATGGTATGGTACACAATTATGGGGAACAAGAGTGAGGGACATCAGGATCCAAAAGCAGCCTCAAAGAAATGGGGTTTTAGTCTGGATTTGAATAAGGTTAGAGAAGGAACTTGATGCACTGACTCAGGTAGCTTGTTCCAGGCATATGGAGTAGCAAGGTGCAATGAATGACGTCTGGCATTGGTAGTGGCAGAGGAGGGCACAGATAAAAGGGATCTGTCAGAGGAGCGGAGTTCCCAAGGAAGAGTGAGATAAGAAAAGAAAGGTAATAAGGAGCCAAAGAATGAATGCACTTATAGGTCAGTAGAAGAAGTTTGAAATAGATGCAGAAATGGATAGGGAGCCAGTAAAGTGACTTGAGAAAAGGGGTTACATGAACATAGGGATACTGGAAGAAGTTAAAACATACAGACTGAAGGGGAGAGAGATGATTCAGAGGAAGACCAGTGAGGAGCAGGTTACAATAGTCAAGACGGGAGGTAACTAGGAAGTGGATAAGGGTCTTAGTAGTGTGTTCTGAAAGCACGTATTCTGTTCATTTGAGAAACCTAAAAATTTGAAGTGCATGCAAATCACTTGTACACATGTATAGCTACGAAGTAACACGCGTGTAATCAATTTGCATGCTTAAAAAGTTCTAGCACAATTTGATTCAGGGAGATGAGCCCTGGGGGCAGTGCAGTTCCTGATGGAAAATTACTTTGCAATCTCTCCTCATTGATAGCAATGGCTCCAGTCGGACTGCCGAGAGACTATCTAGAGCTGTGCTAAACCCCAGCCTAGAGGGAGCACCTTAGCCAGATTTAACTCTCACTTTGGAATGAAGTGCCCTATCAAGTTCCACTGCTCTGGACTTAACAACCTCCACTGTTGTACTTGAGCTCCCTGCATTCCAATGTTCCCTCTAATCTTCTGTAGGCTGTGTGCGCATAAAATATCAGCTGTGCAGCTTTTGAAGGAAGGTTAAATTTTTGTGCGCCACATAACGACACTCGGAGTTATATACTTTAAAATTTGACTGCTCGTCAGAATACAGTATGTACACCACATTGATTTTAATCAAATTAAATGGAAATAGACAATTACTAAATGAAGCGTAAATTTTCTAGTAATTACAACCACAACTTTTAAATTTTAAGACGTCTGTGTTGTTTTCTATCAGAATCAGAACCATAATTTTTGTGCGCTCTGTTGTAAAGTATGTGCGCTCGCTCGGCGAAGTGTGTGCGCGCGTACGGGCGCACAGCTTAGAGGGAACAGTGCTGCATACCGGTCCTACTAATTTGCACAAACTGCAGTCCTTGTGAGGTAGCGACTAAGATATGGCAAAAAAAAAAATCTTTGAAGTAAATCTGTACAGGAGGAGTCAATAGATTCACAAACTAAAAAATCCAGTTAGCATTTTCCTTTGAGCTGCATGTCTGGAATGCTCTCGCAGAAGAGGTGGGGGAGACAAAAACAGTAACAACATTCAAAGGAGTGTGGGATGAACACAGTGGACCTTAGAGGCAAGATAATGGAAACAAAGTTCTGGGGTAACTAGCATGAAGCAGCAATTACAGCCCAAAACAGCAGTAATATGATTGCATTGTGCTTCTTGGAAGGCATGTGGTAACTTGTCTTAATCTGTTATCTGTTGTAATCTGTTTTTTTTGAAGGTGTGAATAAACAGGTAGATAAAGGTGAACCGGTTGATAAAGTGTATCTGGATTTTCAGAAAGCCTTTGACAAGGTCCTTCATGAGAAACGCTTGGCAAAATTAAAAAGTCATGGGACAGGAGACAGTGAACTATTGTGGATCAAGAACTGGTTAAAAGACAGAAAGCAGAGAGTAGGACTAAATGGCCAATTTTCTCAATGGAGAAAGATGAATAGTGGATTACCGTAGGAAGCTGTTCTGAGCCCACTGCTTTATTTTTAATTTTTTAAATTTTCATTTTCAATAAAGCACAAAACAGCAACATAAAACATGACAATAAGTACAAGAAATACAAAACACCTCCACTTCCCATTTTCCCCATCCCTGGCTCATTCTAATGCATAGCCCCTAATGCAGGGCAAACAAGAAAAAATAAAGAAAGAAACAGAGATGTATGTACCCTAGAAGATGGCAGTCAGTTACGGCCTAAGATATCCCTCTTGTAGTAAAATCATCAAGAAATTTCCATTTCAAAAAGCTGGCCTGCGAGGATGGGATCTGAGGAGAATACTTAGCAGTGCCCGCCCCTGCTTCCCATAACTTTTCTGTCTCAGTACAATGATGGTTAATTCCAGATCTAAAACAGGCATAGAGTACAGACACCAGCTTATGGCAGGCCGCCAGATTCCGGGCTTTGCTTAACAGATTCCAGTCCTCCAGGAGTTGCATAGGAATAATACTCACTTTTATTAGACAATGATGGAGTTGATACCATTGAAAAGGCAGTGGGATGGGAGCCCAAATTCTTGTTGGAGGTCGGAGAAGGGTTTAAACATAGTGGAGGAGAGGAGTTGCCCTACAATCCATGTACTATGTTACTGCATAAGCGTCACCTGAAAGGATGACTGTGGATTTTAGAGTTAGGATTCAACCAGATGGGCATTCCACGGGAATAGGTAGTTAATTCTGGAGATCGAGAGATAAAGAAGAGGTACACTTCCTGTGTGGACCGTATGATTGGTGAGGAGTCTATCGGGCCCACAGTTGTAATACCAATCTGTAGAGGCATGGGTATAGGGGCTAGTAAGCAATCCATGTTGGAGCTTCCTGTAGCAGTTCATATAAACCACATAGTGTCCTGCTTTAGAATATAGGAAAGATGATACCATCTGAAGTCATGAAAGTGCACCGCCCATCTTGGATATGGGGAGCTTCAATTTCTAGGCGGCTATACGGGGTGTTTTATGCTGCCATAAGGACAGAAGTCGTTTTTCTAGAGTCTTTTAGAAAGAAGCAGGTTACAAGAGAGGGATCATACTGACTATATAATTTACTTTAAGGTCCAGTACATCTTGATGGTCTCCAGTTGGCTCCAACAGGAGAGGAATAAGTTTGTCCAGCGGGAGGTGCAAACTTGGATTATATTCAGGCATTCTGCAGCGTTCCTCGTCAGCGACTGCTGGATGTTTTGGCAATAGTAGACTCCGAACTATTTCAAAAAGGAGTCAGATTTGAAGGGTAAGACTTTCAACATAGTTTCTGAAATGTGGCTATTTAGAGGAATCACCACTGACTTTGTCCAATTGCTTTTATATCTCAATAAACCTGAGTAGCTTTTTATATATATATAATTATTTTTTTAATTTTGTACAATCCATCAAGACATATTCTCGAACAGAAAAGAAATACAATGGGGACATTTTTGATAAAAAAAAACAATATAGGAAGTCAAATCCAAAGATCGCTTGTAGTCCACATATTGAGTAGGAAAGGAAACAACAAACACCTAAGGTAGGAGAACCTCAGGTGCAACAAAGAAAAATCTTAACAATTATAAAGAAATTAGGATAGTCACTGACATTCTCAGGACAATTATACTATAGAGAAGTTATTAACAGTATTACTCAGGCACAGAGCTATATGATAACTTAGCATTAAGGAAGGTAGCAAGATCAGCAGGTTGAGGGAAAACATATCTGACAGATTTATATACCAGCAAACACTTACAAGGGAATCTTAAATAAAAAGACCCCCCCAATCTTCAAAACTCCAAGTTTATATAAGAGGAATTTCTTCCTCATTTTTTGCATCTCTTTGGCTATGTCAGTAAACATAGAAATTGTATAACCACAAAAGGTTTCCAATCTCCTCTTGAAGAACACTTTAAGTAGCCATTCTTTGTCCGTGACCAATGCACATTAAACCAACAACGTAGAAGAAGTAGACTTCTTAGCACCAGACCCCTCAAACAACTCAGACACATTTAAAACGTCTAAATTGGAATCCTCTCTTGAAGTCACCGGTTCTTTTTTACCCAATGGAAGATAATATACCTTTGTTAGGGGTGGAATCAGATAAAGAGGAACTCTTAAACCTCAACCAGGTAACGCTTGAACATATCAAGGGCCGTAATGCCCCTAATCCTGGGGAAATTCAGGACCCTCAAGTTCATTGCCCTGGTTGAGTTTTCCAACACCTCCAACTTATAACGCAAAGCCACATTGTCTTTAACTAAATCTGAGTTTAGTTCAGAAAGTCTTACCAACTGACTTCCATGATCTTCAACTTGCAATTTAACCTTTTCCAAATTACTCACAGTAGAATCAATCTGGACCAAGTTCTCCTGGATCCTGATGGAGAGAACTAAAGTTTGCCTGGTTACAACATCAAAAAGTGAGACAACAGCTTCCCATATCACTTCTAAAGTGAAAGCCTGCAGTCTAGCAGACAAAGTTAATGCCGGAGTAGAAGTTACAAATGAGGAATGCTGGGAAAGCGTCCCTTCAACAAAAGGATTGCTGGCCATCAAAGCTTCTGCCTGCCGCAAAATGCCCAAACCCTCCCCAGAACTACCGGAGGTCGACTGAGCCAGAATACCCACAGTATCCTCTCGAGTGATAGCCTGCATTTCCTTGACATGCGAGGAAGGTTGCACCTGACCTGCGGGGACAAGGCACAGAGCAGAGGGGCATGGTGGTGGCGTTCTCACATCAGGAGAAAGTGAAGTCTCAATATCTGAAGGCAGAGGCAGATTCTCCTCCACTGTCGCAGCCAAGCCAGAATGAATCTCCTGTTTCATCACCTGAGTGATTTTGACAGTGATCTATTGGCCACACATAGAAGGCTGGGGCTCCGAGGGAAAGACCTTCGCCTTCCCTTTTCGTTTAGGCATCAGGTAGGAAAAACATCTAAGTGGCCATCTTGGTTAACCCCTCCTCCCTGATAGTCATCCTGAGTAGCTATTAATAGTGTTGAAAATAGCCTGGATGGACCCATCAGCAAAAAGAAGGTCGTCAGCACAGAGTGATAATTTAAACTGATGATCGTCGAGGGTGATGCCAGTAATCTCTTTGGATTGCCAAATAAGCAATGTCAGGGGTTTAAGAGGCAAGATGACAAGGAGTGGGAACAGGGGCAGCCCTATCTAGTGCTTCTATGGAGGGAAAAGGGGGCAGAGAGCATAGCCAATATGTGTGCAGTAGGTTGAGAGTAGAGAAGACGGATTTTATCTATGAATTTACTACCAAAGCCAAATCACTTTAAGATCTAGAAGAGGAAAGTCCATTCTAGCCTGTCAAAGGTCTTTTCCACATCTAAGGATAGGCCCACCAGCGGTACTGAGGAATTTTGGGCTAAAGACAGTACATGACAGAGAAGTCTGCCATTATCGAGTGTAGAACACTCAGCCACAAATCCACATTGATCAGGGTGGATCAGTGATGCAAGGACCTTGTTCAACTTGGTGGCCAGAATATTGGCATAAATTTAGTAATCCAGATTAAGCAGAGAATAGTTCTATAATTCTCAACTTTGTGGGGGTCCCTTCTGGGTTTTTTATGTATTACGATGGTAGCTTTGGCTAGAGAACTCACACTGTGGCCTTGGAGGGCCAGGGTGTTGTAATACATCAGCAGGGGAGTAGCTAGTTCCTCCTTAAAAAAATGGTAGAACTCTAAGGGTAGGCCATTGGGCCCCAAGGCCTTTCCCAGAGCTAGATGGTCCATGGTTTGCAAGATTTCAGTTATTTGGATATCCTTTTCGAGTACCGCTGCCTATGTGTCTGATAGGACTAGTCTATCTATTTATTTTATTTATTTATTTAAACATTTTTCTATATCGCCTCTTCCAGAGATCAGTGGCGGTTTACATTGAAACATTAAAACTTAATAATAGTAAACTATTATTTTACAATGAACATTAGAAACTTAATAATAGAAAACTATTAAATTTACAATATAACAGATAACCGTGTAAAGTCATTCGGGCAGTCTGGCACCTCTAAGCGACAGAGGCCACTATAAAAGTCTCTGAATAAATCTAGTATAGCCGAGTCATGCATTACCAGTTGATCTTGGCTATTTCAGATTGCCTCTATCCGTGCCGCCAGCTTGTGCGCTTTGAGAGAATTTGCAAGCATTCAACCTGCCTGATTACTTCTAAAGTAATACTGGTGTATCTGGACTTGCTGCTGTGCTTTGGTACTCAGAAGTAAATTACATTGGTAGCATAGCTTCGGAGTCTAGGCAGAACAACAGTGTCTACCTGCCTTATTAGCAGTCGCTCACCAGCCTGAATCTGGGCTTCTAGTTCTTACAGGACTTTCTTGTGTTACTTTGCCACTCCTAGGGAGTAGGAAATAATATGAGAGCGTATGCAAGCTTTAAATGCTTCCCACCAGGCCCAAATGAATGTATCCGTCAACAAGATCTAAGCAAAATAATATTGAATGGCTTGCCTCGTGGAGGTCACAAAATACTCATCTGCTAAGAGGGCTTTATTGAGTTTCCATGACACCTTAGTTGTCAGGGGAAAATGGCAAAGAACAGATAAAGTGATGGTGACGTGGTCAGAGATAACAATGCCCTTGATGTCGGAGGACAATATGCTAGGCATTAGGAATTTCTAGATGAGAAAGAAGTTGATTCTAGTGTGAGATTTATGGGGAAGGAGAAAATGGTATATTCCTTTGATGTCAGATGTAGCAGTCACCAAGTATCTGTAAGCCTGAGCACATCTATGACAGACTGTAGTGCCCTCTGGGACTTAACCTTTTGTGGTGGTTTAAAGGGGATATGATCAAGTAGATGGTCTAGTATTAAACTGAAATCTCCTCCTAACACAATTGGGGTCTGGGCAACATCAGTTAGTCCCTGCACTAATGTATGGAAAAAACCCAGGTCTTCCTTATTAGGGACATATATAGTAAATAATGTGTCATCGCGCCAACCTGTATCCTAGCTCTGACCCACCTCCCTCTGGATCAGACCTGGTTTGCAGAACTGTGGGCAGCAAGGTCTTCCTCACCAATATACAAACCCTACCCTTCTTTTTACAAGCAGGGGAAGAGGCCATAGGTAGAAATACTCCTGATACAAACTTTAACGATTCCTGTAAATAAATAAAGTCTGCAATTTCTTTTTGGCAATAAAATAGTATTTTCTAGTATACGGGGGGCAAGATGGCAGCAGGAATCTGACCTGTGCTGGCCGCTCGGCGTTTTGCTCGGCGTTCCTGTCTCTTTGGCGAGTTCCACTTCGTTTAGCATGGGGCAGAGAAAAAGGAAGCAAGCGGGCTACCCCTGTGCCCCGCCGCAAGCTTCTGTCGTTGGCCAGAGGACGCCGGAACATTGCGGTTTTGCGGTGACCGGGTCTGTAGCAGCGTCTATGCCAGCACAGCGGGAGGAGTCCATCTCTGTGATGGGTGCACTCGGAGTTAGTTTGTCTCCAGAACAGCGGGAGCCCCCGATACAGCCCGGACATTTTATCTCTGGTTTCTCACTGCCGTCTGATCTCCGGGTGAGCACTCCCTTGCCTGTGGGTGGGGAGCAATTGTTGTTGCGATCGGCCCTGGTTTCCAGAGGGGGTAGACAGCCAGAGGAGAGTGGTGTGGAAGACCCATCCCCTCGTGTGGTAGTCCCATGGCAGTCAGAGCCTGGAATAGGGCTTATACCTGTGAATCTGGTGTTGGAAAAGCCCGCAGTGATAACGTTGGAAGCACTTTGGGACGCTATCTCTGCCTTAACTACAACCCCTTCAACAGTGGTGGGTTCTGTAACTACTGAGTTAGCTGTAATGAAATTGGAGTCCTCTAAGAGCCAAGAGCTGCATGCAAGTTATTTGCTGCAGGTGAAGGAAGATTTGGGGCATCTTAAGGAGGAGCATAATGCTCTAATGAAGGAGAGATTAGTGTTGTCACGGAAGAAGGAACATCTTGAAAATCTTACCCGATGAAATAACCTCTGTCTTTTAAACTTTCCAAAGTCTCCACTCATGTCCCCATTGGAAATGGTGCGGAAATACTTCCGAGAGGTGCTCAAGATTCCAACTGAGCACCTGCCCCCACTTACTAGGGTACAGTATTTGTCTGTGAACAACTTGGAAGTACCAGGGAGAAACTTGGAGGCAGCACTGAGTGGAATTGAAGATCTGACAGGCTTTTTGGAAAGTTCTTTAGACGTGGTAACAGAAAGAACTACTATGTTTGTAACTCTAGCCTTGAAGGCCGACAAGGCATTGATTCTTCGTTTATTTTTTTAAGAATATTAATGAGAAGTTCTTAGGTTCAAATGTTAGAATTTTTCCAGATTTGTCTCAAGTAACCCAATTACGGAGGAAAGAATTCCTGGCTTTTCATTCCAGGATTATTTCCCTGGGTGCAACCTTTGTGTTAAAGTATCTGTCTAAGGGGTATGTTTACTAAAGTTTCTAAACGTGCGCGCCGCGGTAGTCTGCAGGATGCCATATAAGGAGTGGGCGGTCCGGTCAAAAATAGCAAAACGGGATTAGCGTGTGTGCTCTTGTGCGTCGCGCGCTCTTGTGCGCCGCGCACATTAGCGCATGAGTAACGCGCACGGGAAGCATAAGCAGGCGCGCTGATGTGCAAACAGAGGAACAGGGCTGCAGTACAATGGTGAAGACACTGACAGATGGTGCAGGGGTCATGGGTTCAATCCCCCACTGTGCCCAACGAATAAGGCTGGCTGAGGCACTACCATTTATGTGTAATATTGCATTATAAGGCTTTTTAATTTTATTTTAATTACTGCTGCTAGCAAACGCACTCTCAAAGCACTGTAACATAAGGTGCTGCATAAGGCACCCCATAAGGTACTCCAGAGGGCACATTTTAAAGTGCACTGTCTGCCACGGCACCCTACAATGTTGCTGAAAGGGTGGCGTATAGGGCGCCATATAGGGTGCCCTATGAGGCACAGCAAGGTCATAGCACTGTTTTTGATGGCAGCACTGTGCATTTCAACGCATGAAAATCTTAAGTAGGTGCGCTGAAATGCAAAGAGGAACAGCAGTGTAGCACAATGGTTAAGGCACTGACCCCTAATACAGGGGTCATGAGTTTGATTCCCAGTGTGCCCAATACATAAGGCTGGCTGAGGCATCAGCTTTGACATGTAACTATTGTTTCCTGAGGCATTTTATTTGTATTTTAATTATTGCTGCCAGCAAACACACCCTCACGTGCCGCATAAGGCACCCTATAAGGCACTCCATAGGGCACATTATAAAGTGCACTGTCCGCCACGGCACCCTATAGGGCACCCTATCAGTTGCTCCATAGCATACTGTATAGTGCACCTTATATGGAGGGTAACCATAAGGTGCCCTATAGGGCGCCCTATAAAGCACCCTCTGAGGCACCTTATGGGTACAGTACGCTGAGGGTGTAATTGCTGGCAGCACTAATGTACTTTAAAAATAGATAATGCTTTGGACAGCCCTATCAAATAACCCCACTGTGGGTTTGAACCGATGACCTCTGGCTCCACTGGTAGTGAAGTAACCAGTGGGCTACAGCTGATAGCAAACCCCTGGCTGGCTGCAGAAGGACTGCAAGTCACCATACAAACAGTCTGCTGTGGTCACCAGGATAGGGTTAACCCACCCATACCCATGCTGCACTGCACATGCAAATCAGCAGTCTACAGATGATCACAAGATGGGGTATGCACCCACACAGCACCTCGGCCTGGTAGGGGGAACTGACCGTGTGTAGCTACACACCGTCACATTGTGCAGGTACTGCACTCACCCTGAGGGTGAGGTGGGGTGCCCAGCACCAGGTCCACAGCAGAGCAAGGCCATGCTGCAGGTCCCTAGCAGTGTTAATGTGTGAGATAGGTAGGTTCTGCAGACACACCTTGGATATATCTGTATGTCTCAGTCAGGTGTGACCCCTAGGAGAATTATGTACCACCACCCTCCTCCTCCAGGGCTGAGGGTGCTAAACAGGGTCTCCCACCAACAGATCCACATTCTACCTCCCTGCAATGGTGGCAGTACAGGGGACCATCAACCCCAGTCCTGCTGGGGAAAAGACACCCTACAGGGCAGTCAATGCAGCTCTGTACACATCCATAACGCTATAGCAGACAGACATTAGGCCTGGATATGCTAAGCTGCACCCCACCACTATCTGATATTCTCCTGCAGCAAGCCTTCAGCCACTGCACCCTGCAAGGCGCTCCATCAGGATACATACCAGCTGCAGACACTCTGCTAGCTAGTCCATAGTGCATGCTCCTGGTGGAAATGTGTGCACCCAGAACTGGGATATCAGCATACACACCAAGCAAATAAGTCAGTGACTGGGCCCCCCAAAAAAACTATAAATATCACATGAGAAAAATACTATATAGCACTATGGGGGTGCCTAGCCATGCTGTGGTCACTGCACAGTCAGGGTGAGAGTGATCTCCCAGCAGGACATGCTGTGGCCACCCTGTCTGTGCAGGTGGTGGCCGGGCACTACAATGTCCCAGCCAGAGCCCTATGCCCTGTGCAGATGCATCCTGGCCAGGCCACCATGTCCGGGCTATACCCATGGTACCTTGCTCCTCATTATGCACATTGGCAGGCCAATACTGGCAACAGTGCTGGCAGTGTGGGCTGTGGAGGGTGTTTGCAGCCACCACACACTGGATAGACAGACACACACTCCCACTCCTATGCCAACATTGTGCTACTCTAGAGGAGTTTAGCAGCCCTGGCCACCACACCAGTCCTGGGCACAGTGCAGGCATGGATATGGTATGCAATACTGTTGGGGGTCACTCCCCAGGATGGTAAACACTGTCAGAGACCAAACCTGAAGCACACTCCACAGACAGCCGAATGGTTGCTATGATGGAGCTCAATCAGCAAACTGTGCGTAACATAGGAAGTGGTATCTGCCAGTAATCATAGCAAACGTTTGATAGTTGTGTACCGTATTCCCAGGTGTAGGGTGGCATTGCTAAGGTATGCAAGGGCTAGTATTGGGAGATGCATGCAGGGCACTAATGGAGCCTGTGGGTGTGGGTGTGTCTGGCCCTGTTGGCTGCTGCTTTACGGCAGAGGTTCCCAACTCCAGTCCTGGTGTGCCAAACACTGTTCGGGTTTTCATGCTGTCCCTCATGAATATGCATGAGATACATCTGCATACCATGGGGGTGGTGCATAGATATGCAGCACAGGCATCTTTATTAAAGGCAGCATGGAACCTGAATGGTGTTTGGCCCTCCAGGACTGCATTTGGGAGACTCTGCTCTAGGTAATGTGCCTGTTTATGGTGTCTTTGCTCTGTAGGGTAAAATGTAGGTGTTTTGGGCATGTTTACGTCATCTGCAATAAAGGTTCTGTCTGTATTAGCACGTTGTAGTAGTGGGTAAAATATGGGGCTGGGTTGGCAGGCACCATAGCTGGGACTTGAACCTGTGACCTTCTGTCTCCAAACCCACTGGTTGTGTGCACTGCACCACTGTGTTGCCACAGAGACAGTGCATTCCCTGGTGATACCATAACTGTTTGTCCGACAGGGCCTGTCTGTTGCAGTGCATGGCACCCACCTACACAGGGCTAGGCCATGGTCTGCTCTGGGCAGCTGCCACTGCCTCCTCCACCAACAGTACCCCTCTGCCACCATGCTGACATGGCCTTATATTGGAGACAGCATAAAATCTGAATGATTTGTGGGCCTCCAGGACTAAATTTGGGGGACTCTGCTCTAGGTAATGCGTATGTTTCTGGTGTCTATGCTCGGTGGGGTAAAATATAGACGTTTGAACCATGCGTATGTTCTCTGCAATAAAGGTTTGTCCTTACTATCACGGTTTGGTAGCAGGTAAAATATGGGAACTGGATTGGCAGTAGCCCCAGCTCAGACTTGAACTTGTGACCTTCTGCTCCTGAATACACTGGCTGTGTTCACTGCACCACACTGTGCTCACAGAGACAGTGCAGTCTCTGGAGATACCATGGTTGTTTGTCAGACAGAGCCTGTCTGTTGCAGTGCATGGCACCCACCTACACAGGGCTACACCATGGTCGGCTCTGGGCAGCTGCCACTGCCCCCCTCCACCACCAGTACCCCTCTGCCATCATGCTGACATGCCCTTCTGCTGGTGGTGCTGGTGGTGTGCAGTCTCAAGCCATCCAGTGTGCAGGTAGGCGGCTGCCTATGGTGCGTGTTCTGGGGTAGGGGTGCCTGCATAGGCGTCCACGCTTCCCCCCCAACACCGCCTACCAATGTTCTGTGCCCTTGGGGGTACCTGCTGGGTACTATCCCCTGTGACACTGTGCTAAACACTCTCGTGCCCATGTTTGGCCCTCATCAGTTGCTGTCTGGCTGCTGTTCAGTTTCAGCATTCCTAAGTGCCATCTAGGCATCTGCCCAGTCCGCACTGTGCCCCAGCTGCACCACAGCATGTGCCGCCTACAGCCCTCTGTATCCCCTTTCCCAGCATCTGTCCAGTTGCCCATTCCGACATGCCCGCCCTGCTGTTGTGGAACATGTGCATGCCATAGGTAACCTGTCCAATGGAGAGGGAAACCCTGATCAGTGCTATTTCACTGTGGGATCATTCACCTTGTATGGGGATGGAGCGTAGACCCTTCCAAAATTCATATTTTTTCGGGGGGGGGGGGCTTTCTTGGGAGTGTTTTTTAATGTTTCCCATTACTATCACTATTGCCCAGCTTGATTATAATTTTTTTTAATTTTGTTGGGGTCCTTTTCAATGTTTATTTGTACTTTTGTTCGGTGCACATGTATCACACTTATCACTTTTTTGTAGGTTTCCCTGGTTTTGCTGTACATTGCTGACAGAAATGGTTTCTCTTCCCTTTAAATCGGCTCTAACGCGAGGTTTTCACTCACGTTATTTTTAGCCTCAAATTTCACCTCGCTAGTGTGCGGGGAGCCTCTCCCCTCCCACTCTACACCCATTGACCCCTTCTCTCCGCCCCTGGGGAGCCTTCCTCCGCCCTCCGGGAGCCTTTCCCCGCCTTCATCGCACAGTAGCGCGCCGCGCACATGAGCGTGCACATTTGTGCCCCGTTCGCGACATTAGCGTGCGCTAAGGTACCTTAGCGCATGCTAAGGTACCTTAGCATGTGCTAATTGCGTGGCGCGCACGTTAAGAAACTTTAGTAAACATACCCCTAAGGAGTATGTTTACTAAAACCCCGTTAGGTGCGCGCCGCGCTAGTGTGCGGGATGCCATATAAGGAGTGGGCGTTTCAGTCTGAAAAAAGCAAACCGGGATTAATCATGCGCTAATGTGCGCTGTGCGCTCATGTGCACCGCGCACATTAGCGCATGGGAAACTTGCGCTGGAAGCATAAGTGGCGCACTGATGTGCAAGCACAAGAACTAAGCCACAGTACAATGGTTAAGACACTGACCGATGATGCAAGGATCAAGAGTTCAATCCCCCACTGTGCCCAATGAAGAAGGCTGGCTGAGGCATTACCTGTTATAGGTAATATTGCAGTCTGAGGCATATTAATTTTATTTAATTACTGCTACAAGCAAGCGCACTCTGAAAGCACTGTAACATAAGGCGCTCCATAAGGTACCCCAGAGGGCACATTTTAAAGTGCACTGTCCGCCAAGGCACCCTAGAATGTTGCTTATAGGGCGCTTTATAGGGTGCCGTATGAGGCACCGCAAGGTCACAGCACTGTTTGTGATGGCAGCACTGTGCAGTGTAACGAATGAAAATCTTAAGTAGGTGCGCTGACATGCAAAGAGGAGCAGCAGTGAAGCACAATGGTTAAGACAATGACCAATGATGAAGGAGTCATGGGTTCAATCCCCCACTATGCCTAATGAAGAAGGCTGGCTGAGGCATTACCTGTTATAGGTAGTATTGCTTTAGGAGGCATTTTATTTTTATTTTAATTAGTGCTGCCAGCAAACACACCCTCAAAGTATTGTAACATAAGGTGCTGCATAATGCGCCTCATAAGGTACCCCAGAGGGCACATTATAAACTGCACTGTCAGCCACGGCACCCTATAATGTCCCCTATAGGGCACCCTATAAGTCGCTCCACAGGATAACGTATAGTGCACCTTATATGGACGGTAACCATAAGGTGCCCTATAGTGCGCCCTATAAAGCGCCCTCTGAGGCACCTTATGGGTACAGTATGCTGAGGGTGTTTTTGCTGGCAGCAATAATGTACATTAAAAAGAGATAATACTTTGGGCAGACCTATCAAACAACCCCACTGTGGGTTTGAACCCATGATCTCTGGCTCCAAAGGCAGTGAAGTAACCAGTGGGCTACAGCTCTATAGTGGCTAGCAAGTCCCTGGCTGGCTGCAGAGGGACTGCACGTCGCCACACAGACAGTCTGCTGTGGTCACCAGGATAGGGTTAGCCCACCCATACCCATGATGCACATGCAAATCAGCTGTCTACAGATGAACACAAGATGGGGTATGCACCCCCACAGCACCTCGGCCTGGTAAGGGGAACTGACCATGTGTGTTACTGGCACAGAGTAGCTACACACCGTCACATTGTGCGGGTACTGTGCTCACCCTGAGTGTGCAGTGGGGCGCCCAGCACCAGGTCCACAGCACCTTCCATGGCAGAAATAGGCCATGCTGCAGGTCCCAAGCAGTGCTAATTTGTGAGATAGGTAGTTTCTGCGGACACACCTTAGATATATCTGTATGTCTCAGTCAGGTGTAGCCCCATGGACCCCTAGGAGGATTATGTACCACCACCCTCCTCCTCCAGGGTTGAGGGTGATAAACAGGGTCTCCCATCAACAGATCCACATTCTACCTCCCTGCAATGGTGGCAGTAGAGGGGACCATCAACCCCGTCCTGCTGGGGAACAGACACCGACAGCGCAGTCAATGCAGCTCTGTACACATCCATAACGCAATAGCAGACAGACATTAGGCCTAGATATGCTATGCTGCACCCCACCACTATCTGATAGTCTCCTGCAACAAGCCTTCAGCCACTGCACAGCACTCCATCAAGACACATACCAGCTGCAAACAGTCTGTTAGCTAGTCCATAGTGCATGTTCCTGGTGGAAATGCGTGCACCCAGAACTGGGATGTCAGCATACACAACAAGCAGATAAGCCAGTGACTGGGCCCCAAAAGGAAACCCATAAATATCACATGAGAGAAATACTATATAGTACTATGGGGCTGCCTAGCCATGCCGTGGTCACTGCACAGTCAGGGTGAGAGTGATCTCCCAGCAGGACATGCTGTGGCCACCCTGTCTGTGTGGGTGGTGGCCGGGCACTACAATGTCCCAGCCATTGCCCTATGCCCTGTGCAGATGCATCCTGGCCAGGCCACCATGTCCTGGCTATACCCATGGTACCTTGCTCCTCATTATGCACATTGGCAGGCCAATACTGGCAACAGTGCTGGCAGTGTGGGCTGTGGAGGGTGTTTGAAGCCACCACACACTGGATAGACAGACACACACTCCCACACCTATGCCAGCATTGTGCTACTATAGAGGAGTTTAGCAGCCCTGGCCACCACACCAGTCCTGGGCACAGTACAGGCATGGATATGGTACGCAATACTGTTGGGGGTCACTCCCCAGGGTGGTAAACACTGTCATAGACCAGACCTGAAGCACACACCACAGACATCAGAAAGATTGTTATGATGGAGCTCAATCAGCAAACTGTGCTTAACGTAGGAATTGCTATGTGCCAGTAATCATAGCAAACGTTTGACAGCTGTGTACCGTATACCCAGGTGTAGGGTGGCATTGCTAAGGTATGCAAGTGTTAGTATTGGGAGATGCACGCAGGGCCCAATGTCCTGCCTCTCCAGGAGGCATTGGCTAATGGGGCCTGTGGGTGTGGGTGTGGGTGTGTCTGCCCCTGTTGGCTGCTGCTTTACGGCAGAGGTTCCCAACTCCAGTCCTGGTGTGCCAAACACTTCGGGTTTTCATGCTGTCCCTCATGAATATGCATGAGATACATCTGCATACCATGGGGGTGGTGCATAGATATGCAGCACAGGCATCTTTATTAGAGGCAGCATGGAACCTGAATGGTGTTTGGCCCTACAGGACTGCATTTGGGAGACTCTGCTCTAGGTAATGCGCCTGTTTATGGTGTCTGTGCTCGGTGGGGTAAAATATAGGCGTATTAACCATGCGTATGTTCTCTGCAATAAAGGATTGTCCTTACTATCACGGTTTAGTTGTCGGTAAAATATGGGGACTGAATTGGCAGGAGCCCCAGCTGGGGCTTGAACCTGTGACCTTCTGTCTCCAAACATGCTGGTTGTGTGCACTGCACCACCGTGTTGCCACAGAGACAGTGCGTTCCCTGATGATACCATGACTGTTCGTCTGGCAGGGCCTGTCTGTTACAGTGCATGGCACCCACCTACACAGGGCTAGGCCATGGTCTGCTCTGGTCAGCTGCCACTGCCCCCCTCCACCACCAGTACCCCTCTGCCACCATGCTGACATGCCCTTCTGCTGGTGGTGCTGTTGGTACGCAGTCTCAGGCCATCCTGTGTGCGGGTAGGTGGCTGCCTATGGTGCAGGTTCTGGGGTAGGGGTGCCTGCATATCTGTCCGCACGTCCCCCAGTCACCGCCTACCAATGTTCTGTGCCCTTGGGGGTACCTGCTGGGTACTATCCCCTGTGACACTGTGCTAAACACTCTCGTGCCCATGTTGGGCCCTCATCAGTTGCTGTCTGGCTGCTGTTCAGTTTCAGCATTCCTAAGTGCCATCTAGGCATCTGCCTAGTCCACACTGTGCCCCAGCTGCACCACAGCATGTGCCGCCTGCAGCCCTCTGTATCCTCTTTCCCAGCATCTGTCCAGTTGCCCATTCCGACCTGCCCGCCCTGCTGTTGTGGAACATGTGCATGCCATAGGTAACCTGTCCAATGGAGAGGGAAACCCTGATCAGTGCTATTTCACTGTGGGATCATTCACCTTGTATGGGGATGGAGCGTAGACCCTTCTAAAATTCATATTTATTTTTTTTGCGGCTTTCTTGGGAGTGTTTTTTGATGTTTCCCATTACTATCACTATTGCCCAGCTTGATTATAATTTTATTTTATTTTGTTGGGGTCATTTTCTTTTTTTTTAATAGATTTATTTTCAATTATCCAACACACCATTCATAAAATAAAACAAACAAGACAATACAGTATAACAATAAAACACCAAGATAACAAAACCCCTTACCCACCCCCGCCCACCCCCCCACCCCCTCCTCCAAGGCACGTAATCATAATGGGTACAGTCGAGAACAAATACAGTATACAGGGCAAGGGAAGATCATAATAGCCCAAAGCATAAAGACTATTGAAACCGGAACCGGTATCTCTACACTTTCGAGGCTTGCACAAACTCATTTAACAGTCTCCTCTTAGGATAGTTGGAACGGACACAAGCTGCCCCTTTCCGCGGCATTTGTTCGTATTTGCTATACAAACAAACATGATTCCACCATTCTTGCATATATAAAGTCGAAGTGCATTTCCAATTACACATGATCAGATGGATTGCCAGCCCTACCATGAAGTCTAAGAGAAAGTATCCATCCCTGGGTAAGGAGGGAAGTCTAGCCAGAGACCTCAAGGCAATGACTTGCCATGAAAGGGGTTCCTGGAAATGGAGAATACCCTGTATCTGAGCCCACACTTGTGTCCAGAAACGCTGCACGCCCAGGCAATCATACACCATGTGGATCAAGGTGCCAAGCTGACTTTGACAAGTACAACAAAGAGCACTGGCACTGCGATCCCATTTCGCTACTTTGACTGGGGTATAAAAGCTTCGGTGGGCAAAAAAGAAAAGGGTCTGGGTAACCGAAGCCGACTTAGATACTCGGATTTGTTTGCCCCAGAACCTCTCCCGCTGTTGCGTGGACAGCGTCATCCCAGTCTCCCGCTCCCACTGTTGCTCGGCTGCGCCGGGTTGCAAGCTATTAAGTTGCCTCATCCCCTTATAATAGCGGGCCGCTACGCCCGGTATTTGTGTAATTTCACGAACCAGCTCTGCCACCCCCTTCTCTCCAATCCCCTCACGTGGATCCAATGGGAAGCTTCGTAAACAATGTTTAAGTTGTAACCACTGGAAGTGAAAATTAGAAGGTAAGCCAAACTCCTGCTGCAGCTCAGGAAAATCTTTCCAACGGGTGTCCTTAAAAAGCTGATTAACAGTCCAGATACCCCGAAGATACCACTGGCTCCATTTTATGGTTCTCCGCTGAATTTTAAAGCGGGGATTGTGCCAGAGAGGTAATCGGGCAACCGGGCATAGATCCGGACCACAAGATTGAATAAAGGTATTAAATGCCTCAAGAGTGTCAACTATCATCCAAGGATATTGTGCACATCGCCAGAGCTGCATACCCGGAAGGAGCTCCAATGGAATTGGAGCAATCAATTTTTCTTCAATGTCTAACCAGACTGGCCTGCTGACTACACTGTCCTCCAGCCATTTAGATCCCTGTCGCAAGAGGAAAGCTCTATGATATAGCTGAAAGTCTGGGAAGCGAACCCCGCCCTGCTCCCGACTAAGGGGCATGTTTACTAAAAGCCGCACAATTGCGTGCCGCATAATAGCGCACGGAAACGCGGCACTCAAACGCTCAGAAACGCTCTTAAACGCCCCGCACAAGTGCGCGTGGGCCCCGCACAATTGCGCGCCGCACTAACGCACCCCGCACAAGTACCCGGCCCGCAAATGTCCGATAGAGGCGTGGAAAGGCATTCTGAGGGCGGAGGAAGGCTCCCGAGGGGCGGAGAGATGGGGTCAATGGGCGGGGAAGGGGAGGGGAGAGCCTCCCCGCACATGATCGGGGCCGAATTCACAGGTTAAAAATAGCGCGAGTGAAACACTCACAGTAGAGGGCATTTAAAGGGAAGAGAAACCATTTCGCGTCAGCAATGTACAGGGAAACCGGGGAAACCTGCAAAACGTGAGCAGTGTGATACATGTGCACAGAACAAAAGTGCAAATAAAGATACAAAAAGACCCAAACAAAAATATTAAAAATAGGAAGGCAGCTGGGGAACCCCGATATTAATGGGCAAACATAAGAAACACACCCAGGAAAGCTCCAAAAAAATGAAATGAAGGTTGGAAGGGGCTACGGAGGGGAGACCCTTCCAAAAACCATTTCCTTTTTTCTGAGCCTTCCTGGGAGTGTTTGCTACGGTTGCCCATTAATATCACTGTTGCCCAGCTTGGTTATATTTATCCCCAGTTGTTCGTGGTCGGTTGAGGGGTGTATTTGCACTTATGTCACCAGACAAGGTGACGGAGCCCACAGTACAAATGTGCAGAGCAGGGTTTTTGACTCTGTTGGTCAGGTTTTCCACCCCCAGGGACTGCACTATCACTGTGGCCACAATGTGGTGCAGCAGACAGAGGCAGTACTTCTAGGACCAGAGGGTCACAGGTTCAAATCCCAGCTGGGGCTCCTGTCAACCCAGTCCCCATATTTTACCCACCACTAAACAGAGATAGTACAGACACTCCTTTATTGCAGAGAACATAAGCATGGTTCACACACCCATTTTGTACCCAACACCGCACACACACCATAACAATGGGCATTACCGACAGCCGAGTCCCCCAAATGCAGTCCTGGAGTGCCACAACTCAATCAGGTCATATGCTTTTCCAAGATACGGACATGCCAGCATGTTGGCGGTAGGGTACAGGTGGTGGAGGGGGCAGTGGCTGCTAGCCACAGAAGACAGTGGCCGAGCCATGTGCAGGCTGGCACATCCACTGCAACATAGGCCCTGTCGGATGTACAGTCATGGACTTCCCAGGGAATTCAGCACATCTGTGGCAACAAAGTGGTGCAGTGCACACAGACAGTGTGTGCAGGAACAAAAGGTCACAGGTTCAAAGCCCAGCTGGGGCTACTACCAATCCTATCCACATATTTTCCCCACAACTAAACCATGTTAGTAAGGGCAATCCTTTATTGCTGGGGATATACGCATTGGTCATACGCCTATTTTTACACCACCAAGCACAGACACCATGACCAGGGGCATTACCTAGAGCAGAGTCTCACAAATGCAGTCCTGGAGGACCACACACCATTCAGGTTCCATGCTGCCACACATACAAATAACTGTGCTGTATATCTATGCACCACCCCCATGGCATGTAGATGTAGCTCATGCATATTCATGAGGGACAGCAGGAAACCCCAACCAGTGTATTGCAAACCTGGACTGGATTTGGGAACCTCTGCCGTACAGCAGCAGCCAACAGGGGCAGACACACCCACACCCACAGGCCCCATTGGCCAATGCCTCCTGGAGAGGCAGGACATTGGGCCCTGCATGCATCACCCAATACCAGCACTTGCATACCTTAGCAATGTCACCCTACACCTGGGTATATGGTACACAGCTCTCAAACGTTTGCTATGAGTACTGGCAGATAGATATCCCTACGTTACGCACAGTCTGCTCTTTGAGCTCCATCATAACAATCTATCTGATGTCTGCGGTGTGTGCGTCAGGTCTGGCCCCTGACAGTGTTTACCACCCTGGGGAGTGACCCCCAACCGTACTGCATACCATACCCATGCCTGTACTGTGCCCAGGACTGGTGTGGTGGGCAAGGATTCTGAACCCCTCTATAGTAGCACAATGCTGGCATACGTGTGGGAGTGTGTGTCTGTCTATACAGTGTGTGTTGGCTGCAAACACTGTCCACAGCCCACACTGCCAGCACTGTTGCCAGTTTTGGCCTGATGATGTGCATAATGAGCAGCAAGGTACCATGGGTATAGCTCAGACAGGGTGGGCTGGCCAGGATGCATCTGCACAGGGCATAGGGCACTGGCAGGGACATTGTAGTGGCCGTCCACCACCTCCACAGACAGGGTGACCTCTGTATGTGCTGCTGGGCTTTCACGCCACCCTGACTGTGCAGTGACGGCAGCATGGCTAGGCACCCCCATAATGCTTCATAGCACTTCCCTCATGTGATATATATATGGGTCACCTGTTGGGGCCTAGTCACTGATGTATCTGCTTGTGTGTGCTGCCATCCCAGTTGTGGGTGCATGCATTTCCAGTGGGACTAACCAGCAGACTGTTCACAGCTGGTATGTGCCCTGCTGGAGTGCCGTGCAGTGGCTGATGGCTTGATGCAGGGGAATATCAGATGGTGGTGGGGTGCATCTTAGCATATCCAGGCCTACTGTCTGTCTAATATTGTGGTCTGGGTGTGTGGGGCTGCTTGGACTGCGCTGTAGGGTGTCTGTTCCCCAACATGACTGGGGTTGATGGTCCACTCTACTGCCATCATTGCAGGGGGGGGGGGTGTATAATGGGGATCTGTTGATGGGAGGCCCTGTTTGCCACCCTCGGCGGGGGGGTTCCCCTGACTGAGACAGACAGAGATATCCAAGGTGTTCCTGCAGAAACTACCTATCTCACAGATTACGACTGTTTTGGAGCTCTGCCATGGCCTCTCTCAGCCATGGAGGGTGCTGTGGACCTGGTCCAGGGCGCCTCATCGCACACTCAGGGTGAGCACAGTTCCCGCACAATGTGACTGTGTGTAGCTACTCTGTGCCAGTTAAACACCCGGTCAGTACCTCCTACCTGGCCAAGGTGCTGTGTGGGTGCACACGGACACATCCCCCTACCAGGCCGGGGAGCTGTTGGGGTGCATTCCCCATCTTGTGTTCATCTGTGGACAGCTGATTTGCATGTGCAGTGCATCATGGGTATGGGTGGCCTAACCCTATCCTGGTTACCACAGCAGACTGTCTGTGTGGTGACATGCAGGCTCTCTGCAGCCAGCCAGGGGCTTGCTCGCAGCTATATAGCTGTAGCCCAATAGTTACTTCACTGCCTGTGGAGCCAAAGGTAATGGGTTCAAGCCCACAGTGGGGTTATTTGATAGGGTTGTCCAAAGCTTTTTTTAGATTTAATGTACATATGTTGCTGCCATCAAACACACCCTCAGTGTACTGTACCCATAAGGTGCCTCTGAGGGTGCTTTATAGGGCGCCCTATAGGGCACCTTATGGTTGCTGTCCATATAAGGTGCACTATACATTATCCTGTGACGCAACATATATGGTGCCCTTCTAGGGTGCCTTGGCGGACAGTGAACTTTAACATGTGCCTTATGGGCCGCCTTATGTTAACACGCTTTGTGAGTGCGTTTGCTAGTAGTGATAACTGAAATAAAAATAAATTGCCCCCTACAGCACTCATCCCCATAATATGCACTGCCTCAGTGAGCCTTCTTCATTGGGCACTGTGGGGGATTGAACTCCTGATCCCTGCACCATTGGTCAGTGTCTTAATCATTGTGCTGTGGCTCTGGTCCTGTGCTTGGGCATCAGCGCACTGCCTTATGCCGCCCAAACTTAACAGTGCACCGCCTTATGCCACCCAAGATTAACAGTGCACTGCCTTATGCCGCCCAAGATTAACAGTGCACTGCCTTATGCCGCCCAAAAGTGCACCGCCTTATGCCGCCCGACAGTGCACCGCCTTATGCCACCCAAGATTAACAGTGCACTGCCTTATGCCGCCCAACAGTGCACCGCCTTATGCCGCCCGACAGTGCACCTCCTTATGCCGCCCAAAATTAATATGCCTCCTAAAGCACTTTTACCCATTAAAATTAATGCCTCAGTCAGCCCTTTTTTTTGCGCACAATGGGGAATTGAACCCATGGCAGCTGCACCAGCTGTCAGTGTCTTAACCATTGTACTATGACTCTGTTCCTTTGTGTGTGCATATCAGGGCGCCACTTAGCCTTCCCACACACTATTGTGCACGGCGCACAATAGCGCGCCGCGCAAATGTGCGATCGCTTACTCCCGTTTTTTTTCTTTTTTCTGCCTGACCCGCCCACTCCTTATATGGCACAGGCACACTAATGGGGCCCCGCACAATTTCGGAGTTTAGTAAACATACCCCTAAGTTTCAGTTTCCATAAGGCAATCCTCGGTACCTTCCGTTTCCATAGAAATTGACTAAGCACTCGTTCAACCTGTCGGTACACACGTTCCGGGAAGAAACAGGGCATCATTTCTAAAAGGTAGTTGATCTTCGGGACAATCATCATCTTGATGGTCTCAAGCCGCCCCCACCAAGAAAGTACGAGCGGCGACCATTTCATGGTCAGATCTCGGGCAATGGAAAGTATCCTATCAAAATTAAAATGCACTGTTTCCTCGAGAGGATAGCGATAGTGAACCCCCAAATATTTAATCATATGAGACTCCCATATGAATGGAAAATTAACCAGTTCCTCTTTAAACGTCCACCGGTTCAATGGGAAAGCGACTGATTTGGCCCAGTTAATTTTATATCCAGAGAGCTGCGAGTAACAATCAATCTGCTCTAGGACCTTAGAGACCGAGGCAGGAGAGACAAACAAAAGAAGATCGTCCGCGTATGCGGATAGTTTGACTTCTATATCAGCAACTTCAATACCCTTAATCTCCGAGGACTGCCTTATGATAAGGGCTAATGGCTCTAGTGCTAGGTTAAACAGCATAGGTGATAATGGGCAGCCTTGGCGGGTGCCGCGGAAGAGCTGAAACGGTTGGGATCGCGTTCCATTGACGCAAATGCAAGCCCGCGGTTTCGTGTACATTACCTCAAGGAAGCTAAGGAAGCCTGTTCCAAATCCAAACCATCGAAGAGCGGCCCTCAGGAAGGACCATTCGAGCCTATCAAAAGCTTTCTCCACATCTAGGGAGAGTCCCACGAGGGGCAGAATCGTGTTTTCAGCGCTCGCTAAGATGTGACAAAAAAGACGACTATTATCTGCAGTTGACCGACCCGCAATGAAGCCACACTGGTCAGAGTGGATCAAAGAGTGCATTTTCCCCGAGAGCCGGGAGGAGAGAACGGACGCATAGATTTTATAATCTGCATTTAAGAGGGATATGGGCCGATAGTTAGCCGCCTGTTGTGGGTCCCGTCCAGCCTTTTCAAAAACCACCACGTTTGCTGCAGCAAAGTCCCCCGTTAGCGGTATGGTCGTTACTAAGTTATGGAAGTATTGGGATAGGAAGGGCACTAGTTCCTTACTGAAAACTTTATAAAATTCCATAGGCAGTCCATCAGGACCCACAGCTTTGCCCGAAGTTAAAGAGGAAATAGCGGACGCAATCTCCTCTACCGAGAAAGGTAAATCCAACTCTGCTTTCATTTCAGCGCTCAACATTGGCCGCTGAATGCCGGAGACTAAAAGATCAAAAGCTTCCTGCAAAAATTCTCGCTCTGACGTGTACAAGTGCGTGTAGAAGTCTTTGAAAATTTCCGCGATTTCAGAATCCCGCACCGCCACCCCGGGCCCATGTGGCTCTCGAAGAGCTACAACCCGTTTGGCCTCTCTCTGCCCTTTTAATGCACATGCTAATATTCGGCCTGCCTTATTCCCTTCTCGGTAATATGTTCCCCGTTACATTTGAATACTACGGGTGGCCTCTGTTGACAAAAGCATATTAAATTGGAAGCAAAGTCTCTGGAGTCGTAATAAGATACATGTCTCCGAGCGCTGCGTTAGCAAACGTTCCCCTGCTTTGATCTGCCGCTCTAGAGTAACCAATTGCTGCTTACGCTGTCTCCTTAGGCGGATACTAAAACTAGTTATCACCGCCCGAATCGCTGCTTTGAACCACTCCCACCAGGCCCAACCAGCTGTATCTTGCAATAAATTAAATTTAAAGTACTCACTTATAGCAATTTTGATCTCTAAACAGAATTCCGGGTTGTCAAGAAGGGTTCGGTCAAAAGTCCAGGTACTAGCATTGCCTCCCGATGAATCATCTTGCAGCTCCATAGAGATGGCAGCATGATCTGAGATATGCTGGGGGTGTATAGTTGTCGCGGCCACTCTGGGGATTAGCTCCTTTGACACCAGAAAGAAATCAATTTGCGATTGGGAAGAGTGGGGGGGCGAAAAATAAGTAAAATCTAATTCTGTGGGATGACAAAGCCGCCATACATCCACCAGTGCGAGATCTTTGATGAGAGAGGTCAGCATAAAGTGGCCCTTAGAAGCATGAGAAGTGCGCGGCGGGCGTCTATCAATAAAAGGGTCAGGTACCTGATTAAAGTCTCCACCAATTAGCGGTTGACCGCTATTAGAATGAATTTCCTCAGCCAGTGTAGCAAAAAATTTAGGGTCATCAGTATTGGGGGCATAAATACATATTATATCTAACTCCCCTCCTTTTATCTGAAGAAGAGCCCTGGTCCACCTTCCTTCAGTATCCGAACAGGTGCGCACAATAATTGCTTTTAAGGACGTCCGAGCAAGGATGGCCACTCCATTCTTTTTCCTAACTGCAGAGGAGTAGGCAACTACCGTAAAAGGCTTTATACCTAATTTTAAAGTCTCCAATAAATTTAAATGCATTTCTTGTAAAAGCAAAATATCAACTTTCTCATGGCGAGCATATTCTATAATTTTTTTTCGTTTGATTGGGTTATTCACCCCTTTGACATTTAAGGATAGTATTTTACAGGAAAACATCAGCTAATATAAACATCTGCTCCATATGAAAGTATAACCCAGGTATCCTATCTAATATAAAACAATTGTTTCTATCCAAAATAGCCCAAACAGTGCCCATTACCCCATAATAGTACTTGAACATCATAGAATGTACTGAAAGCGTTATCTTAATAGATACGTACCCTAGAGGAGCGGCTATATCCCCTGAAAATATTGGGAAGCTGATCCAAACAAAATAGGCCAGAGAAACCCGACCTAAAGATCTACCCGGAGGGTACAATATAGATGTCATTATTACACGGGATTTTGACTCTAGTCAAACAAGAATCCCGCTCCCACTCCGCACAGCGCAAAAATTAAGCCACATTTTTTAAACATAGCAATTATAACAATTAACAGCGTGTTTCTATCTCAAAGCTTTGGCATGCTATCAGCTTCGTAGGGTGGAGACCTTCACCACGATGTAACATCCACCATCTCCAGACACGCGGACGCGCTATTGTCCCGAACTTCACTAGGCCCCTCAGCGCATCTGAGCTGCTTCTTTATCTTCCAAATACGCGATGAGGCTGTCCGGATCTTCAAACGACCTCGTTTGGTTGTGAAGAGTCACCCGCATCTTGGCAGGATATATAATGCCAAAGCGGGCCTGGAGTTGTTGAAGGCGAGGTCTGAGCGCCAAAAACGTCCGCCGTCGATCGACCGTTGCCTTTGCCAGATCTGGGTAAAAGGACAACTTGCTCCCTTCAAAGTCCAGAGGCGCCTGTTTCCGCGCCGCCTCCATTATCTGGGAAATCTGAGGGTATCGGAGAAGCCGAAAGATGATAGGCCGAGGCATCCTAGTTTGAAGCGTGGCATGAGAGGGGACCCTATGGGCACGATTGATTTCCAAATCTTTCACAAATTCTACCTTCAGGACCGAGGGGATCAATTTAACCAGGAAGGAGATCATATCCTTACCCTCAGCCCCTTCAGGGACGCCCAAGAGTCTCAAGTTATTTCGGCGGGCGCGATTGTTACCATCTTCCACGTCGCGCTGTAGGGCTCGCAGTTGCTTTTCTAATTTACCAACGATTTCCAGCCGGGCCCCATGTTCTGCTAAGATGCCCTCCACTTTCTCCTGCCGCAACGAGATTCCCTCGATTTTGCTTTGCAGTGCGGCTATATCTTCATGGACGATGTTTAGAGAGTCCCCATTCGCCTTAACCAAGTCCTTTACCCCGCGGATCTCTTTGAGCAGTTCTTGGAAGGCTCCCGGCCCCTCACTGGCGGGCGCCATTTGCTGAGGAGAGGGGGGTTCCATTTTCGAGCGTTTCATGCTGGTATTTGTTGCGCCCGAGAATTCAAGACGTGCCGGTTTAGGTCCCGACATATTTAGGAGCCCCGCAGTAGTATCTCAAGCCTCCCGGTACCGTTATTCATAAGGTCTACAAGGATTCTTGTTGGGTTTCTGCTGAGCCTCCGCGTTATGCGACCATTCCGTTCGGCATCAGGCTCCGCCCCCTTGTTGGGGTCATTTTCAATGTTTATTTGCACTTTTGTTCCGTGCACATGTATCACACTTATCACTTTTTGTAGGTTTCCCTGGTTTTGCTGTACATTGCTGACAGAAATGGTTTCTCTTCCCTTTAAATCGGCTCTACCGCGAGGTTTTCACTCGCGGTATTTTTTGCCTTGAATTTCAGCCCTGCTAGTGTGCGGAGAGCCTCTCCCCTCCCACTCTCCACCCATTGACCCCTTCTCTCCGCCCCTGGGGAGCCTTCCTCCGCCCTCAGGAGCCTTTCCATGCCTTTATCGCACATTAGTGCGCCGCGCACATGAGCGTGCACTTTAGTGCGCCACGCACCTGTGCGGGGCACATTTGTGCCCCGTAACGCGACATTAGCATGCGCTAAGGTACCTTAGCGCACACTAATGTGCGCCACACACATTAGCGCAGTTTAGTAAACATACCCCTAAGTGTTATGTTTCCTATCAAGGCAAGAATTTCCTTTTTTTTGAACCTAAGCAACTCTCAGAATTTATATGTGCAAGGGGAAAGCTAAGGGTGGAGGTGGACTTCAATACGGCTGATGCATAAGTCTTTCCTGCTTGTAATTTATGTATTTCTTCTGTGTTACTTTGACCTTGTTAGCTTCAAGTGTTATTGAGGCTGTGGTCAATTGTTAAATTTCCTTTAGCCCCCCCACCCCCCCCTGTTAATTGAAGACTAATTTTGGGAAAGATTACTTTGAATATTTTTATTTCTAATTCGTGGATTGTGGTGTTGTTCCCATTATTTCTATTCATTCTTGTAAATGCTTGAGTGTTAATATAAATATTAATAAAAATTAAAATAAAAACCAAAACAAAACAGTATTTTCTTTCTGTTTATAGGATTATTAACACCTTTAATGTTTAGAGAGAAGATTTTGAGCAGAAAAAAGGAGGTGATAATGCCTCTGTATAAGTCTTTGGTGCGACCTCATTTGGAGTATAGTGTGCAATTCTGGAGACGCACCTTCAAAAGGATGTGAACAGGATGGAGTCGGTGCAGAGGGTGGCTACTAAAATGATTAATGGGCTTCATTATAAAGCATATGAGGACAGTCTTAAGGATCTTAATATGTACACCTTAGAGGAAAGGCGGGATAGAGGTGATATTATTGAGATGTTTAAATACCTCCGTGGCATAAATGTTCAGGGAGAGAGCCTCTTTCAATTGAAAGCAAGTTCTGCTACGAGGGGACATGGGATGAGGGTGAAGGGAGATAGATTCAGGAGTGATATGCAGAAATATTTCTTTACAGAAAGAGTAGTGGATCCGTGGAATAGTCTTCCAGTGGAGGTGGTAGAGATGAGGACAGTAACTGAATTCAAAAAAGCATGGGACCAACACAGAGGATCTCTAAAGGTAAAAAGTTGTAGTTGTAGTTTTTGATATGGAAGGACAGACTAGATAGACCATGTGGTCTTTTTCTGTCATCATATTTCTATGTTTCTATGTGAGTATCCATCATCCCAGATCCAGCCAGTAAACATAATGTGGAAGAGACATCTGAAAGGCCATATTATATCTATATTGATTCACAGGTATTATCTGAAAAGGCCAAAACATAAAAAAGTATTTATAAACATTCATCCCAGTAGTCTGGATACAAAAAATGTTCCAAGAGCTTACTGAGCAAGGGATAAACATTAAACCAACTAGAAACAACAGCAACATGTATAGTGAAGCTAACCTGCTCATGGTGAACAAAATGAGCACGGATAACAAAAGCAATACCTGGTATCCCCTCCCCTCCACACTCCAACGTTTCAGATATAATGTTCCCTTCCCTTCCATACACACCTCTGCAGTCATCCATTAGGAGGGGAATCGAAAACCCTAGTACTGAACTATCATTTTAAATATACCATACACGCCAACACGATCCATACTAACTCTGATCTAGCAGTCCACCGCCAGTGAAAACCACCTGTCCACCAAATTGATGGGGGTAGTCGGGCCAAAGCCTTATCACAAAACTGTACCCCAGAGTAGTCTTTGCTGTACAGGAAAAGAATGCAATGCAGGAGCCCGGTACTGATTATATAGCGAGCCGAGAAACAGTGGCATTCTTGATGGCAAAATATCCTGTGGAGCCCAGAGAAGTTAGCCTAAAGCGGCTATCACTGTGAGATCACACAGCCATTGAGTGTCCACATCATCAAACTCCCTTAAAAAGGCACATAGAGATTGAAGTCCTCGAAAGTACGGGCCTGAAGCTTCTGTAACTGGGTGTGACAGGCCAGGAGCCACATACAACATTCAATAGTTGTTTGGCTCAGATCTGGGAAAAAGAGGAGGTTGTGCCTTTCATATAGCACTGGGGCTTGAAGTCATGTGACCTGTAGTCTGCAAGGTTTGTGGAGCTCACAAAACCTTGAGCACAAATAGCCTTGGGTATTTTGAAGAGGAGACTTTGTGCAATGGGGCTCTAAGTACCAGTTCCAATTCAAATGAATGTTGGAAAGCCACTTGAAGAAGTGAAGGTAGCAGTTTCTCAGGGAAGGAAATGTGGTCAGAGCATTCCCCCTCTTTGGGTATTCCAAGAATCTATTTGCACCATGCACTTTGAGGTTTTCCTGATCTATTGAAGGAGTTCCTCATGATGTTGTATCTTTGCATCAGCCACATCAAGTTGTACTATAAGGGCAATGAACTGAGCTTTGACTTCAATAAGCTCCATTTGTATGTTTCCTAGAGCTTCTGCATTAGATGAGACCAGCTCCTTAACTTGAATCTCATGTAAAATCTCTCATAGACCTTCATCCAATTCTTTATTCTGTACCATTTTGAGCAGAGAGAGGAAGGCTCCGGCTTGGATCATTTTACCCCCTGTGCAGCCGCAGCTGTAGCAGCATAATCAGGGTAGATTGGCTTGAGGGTGGACATCATCTACCGATTTATGCAAAAAGACAACATTCCAGTGGGGAAGAGTCCAGGGAGGGCTTTGAGTCTAAATCGGGCCACCAGAGCATTCTTCTCAGGCAACCTTCTTGTTCAGCAGAGAGCTCTGCTCACACCCCTCCCCCCCCCCCAGGCCTGCTGCTTTTTAACATATTCATAAATGATAGGGCACTGTGCAGCAAGCCAGCTTTTACTAAGTGTTTGTTTGTTTCCCTCCCACCCACCCTAGTCTGTGCAGCGCTGCGTACGACTTGCAGCACTATACAAATGCTCAGTAGTAGTAGTAGTAGTAGTAGTAATAGCATAATCTTAGATGTATAGGCTCTTAAACGTATTAAAGGGAAAATGGTAGTCAAATTCACTTTCAGGTTAAACTGGTTATCCTCATCAGGAATAGATTAATTAAGGCCCTGAAATTAATTAATTTTGAGGTGAACAAAGTCCCTTAAACTTATTAGGTATAGTTGTATTGTACAAGTATCCCTAGCAACTTTAAGTAAGTAAAAACATAAATATCTAAACAAATCCTTAAAATTAAGATGCAGACAGCAGTCCAGCAGTGAGATGGGAGCTATCCAGTCTTTTGCATTACATGTCATATGTACAACTTTCTCCCAGTTGGTGAGGGGTCATACATGTGCACTAGTTGCGAGGAGCTCTTTGCTTTCAGGGAATGAGTCCAATATCTGGAATCTACACTAGTAGACTTGCAGGAGCTAAGGAAAACAGAAAGGTATATAAACAAGACCTATAGGGTTATAGTATTGAAGTCACACCTCCAGTCTGGCAGCCTCTCTGTTGCCATGAAGGAGAGAAATCATATGAAAGGAGAACTTCACCTTGGTGTGGCAGAAAGTGATCCTGTAGCTAGGACCTGTCCTCCAAGTGATGTAAAGCCCTCTCACACTGAGTTGATTTCTCCAGGGCTATGTGCCTATGAGGAAAGGGTTTGGATGGCCATTATTGCTTGCAATTTGATCATTAGGCATGTGGTTATCTGGGTGGCTGGTGGGCATGAGGACTGCCCACCTGGTTCGAAGGTAGTGGCATGTGCTGCCTGCACTGTCTGCTGACAGACAGTGCAGACAACATGTCTCTGCTAGCCTAGAGGTATTTTAAATTGTATATTTATTTGTATCTCCATTCTGAGAGTCCTTATAGCTCACATGACTCTAGCCCCTAACGAAGGCTATTTTGCCAAAACTTGGCAATAAAGAACTCTTTTGTTCATGGTCTCCTACAGCTCCTTTGTTACACATCTTGGTACATGTTGGTACCAATGACATAGGAAAATGTGGAAGAGAGGCTCTGGAGACAATACAGGCGTTTAGGTAGGAAATTGCAATCCAGAACTTTCAGGGTAGCATTCTCAGAAATGCTTCCCAAAGAGCAGGCAGAGCTCCAGTCTCAATGTGTGGATGAGACAATGGTGTAAGGAAAATTTGTTAAGAACTGAACAGCATTCTGGGGAAAGGAGGGGCTTTTCCAAAAGGATGGGCTCCACCTTAATGGGCAGAACCAGGCTGCTGCATTAGGCCTTAAAAAGGAGATAGAGCAGCTTTTAAACTAGATAACAGGGGAAAGCTGACAGTCACCCAAGTGTGCATGGTTCAGAAGGATTTATCCTTGAAGGATACTAGCAAGAGGGAAGTTAGGGCATCCTGCAGGGAGGTTCCAATAACAATAAAGGTAACCCAGATGCCTTAAGTACAGAGCTGAAAGAATTCAAATTATCCTGGTCAACTGATAACCAGATTGTTAATATGACTAAAATACATTCTCTAAAATGCCTGCATGCAAATACTAGAAGTCAAAAAATAAGATGGGTGAGGTAGAATATATAGCACTAAATGAAAGGATGGATATAATTAGCATCTCAGAGACCTGATGGAAGGAGGCCAAACAATGGGATACTGTGATACCTGGGTACAAATTATATCACAATGATAGGGTAGATAAAAATTGGTGGAGGGGTTGCATTCTGTTAGAGAGGGCAGACAGGATAAAGGTTTTGCAGAAAAAAAACACACTATAGAATCTCAATGGATAGCAATTCCCTGTAAAAAGGGGAAGGCAATGGCAGTGGGAGTATACTACCGTCTGCCTGACCAGAATGAACAGATGGATGATGAAATGCTAAAAGAAATCAGAAATCAGAAAAGCAAACAAAAGTTACAACATAGTAATAATGGTCCATTTCAATTACCCTGGTATTGACGGGGTCAATGTCACAGAAGGATATGCTAGGGAGATAAAGTTTCTAGATGAAATAAATGACTGTTTCTTAGAGCAGCTGGTTCATGAACCAACAAGAGAGAAAGCTATTTTGGACCTAATACTTAGTGGAACTCAGGATCTGGTGCAAGAGAAGAGTGTTAGGGCCATTTGGCAATAGTGATTACAGCATGTTTGCATTTAATAAATGGAGGGAGGATGGTATGGATATCTGTAGTACTACCTTTTAACTTTCAAAAGGGAGACTATTATTAAATGAGGGAAATAGGAAAAAACTAAAAGAAGCAGCTGCAGAGGTTAAAGGCTTACATGAAGCATGGGGGTTGTTTAAAATTACTATCTTGGAAGCCCAGACCACATGTATTCCATGCTTTAATAAAGATGGAAGGAAGGCCAAAAAACTGCCAACATGTTTTAAAGGTGAGATCAGAGAGGCTGTTGTAGCCAAAAAAAGCATCTTACAGGAAATGGAAAAAGGAGCCAAATGATGAAACTGGAAATAACATATGCACTGGCAAGTTAGATGTAAGGCATTGATAAGGCAGGCAAAGAAAGAATTAAAAAAAAAAGCTTTCCATGGAAGCAAAAATGTACAATAAATTTTTTCAAGTACATTCATAGCAAAAAGCCAGTGAGAGTCAGTTGGACCATTAGATGACAGATGGATAAAAGGGGCATTAAGGGAGGAGAAGGTCATGGTGGAGAGAATGAATGAATTCTTTGCTTCAGTCTTTACTGAAGAATATGTAGGGAAGTTACCCATGCCTGAAATGGTATTTAAAGGTGATGTATCAGAAGAATTGAAACAAATTTTGATAAACCAGGAAGACGTATTGCAAGTATTTGATAAACTAAAGAGTAGCAAATCACCTGGACTGGATGGTATACATCCAAGGGTGCAGAAAGAACTGAAATATGAGATTGCAGACTTACTATTAGTAATGTGTAAACTATTATTAAAATCAACTGTACCTTTAGATCGGAGAATGGCCAATATAATGCCAATTTTTAAAAAGGGTTCCAGGAAACTGGGAAACTACAGATTGGTGAGCCTGACGTCAGTACCAGGCAAAATGATAGAAATCATTATAATGAATACAATTACTGAACATGTTGATAGTCATGGTTTAATGGGAGAAAGCCATCATGGAGTCAGCCAAAGAAGATCTTGTCTTACCAATCTTTTATAGTTTTTTGAAGGTATGAATAAAGAGGCAAAATTAAAAAGTCATGGGATAGGAGACAGTGTACTACTATGGTTCAGGAACTAGTCAAAAGAAAGAAAGCAGAGAGTAGGGCTAAATGGCCAATTTTCTCAATGAAAAAATGTAAGTAGTGGAGTACCCCAGGATAGAAGGATAAGACTATGAGGAAAGGCTTAAAACATTATGGCTCTTCAACTTGGAAAAGAGATGACTGAGGGGAGATATGATAGAGGTCTGTAAATTAATGATTTACGCAGAACAGGTAAATGTAGATGGCTGTTTATTCCATCAAAACGTAGAAAGACGAGGGGGACACACAATGAACCTACAATAGAACACATTTAAGACTAATAAGAGAAAACATTTTTTCAATCAACGCGTAATAAAATTCTGGATTTATTACCAGAGGATGTGTGAAAGCTGTTAGTGTAGCTGGTTTTAAAAAGGATTTGGACAAGTTCCTGGAGGAAAGGTCCATAAACCATTATTAAAAAGGACCCGGGAAATCTACTGCTTACCCTGGGACAAATATTGTTGAAACTATGTAGCTTTTTGGGATCCTGCCAGGTATGTGTGACCTGGATTGGCTACTGTTGGAAATAGGATACTTGCTTGTCTGACCCAGTATGGCAGTTCTTATGTTCTTATGTAACCTGTAAATAGCAAAGGTTAAAGCCTAGTTGTAGTCATAAAAACAGCAAGAAAGCAATGAGGATACGAAGCAGCAGTTACAACCCTAAGAGGCAGGGGCATCACTTTATAGATTAGGTGAGGGACACTAGGCAAAGGAGAGTAGGTGTCAGGTTCCATATGGGAATTTGTGTGTGCATCTACCCAAGCAGGGCAGACTGGAAGGGCCATTTTGCTTTCTTATCTACGATCATTTACTTTGCTACTATTCTTTACTTGACTGCAATTGTACATTGCTGCAGTGGAACTAGCCTGCAGCCAACCCTCCCTATCATCTACTGGGACTCTGACATACTCTGACATATTGTGGACGAGGGCCAGTGTAGCATCAATTTTAAGGAGCTCCATGGGATATTCCATAAAATTATAAATCAATGAGTGATGTCATTGCTATGCAAAAGAGTAAAAGCTATTTTGAACAATAAAATTACTAGGTGAATGGTAGACCTGACAATGGGAAGAGGCAATAAAGATATAGCAAATACTTTTTTGAAGCTGTTTATAATCGTAGGAGTTAAGGTGAGCCAATTGATACAGTGCATTTGGATTTTTGTAAAGCATTTGGAAAGGTTTATCATGAGAGAATTCTCAAAAATGAAAAGGTCATGGGATAGGAAATAATGTCCTACTGCAGACTGAAAACTGGTTAAATATAGAGAACAGAGTAGGACTAAATGATTAGTTTTCCTCTTGGAGAAAGGTAAAAAGTGCATAGCACCTGGGAGATGTGTAGTTTAAGATATATAAAATAATTTTTAAAAGGAAGCAATGAGTACTGTTACCAACTTTGCAAATGAAAAAAAAAACTTATTCAAAATTGTTGAATCAAGAGCAAATTATAAGGATTTGCAGAAGGAAATTGCAAGACTGTGGGACTGGATAGACAGGACACCTGAATGCCAGATTAAATTTAATGTGGACAAATGTGAACTGATGCAGACAGGAACAAATAATCTTAACTATAGGTACACAATGCTAGAATTCAATATTAGGAGTCACTAATGGAAACAATCTTGGAGTCACTGCGGACAACATATTGAAATCTTCAGCATAGTGTGTGGCAACAGTCAAAAAGCAAAAATAATGTTTTTGCTTTTTGCTTCTTTTTCAGGTAATTCTTAAGAATGTCAGGAATTATTTGAAAAAAGAATTGAGAATAAAGCAAGTGGGAAAAGCATGCAGAACATGACTCATGAAATTCTTTCTATCCCCATTGTGCATGTGTTGTCTGTGTGCTTTTGACTTGAAGGGGAGAGGACAGAGGGCCGTTTGAATGAAGTGCTACCTAAACATTCTGTTGTTTTGGAAATAATAATAAAATTAAATCCACTGTGGTAATATATTAAACCTTTTTGATATCACTGCCAACAGACTTCAAATGATGGCTTTTCCATTTTAACCACAGAGTGCCAGTGTTCCATGGCAACAGATATTAGTTGGTAGTACATGTAGGAGCTATTAAGGTTTTTTCACAGTAGAATTTACAACAAGAAAATTAAAAACACATCTGATTTACCTAAGAAGCAGCCCATCAGGGCTAGGCATGTCACAGCAGTGGTGGGGAGGGGGGGGAGGTTGTGCGATGAGGAAAGCATGTAGAGGATGCCATAGAATTATTTACAGACCCTCTCTTTGCCTCACCATGTATGTCTGTATTTGTTCTACATATGTTTTTTCTCTGTGCGTGAGTGTGTGCGTGTGCATTTGTCTGCCTGTCTGTATTGTGTATGTGATCAGAACAGAAAAAAGAGTGCCAGTATAGAAAGAGTAATTCTCTAATTGATATGTTTCACTGTGTCAAAGTTTGTATGCTGCAGAAGTTGGAACTGTGCCTTGCATAGAAATACCATCTTTTTGGAAGCATTTATTTCCATTCTGGCTGGTTTTCAGATTTGATGCATCTTTTCATCCATGCCTATTTTGAACTCTTTCCATTAATTTTTTGAGACTTATTTTGTCCTCATACAGAAAGATAGCTGTTCTAAACTTTGTTTAGTCTTCAGTCAGGTGGCTCATTGATGATAGAGTGGCATTCATAGCTGCTTTTATTATATTGATCCATCTCTTTGCTGGCCTTCCTCTTTTGCATTGACCTTCAACCTTACCAAGCATAATGTCTTCCTCTAATGATCTTTCTCTTCGCATGATGTGTCCAAAGTATGAAAGTCGAAGTCGTGTTATTTCAGCTCCTAAAAAAAGCTTAGATTTGATCTCCTCTAGTACTGACTGGTTTGTTCTTTAGGTGGTCCATGGTATACGCAGCATTCTTTGTCAGCACCATAATTCAAAGGCATCAATTTTCTTTCTGTCTATCCTTTTCACTGTCCATCTTTCACATCCATATGATGTTATTGAAAATACCATGATTTGGAAAGTTAAATCTTTGAATGGAGAGAGACATCTCTGCTCTTGAGAATCTTCTCTAGGTCGTTCATAGGCATTCTGCCAAGAGCAATGTGTCATCAGATTTCTTGACTGCTTATTGTTTCTTTATTGTTATTGTTCCAAGCAAGTTAAAGTTGTCAACAATTTGAATTTCTTCTCCATCAATGATGAATTTATTCATTTTGACAATTGTCAGTATCTTTGTCTTCTTTACAATAAGGTGCATCACCATTTTAAGACGTGGAGTCCAATTCTGAAAGAAGCATGCCTGGACTGTCTGGACAGCACCGAGCAGGATGGGCCCAGTTAGAACCCGATTCTGTATCGCGGGAGCAAAAATTACTGCGGCATACAGAATCCGGCCCAAGGATGGCCCGGCATGCCCCTGAA
Organism: Ichthyophis bannanicus; assembly: GCA_033557465.1. Lineage (NCBI taxonomy): Eukaryota > Metazoa > Chordata > Amphibia > Gymnophiona > Ichthyophiidae > Ichthyophis > Ichthyophis bannanicus. Next base: position 600,355,212 of record CM066035.1, on the reverse strand, counting down.
TGCCTGTGGAGACATCCTCCCCACAGGTTCCCCTGGATTTCGTGGTGCCGACTCCCCTCCTCCAATATTCCCTCTAATTTTCTGTAGGCTGTGCACGCATAAAATATCAGCTGTGCAGCTTTTGAAGGAAGGTTAAATTTTTGTGCGCCACATAACGACACTCGGAGTTATATACTTTAAAATTTGACTACACGTCAGAATACAGTACGTACACCACATTGATTGCACTAGAAAATATTGTAGAACTTGTGAAAACCGTAAATACACAACAACTTTTAAATTTTAAGACGTCTGTGTTGTTTTCTATCAGAATCAGAACCGAAATTTTTGTGCACTCTGTTGTAAAGTATGTGCGCTCGCTCGGTGAGGTGTGTGCGCACGCACACATGCACAGCTTAGAGGGAACAGTGCCCTCCTCCCCATTACCTGATCCATGGCTGGCCAGCCAGGGCCTGGATCGGGTGGTGGGGACCTCCCTGCTCCCTTCCCCAGCCCCAGAGGGGGGGGGGAAGTCTGGCCTCAATCGGCCGGTTCTACTACTACTACTACTACTACTACTGAGCATTTGTATAGTGCTACAAGACATGCACAGCGCTGCACAGACATTTAAGAGGCAGTGCCTAGTCATCAGAGCTTACAATCTAGTCAAGGCAGACAACACAGGGAAACACAAGAGATCAGATGAGTTAAGATCTGAAAGCAGCAGCAAAGAGGTGAGTTTTCAGCCTGGATTTGAAAAGGGTCTGAGAAAGTGCCGGATGTACAGACTCAGGTAGCTTGTTCCAGGTGTAAGGTGCAGTGAAGTAAAAGGAGTGAAGTCTAGAATTAGCAATACAAGAGAAGGGCACAGATAGAAGTGATTTGCCAGAAGAGCGGAGTTCCCAAGGGAGAGATAAGAGAGGAAAGGTAGCGAGGAGCTGCAGAGTGAATGCACTTATAGGTCAGCAGGAGAAGTTAGAACTGGATGTGGAGACGGATAGGGAGCCAATGAAGAGACCTGAGAAGAGGGGTAATATGAGCATGATGAGGCTGGCAGAAGATTAGCCACACAGGAGAGTGTTGAACAGATTGAAGGGGGGAGAGAGAGGAATCAAAGGGAGACCAGCAAGAAGTAGGTTACAATAGTCAATATGGGAGGTGATTAAGGAGTGTATGAGTGTCTTAGTAGTGTGTTCAGAAAGGAATGGGTGGATTTGTTGATGTTATAGAAAAAGAAACAGCAGGTCTTAGCTATCAGATGGATGTGTATAGAGATGGAGAGAGAGGAGTCAAAGATGACCCAAAGGTTGTTAGCTGAGGAAACAGAGAGGAATAGAGAGTTATCCATAGAGACTGAAAAAGGAGGAAGAGGAGAGGAGGTTTTAGGGGGAAAAATAAGAAGCTCGTTTTTGGCCATATTCAATTTCAAGCGGCAAAGACATCCAAGCAGCAATGTCAGAAAGGCAGGCAGAGATCCAGGTCTGGATTGCCAGAGAGATTTCAGGTCTAGAGAGGTGGATCTGGGAGTCATCAGCATAAAGATGGTACTGGAAGCCATGGGAAGAGATGAGCACACCAAGAGACTGCGTATAGAGAAAGAAAAGAGGTGAACCAAAGACTGATCCTTGGGTACGCCAACTGAGAGCAGGATAGCAGCAGAGGAGGATCCACCAGAACAAATACTGAAATAGTGATGGAAGAAATAAGAGGAAAACCTGGATAGTACAGAGCCCTTAAAACCAAGTGAGGACAGGGTATCAAGGAGAAGGTTGTGGTCAGCAGTGTCAAAAGCAGCAGAGAGGTCAAGAAGGATGAGGACTGAGTAAAGGCCCTTGGATTTTGCCAGGAACATGTCACTGGAGACTTTGGCAAGAGCCGTTTCAGTAGAATGTAAATGATGAAAGCCAAATTGTAAAGGATCCAGAAGAGCTTGAGAGGAGAGAAAGTCAAGGCAACGGTGGTGAACCACACATTCAAATAGTTTAGAAATGAAGGGAAGAAGGGAGATGGGTCAATAATTAGAAGGACAGGTTGGATCAAGTGAGGTTTTCTTGAGAAGAGGTGTAACCACAGTGTTCAGGGACAGTTGTAGTGGAAAGCGCTAAGTTGAGAATATGAGAGATGGATGGGACAACAGTGGAGGAGATGGGGCTTAGGAGACAGGTGGGAATTGGATCAGAGGAATAGGTAGTGAGTTTGGAGGAGGAAAGAAGGTGTGTGGTTTCCTCCTCAGAGATCACAGAAAAGGAAGAGAGAGTAGCAGAGGTAAAGGGGGAAATTTGGGAGTGAAGAGGGGGAGGAGGGGAAGAAGCTGACTTTGTGGGGAATTGGAGGGTGATCTTGTGGATTTTGTCATAGAAATAGTCAGCCAGGATTTGGGCAGAAAGGGAGAGAGGGGTTGTATGTGGAGGCACCTTGAGGAGCGAGCTGAGAGCAGTAAAGAGATGGCGGGGGTCAGAGGCAAGAGAGTTAGTCAGATGGACATAATAGTCTTTTTTGGTGAGTGCTATAGCTGACTGGAAAGAGACAAGAATAAATTTGTAGAAAGTCTGCAAGGGAGTGAGATTTGAGCCAAGCATGCTCAGCTGAATGGGCACAGGAACATAGATAGTGGGTAGTGGATGAAAGCCAGGGCTGGGGTGCAGTACGCCTCACAGAATGTGGCATGGATGGAGTGAGAGCATCCAGAGCAGAGGACAGTGCAGCATTATAGGAAGCTACGGCCTCATCAACCGACTCAGATGGCACAGTGGAGGAAGGAGATGATGAAACAGTGGAGAAGAGAACCAAAGGGTCAATAGCATGATGATTTCTAAAGAGGTTGGAGGAGACAGGATGAGGTTGAGTTGGCAGATGATGAACAGTGAAACTCAGATAAGAGAAGAACTGAGGTACAGAAGTTTGAGGGTAGGCAATTAGAGAAAAATACAAAGTCAAGGCAATGGTCATGCTGGTGAGTGGGGACAGTAGAGCAAAGCTGGAGGTTGAATGAGGATGTAAGGGAAAGGAGCTTTAAAGCATAAGGATCAGAGGGGTTATCAACATGAATGTTAAAATCCCTGAGAATAAGAGTGGAGGAAGAGGAATCCAAAAAGAAAGAAAGCCATGAGTCAGTCAAATTCAGTGAGAAAGGTAGAGGTGGACTTGTCAGGAGGTCAATAAATAACAGCTACCCGAAAAGGCAGAGGAGTAAAAATGCAGATGGAGTAGACTTCAAAGGAGGAAAAGGAGTGAGAGTGAGCATCAGGAGGGGTTGGAGTTGGCAGGAAGGAGAAAGTAGAAGCCCAACAGCACCACCATGGCCAGTGGGATGAGGTGTGTGGGAGAACTGATAACTACCATGACAGAGCAGCAACAGGTGTCGTGTCTTCTGGGAGGGACCAGATCCAAGTTAAAGCAAGAAGATGGAGAGCATTAGAGATAAAGAGATCATGAGTAAAAGCATGTTTATTTGAGATGGAGTATGCGTTCCACAAGGCACATGAGAAAGGGACAGAGGAAGGGGAAAGGAGAGGGTCATCATCAGAACCGTTCCATCAGGGCCAGGGAGTTCCGCAAGATTCCTCCCTTTCTGCCTTGATGTTCAACATATACATGCAGCCCATTTGTAAAATCATCCGATCTTTCAATGTCAACTGTATGATATACGCTGATGATGTCCTGCTCTATATGCCATTCTCTACAGAACAAATGGACCTCTCCCCATTGACTACTTGTTTCAACGCAATATCTGACTGGCTCCTGTCCCAAAACCTCTGAATTCAACATAAGAAGACTGAGGTGCTCTTCATTACAAAGAACCCAAATTTTAACCCACCACAATACTTGAATGTGAAAGATGCCGATCTTCAAGCAAAATCCACAATACGATATCTGGGTGTCACACTAGATCAACGCCTAGACATGAAGGCACACATAGGTAACACAGTTAGAGCAATCTACTACAAGATCCGTTCACTCAGACATCTACGCCCCTTGCTTTAACCAGATGATTTCTGGACAATCTACCAGGTGCTGATCATACCTCACTTTGATTACGCCAATGCCATATAACAAGGACTCCCACAATCCACCTTGAACCCTCTACAGCTCGCAATGAATGCTGCAGCGAGGGTTCTCCATGGGTCATCTAGGAGCGACCATGTGACACCCCTTCTGAAACAGCTACATTGGCTTCCTATCCAGGCCAGGATAGTTTTCAAGACCGAGTTACTGACCTTCAAAGCTATCAATGGGCTCTCCTCCTCCTCACTAACAGACCTCATCCACACCATAGCCCCTAATAGATCAAGAAGATCCACAGCAATAAATACGCTAATAGTCCCAAAGGCATTAAACAAAATGCACCTCGACAACAGCAAACAGGGCCTTCAGTCTCTACGCTCCAAGATGCTGGAACGCTTTACCACCAAACATCCGGGCCATCACTAACCTAACCCAGTTTAGGAAGGCCCTCAGACACCACCTCTTCCTCAAATACTTCTCTGATAACAAGGAATCAATTCACTCAATCGAATGTATCTACACCAGCATACCTAGTCAGCCAGACTAACACTCTTATCGAGATATCCTTGATTACTGAGACCTATGTCACATATTATCAATGTTACCTGTATGTAAATAGTTACCCACTTTGTATATTTTATCCTATGACACGTATGTGTAAATAGTTACCCCATTGTTATCCAAGTTCGCTGTCCTGTTAATTATAAACTCAGACCTGTTATCATGTTTTGAGAGTTTTTGTTCCATGTAAACCGCGCTGATGCCGAATAGCGCGGTATAGAAGAGAAATAAATAAATAAATATGAATAAGATTAGTGGTATTGTGTGAAGATCTCATCTCAGAATGTGACAAAGGTCTAGAGCAGGGGTGGGGAACCCTGGTCCTGGAGAGCCGCAGACCAGTCAGGTTTTCAGGATATCCCTAATGAATATGCATGAGATATATATGCATTAGAGATATCCTGCCAACCTGACTGGTTTGTGGCCCTCCAGGGCTGGATTTGGAGACCTCTGCCTTACACCTCTGTCATTTAAGATTGTGAGTGGGCAAGGTGCAGATGTCCAAGACATCAAAAAGGTTAGATAGAATGTGTCACATTCCTCCTCACTTCTCACACCACCAAATATTGTCTATTAGACAACGTTTTGGTGGTGGTGAGAATCGAGGAGGAATGTGACACATTCTATATACCCTTTTGATGTCTAGGACATCTGCACCTTGCCCACTCACAATCTTAAATGACAGAGATGTAAGGCAGGGGTCTCCAAATCCAGCCCTGGAGGGCCACAAACCAGTCAGGTTGGCAGGATATCTCTAATGCATATATATCTCATGCATATTCATTAGGGATATCCCGAAAACCTGACTGGTCTGCGGCTCTCCTGGACCAGGGTTCCCCACCCCTGGTCTAGAGGGTCCAGGGTTGGGGTTGATGTCTTTGGATGAGAGAAGGAAAAGGAGTAGAGCAGTGCGGGACAGAGGAGACAGCACAGCGGTAGCGAGGGTGAGGTTGTCTTAGAGAGAGAAGAGATGGCTGAATGAGAGGGAGAAAGTGGTGAAGTTCAAGAGCTGATGACATGGTAGAGAAGAGAATGGATGGGGAAGGGAGGATGGTAAAGGGGAGATAGGAGGGGAGACAATTAGAGAGTATGAAGAATAGGAAGACAAAGTGATGAGGAGCTATAGAAGAGGGATGAATAGGAGAACAGAGACCAGAAGAAATAGATAGTTGGGTAAGAGCCCACAGAAGTTAGGTGCACCTGTGAATAAGAGAGATAATGAGCAAATGACAGCTATAAGAGACTGAGTGCCAGGGGGTGGGTGGGTGAGTGGGTAGAGGGGAGGGGGTGGCATATAAGTTATTCTGTTGAGAAAAGCTGAACAAAAGTGCAAAAAAGGTGCAATAGGGTAAGAGTGCACACTAACAATGATAAATAAATAAATAAATATAGAGTGACAGACAGGACTCACAGCAGATTCACTCACAAAAAGCAAGCAGAATTCAGCATTTCAGCACAGTTTGCAATGGAGGATTCCTCTTCCCAGAGGAGAGAGAGGCAAACATAGCTAAACACATGTGGAAGATAGGACAAGGAGCTATACAATACCTCAGCAGAGTGGGGAGGGTTAGTCACTCAGGTAGATTAGAGCAGAGACAGGAAAAAGTTATAAACTCTGCAGCAATGGAGACAGTTAGGATAGGTATTGAATTAAATGACAGGCCAGATGATAGAAGTAAAACTGCAGTTAGTTATGGAAAGGAGCAAGAGAGAGGTGAGAAAAGCTGAACAAAACCTAAGAACACCTGTATATAAATTAACCTGTACATAGTTATAGGGGCATGTTTACTAAACCGCGGTAGCGGACTCCGCCCGATATCGGAGCCGCGGCCCCATTGAATTCAATGGGGCCGCGGCTCCGATATCACACGGAGTCCGCTATCGCGGCTTTTTAAACAAGCCCCATAATTGAAAATGTTTCATGTCAAAATATCATGTAAAACGTTACCTCCTGTTCTATGTCATATGTTTGGTTCCCTGTAAACAGTCTCTGATCTCTGGAAGGGGCAATATAGAAAAATGTAACAAATAACTAACTAAATAAATAAAAGTGCAAAAAAAGGTGCAATGGAGTAAGAGAGCACATGAACAATGATAAATAAATAAATATAGAGAGAGAGACAGACAGGACTCATAGAAAGAAAGCAGCTTCAATCATAAAAAGGAAGCAGAATTCACCATTCCAGCACAGTGTGCAATGGAGGACGTCTCTTCCCAGAGGAAAGAGAGGTGGAATAATCAGCATATCTCCCTGACACCTCGGGAAGTACAGGGTCATGACCGGAATCAGGCTGTACATCCTGCCGCCTCAACCTGCCCCTGTTCCGTCCAGACCATTCCCTCCTGCCGGCTCTCCTCATTTTACTGTTCTAGCCATGCAGGGAGAGTCGTAAGGGGAATGGGGCAGGACATCCCACTGGGACATGCAGCCCCACAAGCCGTGTCTCAGAATCGGGTCCTATGTTCCTTGATGTTTCTGATCTCTTCACTTTCAGCCAGTAATGTGGTATCATCAGCATAGCAAAGGTTGTTGATGTGTCTTCCACCAATCTTCACACCTCTATTGTCTTCATACAGTCCTGCTACTCTAATTTATATGAAGAACAAATCATCAAACAGATAGGGGGAGAGTATACAGCCTGTCATATATCTTTGCTGATTTTAAAACCATTCTGTTTCTCCTTGTTCCGTTCAAACTGTTGCTTTTTGATCAATGTACAGATTGTGCAAGAGAACGATCAGGTGTTCTGGTATACCCATGCTTCTTAATGTGGCCTCAAGGTTTACAGTGTCAAAAGCCTTGCTGTAGTCAATAAAACACATACAGATATCCTGTTGGTATTCTTTCATCTTTTCACGGATCCATCTCACATCCACGAAGATGTCTGTTGTTCCTCGCCTTTTCCTGGCAGTTCTCGTTCCAGATAAGATTATAGTCTCCACTTATTGATTTTGAATAGAATCTTGTTGGCATGTGGGATCAGAGCAATAGTGCGATAATTTCCACAGTCAATTGGATCACCTTTCTTTAGTATTGGTATAAACGCAGATCTTTTCCAGTCAGTTGACCGGGATGTTGTCTTCCAAATTTCCTGGCAGATCCTTGTAAGTATGGTAAAAGCTGCATCTAATTGCTGTAATATTTCAGTGGGAATACCATCAATGCCAAGTGCTTTGTTCTTTGATAATGCTTTCAAAACTGCTTCAACCTCTTCTTTCATCACCAGTGGTTCCCTTATCATAAGTTACAGGGTGAAATGCCTGTTGGTCCATTTGATCTTTATGGTATAATGACTTTGTATATTCTTTCTTGATCTTCTCAGCATCATTCAATATGTATCTTTGAGCATCTTGTAGTTTTCCAATTCGAGACTGCAATTTCTCTTTAACTCTTGTAGCTTTAGGAAAGCCAATCTTGTTTTTACTTTAATAGTTTCTGATTCTATTTCCTTGCATGTGTCATTGTAGTATTTTTCCTTGTCTCATCTTGCTGCACAATGAAAATCTCTGTTGAGTTCTGTGTCTACATCTCTTTCTCCTCTGGTCTTAGTCTGCATTTCTGGGCAATTTTCAGAGTCTCTTTAGCCATCTATTTTGGCCATTTTTGCTTTTTGCATGTGCTTACTTCATGCTATTTTAGTCATTAACGCACATCTGTGGCTACATACCCATGTTAATAACCTCTTATAAAACAGCACCCAGCATGAAAGTATGTGCATTGATTTGATAGAACCATACATTGCTAATGGACATGCACATCGTCAGAGTTTGGATGGAGCATAGCTGGTGCAGGCAAGTATGCATATTGATTATAAAATTCTGCAATTTACGTGCATACTTGGAAAATGTAGACAAGTTATTTATACCCATTATAGGGCTGGTATACGTGATCATGCCTTAACGTAATGTACATTCACCGCCATATAAGCTAGTATTTTATAAAGACAAGTAGGTGTCTCCATGTCTTTCTAAAATAGGTTCAATGTAGGCATCTTAAAATATGCTTTAAATCAGTGCACCATTATCCTCAACGTGCTTCCATGTTGACTAATATACAGATGGTAGTTTCCATTCACATGCTGCCTGTGCATCTTTTATAGTGGTACAACAGATGCTATTTTATTGTTTTGCATGTTTATCTGGCATAGTTTGACCACACATGCACAGTATGTCTTTATGTCTGTCTGCATTCCATGGCAATGGAATGGCCATATGATTGGGGGGAGGGGCAAGATCTGCCCTAAGCTCCACCCCTAGATGGAAGAGGTAGAGGATCGCTGCAGACACTTTGGGGTCTATTCTGAGCCACAAATAGCGTGGATGTACGCCCTGCCTAGATGTACATCCCTGCTATTCATTCCCCTTGCCTTCCCCATGCAAAGCTCCCTGTATGAATAGTAGAGTTGTATGGGGAGTCTTAGACTGGGCGGGAAGGGACAAACAGAAGGTGGAGCGAGGGAGGGTTGTGGGTGGGCTGTCACCCTGGACGTACAGGGCCAATTTTGAGGTTGGCCCTGTACATCCAAGGTATGCCAGTTAGATGGAGGACTTATTCCACCTCGGAGGTGGAATAAGTTCCCCTGGACATGCGGTAGCAGTGGCAGGACAGAACTCAAAGGCATGGAGGAGGATCCCTGGAGCTGGACTCTGGCCATGGGAGATCGAGTCGGGGGTCTTGCTGTCTCTACTAAATATTGCTAGGAAGGATTGAGAAAAACCTGACATTTTCCAGAACAGGGGAGGATCTTGCTGCTAGTCATTTCATGACGGGAGGAGGCTTCTCTGGGAGGGAACATCCAACTTTGTATATAAACCACTCTCAAGAACACTGCACCATGCATGAGTAAGGCATCTGCCCTTTGGGTAGGCATCTTTGGCACCCAGTCACTGTCCTGTTCAGGAGTAAGGTCCTTCCCTTAGATGGCAGATGTTTTTGGGTACTGAGCCACTGCACCAGGAGGGAGACGTGGAGTCTTTCGCACCTAGTCAATGATTTCAATTAGAGTGGTCAGCAGGCTTAGAACAGCAGCCTTAGAGAAGAAAGCAGAGGGTTAATGTCTGTAAAATATCTGCCAACGCCCCACTGTTCAGAAGGAGAGTAGCTCAGTCTGTGACTGAGGTTCTTCCAAGAATTGTACGCACAACCAGTTCTTTCAGTTTGTGAGAACCAGGAACCCTGCATGAACAGAGCATTTCCAGGGACCCTGCATGAACAGAGCATTTCCAGGGACCCTGCATGAACAGAGCATTTCCAGGGACCCTGCATGAACAGAGCATTTCCAGGAACCTGCATGAACAGAGCATTTCCAGGGACCCTGCATGAACAGAGCATTTCCAGGAACCTGCATGAACAGAGCATTTCCAGGGACCCTGCATGAACAGAGCATTTCCAGGGACCTGCATGAACAGAGCATTTCCAGGGACCTGCATGAACAGAAGCCACAAGCTCTCAGGAAGAGAAGGAACTCAAGCAATTATCCTACACCCATAGCACCATATTAAGTGTGACACTCAGCACAGCTTCAGGGACTTGTACCTGCCTCACACACAGATTCAGGTACACTGGGGAACACTCTAGCAAGAGGAAAGAGGGATTTCCACGCAGGAAAACCCAACTATTTAATAAGGTGCATAAGTGATGATGAGGCCAGATTAATTAACAAAGGGTGCAGAAGTGGTGAAGGAAGGAGTAATTATTCAGATTAAGATAGAGTAACTGAAAGGAGTGTGGTAAAATACCCAACAGAGGAGGAATAAGTAATCTACTTGTAAGCATTTTTGATCAAGAAGGAGTCAACTGCTTGTAACATAGTTCTTGTTTGTTACTTCTGCCAATTGCTGTTATTGTTTTTTCTCAGTGATCCTAAAGTTTAAGTAAACCCTTGGTTCAGAACACAATTTCTAGCCTGGGCTCAGTTATTTGAGAAGGGAATACTGTGAGAGCATCAAGTGCCAATGGCATCCTGGCAAATGCCAGTCCCCAAAGTAAAGAACCCTGATAATACATAGTAACATAGTAACATAGTAAATGATGGCAGATAAAGACCAGTATGGTCCATCTAGTCTGCCCAATAAGATGGCAAGAGTAGGTGCATCTGCTGCTCTGTGCAGGCCACCCCTCCCCATGTCTTTGTTTAGGGGTGAACCCACCGCTCCATCTAGGACACTCCTATTTGTTGAGACATTAGATAGTTCAGTTTATTTTGATTTTATCCTGTTGCTGTAAAGGGATTCACTGTGTCTGTCCCATGCCATTTTGAATTCTGTCACTGTATTTGCCCCCACCACTACCATCGGAAGGGCATTTGAAGCATCCACCACCCTTTCAGTGAAAAAGTATTTCCTGACATTGCTTTTCAATTTACCACCTTGCAGCTTCATGTTATGCCCTCTAGTTTTATAGCTTCCCCGTCTTTGGAAGAGGTTTGTTTGTTCATATTTCTCTTTAAGTATTTAAAGGTCTGAATCATATCTCCCCTATCCCTCCTCTCCTCCAAAGTGTACATATTTAGGTCTTCAAGTCTCTTCTCATAAGGCTTCTTACGCAGGCTCCAAATCATTTTGGTCGCCTTCCTCTGAACCATTTCCAGTCTTTTTATATCCTTTGCAAGATATGGTCTCCAAAACTGAACACAGTATTCCAAGTGAGGCCTCTCCAGTGACTTGTACAGTGGCATTAGTACCGCTTCCTTTCTACTGGTAATTCCTCTTTGTATGCAGCCCAACATCCTCCTGGCTTTTGCAACCACCTTGTCGCACTGTTTTGCTACCTTGAGATCTTCAGAATCACACCAAGGTCCTTCTCCTGATCCGTGCACACCAACCTCTCACCCCCTATCACGTACATTTCACTTGGATTTCTGCTAACCAAGTGCATGACACTGCACTTCTTCGCATTAAATCTTAACTGCTAAGTATTAGACCATTCATACAGCTTTTGTAGATCTTTCCTCATGCTAACCACTCCCTCAGGGGAGTCTACTCTGTTGCAAATTTTTGTGTCATCTGCAAAAAGACAGACTTTTCCATTCAGTCTTTCAGCAATATCACTCACAAATACATTGAACAGTGTCGGGCACAGGACCGAGTGTGCTCCACTTATCATCTTATCATCACCTTCTGTCATCTGTCAGTCAACCAATTTCTGATCCAGTTTACCACCTTGGGACCCAACCCCAAACTACTGAGTTTATTGATAAGCCTCCTATGAGAACAGTATCAAAGGCTTTGCTGAAATCCAGGTAGATGACATCCATCACATGCCCCTGATCTAGTTCTCTGGTCACCCAGTCAAAGAACTCAATCAGATTTGTTTGGCAAGATCGTCCTTCGGTAAAACCATGTTGCCTCGGATCTTGAAACCTGTTGGTTTTGAGAAAGTCCACTATTCGCTCTTTCAGAATTGCCTTCATTACTTTTCCCGCCACTGAGGTAAGGCTCACGGGCCTGTAGTTTTAATTTAATTTAATTTAATTTACAGATTTTTTATATACCGCTCCTTCCATTGATCAGGTGCGGTTTACATGGAACAACAATAAACAGAGAACTGTTTTTACAGATAACAAGTTGTAACTTACATTTAACAATTTGTGAACTATGTACAGAGTAACAGAGTTAAACTATATACAGGCTAAATTATTATTCATTAGTCTTTGAATACATTGTTTGTCAATTATTATTCATTAGTCTTTGAATACATAGTTTGTCAATTCTTCCACTTTTGTGAAGAGGTACCACATCAGCCATTCTCCAGTCCTGAGGAACTTCTCCTGTTTCGAAGGATCTTTTGAAAACATCCTTTAACGGCCCTGCATGAACCTCTCTGAGCTCTTTCAGTAACCTGGGATGTATCCCATCCGGTCCTATGGCCTTGTCCACTTTCAGCTTCGCATGTTGTTCTAACACATCATCTTCTGTGAATGGTGTGGTATCTACTTCATTCCCATTTTTATATTTGGGAGTCACAGGTGGTCCTGCTCCAGGATTTTCTTTAGTAAAAACAGAGCAGAAGTATTTGTTTAACAATTTCGCTTTTTCAATGTCACTTTCCACGAGTCCATTCCCAGCACTTCTGAGTCCTGCAGTTCCACCTCTGATCTTCTTCCTTTCCCGAATATACCTGAAGAAAGTTTTGTTGCCACACTTCACATCTTTAGCCATCTTTTCCTCTGCCTTTGATTTTGCTTTCCTTATTTCTCTTTTTGTCTCTTTGAGTTTGATCCTGTATTCATTTCTGTGTTCCTGTTTGCAAGCTTTTGAATTTTGCGAAAGCTGTGCTTTTTGCCTTTATTTGAGAAGCCACTTCTTTGGAAAACCAAATAGATTTCCTTCTCCTCTTGTTTTTATTTACTTTTCTTACATATTTATCTGTTGCCCCTTTTATTGCCACCTTTAGTTTAGCCCATTGCAGTTCCACTTCCCTTATACCCTCCCACCCTGCCAACTCCTCCTTCAGATACTTGGCCATTTTACTATAGTCAGTGTTTTTGAAGTTTAGGACTTTGAGCTTGCTATGATTGGACTGCACCTTGGCTTTTATCTCAAACCACACCGTGTGATGATCGCTGCTGCTCACAGGGGCACCCACCCAGACATTCGACAACGCTATCACCGTTGGTGAGCACTAAATCCAGCGTTGAGCTTTCCCTGGTTGGTTCCATGACCATTTGTCTAAATAATACATCTTGGAGAGCATCCACAAAGTTTTTGCTCCAGACTAAAAGGCTGAAACAAGACTCATTGGATGGGTGTGCCCCCTTGTCTGCCAAGCCACTAGAAGCAGTTTGAGGACTATACAGGGGGTGGGGAGGAAAGAGATTTACAAATAAATTAATATGATGCCCCAGTAATGGAAACTGAAGTGGTCTTAGACAAGAAAGACAACAAAGCTCACCTAGAATCCACTAGCAACTCTGCTATTTCCTTGGACCTGCCTCATGGAACCCACTCCCCATTGCACTCCGTCTCGAACCCTCTTACCTCAAGTTCAAAGACCTGCTAAAAACCCATCTATTCCAAGTAGCCTATGATTTGCCACCGCCTTGCTCCCTCCTCCCTCTCCTCTCCTGTATGCTTCCCCCTCCTCTCTCTCCTCTCCTGTATGCTTCCCCCTCCTCTCTCTCCTCTCCTGTATGCTTTTCCCCCTTCCCTCTCCTCTCCTGTATGCTTCCCCCTCCTCCCTCTCCTCTCCTGTATGCTTCCCCCTCCTCCCTCTCCTCTCCTGTATGCTTCCCCCTCCTCCCTCTCCTCTCCTGTATGCTTCCCCTCCTCCTCCCTCTCCTCTCCTGTATGCTTCTCCCTCCCTCTCCTCTCCTTTATGCTTCTCCCTCCTCCCTCTCCTCTCCTGTATGCTTCCCCCTCCTCCCTCTCCTCTCCTGTATGCTTCTCCCTCCTCCCTCTCCTCTCCTGTATGCTTCTCCCTCCTCCCTCTCCTCTCCTGTATGCTTCTCCCTCCTCCCTCTCCTCTCCTGTATGCTTTTCCCCCTTCCCTCTCCTCTCCTGTATGCTTCTACCCCCTCCCTCTCCTCGCCTGTATGCTTTTCCCCCTTCCCTCTCCTCTCCTGTATGCTTCTCCCTCCTCCCTCTCCTCTCCTGTATGCTTCTCCCCCTCCCTCTCCTCTCCTGTATGCTTTTCCCCCTTCCCTCTCCTCTCCTGTATGCTTCTTCCTCCTCTCTCCCCTCTCCTGTATGCTTCTCCCTCCTCCCTCTCCTCTCCTGTATGCTTCTCCCCCCTCCCTCTCCTCTCCTGTATGCTTCTCCCTCCGCCCTCTCATCTCCTGTATGCTTCTCCCCCTCCCTCTCCTCTCCTGTATGCTTTTTCCCCCTTCCCTCTCCTCTCCTGTATGCTTCTCCCCCTTCCCTCTCCTCTCCTGTATGCTTTTTCTCCCCCTTCCCTCTCCTCTCCTGTATGCTTCTCCCTCCTCCCTCTCCTCTCCTGTATGCTTCTCTCCCGCCTCCCTCTCCTCTCCTGTATGCTTCTCCCCCTTCCCTCTCCTCTCCTGTATGCTTCCCCCCCTCCCTCTCCTCTCCTGTATGCTTCTCCCTCCTCTCTCTCCTCCCCTGTATGCTTCTCCCTCCTCCCTTTCCTCCCCTGTATGCTTCTCCCTCCTCCCCTCTCCTCTCCTGTCCTGTATGCTTCTCCCTCTTCCCCTCTCCTGTATGCTTCTCCCTCCTCTCTCTCCTCTCCTGTATGCTTCTCCCTCCTCCCTCTCCTCTCCTGTATGCTTCTCCCCCTTCCCTCTCCTCTCCTGTATGCTTCTCCCCCCTCCCTCTCCTCTACTGTATGCTTCTCCCTCCCTCCTCTCCCTCCTCCCCTGTATGCTTCTCCCTCCTCCCTCTCCTCCCCTGTATGCTTCTCCCTCCTCCCTCTCCTCTCCTGTATGCTTCTCCCTCCTCCCCTCTCCTGTATGCTTCTCCCTCCTCTCTCTCCTCTCCTGTATGCTTCTCCCTCCTCCCTCTCCTCTCCTGTATGCTTCTCCCTCCTCCCTCTCCTCTCCTGTATGCTTCTCTCCCTCCTCCCTCTCTCCTCTCCTGTATGCTTCTCCCCCCCTCCCTCTCCTCTCCTGTATGCTTCTCCCTCCTCCCTCTCCTCTCCTGTAAGCTTCTCCCCCTCCCTCTCCTCTCCTGTATGCTTTTCCCCCTTCCCTCTCCTCTCCTGTATGCTTCTCCCTCCTCCCTCTCCTCTCCTGTATGCTTCTCCCTCCTCCCTCTCCTCTCCTGTATGCTTCTCCCCCCTCCCTCTCCTCTCCTGTATGCTTCTCCCACCTCCCTCTCCTCTCCTGTATGCTTCTCCCTCCTCTCTCTCCTCTCCTGTATGCTTCTCCCTCCTCCCTCTCCTCTCCTGTATGCTTCTCCCTCCTATCTCTCCTCTCCTGTATGCTTCTCCCTCCTATCTCTCCTCTCCTGTATGCTTCTCCCTCCTCCCTCTCCTCTCCTGTATGCTTCTCCCTCCTCTCTCTCCTCTCCTGTATGCTTCTCCCTCCTCCCTCTCCTCTCCTGTATGCTTCTCCCTCCTCCCTCTCCTCTCCTGTATGCTTCTCCCTCCTCCCTCTCCTCCTCTCCTTTATGCTTCTGACTCCTCCCTCTCCTCTCCTGTATGCTTCTCCCCCCTCCCTCTCCTCTCCTGTATGCTTCTCCCTCCTCCCTCTCCTCTCCTGTATGCTTCTCCCTCCTCTCTCTCCTCTCCTGGTAGGATTGTGGCATCTCTCCTATTTCATTTAATGATGTTCTTGTTGTTTCCTCCTTTAATTTTGATTTTATGTTGCACACCGCCCTGCTGCTTTTGTGAAGATATGATATATCAAGTCTAATAAAACATAAAACATAGCATCATCATGTCTAAAAAGAATGACTGATTTACACCTGGTTATATCTCATTACATACATACATACATTGAGGATTATTCACTAAAGCGCGGTCACCAACAGTGATTTTGGGATGAGTCACATAATTGTGGATTTCTACAAGTGTTTATTGCTGTAGCCCCATATTATTTAATAGAGCTGATTCACTAACCTGACCATAGTAAAATTAGCATGACCCTAGCTGTATCCCATGCCTACAGCTACTGTGTTGTCTGTCTTAACTAGATTGAAAGCTCCGATGAGCAGGGACCGTCGTTTACATGTGTCTGTGCAGAGCTGCGTACATCTTGTAGCTCTATACAAATGTTCAGTAGTAGCAGTAGCATTGATGCTACCAGGGACTACCGCTCTGTTAAATATTTCAGGGTACATAATAATATTAACAAGCATTGCACTTATCTAGTGCTCTAGTGAAAATATAATAGTATCTATAGCAAGTGTGCAATTAATATGTGATCTTGTACAAAAAACTGTTGCATTAAAAATTATAGGAACCCTTTTACTAAGCACTGCTAATCAGTTAACATGCATTATAGTGTGTGGCAACTGGTTGCAGAGAACACTGATGCACTGATGCCAGCTACTGACTGCCAAAATGCAAGTTAACTGGCACTTGCATGCTAATGTGGACAGTGGGAAGGTTAGAAGCAGAGTATGGGCATGGAGGGCACCATTAATGTGCAATTAGCGTGGGTGCTGCACATTAATGTACTCGGTCAAGCTTTGGCTGCTAGGAATGTGCTGATCATGCCCCCGATAGCAAATGCGGAAGCCTTACACTTAATGTGTATTACAAATGCACTTTATGTGCACAGCTTTACCGGACTTTAGTAAAAGAGCCCCATCATGTCTCAGCACTTTATCCATCGGCTTGCTACTATATGCTATACTTTACTTATATCTCACCCTTCCTAACTTTTCAGAACGCATAACAATTAATGTGAAACAATTTATCGTAAAACCACAGCAAAATAACATAAAGCAACCTTAAAAGTTAACCCCCATTAAGAATAACTGATGGACTATAACCATAACCTCAACACAAATTCAACAACATGCAACTTAATTAGATAGAATAAGAACAAACATAAGATAACAGTGATCATATATAAAATATAACATTTAAAATCATAAATAGTATATTAACGTGAAGCCTCTTTTTTGCATAGGGGCTGAATGGGGGAAATGGGACGTCCAGGTTCAGATGTTCACATTTTCCCAGTATTTCATAAAAAGGCTCTATCAAACACAGAGCACATACAGCTGTAGCAGTGATTTCAAAAAATATATGGGAAAAAAAAAAGCAACACCACTTGGCACTTATATGTGGAAAAAGTGATTTTGTAACGTGCATGTGTAGGTGCTGGTACTTAGACGTATAGGTACCTTATTTGCAAAACTCTTATATGTCAGTGGTGGCAATTAACCAGGGACACCACAAAAAGATTTGTTTGCTTGTTTTATATTTTTACTTTTGAGGCAAAAATTATTCCCTTAATCCCTTGTTTAAAGCCCTGGCTGCAACAAGCACCTTTATTTAACCAATGTGCACCATGCTGCTGCTGCAAAAGCCATTTGGGAAATGTATTTAATTATATATGTATTCTCATTGTAAAATGGGAAACACACATATACATTTTTGAGCTGCCTAAACCATCCTGCCTTAAATAGTCGTATCCTGAACATTTACGTGTGGAAATGGCGACTTTCTGAATTGCCGTCATGTGCGGCCAATCAATACATGTATTCCTATAGATTCAATCAACTTCTTCTTCTAACATGATGGCCCAAATTAGCACATTAGAAGAAGGAGCTGATTGGATCTACAGGAATGCATTTGCATCTCCAACTAGATGGGCCATGCTGGTCTTTATCTGCCGTCATTTACTATGTTACTATGTAACTATTCTTCTACAGGAAAGCTGCAACTAACTATTTGACCAATCTATACATGTAAATCCAGCGCCACAGTTTGCATGTTCAGATGCTTCTAAAATGGCCTCCATAATGTTTTAAGACCATAAATACTATATAAAAATAAAATCCACAAAAAGCCTCAGAAAAAAAACAGGTTTCTAGAAAGAATGTTTTTCTTGACAGTATTATAAATTTTAAACAAAATTATGAAAGTTCGCTAAAAGTACCAGCAAAGCCACTGTTCCAGTTTAAACACTATTCTCAGCCAAAATATAGAACCTCTCCATCAGTTAAACCCATTCCCAATCATAAAAACTAAACCCATGAAATAACAACTAATAGTGATGAGGAAAGAAGCTCCTGAGATTAGCTTGTGCCATTTTGAAAAATGGCGCTGGCAGGACAGGAGTGAATGGGGATTGCCCCTGCCTCTTTCGAGCACAAGTATGATGGAGGAAGTTGGGAAAAGAATGGGGGGGGGGAGGCAGAAACCCAAGAAGGCAGGGGTGGGGAAATTTACATTTGCAGTGGGACTAGTTGAGGGTGGTAAGGTTTAATAAAGATCAATTTTCAAGAAGAATTATATGCTGGGGGGGAGTGGTGTAGCCCAAGTGTGTTTTCTTTGTCTTATGGCCTACCATGAACCATTGGAATAAGGGGAAGGACATGTTACAGAACCTTAGGGCTCTTTTAAGAGAGCCATTCAGGGATAAGAGCCTATCATATATTGCCATAATTGGGAACATTTCAGCTGTGGCAATACAAGGAAAATTCTTATGAGATTTATTGTATCTCTTGATCAGTTAGTACTGAAAATCAGGGTAAAAATTGGGATATCCAAGTTGTGACATTCACAACTCCTCAAGTATTTTACAAAAGACTCTGCTTTTGCAGAAACAGAGAGAAATGGTGGCAGATAAAGATCATACGGCCTATCCAATCTGCCCTTCCATTCCAACTACTAAGCTTTACAGTTCTTTTTCCCTTAGAGACCCTCTGTGTATGTCCCAAATGTTCGTGAATTCAGATAACGTCCTTGTCTGTACCACCTCCACCGGGAGGCTATTCCACTCATCTACCACTCTTTCCATAAAGAAATATTCCACATATTACTCCTGAGTCTATCCCCTTTCACCTTCATCCTAAGCCCCCTCATTGCAGAGCTTTCTTTCAATTGAAGGAGGCTCTCCTCCTGTGCATTTATGCCACAGAGGTATTTAAACGTCTCTATCATATCTCCTCTCTCCCGCCTTTCCTCCAAAGTATATATATTGAAATCATTAAGTCTGTCCTCATATCCCTAATGATGACAGCCACTAACCATTTTAGAAGCTGCCTTTTACAATGACTCCATCCTATTTATATTGTTTTGAAGATGTGGTCTCCAGAATTTCATGCAGTACTCCATATGAGGTCTCACCAAAGACTTATATAGAGGCATTATCACTTCCTTTTTCATCCTGGCCATTCCTCTCCCTGTGCACCCAAGCATTCTTCTGGCTTTGGCTGTGACCTTTTCTACCTATTAAACCACCTTAAGCTCATCAGAAACAGTCATTTATTTATTTATTTATTTATTTATTTATTTAACAATTATTTCTATACCGCTCTTTCACAAGTATCAAGTGCGGTTTACAATGAACATTATGTTATATGGTATGGGTAGTATCATACCAAGTCATTTTACATAGAACATAGAACAGGTGAACTAGGTACAGGTAACAGTATAATATTTAAACATTAAATTATTAGAACGTTAAACTATTAGAACATATGTACATAGTAGATATTTACAATTATCATATATTGCTTGTAGGTGTAAACATTAATTTAATCTTGAAGGCACGTAGTTATATAATGGTTGTATTTGCTAGTTAACCTGTGTCTCTTTGTGTAGTCTGGCTAGTTTCTGCTCCTTTGTTGTAATGTAATGAGAATAAGTGGGTTTTCAGTTTTTTTCTAAATTCCTTTATGTCCGATAGTAGGCGAATGTTGTCAGGAAGGTTATTCCAGAGGATAGGTGCTGAATGAGAGAAGGCTCTCATGTTGGTTTGTTTTCTAGCTTTTGTGTAATCTTTTGGTACTGCGATAGTGTTTGTGTTTCTACTCCTTTGTGATCTTTTATCTATTTCTACATTGATGAGTGTATTGAGTACTGATGGCGCTAGGTTATTTATTAGTTTAAATGTAGTTAGTAGAATCTTGTATTTTATTCTGCTGTGAATAGGTAGCCAATGGAGTTCAGCCAAGGTCGGTGTGATATGTTGGATTGAGCTTATATTCATTATTATCCTTGCTGCTATGTTCTGAGTTAGTTGTATCTTTTTAATGTTTTGCTTTGTGATGCCATTAAGGATTAAATTTGCAAAATCAAAATGTGGGGTTATGATAGCTTGAATTATGGTTATGAAGTCTTGTAAGTGAATTAAAGGTCTTAGTTGTCTCAAGGTCTTAAGTTTGTAGTGTATGTTTTTTGTTAGATATTTTATGTGTGAATCCATGTTAAGCTTATTGTCAAGTATCACACCTAGGTATTTTATTTCTTTTTTTATGTTGATCTCATGGTTATCAAGTGTGATGGTGCTTGGAGGTGTGTATGTTTGGTTTATAGTAATATATAGTACATCAGTTTTTGAGAAGTTAATGTGTAGGTTCTGATCGCTGAGCCATATTGTTAGTTCTTTAAAGCATTCTGTTATTTGTTGTAGTGGAGGGTGTGGGATTTTAAATGGGAGGTAAAACATTATATCGTCGGCGTAGATATGATAATGGACGCCATGACGTTTAAAGATGTTGCTGACTGGTTGTAGGTAAATGTTAAACAAAAGTGCTGATAGTGCAGATCCCTGTGGGAGGCCTTGTGTTTGGTTGAATGTGTTGGATGTTTGGTTAAGGATTCTTACTGTTTGGGTTCTGTTTGATAAGTAGGATTTAAACCAGTTATAGACAGTGGATGTAATTCCTATTTGTTGAAGTCTGTTGAACATTGTTATATGGTTTACGCTGTCAAATGCGGCAGAGATGTCGAGGAAAACTAGGATGAAGGCTTGTTTTGTGTCATCAATTCCTCTTAGTAAGGTGTCGTAAAGGACTGTTAGCAATGTTTCAACCCCATGGAATGGTCGGAAGCCATATTGGTGTTCGTCAAGGAGGTTCAAGGTATCAATAAAATCCTGTAGTTGGGTTTGAACTATTTTTTCAATAAGTTTGGCCATGAAAGGAATGCTCGATATGGGTCTGTATGATTTTGGGGATAATTTGTCTAGTGTTTTATTTTTAAGTATTGGTCTTATTTGAACATGTTTGAGTGATGGTGGTAAGTATCCTTCATCTAGTGAAATGTTAACCATGGGGAGGATGAAGGGAGAGAGTATTGAGAGTGTCTTTTTTATCCAATCAACTGGGCATGGGTCAAGATATGATGTAGTTGTATTGATGTTAGATATGGTAGCTTTGAGTGTGGTCTTTGAAATTGGGCTGAAATTGGACCAGTTATCAGAGGTTGTGTGCTTCATTTCAGAGTGTGTTGTTGAGGGGTTATTTGTTTGTATTTTTGTTTTATTGATATAGTATTGAGCTAAGTCTTGTGGGGTAATATCTATGGATATTTCATCTGAATTGTATGTTTTGTTTGTTAGCTTCTGTATTATATAGAACAATTCTCTTGGTCGGTTAATTGAGTTATTGAGTAAGTTAGAGTAGTAGTTTCTCTTAGAATTGTCTATTGTTACTTTATATGTGTGTAGGGTATTTATGTATTTTTCATAGGTTGTTGGAGATTTGTTTTGCCTCCATTTCCTTTCTTCCATTCTTAGTTGTCTTTTAAGATTTTTAAGTGTCATGTTAAACCATGGGGTATCCTTTTTATCAATTATATTGTCGTTTCTATTATGTTGAGACAGGTTAGTTTTTTTTTCTGCTGCCAGTGAGATGGTTTTGTTCCAGGTTTTGATAGTTTCTTCCAAATTTGTAGGTGTTAAGGTGAGGTGAGGAATTATTTGATCTAAGAATTCTTCCTCATTAAACTTTCTAAATCTCTTATTTTGTGGAGGTTGTGTTCGTTTAGTGTGATTGTTGTCAGGGATGGTAATATCAAATTTCAGAAGGTAATGGTCTGACCAGGGGACTGGTATGTTTGAGAGTGATTTGGAGTTATATAGGTTATGAAGTGAGTTTGGTAGGAATACCATGTCGAGTGTTTTTCCTTTTTTATGTGTTTGTTCTGTTATTATTTGGTGGAAGTCTAAGTTGCTTACTGCTTCTGTGAAGTGGTTTGGTTGGTTGGTAGGTGTTGAGGGGAGATTAAAATCACCCATTAGTATTATTGGGTTTGTGTCAGTGGATGATGCTAGTAGTTCAATTAGGTTATCAGTGTTGTTTGTATTGTATTCTGGGGGTCTATATATTAAGCATATCTTTGTGGTTTTAATTTTTATAGTTAGTGTGTCTACATTATCAATATTATTGGATGAAATTAGTTTTGCATTAAGGTTTTTCCTTATTATTATTAGTACTCCTCCACCTTTTTTATTTGTGCGGTGGGTATGGAAGATCTCATATTCAGTTGATTTTAGTTGGTTCATAAATACTGAGTCTGTATCTTTGAGCCAGGTTTCTGTTATACAGACAATATCTGTTTTATTATCATTGATAATATCTGTAAAGATTGGTAGTTTGTTTCTCATAGATCTTGCGTTGATAAGTTGGCAGGTGAGGGTTGTGTAGTTCTGAGTATGAGTTGGTTGTGGTTGCGTGGGGTTGTATTTTGGTGCGATTGTTTGTAGGGGTTTAAGTACTTGTAGAGGTAGAGGTTAAGTATGATACATTTGGGATTTAGTATGATAGATTTGCTTTTAATTTTTAAGTGCTAAGGATTAATAATGTTCCTGATTCATAATCACTTACTGGCTGCCCTGAATCTCACAAAATAGTTAAAGCACAGTCATTCTGCTATAACATGTGAGCCAAGAATACAGGCCTTAGCAAAAAGAGATCCAGCACCGGAAAGAACCATATAAGGAGATATCATGAGCCTTGTGAGGTGCCAGTTTGGGCTGGAGAGTCTAGACTAGGACCTGCAAGGGGATATCAGATATAGGCCTGTAAGGTCTATGTGTCAAGAAATGCATACACAGGAAACCACAAAGCTACCAACATATATGCTGGGCCCGGCTCTGAAGAAAGCAGATTAGCTGGATCATGGTGAGTATGGGAAGAGGGGGGCCAGGGGGATTTTGCAACAGGAACTAAGGGGAGTAAAGGGTAATAATAGGAAATAAGGTAGGGGAGGGGGAGAGAACACAAAGGAATAGCTCTGGGGACTGGACTGTATGTAAAAATGCGGAAGAGAAAAAGGTATAAATTGTAATATGCTTTCTATATTCGAAGGGGGAGAGTTGCATTCTTGAGGTGCCTAGTGCCCGATAGAACTCTCTTCCCCACTTCGCTGCCTGTATTTGGTCATCAGTTATCTAATAAACAGAGACTCTGATTGCACCTGTACTGACTTTTCGGATCTGATCATTTCAGGTAATAATAATAATTAGGTGGTGGTCTATTTTTGTACGAAACAGGGCCGTACAAAATTTGTGCCGAAACCCGGGATTGGCCTACGGGTGGGTCTTTATGGCCAAGATATAAATTTAAAGATTTGGATTCCCCTCAAGAAAAAGAGGGAGGTACGTAAAGATTTGGATTCCCCTCAAAAGGTTGAGGGAGGTGTGTTCCCGGTGCTGAGTGAAGACCGGAGAAGAAGTGAGTGATTGATTCCCTAGGATGACGGCGGCCTGTAATGATGGCGTCGTGAGTATATTTTTAACCAAGCTTGGTATGTGTTGTTTAATTTTTGTTGTTGTTATATGCATAAAGTGTAAGAATAATTAGAGAGGGTGACAATTAGATCAATTGAAAGAATCAGTCTACTTACATAACAATGTAAACAAGATACACATCAATTGTAATTATGGAGTTCTGAACTTTGAGGTTTATTCTTTGAACATTGCCAGTACCTGGCCAGTGCTTGGTTGTGTTTAATGAATAATTGCTCCTATATGTCGTCTGATGAAAGATAGCTAATTGCCTGCAGTAGGATAAGATGGTTGCCTGTTTTTAGCTAGAAAGAGGCGAGGGGGACTGCTGGGGGATTTTCTTCTGGTGATGGACGCATTACCTAGAGGAAACTCTCGATTGAGCAGTCTTTCTTGTTTGTTTAAATAAAGGATTTATTCAGTGTGACAGGAGTTGAAGTTCAGAACTCGGTGAAGTATTTTTTCCTCTGTAATTAGCTTGCTAGCTTTCTAGGTACGGAAATGACACTGAAAAAAAACAAAAAACAAACTGTTTTTAGAAAAACTTAGGGACCTGATTCTGTTCTATGTGTGATAGTTATAATTGTTGTGAATGAATGGGAAGATCTTCCATGCTTTGATATATGATTATTGTTTTGTGGTATATTCTGGAAACAAAATTGGTAATAGAGGAACAATAACAGCTATGATATCTGCAGAGTGTGATTCAAAAGTTACTTTGCTTTTGAAGCAAAAATTACCAGTGCAGCCGTTTCCCTTCTGGAAGTTCTGTATAACACTCACGCAATCAACGCTTTCTTAATTAGATTTTATGATCTCTGAAATTGAACTGCTTAGAATTCTTTGCTACTGGTGCAACAGAAGAAAACTGTTTCCTTTTTCCATTTGACCTTCAAAGTAGAGATTAAGATCCCTGCAGGATTATGTGGTATTCTGAGCAGATTGCAACTTGAGAATGATTTAAATCCTGAATGAATAAAATGTTAACCATGTTTGGATTTTGTTCTGATTGTATTAAGCAAAATTAAAAGTTAAACAGGGATTTTATATATTGTGGCAAGGTCGAGGTTAGCTGTAACTCTCAGTGATTGAAATAACTTAAAAAAAAGGGAAGTGTTTGCATTCTAGATGTCCACCAGTCTTTTCATGAAAAGAGTATCAGTTTCGCTTCCCCGAACTGTAAGAATTACTGTGTAAGTCTTTTGAATTTCAGTTCCAGGAGTTTCTGTCTTTAGTTGCGGTTTAGAATGAGCACATATATCCATTCAAAACTACACCAATTAAGTTAGTGGGACTGAGACACTGTTTAACAATCTAAATTTATATTTTCTGCCTCCCATTTGTTTGACTTTTAACAATTGTTTTAGAAGCAGGATTAGCTGTTGTGTGCGAGCAGCAATCCCAGAAAGCAATCCAAGAAGAGGAAAGGGGGAGGGGAAACAGCATTCTCTCTTTTGTTTGTACCTGTAGAATTTCAGGCAACTGAATATGTGGAGCGAGTGACAGACATTCTGATAAGAAGTTATTTCAGATCTAATGCAGCACACCTGTGGACAACAGCGACCCCTACTGCAACTACATAATGCTGACTTTTGTGTGACCTTTTGAACTGGTTCAAGCTTGATTGAAATTTATATAGAATGGTATAATGGTATAAACAGTATGGTGTGTTCTCTCCTTCTGCTCTCTCTGAAGAATGGCAAGTGTTTGCTGCATTGTGTTTTAAATGCTGTCATGTATCAAAGTTTCACTGCTGTTGTACTTAATCCTTTTTATGCCTGGAAGCTAGTGTATCAGGCTGTATTTCTGCTCTTTTCTAAGCCATGCTTTAAGCTTACCTCTTTAGGGCTACTTTTGAATATGTGATCCAGCTCACCATTGTCACCGTTACTTCCCCCTTTGTTGCCCACTTGAATGATACTGACACTTGGACTCTTGAAGGTTTCTTCAACTGTCACCTCTGCTTGATCTACTTCCTTCCTGTATGAACTGTTGCTGACCAAGATAATTGCTGCCAAACCTGCTCCTTGGGACACCATCTGTTTCCTTCATCCTGATGGACAATTAGTTTTACTTCTGCGAGTTCACAGTACAACCCACATCTCCAAAGAGGTTCTCAATCACCCCCTGCCTTGAACTGAAATCGGGACAGTCTGTTGAACTTTTTGCTCCATTGCTATTACACGTAGGTTAGATGCTGGACTTCCTTGATATCTTTCTAGACCCCTGCCATAACTGCTGGACTTGGTATGGCTATCTGCCGTCTACAATGCTTACTGTATGTTCAAATGAAAGCTGTTATTGATTCTATAACTAAGTTGTCAGAGTCCCTAGAGCAGAATACACAAATGACTCTGCAAAATAGACAAGCCCTAGATTTGCTCCTTGCTTCTGAATGAGGCCTTTTGTTCTTTTATTAATGCCACTATCTGTTGTATAGTCATAGCGAATCATTCAGTGTTTGTGCTTAATGCTATGGATAAAATACGTCACTTGTCAGAACTACATATTGATGATTTTAAGGGTGGTTTCCAGATTGGAGATTGGTTTTCATCTCTCTCCTCCTGGTTCCACTCCCTTGGCTCTGGCTTGAAAGGTTTATTGATTTCTGTTGGCATTATTTTGATCATTGCTTTACTCTTCTGTTGTTTTGTTTCTGTTTTTATATCCTGCTGTAAGAAACAACTCACCAAAGTATCTACCTCTTTTTTGCCTGTTCAGACTAGCCCTACTCTTGTCAATGTTTCTTATGCAGCCGTCCCCATGTCAGACTATTCAGACTTGGATTTCTCCCATTCCCCAGCCGAATAAAAAAAAATAAATAAAAAATGGGGGAGTTGTAGGGGTTTAAGTACTTGTAGAGGTAGAGGTTAAGTATGATACATTTGGGATTTAGTATGATAGATTTGCTTTTAATTTTTAAGTGCTAAGGATTAATAATGTTCCTGATTCATAATCACTTACTGGCTGCCCTGAATCTCACAAAATAGTTAAAGCACAGTCATTCTGCTATAACATGTGAGCCAAGAATACAGGCCTTAGCAAAAAAGAGATCCAGCACCGGAAAGAACCATATAAGGAGATATCATGAGCCTTGTGAGGTGCCAGTTTGGGCTGGAGAGTCTAGACTAGGACCTGCAAGGGGATATCAGATATAGGCCTGTAAGGTCTATGTGTCAAGAAATGCATACACAGGAAACCACAAAGCTACCAACATATATGCTGGGCCCGGCTCTGAAGAAAGCAGATTAGCTGGATCATGGTGAGTATGGGAAGAGGGGGGCCAGGGGGATTTTGCAACAGGAACTAAGGGGAGTAAAGGGTAATAATAGGAAATAAGGTAGGGGAGGGGGAGAGAACACAAAGGAATAGCTCTGGGGACTGGACTGTATGTAAAAATGCGGAAGAGAAAAAGGTATAAATTGTAATATGCTTTCTATATTCGAAGGGGGAGAGTTGCATTCTTGAGGTGCCTAGTGCCCGATAGAACTCTCTTCCCCACTTCGCTGCCTGTATTTGGTCATCAGTTATCTAATAAACAGAGACTCTGATTGCACCTGTACTGACTTTTCGGATCTGATCATTTCAGGTAATAATAATAATTAGGTGGTGGTCTATTTTTGTACGAAACAGGGCCGTACATGTTATATAAATTAGTCTAGATTGTTTGGGTCTGGGGTTGGTACAGTTTTTGAACAGATGTATTGGGTGGTCATAGCGTGATGTACTTTGTATTATTTGGATTGGTCTTTTATAGTTATTTCTTATACATTTCGTTAGGTTTATCAGTGTGAGGATAATAAGACAAATTAGTATAATCCTGATAGGAGAGGGAGATTGAGTAGGCATTGTTTAATTCTAGTCATCCCCAAGTCCTGCTTTTCTTTCATGGACAGAAGTACTTCACCGCCTATACTGTACCATTCCCTTGGATTTTTGCAGCCCAAATACATGACCCTATATTTTTTAGCATTAGATCTCAGCTGCCAAATTTTCAACTATTATTCAAACTTTTCTGGATTCTTCCTCATGTTTACACCTTCCTGTCTACCCTATTGCATGTTTTGGTATCATCCGTAAAGAGGCAAATCTTACCCGACAGCCCTTCCACAACATCACTTATAGATATGTTAAAAAGAATCAGACCAAAGACAAATCCCTGTGGCATGTCCTTCTTCTCAGAGAGATAGTGGCAGTTCGGGACAACAGATTACAGATGAGATGGTTTACAGCAAGCATTAAAAAAAACTGACAAAACTGACATATGTTGATTCTGTAAGAGAGCTGGGAGCAATGACTCACCTCATGGATGGCTGTGAAGTTCTGAGGCAGAACATTTCTATACCGAAGGGCACAATAAAGCAACATGCCTCATCCATTGGAAACAATGTAAACATTACAACATCACTGTGCATGAAAAGCACTGGGATCATGACCATAAAAGAATTACTGATAATGAAGAGGTTATGATTATCTGGGATACTCCCATTCCGACCGATAAAAGACTGGATGTGAGGAAGGCAGATGTAGTGGTAAAGGAGAAAAACACCAGAACGGCATTGATTATACAGGTGTCAGTTCCAAGTGACTACTCTGTGAATCATGTTGAGAGGGAGAAAATCATCAAATACCAAGAAATGTAGTCGGCGACCAAGAAAATGTGTCAGAAAGATACCGAGTTATTTCCCATCGTGTTGGGTGCCAATGGCTTAATTAAGAACTTCCAAGCACACCTGATAAATTAGTTATCCACATAACATCTTACAAACACCAGAGGGAAGTTCTCTTTGGCATGATGCAATTATTAACCAAGCATTAGCAGTAAATTTGAGAGACTAAGATCATACTCAACATGCCCTGGCTTAGAAGTGAGCTTCATGACTGTCATGTTATGCGCAGAACTAACTCACTTGGAGAAACTGCCCAGAAGTAACTCCATTTACTGTACCCTTTGCTGCCTCTTATTCAACCAGTTTCTAACCTAGTCAGTCGGTCGCTTTAGGGTGCTCAGTTTATTTATAGGTTGCCTGTGCATAACAGCGTAAAATACATAAAAAGACGCCAGCAAATACACATGTATTTGGTGGCACTAAGAGAGAAAACATCAATTTCACAGATCTATAAGATCGATAATGAGCAGCCTCAAATGGTTTTTGCATGTGCCAGTGGCAATTTTGCAACATATGCATGTATTTTCCAAGAACAATGGTGTAAATACCACCCAAGCAGCCGCACAATGCGGGGGAGGGGGCCCAGGCTAGATGGGAGGCCCCATTCGGCCCAGCAGTTCCTAGCCTGTAATCGCAGCGGAAGAGTGCAGCAAACATCTTACCTACAATAAAGATGTTTGTTGGCCATCTCCAACTGCTTCTCTATTAGAACAGTACTTTACATGGCAGCTTGAGCTCAGAACAACACATCTCACCATATGCTCGAAGTCTCGCAATACTCAAGACTTCGGCCACACAGTGAGATGTTTTTTCAGGCTCGGGCTGCCGCATAAAGTGCTATTCTAACAAGAGAGGTAGTGGGAGATGGCATGGCAAACATCTTTATTGCAGGTAAGATATTTGTCATGCTCTGACTTTTTAAAAAAAGAGTTTTCGGGGGGGGGGGGGGTTCTTTGGCTGCCACCTCAACTATCATGAGAGGCCCTCAGTAAATTTTGCTTGTGGGCCCCTCATTTGAACTTATGCCACTGACCAGGACTTATGCAAGTCAGTGCTGGATTTCACAAGAACTTAATTTAGTAGCTGAGCAAAGTATCTATTTTTTTTTTAATTTATGAGATGTTAGATAGCATTGCGGCAAGTCTAATTACTCCCCCAGGTTCAAATAAGCAGATAGCTGACATGAATGGCTTAGAGGAAGTGTAAATGCCAATGGGGACATTTTCTAAAATATACATGTAGTGCCATTGTAAAATGGGAAAGGCACATAGAAGATAATTTTATGAAGTCGCAGACGTAGGCTGTACAAATTGTGGTTTTTTTACTACTACTTACTTCTGCCACACTATTGTGCATTGGCACCAGTGCCACCCCTGGAATTGTGCCACCCTAGGCTTATGCCTGGTGGCGGGGCCGGCCCTGCCCAATTGTAGGTGTGTTCTAGAGCAGAGTTTGAATGGAACAGAAGCAGAATCATTATTTATGCATCTAGTTTAGCAAATGTGCACATCCATGTGTATTTAGATTCTTTTTTCTAAAGTGTGCTGTGCAATTAGCGTGGATTTTCTTGTGTGCTAACTGCATGCTGTAGCCCACAGTAGCTATTAAAATGGACCAATTTCAATGCTAATTGTGAATCGCACAGTAGAGGGCGAAATGGGTGGGTTGGGGTGGAGAGTTTGTGTCGTGCCATCAGCCTGTGATTATACACTGCACGCTAACAGTGCACCTTTCAATTAGCACAGATGCAATTACCTCCACCTCAAAAGGTGAAGCTAATTGCACCCACGATAATAGTGCCCTGCGTTATCATGCGGAGCTGTACAACACGTAATGTCCACACTTCTGACAGGTAATGCAATGGCTTTGCACTTAATGTGCCAAGATTTTGCATGCTATTGGCATGTTAGATGAAAAACCAAAATGCATTTTAGTAAAAGGGCCCATTAATGTGCTAACATTTACACTTGCTTCTGAGCAGCCATTTCTTCTGATTTACCCTTACTATTTTATCACGACTCATAGCTGTCTATAGGTGCCTATGTGGCCTTTACATATAAGCAACCTGTTATAAAATTACCATTGTATAGAGTTTTGGACCTCTCAAAGCCTGCCCAAAACACATCCTTAATGTATGTGTCCCACAGCATTTTCACTAGCAGCACTGTAAAATCAATATTTAGATGTGTATGCAATTAAATGTGTAACTGGTACTGTTTATATATGTAGGTGCTGTGCAACCATTCTTAACTTTCTGCCTTTGCCTTTCCTGCCCCAACCATGCCTCTAGGCCATCCTGTATTTTGACCAGCTGACTTTAACCTCACACTGAATCTAGATAGCTAAAAAGCCGCAAGAGTTGTCAGTGTAGGAGAACTTTTAGCGCTGGCGCCGGACCCCATCCCCCCCTCAAGCTAGGAGCTTGCCGGCCAGAGCTGCGAGGCACAACTCTCAGCAGTTTTATTTCCTGGTTGTACTGCTGCTGCCCCAGGCTTGCTCCTGTGCTCATTCTTGCCTTTTCCTGTTTTATTTTATTTATTTATTTATTTATTTATTACAAACTCCCAAGAATTCAAAGCACCACTTTGTGCTACCCACTTTAGTACCTAATTGTCCCTACAATGAATCCTACTCTGGAGTCACATCTCGCCAGCTGCTTGGAGACTGTGATACTGGAGTCTGGGAGATACCGCCAGCTACCCATGTATATTGATGTCTCAAGTTATGACATGCTCAGTCTCTAAGTTGCTGGTGAGGCGTGACAACCCAGAGGTGAAGGGACTAGACTGGAGTAATGATAATGAATGTGGTCGCTGCGCCCTGGTCAAAGTTCATTAATTGGCAGGCTAAGTCATAACTAAGGGATCATTTACTAGAAGCTCACAATAATGCCTTTAACATTAGCATTATTTATCACCGGGCCCATTGCATAAAATAAGTCCTGCAGTAAATAGCATGTGCTAACAGAATTATTGCATATTAATGCATGTTAGTAAATGGTGATGATCCCCTTATTTGACTAGATCCCTCTGAAAATTCATCCCAAAGCATCTATTCTAGTTCCACTTCCTGCATGCCCCAAACATCTTGTATTAAACTAGGCGTTACTGTGTTACCAAGCGTTAACTCACGTTGACTTGCATTATTTACTACAGTTCCCATTCTATGCAATGGGACTTACTTATTTATCCCTTTTAATTTATGCTATTTTTACCAGAGACATAAAGGACTGTAAGCTGATTCAACCTTTATATAGAAAAGCTCAAAAATTCTGCATTGTTCCACTTTAATTTTAAAGTTGTACAGCTACTTTCAGCCAATGAACGTTAACACTTACTGACTGCAGATTCATAGCTCGAAGAAGAATTATGATTTCTCTGTCTATAGGAAATGGCGAGAGATAGGCATGTGTGCAGTTCTTAGAAGGTGACTGGTTTGCTAGAGAAAAAAGTAAAACATCACATGTTTAATATTGGTAAGATATTACATACTCTTTCCCAGCATTCCAAAATGTATTAGTATATTACTTTTCTCTATTCAATAGGAATGTGCATGGAAAACGTTTTTGGTTCATTATTGGGTCATATTCAGATTTTTTTCATTTTGTTTCAAACTTTTTGTTAATAAAAGTTTTTAATGCATGTTTGAAGTTTATAAGTTGCAGAAATTGGCTGTATGCATGTGAATTCATAGGCTTATGAGCATTAAATTGAGTTTGCATGCACAGATATTTTAAGGTACACCAATGAGCCAAACAAACGCTAACAAATGGACATGCTAATTATTCAATATTATAGGTATGAAAAAAAGCAAACAGAGCAATAGCATTACCAAGCCCCTTAAAATGTAAAACAGATACAGCATATTTGTGGCAATTTTCAAAAAGCCTACATACAGTTGCAAACTAGGAATGTGTAATCATTAGCACACCTTAAAAATGTTTGCATGCCCAGAATAGCTTTAATGCTTATTAACCTACAAATTAGTATGCATACTATTATTATTATTATTATTAAAGACTTATAGAGCGCCGCATACAATTGTTTTGCACATTTTAAAACGTTCTAATGCGCATTAAGGGGCATGTTTATCAAAATGTGGTAATGGTTACTGTGCGCTAATTGGTCAGCAGTAACCTTTACCACATGCCAAAAATGTGGCCACGGTAATAATTCCACTCTAACCGCTAACGCAGGATGAGGAAGGGATTGGGAGAGTTTAGGATATAGAACGGGCGGTGACTGCACATCCTGGTTAGCACAGACATCATTAGCTTGCGCTGTTAATCTGGGTGCACTCATCACTACCTCGATGGGTGGTGGTAAGTGCACCTCCATTATGTGTGGTTGCTGTTTTAGTGTGGCAAGATCCTTTAAACTGTGTTAACTGCAAGGGAACCTACTGGGAATGCCCCCAACAGTTATCATGCCCCTGAATAAAATTATTAAAATAAATGTGTGAAACAAACTGAAAACACCACCACCAATTGGGGTAAGCTATTGTGCAATAATTTTCAGTTAATTTGATCAGTTTTCTTCAGTATTGGTATGAGTACAGATCTTTTTCAGTGAATTGGACATGTTTATGTTTATTTTGTTGCTTGATAGACTGCCCTTCATAACACCAGGGCTGTGTACAATATACATATTAATTAGAGAATGGCTAACGCCAAAATGGAAAAGGAACTACAATGTTCGATAGGAAAGAGACACAGAGAAATAGGACATATATTTATTTATTTAGACAGATTTGTATACCACCTTATCCTACAATTAAAGTGGTTACATCATACTGGAGGGTTACATTTAACATGTGGGTACTTTACAACATTTAACATGAGGGTATTTAGCAAAATTTAGACAGTACAATTGGTGGGTTACAATTTGCATGAAGGTATTAACAACATTTAACATGTGGGTACTTTACAACATTTAACATGAGGGTATTTAATTTGCATGAGGGTACTTAACAACACTATGGAGGGTTACATTTAGCATAAGGATGCTTCACAACACTATACACTGAATTCCTAAGTCTGGTTGGGAAGATTAGGTATTGAGTTGGAGGGGGT
The DNA here is from genome assembly GCA_033557465.1 of Ichthyophis bannanicus. Lineage (NCBI taxonomy): Eukaryota > Metazoa > Chordata > Amphibia > Gymnophiona > Ichthyophiidae > Ichthyophis > Ichthyophis bannanicus. The sequence continues at coordinate 600,321,838 of CM066035.1, read as the reverse complement.
AGTTGCTGTGCCATTTGTGTTATGTGTTTGCTCATATGTTTCTGTGAAGAGCAGTGTTTTAAGAGCCTTGCGGAAGTCTGTGATATCTTCTAATGCCCTCAGGCTCATTGGGAGGGAGTTCCATAGTGTGGATGCCATTAGTGATGGAGCTCGTCTTGAGGTATTTTGTTTAGTCTTGTGGTAATCTGCAGGCATGCCGATCATGTTGTCATTATTAGTTCTTCTCGGTCTATTACTAATATCCCTTGTTATGATATCTTGGAGTGCATTTGCCCAGAGATGGTGAATGATTTTGAAGATGATCAGGATTGTTTTAAATTTTGCTCTGGCTACCATTGGGAGCCAGTGTAGTAAAACAGGTAGGGGTTTCTGAAAGGGAGAGATCCTCAGGGGGAGGAGGAGGGAAGGTCAAAGGCAGAACAGAAGAGATGAGTTTTCAAAAGTACTTTGAATTTGAGAAAAACGGTTTCTAGCCAGAGGGTGGTGGGAAGGGAATTCCACAGGGAAGGTCCTAGAAAGAAAAAAGCAAAATGATGGGTGGACTGTAGGTGAGCACATGATGGGGAAGGGAGATATAAGCGGTTTACGTGAGCTGAACGGAGGTTGCAGGTGGGAATGTGGAATTGCAAGTGGTTAGATAGATACTGCAGAGTCTGAGTGTAGATGGCGCGATGAACAAGGGTGAGATATAGTAATCTAAAGGGAGCCAGTCTAATTGAATAAGTAGCGGGGTAATATGATCATGACGGGAAGCATGGAAGAGGAGTCTGGCAGCAGTATTTTGTATCAGTTGCAATTGGTGTAGTTGAGACTGAGGAAGTCCGACGAGGGCAAGGTTGCAGAAGTCAAGATGGGACATAACTAGAGACAACAAGAGAGTGGTCAGAGCAGTAGTGGATAGAAAAGGACAAATGGCCCAGATCTGTCAGAGATAAAAGAAAGAATGTTGTGTGAGTAATGAGATATGGTCATGAAATAATAAGCAAGAGTCAAGAATCATGAAATAATAAGCTAAAGTCAGGAAAGAGGAGACTAGGGGAATAGATGAACTAGAAAGAACAGGGGCCACTACGGGAGAGGGAATGCCAGAGGAAAACCACATGGCCATGTTTTTAGACACATTAAGATGGAGATAATTTTGAGAAAGCCAGAAAGAGATTTCAGATAAATGGTTATTAATGGGGGTGAGATCCTGTTGAAGGGAACTGGTATGGCATAGGAGAATAATAACATCGGCGTAATAGTACGCTGATATTCCTAACTGTTGGATAAGTAAAGTGAGTGGTGCCAAAAGATGTTAAACAAAAGAAGAGCAAAAACTGATCCTTGTGGAACTCCACAGGGGAGAGGAACAGGATCCGAGGAGGTATCACCCGAGAAGACCGTGAAGGAATATGAGAAAAGAAAGGAGTGAAACCAGCATGATGTTGTTGCCTAAATTTCCTGGCAGAGCTTTGTAAATACTGTAAGAGCTGCATCTGATTGCTGTTAATACTTCAGTGGGAATGCCATCATTGCCCAATGCTTTGCTCTTTGATAATACTTTCAATGCTGCTTTGATTTCTTTGTTCACCAGTGGTTCCTCATCCTAAGGTACAGGTTGAAATGGCTGTTGATCCACTTTATGGTATAATGACCCTTTCCATCTTTTCTTAATCTTCTCAGCATCATTCAACATGAATCTTTGAACATCTTTTAGCATTCCAGTTTGAGGCTGGGATATTCTCTTTAACTCTTGTAGCTTTAAGAAAGCTGATGTTGTTCTTCCTCTAACAGTTTCTGATTCTATTTATTCACATGCATTATTGTAGCACTTCTCTTGTTTCATCTTGCTGCATGTTGGAATTTTCTGTTAAGTTCTGTGATTCCATCTCTTTCTCCTCTAGTTTTAGCTTCTCCATGTTTCTGAGTAATTTAAAGAGTTTCTTTAATCGTCCATTTTTGACTGGTTTTGATTTTTCACTTTTTGCAGAGACATTTTACTTTCTTCGAGCACTTTGTTGATGTCATTCCATAGATCCTCTGCTCTGTCACTTGTATCAAAGTGGTGAATTGATTTTGCAGGTAATTTTTAAATTCTGTTGGTATATTTTCAACATCATACTTTGTTACATTCATGAGCGGCTTGCTCTTTTTCAGCTTTAGATTGAGTTTGCATACTAGTAGCTGCTGATCTGTACTACAGTCAGTTCCAGGTTTTGCCTTGTTGATGGTGTTGAGCTTTTAGGAACATGTTTACTAAAGTATGGTGAGTTTTTACACTTACCAAGGGTTGGAGGTAACTTTATCAGGGACCGCATAAAGTAACATGCATAAATCATGTATTTTCCATGACTTACATGTGAGGATGGGTCTTTACACGTGTATTTTAGGAGGCTGTTATTTTATAAGTATATACATCAGGGCAATGGCACATACTTTCACAGCAGGCAAGTAGGCAGAGTGTAGGTTATATGCATTCTTTCAAAATCTAGGTGTGCACATTTAAAGCATCCCTGGGACTGGTGTAAGTGTTTGCACGTAGATATAATACACATTTTTAGGCCCCTATTTCATAAAAAAATGTAGGTGCTTGCTTTTCATTGTAAGAGATACTTAGGGTAGACATGTCCTGCATGCAAATACCTAGGTGCCCAATTATAAAATTACCCTCATTATGTGCATTTCTAGCTTGGCACAGTCCTGTCTTGACTGATGAAAATAAAAAAGATTAGGATCACTTACTGAACCAGAAACTCCACATGGTCTTTGTGCTCTCTCCCGTAATGCCCTCAAACCAACACCTCCAAAAGAACCCTTCATGGTGGAACGTGGCGGGCACGGCTGCTTTCTGTATGAAAATCAGAGCAAATGAACAGCAACAACAAGAAGAGGAACTTTGCTGTCTAAATGAACTGTGTTTCATTTTTTGTTAGGGGATTCAGAACTGGTATTTTGCTGCATTGTTCAAAGTTGTATCCCATTTTATTTTTTTTTTCAACTTTTAGCGCTTCCTCTCTTTAAAACCTATCAGCTTTTAACTATGAAAAATACAGCATAAGCACAGTGGGAGATGCCTAATTACCCCCAATGTTATATATTCAGAAAAAGTGAACACTATCCATGGGGTTTCCATATTGTTCTTACCAAGAGTTTAATTTTTTTACTAGAAAAATGGCACATTCTAAATTAAACTGCTCAATTATCCCCATATAACTTGTAATTATGAATAGCAGTGACAGGAAGGCAGGCAAAGTAAATTATTCAAGGGGCGAAACTATACCAAGCAACATCGAACAAATATTTTCATTCACGTTTCCTGTGGATTTTGTGTGGTTATATATTTTCTGATTCTTTTCTAACAAGACACTGTTCATTCCTGGGGGAAAAAAATGTTCCAAAGCCTTTTTTACATTACAGGTCTTGTTTCCTAGTTTAAGGCTGATTTCCTGTGTGTTCACATGAAGAGACTATAAAATTATTAATCTCCATACCAACCTCATGATCAGCCTGATCTGATGAACATTTCTTAACTTCTGTAGCAAGAAGCCAGTAATCACTCCCAAAGGCAAGCAGAAAGATCAAAATTCCCAAAGCACCAAACAAACCTCCGAAAAACATCCCAATGTTGAGCTTCATCATTCAGAGCTATGCTCCAGTAAGGAGAAAATAATCCCTCAGTCTATTTTAAGAATCTAACAGATGACAGAAATGTACTTTGGGGAAAGGGCTTCTTGTCGAAAGAGTTTTCTTCCCCTGTTTCCTTCTCACGCTGAAGGTTGATCTGTATTGACTGTGCACTTGGCCGATTTCAGCTTAGGGAACAGAAATGGTCTTCTATTTTAGGGCATTGATTGAAGGGCTTTGCTGCATTTCAGGGTGTGTGGCCAGTCAAAAATAACTGACCTTCTACAAAACGTTTGGTGCGTTGAAAGTTGTCTTACAGTCAGTAAGAAATTGTATTCCAGTCACTTTGTTAAGAAGAGTGAATGAAATTTGAGGTATTAATATCCTTCACATTCAATAAAGCCTGAATTATAGTATGCTACTAGCAGTGGTATCTGACTACTGCTTTTAAGAGTAATTTTAGAAGTCACAGATGCATACCAACAGTGGTCTCTGTGCAGAAATGATTTATTTGAAAACTATGGTAATCTATTTCATGCACATGTTTATTCACAACGTCCACAGGCATTCTCGGAGGCAGAGACAGAGCAGAGTCTGGACTTATAAATATACTTTGTGATTATCAAAAGCATGCCGATAAGCTTAGCTGCATGAACATTTGGAGGGGAATTTTAGAAGATCCGTCCAAGTGCAATCTAGGACGTTTAAGCCAAAACGTCTGAAAGGAAATGCAGGCATATCTAGGTGCAGAGACTGGACATGCCTGATAGGGACATCTGCAGGAGTGTCTACTTAGACATCTCCAGAACAGTATTTCAGAACCCAGATATCTAGAATAGCATAATGCTTAGAGTAGTAGGTTAGGAATAGGGCGACCAGAGTTCAAATCCCACTGCTGCTATAGTTGACATTGTGTTGAGTACGGGAGGTGATAGGCTGCTTTCTTCTCTACACCCTCTGGATATTTTTCAGCTAAAAAGAGCACATCTCAGATGCTTGTTCATTGCTATGTGTTCCTTGGAGCAGGTCTAAAGTTCATGGTGATGCCCGTCATCCATGACGTTTCTGTGATCAGATGGGGACATCCTGATCCCTGGGAATGCTCTAACCACACCTCCAGATTCATAGGAATGCCCTTAGCCATGCCTCCTTCATGAGGACATCAAGATCTGAAAAGGGGTATAAGGACGTCCCCACAGATGGCTTCTAAAATGGCTCTGGAGACTATGCTTTGGATGCCTCTATGCCCATTTTCAGACATTCAGAGCACAAATAGGGCTTCTAAAATAGCCTCCTTGGTGCATTCTAAATAAGAACATAAGAACATAAGATATGCCATACTGAGTCAGACCAAGGTCCATCAAGCCCAGTATTCTGTTTCCAACAGTGGCCAATCTAGGTCATATGTACCTAGCAGTTTCCCCAAGAGACACAAGTTCCACAGTGCTTGTACTGGGTCAAGCATTGATATCTTCGGTCCCTTCTTAATAATGGTTTATGGACCTTTCCTCCAGGAACTTGTCCAAACCTTTTTTAAACCCAGCTACACTAACAGCCTTTACTACATCCTCTGGTAACAAATTCCAGAGTTTGATTACACTTTGAGTGAAAAATATTTTCTTTAATTAGTCTTAAATAGTTTGCCCTGTAGCTTCATTGCATGTCCCCTAGTCTTTCTATATTCTGATAAGGTAAACAATCAATCTACGTTTACCCGTTCCACTCCGTTCATTAATTTATAGACTTCTATCATATATCCCCTCAGCCGTCTCTTTTCCAGGTTAAAGAGCCCTAACCTTTTAAGCCTTTCTTCATAGGAGTATGCTTCCATCCCCTTTACCATTTTGGTGGCTCTTCTCTGAACCTTTTTCTAAAATCGCTATATCCTTTTTAAGATACGGCGACCAGAATTGCACACAATATTCAAGGTGCGGTCTCACCATGGAACGATATAGAGGCATTATAATATCTTTTGTTTTATTTTCCATCCTTTCCTTATCATACCTAGCATTCTATTTGCTCTCTTGGCCGCCGCTGCACACTGGGCCGAGGGTTTTAACATAGTATCCACAATGACGCCTAAATCTTTTCCTGGGTGGTGGTTCCTAATGTGGAACCTTGCATTGTGTAACCATAGTGAGTGAGTGAGTGAGTGGAGAATGCAAGACAAGCTGGGGGAGGGATGAGAGAGTTCTAAGGGAAGTGTTGTTTTTCCAGTGTTTATCTATAAACATCTCTTTTAAATGTTTTGCATCGGGATGTTTTATTGGTGTTTATTAGTTAAAATCTGTAGCCTGTGGCGGCTGCCGTTCAATCTCGGGAGACGAGATTGTATCAGGATCCAAAGTGTGCAGAGAAGCCTCCTCAATCTCAGCCATAACACCTGAATGAATTGCCCTCCTATCAGCCTCAGGAACAACGACAAAATGATCCATAGTACCCGGGACAACAGGCAAAGGTTCTGCAGGGTAAACCTTTGCCTTACCTTTTTTTCTTTGGCATAGTAGGTAATGAGTCTAACTCTCAGCAGCCATCTTAACAAAACCATGCCCTACAATGCCCTTTAATAGGACTTGGGAACACCTGTTGGCATTCTCCCTCTGCCACTTGCAGAATGGCCGTCTGGAATGCATACACCTTCTGGAATACTGCTGCAGGCACATCTATGCAGATATCGCCAATGACGTCATATTGGGGACTTCTATGTTTCTGAAATCATGCCCGAACTTGGACGTGACCTGCCTTTTCAGGCACCTTTTCACATGTATGTCCCTGAATGCACTTGGATGTCATTTCTAAAATGTGCCTTTATAAGTACATAGCTACTGTAATTGCACTGCATATACTTTTACGCATGGGGAAATTTTATATGAGGCCTTTGACATGTGAAAATCCTTTCTAAAATTATCTCCTTAGTGCATGCTGAAATATTATAGTAAAATTAATTAAGAAAATTAAAACAAAAACTACGAAAGCTGGAACACAGATGGAGGAATACTAAATCTGCATCAGATAAAATACTGTATATGAATACTCTATAAACATAAAGAATCTATTAACAATAGAAAAAAAGCTTATCACACTACAATCCTCACACAATCCCCTAATCGACCTAGGTAGCTGTTCAGCATTGTTAAATCTCTAACTATAACACCAACCCCAGAAGCAAGCACTATTACTAACAAACCGCAGATTCTCACTGAATATTATAAAAACAAACTCAAATGCCAAGAAGCAGATACTATACCCCACATCAACAATGACTTGCAAATCACAAGTAAATGGCATAACGTCCACCACATTGACCTAAAACAAATGAAGAACATAATCTCCAGTATAAACACAACTATTTCACCGATTGATCCATGTCCAGTAAATTGGTTAAAAGCATCAAAAGCTGAACTAGCCCCATTAATTCTATCTATGGCTAATCAATTCCTGATGCAAGGCTATATGCCTAAGGAACTAAAACATGCAATAACACGTCCTATTTTGAAATCAAACTCCCTAGATAAGGAACATCCAAACTCTTACAGATCAATTTCCAGTCTCCCGTTCATGGCCAAGGTAATCGAAAAAATCATCCAGAACCAGTTACAGATTTCATTTATCTAAATGTCCCTCTGATGAACATCAACATGGTTTCAGACTATTCCATAGTGTAGAGATCCTTATTTTTGGCTCTCTTTGACAAACATATCCGGGTTTTAGACAACCTTAGGCAGGCCTTCATATTAGTATTTCTGGACTTGCTTCTGCTGTTGATAATATTAGTCATAAAATCCTAATTTCAAGATTACAACAAATAGGCCTAAATGGCACAGTAATTCAATGGTTTCCAATCCTACATTTCCGACCCCATACAACTAGTTCAAATAGGACAAACAACTTCAAATATCTTTAAATAGTAACAAGGCATCCCCCAAGGATCCGCCCTCTCAGCACTTTTATTCACCCTATATATCCAACCAATTTGTAAAATCTTCAAAAACACAATGTGAACTATCATATCTATGCAGATGATATCATGTTGTATCTCTCCATAGATATAATCAATCCTAACCATTACCAAATTATAGAATGTCTCAATGAATCAGAGAATTGGCTTTCTACACAAAACCTAAAGATAAACTATAATAAATCTGAAGTGTTTACATAACCAGAAATCAAAACGTCATCCCTCCAATGAAATTCCTCATCCATGGGACAGAAATAGAAGTCAAAGGAGACAAAATACTTTGGGGTCACCATTGATCAGTCTCTTAACATGCTAACACACATGAAATTAGTTGCTAAAACTATTTCAAATTATGCATGATTCAAACACCTCAGACCGCTACTTGATAGCTATGACTTTAGATCCATTCTCCAGGCCTTGATCATTACCCCATTTTGATTTTTGTAACAGCACTTTCAAGGCTTACCTAAGAAAACAATCAGCTCCAATTGGCACAGAATCTTGCAGCACAAATCATTTATAAGGCTCAGCATTTGGTACACAACACTCCACTCCTCTGTGACCTACACTGGTTGCCCATAGCCAGAAGAATAAAATATTAAGTACCTGATGACCATCTTTAAATTGATTAATAACATTGCCCCATCCCATCTTTCATCCCTTCTCACCACTCCCTCAACTACAAAGACTAGAAGAACCTACTCACTAAATACTATTGAAATCCCCTTTGATTTCCATACTAACAAACTACCAGTAGTAGGACATTCACCTATGTCGTCCCTAATCTCTGGATGCCCTTCCAGACAAAGTAAGAGCTGTCAAAGACCTTCAAGTGTTCTGCAAGGAGATAAAATCATTCCTGTTTGTTGAACACTATGGCAATTCGACTGACAAAAAAGAAACTCAAGTCCACCTTTATTTCTCTGTCTAATCCTCTCCCTCCCCAGGCTTCAGTTCCACTTCAGTATTCAGAACTCTGTTGTGCGGCTAATCTTCCACCAGCTTCATTATACTCATATAACCCCTCTTCTAAAGTTACTTCATTGGCTCCCCTTCCGTTTCCATATCCAATTCAAAACTTCTTCTGACCTATAAATGTATTCATTCCACTGCTCCTCACTACCTGCCATTACCTCTGCTCATCGAGTTGCTCCGTTCCTGCCTGCCTAGCTCTCATTGGTGTGCTAGTTTGGAGGAGGGCCATTTAAGACCGGCTCCTACGCGGGACGTTTGAGTTGCTTTATTTCTGCCATTACCTCTGCTCATCGAGTTGCTCCGTTCCTGACTGCCTAGCTCTCATGGGTGTGCGAGTTTGGAGGAGGGCCATTTTAAGACCGGCTCCTATACGGGACGTTTGAGCTGCTTTATTTCTGCCATTACCTCTGCTCATCGAGTTGCTCCGTTCCTGCCTGCCTAGCTCTCATTGGTGTGCTAGTTTGGAGGAGGGCCATTTAAGACCGGCTCCTACACGGGACGTTTGAGCTGCTTTATTTCTGCCATTACCTCTGCTCATTGAGTTGCTCCATTCCTGTCTGCCTAGCTCTCATTGGTGTGCTAGTTTTGGAGGAGGGCCATTTAAGACCGGCTCCTACGCGGGACGTTTGAGCTGCTTTATTTTGGCCATTACCTCTGCTCATCGAGTTGCTCCATTCCTGCCTGCCTAGCTCTCATTGGTGTGCTAGTTTGGAGGAGGGCCATTTAAGACCGGCTCCTACGCGGGACGTTTGAGCTGCTTTATTTCTGCCATTACCTCTGTTCATCGAGTTGCTCCGTTTCCTGCCTGCCGAGCTCTCATTGGTGTGCTAGTTTGGAGGAGGGCCATTTAACACCGGCTCCTACGCGGGACGTTTGAGCTGCTTTATTTCTGCCATTACCTCTGCTCATCGAGTTGCTCCGTTCCTGCCTGCCTAGCTCTCATTGGTGTGCTAGTTTGGAGGAGGGCCATTTCAAACCAGCTCCTACGCGGGACGTTTGAGCTGCTTTATTTCTGCCATTACCTCTGCTCATCGAGTTGCTCCGTTCCTGCCTGCCTAGCTTTCATTGGTGTGCTAGTTTGGAGGAGGGCCATTTAAGACCGGCTCCTACGCGGGACGTTTGAGCTGCTTTATTTCTGACATTACCTCTGCTCATCGAGTTGCTCCGTTCCTGCCTGCCTAGCTCTCATTGGTGTGCTAGTTTGGAGGAGGGCCATTTAAGACCGGCTCCAATGCGGGACGCGTTTTAGCGGGCGCGTGTCCGCAGTGGTGTATCCGAAGGGGCGTGTCCAAAGGGGCAGGTACCGCCCCTTTGGTGCCCCTTCACTGCACTAGGTGCATAGGTGGTTCCCTGTTATGGGGAAGAGGCGGAAACACCATCCATCTCCTGCGCAGTTGAAAGCGATCAAGGTGACTGGCCCGATGGATGCCCATTTTCATGTTGGGGTCCCTGTAGCCTTGTCTGGATCTTTACTATCAGATTCAATAGAAACGTCAACTGTGAGTACTGTTTCCCCATCCACCTCTGCTGACGCTAAGGGTTTAACTCAGCCCAGTCAAGAGTTAACTGCTTCTGGCGGCTTTGCCGCGCCCTCTCCCTCAGATTTGGAACATGTGGACTGCTCCGATGTGGAGTTACTTCCTGATTTATTTTTGAAGATAGATCCTATATCTATGCCTTTACCATCTTCTCTTCCTTCTGTTATTTCTTTTCCTTCTTCGAGTGATAGATTGCCTGCCTCCTGAGAATGTTTCTTTAAAAGATGTCTGGCTTATTGTTTCTCGAATTAAATCTGCTTTAACAACCTCATTGCAGAAAGTTTCTGTATTTTCTAAAGAGACTGTTGGGAAGTTATCTGATCATGAGGCCCGCGTGTCCGCCTTGGAGAGGGCCAAATCATCTAGTGAGGAATTGATTTCTTCTCAGCAGTCTCTTTCTGCTAAATTTATGCAGGACTTAGGGTTTTTACAATCGTCAAGATGAGTTTAGGGAAAATATTGCACGATCAAAAAATTTGTGATTCTTAAATTTCCCGAGGACACATTATCTTTCTGCTTTGCTGTTGTTGCAAAAATATTTTAAGGAAGTTTTATTATTTAAGGATGCGGCGGATGTTTTAATTTCACGAATGTATTATCTCCCTAAAGGTAAGGTGATTAAAGGTGATTCCACAGCTGTAGGAGATCAATATGATCAGTTAGCCTCATCCACGCTGGATCTATCTGGATTTCTTGAGTCTTCCTCTGACGATATAGCCACTAGAGATACATTATTAGTCTCCCTTGTTCGGGAGATGGATAAAGACAGGATATTGCGGGCTTATTTTCAGAAGTCTGAAAACTTTTGTGGTCAGAATATCCAGATATTCCCAGACGTGGCTAAGGCTACACAGGACGGCGTAAAGCTTTCCTGGTGGTTCGTCCACGTGTTCTTGCCATTGGTGCGTTATTCCATCTTAAATTTCCTTGTAAATGTCAGGTTACATACCAGGAAAAACGTATTTGTTTTGTGAAGTGGACCAATTGGTAAATTTTCTGGATCAGAGGGAGCATATTTGAACATTTTAGAATGTTCTTTTTTCCTTTTTTTACTTAATTGTTCTTTTTGACTTTATATAATTGGGTTTTGTATTGTTTTTCTTTGCTCTCGATTATTTACTGTGTTGTATAGAGTGGCTCCTTGATGTGGACTAGGGATTATGCTTTGGTGTAATGTTGCTTCTGTAACATAGTTTCATTATTATGAAAAAATTCTTTAAAAAAAAAAAAAAAAAGAAACATAGAAACGTGATGACAGAAAAAGACCACATGGCCTATCTAGTCTGTCCTTCCATATCAACAACTACAACAGTCCACTTTTTACCTTTAGAGATCCTCTGTGTTGGTCCCATGCTTTTTTGAATTCAGTTACTGTCCTCATCTCTACCATCTCCACTGGGAGACTATTCCATGGATCCACTACTCTTTCCGTAAAGAAATATTTCCGCATATCACTCCTGAAACTAACTCCCTGCAACCACCAGCCCAAGTCCCCTCGTAGCACAACTTGCTTTCAATAGAAAGAGGCTCTCTCCCTGAACCTTTATGCCACGGAGGTATTTAAACATCTCAATCATATCACCTCTATCCCGCCTATCCTCTAAGGTGTACATATTAAGATCCTTAAGTCTGTCTTCATATGCTTTATAATGAAGCCCACTAATCATTTTAGTAGCCACCCTCTGCACCGACTCTATCCTGTTCACATCCTTTTGAAGGTGCGGTCTCCAGAATTGCACACTATACTCCAAATAAGGTCGCACCAAAGACTTATACAGAGGCATTATTACCTCCTTTTTTCTGCTAGCCATTCCTCTCCGTATGCACCCAAGCATCCTTCTAGCTTTGCCGTCGCCTTTTCTACCTGTTTAGCTACTTTAAGATCATCAGACACAACCACGCCTAGGTCCCCGCTCTTCTTTAGTGGACAAAAGTACTTCACCTCCTATACTGTATTGCTCCCTTGGATTGCTGCAGCCCAAATGCATGACCTTACATTTTTTAACATTAAATCCCCGCTGCCAAATTCTAGACCATTCTTCAAGCTTAGCTAGATCCCTCCTCATGTTATCTACACCTTCCTGGGTGTCTATTGCAGATTTTGGTATCATCTGCAAAGAGGCAAACCGTACCCGACAGCCCTTCCGCTATATCACTAACAAAGATGTTAAAAAGAATCGGACCAAGGACAGATCCCTGGGGCACACCACTGATAACATCCTTCTCCTCAGAGTGAGCTCCATGTACTTGTACTCTTGGTCCGCCTCCCACCCAACCAATTTCTAACCCAAGCAGTAACTTTAGGGTCCATCCCTAGGGTGCTCAGTTTGTTTATAAATCGCCTGTGAGGAACAGTGTCAAAGGCTTTACTGAAATCTAAATACACCACATCTAGAGCTCTCCCTCGGTCCACTCCCTGGTCACCCGGTCAAAGAAATCAATCCGATTTGTCTGACAAGACCTGCCTCTGGTGAATCCATGCTGCCTCGGATCCTGTAATCCGCTGGACTCCAGAAACCTCACTATTTTCTCTTTCAGCAGCGTTTCCAATAATTTACTCACCACCGAAGTTAAAACTCACCGGCCTGTAGTTTTCAATCACATCCTTACTTCCGCTTTTGTGTAAAGGCACCACATGAGCCTCTCTCCAGTCCTTTGGAACCACTCCCGACTCCAACGAGGCATTGAAAAGGTCAGTCAGGGAGTTGCTAGAACATCCCCAAGTTCCCTCAGTATTCTAGAGTGTATCCCATCCGGTCCCATCGCTTTGTCCCACTTTAAGTTGAGCTAGTTTCTCATGAACACAGTCTTCTGAAAATTGTTCAAGATGTCCCTCGCTTTTGTTCCTATTTGTGGGTGTTTTCTGAGGTCCTGCTCCTGGTTTCTTCATCTGTGAACAGAGAACAAAATATTGGTTAAGCAATTCCGCTTTATCCTTATCAGCTTCTACGTTATTCCACCCCTGCACCCTTGAGTCTGACAATACCACTTTTGCCCTTCCTCTTCTTACTAATATATCTGAAAAATGTCTTATCCCCCCATTTTATTGCATTGGTTGTTTCCTCCTCCTTTTGAATCTTTGCCTTCTTGACTACTTTGCTAGCTTCTCTAAGTTTTTAACAAATACAGATGCCTGTCTTCCTCTCTCTGTGATCTCTTGTATTTCAATGAAGGCCTCCCTCTTTTTCTTCACTTTTTCAGCTACTTCCTTCGAAAACCATAGCGGTCTCCTGCTCCTTTTGCCTTTATTTACCATTTTAACAAAAAGGTTGGTTGCACTTAAAATACCCCCTTTCAGGTTTTGCCCACTGTTTTTCTACATCCCCCTGCGTTCCCATCCCACTAACGACTCCCTGAGGTATTTGCCCATCTTCCTAAAGTCTAAGATCCTCACCTTGGAATGGATCTAACAGCCCTAGTCCTAATACTGAACCACACCATCTGGTGATCACTGGATGCAAAATGATCTCTCACTTACAACATCAGATACACTTTCACCATTGGTAAGCACCAAGTCCAGTATGGCCCCTTCACGTGTGGGGTCTGTTACCAATTGCCTGAATAGTTCTCGCTGTAGAGAATACATGATCTACTTAGTTATATATGATACTTCTGCAGGAATGTGAAAATCAACTTATGGCATATTGAAATCTCAGATCATAAGCACTTCCCCTTTCCTAGCAATGCTGCATATGTCTTCAATTAACTCTCTGTCCACCTCTTCCTCTTGTGAGGGAGGTCTGTATATCACACCAATGCAAATAGATTTCTCTTTCCCTCTTTCTAGTTTAATACACAATGCCTCCTCTCTCCCTTTTCAGCTCTGTAAATTCCAAAACTTTAATAGTATTTTTTACATATAGTGCCACTCCTCCTCCCCTTCTTCCTACCCCTGTCCTTTCTGAATAAAGTATAGCCACATATAGTTACATCCCAGTCATGGTTTTCTGTGAACCATGTTTCTGTAACTGCCACTAAATCCAAGTCAGTCACTCCCACCAAAGCTTCAACATCAGGGATCTTATTTCCCATGCTACGGGCATTTATACACACTGCTTTCCATATGTTACCCCTGTTACCCATTTCCATAAAGGTATTTAATGTATCACCTACCTGAGGCTTTCACGTACCTGGGGGCTTTCTTCACCTATCCCCAACGAATCTAGTTTAAAGCCCTCTTCAGTAGATTAGCCAGTCTACTTCCGAAGATGCATTGACCTTTCTTGGACAGATGGATGCCATCTCTGCTCTGCAACCCTTGGAACAGCATCCCATGGTCTAGGAAATCAAAACGCTCTCGATGACACCAGCCACACAGCCATGCATTCATCTCCAGGATGCGAGCCTCTCTGCCTTGGCCTTTACACTCAACAGGGAGGATTGAAGAGAACACCACCTGTGCACCTAACTGCTTCACCCTCTGTCTCAGAGCCATGAAGTCACTTTTAATACGTTCCGAGGTATACCTGGCAGCATCATTTGTTCCAACATGGATTAGCAACATTGGGTAATAGTCAGTGGGCTTGATGAGTCTCGGCAAACTCTCCGAAACATCTTGGATTTTGGCACTAGGCAGACAGCATACCTCTCTGGACATCAAGTCTGGTCGGCAGATGGACCCGCCAGTACCCTCAGAAGAGTCTCCAACCACCATTACCCTTCGTTTCCATCCTTCTGGTCACTGATTCTGCAACTTTGGGGTACTTGAACTCTGGTTCTTCCCTTTCCCGGGATGCTTTCACCTCCTCCACTTCCAGGGTTTGCATAATAGTTCTTCAATTCAAGGGCTAGAGAAGTTGGATTGGTGATTTTGCAGACCCTAGTGACTTGTGTCCAACCATCGACATTCTGTTGGCACCCATCTTCTCCTGTGCTGGAGAGTTTGGCTGCTGCAAGAAGCATCTCATCAATGTACTTCTCACTGTCTTGAATGCTCCTCAGCCTCGCCACCTCCTCTCTGAGTTCCTCCACTTGTTTCCTCAGAGCTTCAGCATGCAGGCACCCTGCACATGGAACTGGTCCTTCAACTGGCATTAGGACCTCTGTCTGGACCGAGGCAGAAGCTGTAACGGGGGGCAACAGCTTTAGCAATACGATTTTTCCCAGCCATTGTTCTGTTTGTGGAGCTTAGGTATCTGATAAAGCAAAAGAGAGAGAACTACGAAAGTACCAGCAGGTTTCCCAGCTGTCCTTTCAGAGAAAAAGCAGTTAAATCTCTTTAATTATATTCAAAATGTGCTGGTCCAATTCTCTGTGATTTGTTAAAGGGGGAGGTGCCCTATAAAGCAAAGACTGCTCATCAAGGGTGGGTGGGAGTCTGGGTGGGTAGGGAGGGAACTAACACCTGATTAGGTGTTAGCAGTTTCCAAACCTGAGGAGGTTACTAGAGTTCAGCAACCTACTGTGCTCAAGGAAAGTTCCCCTAAAGCACCAAAAAGAAAAGTAACCTTGCTTTAAAAATATACAAAAAACCCTTTTAAGAGCTCCCAGTCAGAGAGCTAGCAATGTAATATAATAAAAACAAAAAACAAACCCTCAAATCCTTACTGTTTGTTGATCTGTAGAGCCCTGGTTAGGAAAGCCTCAAGAGGGCATGGCACTGGAGCCTTTTATGCAGGCCTCAGCTGCACTCAGCAAATCATGCCCACTAACTCCTGATTAGGTGTTAGCAGTTTCTAAACCTGAGGAGGTTACTAGAGTTCAGCAACCTACTGTGCTCAAGGAAAGTTCCCCCAAAGCACCAAAAAAAAAGTAACCTTGCTTTAAAAAATATACAAAAAACCCTTTTAAGAGCTCCCAGTCAGAGAGTTAGCAATGTAATATAATAAAAACAAACAAACAAACCCTCAAATCCTTACTGTTTGTTGATCTGTAGAGCCCTGGTTAGGAAATGAACTTCTGATTTATCCATACCTTCCCTCCTAATTTACCCTCCCAACAGACACACCACCTAAATACAGATCATAGATTAATTCACTCTTACCTATATATACACAACACTCAAATCCATCCACTATAGACAGATATAATACAAGAAGAGTCCCCAATGATTTTTGCCATAACTAATATGCACTTAAGTTGATTATAAATGCATCACCTGGGGGGGCGGAGCCTGATGTCCAGCGGGATGGTCGCATAACGCTTAGGCTCCCGAGGCCTACTCAGAATCCAGGATTTAACACCGTAACATTACTTGGAACTTTTAACTCTGATCTTATGCCGGTGCACATTGGTGAGATGGCGGGGACCAAACCCACCATCAAAAAGCGCCTGGAATTTGGGTCTCCAGCGGCTTCTCACGTTGGAAACAAAGGTTGTTTTTTTTGAAACTCAAAACTGAACCTCCCGTCCCCGCAGAAGGGGCTGGCCCTTTGCGCGAAGGCCCCGAAATGCAGGCAGGAAATCCTCGTGCAGAGAATTAGAGGGGTCAAAGACTCTTGCCGTCAAACGGTGAAGCACTCCGAGCTGCTAAATAACAGGGAAGATTTTGGTGTGCTGCAAAGCAAGCTAGAAGGGGGCTTTCTTCTTCGCGTCAGGACACAAAATGAGAGAGCAGTATTGGACTCCCATGCGGCCCGGTTGTCCAAACTCCGACAAAGTTGAACGTCAGGTGCGGGCCTTGCAGAGAAAGAAGTGGAAGATGGCAATAATAGAAGCACGCCGCAACAACAAAATACGACATCGTGGGCATACGGAGGTAGCGGAATCGGGAGACCTGAAAGAGTTTTTAACATGCAAAATTCCTCCCTATCCTCCTGCTCCAAATCAACCTTTACTAAAGTTATGGAGATCGATATCGGCTGCTCATACGGTGTCACCCACAAGCATAACGCTCACAGGAAGACCCCCCCGCGGCCTATCATTTTTCGACTGTTTGAAGATATCAACACGTTGAGCAAATTCATAAAATTTCGAGTAAATGCTTCTCGGGCAAAGGGGCCATATGGAGTTTGTGACAGAAGCTCACAAGATCTCCTTCTATCCCCGACTTGGCTAAACCCACGGTCGAAAAAGTAAAAACCGCCGAAAGCGCTTTCTGAGAATTCCGGCCGAGGCTTCAACACACTACAAGCACCGCTATGGCCTGATGTACCCCCGCCCAAGCTCCGAGTCCCGCTTCACAAAAACTCAGACAAGAACATTTGAGGACCCTGATCTACTAGCGAGAGTTTTTGGATTCCAGAAGAAGCCGACTTGATGCGCTGACTTCCAGAATAATTCCTGCAAGTATTCTCATATCCGCTGGTGCCTGCCTACGTATTGGATCTGCCGCAGCCCAGCAAAGAGTTCACTGGACGAGGGCAGTTTGTTTGCCAAAATGTTACTTTTGATGATATCGTGTTGACCCGACATCCATCTACCCACCGCAGCCTCGATGAGTATCAGAGTCAGTGTTAATTATGGGACTCTGGAAGTTTCTTTAAGCTTTTTTTTCAATGTCTTTTCTATTTCCCTCTCTAGTGCCTCCGTTCCCGCAGACATAGGTCCCCATATTCTTTGGGGGTATTAATGCTTCTTCTTTAGAAAATACTTTTGGTACCTACTTTTCAATATGGGTTTGTATTAAGCCATATAACTCCCGGTGATTATGTCCATTGTTGCACAGATTCTGAATTATGGTTGTATGTTTTCAAGCGCCACTTAACCAAGAGATGAATTCTATTACTGATTGATGGTCCATCATGTAAGATTTTCTCATTGAACGTAAAGGAATCACTAATCCTGATAAAACGGAAGAAAATCCTAAGCTACCTAAGTCAGGAAGCTGCGGATCATGATTTTCCTCCAAGAAACGCATTTAAATTCGCAGGAAACTCTTAAAACTCAATATACTAAACCTTACATGTTGGCCGCCTATTCCGGCCATCCATTTCTAAGAAATGTGGGTTGCCATACTAGGTTTAGGAAATCTTTTACATTCTACTATTATTGCCCCCCAAAAAAAAAAACCCCTATCACTATAATAAGATTCAGATACAGCAAGGTAGATTGTCCAGAGTTCACCTCAGAGATAGGTAGCCTTGAAGTTACATGTATATGCCCTTTACGCTCCTAATGTGGATGACCCTGGGGAAAGCCTTTTATTGGCTACATTGCTCAGGTTGCGCAGGCCTCTGCTAAGTGCTGGTCAAAAATTGAACAAAATAATTGGGGGGATTTCAATCTAGTCCTGTGATCCCCTGATTGACAAACAGCCGCCTAGGACAAGTGGTCCCCCACAAGAGTCACACCACGCTTACCGGTCCCTGTATCACCAAGATCTTGCTTTAGTTTGATCTATGGAGGTTACTACAAACCCAATGAGCCTTGACTTCACCTTCTTCTCTTCCCCTCATACAAATCCCAGTCTCGTATAGACCTTTCTTTCTAATATCAAAAACTGTTAGTTTCCTCAGGTGGACACTATGGCAAAGATTCACTCCCAACAATAATTTCAGATCATGCTGCCAAATTTTCCCTTTCAATTACACACTACTGCACGCCCAAGGGAATTCGGGGGCCTGGTTCTTTGCATAGAGCCCTGTTGAACCACAGCACAGAGTTCCAGCGGAATTTCGAGCAGCCATAACCAGGATTACTTCCATTTGTAATACTACCCCGGGATACTGGCCTGAATTGGGCTTTGGTGTAGGGCTTCAAAAGCGTCCATTCCGAGCAACGATCACTAGCTAATCAAATCCGCCTGCCGAGTGCAAACAACGCAAAACAGCAGCGTACTCATACCTAAAAGAAAAACCCAACCTAAATAAAATCAGGCGAACGATTGTTGTTAAGGCTTGCACGCACTGATCCATGTGTATTATTCGATTACAGCGTCTCCCTCCCGTTTTCAATATACCATTCAATCCTCTCACTGTAGCTTCTAAGAGATATTGAGCTTCCAAGCGAGGGACATATTATCTGTGAAAATAACCGACCGGTTCGAACTCTTAGCACACGCCTTGAAAGGATTCCAAAAGAAGCCAACGCGTAGCGGCCCTTCGAGACTCCACAGGGATGGGGCATAGTGACCACAGGACTCCGACATTGTAGAGCTCTTTCGGGATTCTATCAACCCGTCTATATCAATCTGAATGTGAGTTCTTCGTCCAGAGACATTCGGAGCGATTGCTGTGGGAAAAAAAAAAAAAAAGAAAAAAAAAAAAAAAAAAAAAAAAAAAAAAAAAAAAAAACATGTGCTTTCTGGCATATACAGCGCCGACCCTCTCTGAGAGATTGATAGGGAATGCCGATGGATGAACCCTGCTCTACTTCAGAGATCCAATCTGCCCGGTCTAAAACGAACAGCCTCGGGCCGTGCCGCAGGGCCGATGGTCTCGACCGACCGAATTCTACAGAACGTTCAGTGCAGATTTAGCTCCCTATCTAAAACTCTATTTTATTCTGCCCTTGCGGTAGATACATCCTCTTTGGAATCCTTTTCTTGCAGCTAATGTGGTATATATTTGAGAGAAAAGGCAGAGATACCCGCTACTAACCGCCCACTACCAGTCCAATTTTCCCTACTTAATGCCGATTATAAGATCTTCCGCAAACCGATCTTGGCCACCCGGCCTATCTGACAGGATGGCCACCCTAATTCACGACCCGCCCGACCAATGCGGTTTATATCCGGTAAATACATATCAACTGCTGACAATGCTCGGACCTTGTCCCATGTGCCTAATCCAGTGGCTGCCAATACACTAGATACATCCATTAAGGGTTGGGTCTTTCCCTGGATGCCGAAAAAGACTTTGACCAAAACTGCACTAGAATGGGCCCTTTTTATCTTATTTGCATTCTCCCCAGATGGTATGGCTTTTGGATAAAAAAACAAAAAAGGAGGGTTTTCCGGGGTCGCGCTATAATGCTCCAATTCATGGTATACTCAAACCCCGTCGCCAGTAAGTTGTGTAAAGGCCATTTAACAAGTCTCAGCCATTTAATCTCCAAAGAGGCACGCGTCAAGGTTGCCAAACCCTATCACCAATGCATCTTTTGATCTAGCTCTTTGAACCCCTAGCCCATCCTTATTAGACAGATAGTCCGCACGGTATTTGCGAGGTGTCCCCTTGTCCAGTCATAGGGAGATGTGAAAAAAAAAAAAAAAGAAAAAAAAAAAAAAAAAAAAATAAAAAAAAAAAAAAACACAATAAAAAAAACATAAAAAAATAAGGAAAAACAAGAAAAAAAACAAAAAAAAAAAAAAAACATAAAAAAAAAAAAAAAAAGACAGAATCACAAAAAAAAAAACTCTCTGCATATGCAGCTGAGCCAGATATGCTTTTCGTATCCCTCCGATTCGGTTCCAGCTGTCCTTGGAATCTGATTGACGGATACTCACAATTATCGGGCTATAACAATTTAACTGGACCAAATCTGTAGCATTCCCACTGAAACCGCTGGGTACAAAAAACAAATCAAAAGCTGACATGCAGGCCTTAATTTCCCTTCCTTTGTGGTAAAAAAAAATCCCGCATGGTGAAGGATCTCGGGGTCCATTACTGTTCTCCTTTAGAAGACACTATCAGTTTTAATGCCAAAGATAGGTAGTCCTCCAAGTCCTTGAGGCTCACGAATCGTTTGTCTCCCTTATCTCTGACATGGTGGGGCTGCCTTAGAAACTGTGAAATATGATGATAGTCCCCAAAGTGAACTACATTTTAGAAATGCCTGCCATGCTTACTCCCGCCTACATACTTATAAAGGAATATTTGAGGGCCTTACTCGTCCGTTCTCTCTGGCAGGGCAAGCCACCAAGGATAGCTAAACACAAAACTACAGTCCTACAAAGGCAATAGGGGGTACCATATTTCCTGATTTTTTCTTAGATATCAT